>CM021103.1:470079265-470566829 GCA_007115665.2 Sequoiadendron giganteum
TCTAGGTAGGGTGCCAAAGCGAGAGACCTTGAGAGGTAGGGGAGAGAGAGGGAGTGTGATAGATAGGGAGTGAGAGAGATATGGAGTGTAAGAGAGAGGGAGAGAGGGAAGGAGTGGGAGAGAGATAGAGGGAATGAGAGAGAGATTAGGGTTTAGGGTTTAAGGGTATAGGGTTTAAGGCATAGTATCCAGGGTTCAGGGTTTAGTGTTAAGTGAGAGATCTAGATGGCTAAGGAAAGAGAGAGAGGCGATGGGAGGGAGAGACTTTAGAGAGAGCGAGAGAGAGGGAGTGGGAGATAGAGGGATGGGAGAGAGATAGAGGGAGTGAGAGAGAGATACTTGAGAGAGGGAGAGAGAGAGAGTAAGTGGGAGAGAGGGGGTTGGAGTGAAAGGGACTTATCTAGGTAGGGTGGGAGGGATAAAGAGAGGGAGAGAGAGTTATCTAGGTAGGGTGCTAGAGCGAGAGACTTGAGAGAGGAGGGGTGGGAGGGAGAGACATAAGATATAGGGGGAGAGAGAGAGGAAGAGGGAATGGGAGAGAGAGGGAGGGGGAGGGAGGGAGTGTGAGAGAGAGATATTAGGGTTTAGGGTTTAAGGGTTTAGGGTTGAGGGATTAGGGTTTAAGGAATAGTGTCCAAGGTTGAGGGTTTAGGGTTAAGTGAGAGACCTAGATGGATAAGGAGGGATGGATGGCTATGGGTAGAGAGAGACAGAGAGTTACCTAGGTAGGGTGCTAGATGGAGAGACCTGAGAGAGAGAGGGAGAGGAATGGGAGGGAGGGAGAGACCTAAGAGATAGGGAGAGAGAGAGAGAGGGAGTGCAAGAGAGAATGAGTGGGAGAGAGGGAGTGAGAGAGAGGGAGTGGGAGAGAGATAGAGGGAGTGAGAGAGAGTGGGATTGGGAGAGAGATAGATGGAGTGAGAGAGATAATGAGACCTAGGAGAGGGAGAGGGAGTTGGAGGGAGATACCTGAGAGAGAGTGAGTTATGTCGGTAGGGTGCCTTAGGGAGAGACATAAGAGAGAGGGGGTGGGAGGGAGAGAGTGAGAGAGAGGGAGAGAGAGGGACTAGGAGATAGAGGAATGGGAGAGAGATAGAGATTGAGAGAGAGAGACCTAAGAGAGGGAGAGGGGGTGTGAGGGAGAGAGAGGGAGTGAGAGAGAGGGGGTTGCAAAGAGAGAGACTTGAAAGAGGGAGAGGGTGTGGGAGGTAGAGACCTGAGAGAGGGAGAGAGAGAGAGAGAGAGAGGAGTGGGAGAAAGGGGTTGGAGGAGGAACCTATCTAGGTAGGGTGGGAGGGATAGAGAGAGGAGAGAGAGAGAGATGGGGTGGAGGAGAGACCTGAGAGAGAGAGAGAGAGGGGGTTTAGAGGGAGAGAGAGGGAGTGTGTAAGAGAGATGGAGTGGGAGAGAGAGCAAGTGACAGAGAGGGAGCGGGAGAGAGATAAAGGGAGTGAGAGAGAGATTAAGGTTTAGGGTTTAATGTTTGAGATATTAAGGGTTTGAGGGTATAAGTTTGAGGGTTTAGGGTTTAATACATAGTGTCTAGGGTTGAGGGTTATTTGAGAGACCTAGATTGCTAAGGGGAGAGAGAGAGAGGGAGTAGGAGAGAGATAGAGGCAGTGAGTGAGAGAGAGAGTGAGTGGGAGAGAAAGAGGAAGTGGGAGATAGAGGGATGGGAGGGAAATATATGGAGTGAGAGAGAGAGAGAGAGATATGAGAGAGGGATAGGGGTGGGAGGGAGGGAGAGACTTGAGATAGAAGGAGAGAGAGAGGGAGTGGGAGAGAGGGGGTTGGAGTGAGAGGGACTTATCTAGGTAGGGTGGGAGGTATAGAGAGAGAGATTTATCTAGGTAGGTTACCAAAGCAAGAGACCTTAGAGAGAAGGGGTGGGAGGGAGGGAGAGACTTGAGAGAGAGGGAGGGAGGGAGTGCGAGAGATAGGGAGTGGGAGAAAGGGAATTGGAGAGAGAGGGAGGGAGAGGGAGGGAGAGGGAGGGAGTAGGAGAGAGATATGGAGGGAGTGAGTGAGAGTGAGAGAGATATTAGGGTTGAGGGATTAAGGGTTTAAAGGTATAGGGTTGAGGGATTAGGGTTTAAGGAATAGTGTCCAGGGTTTAGGGTTTAGGGTTAAGTGAGAGACCTACATGGCTAAGGAGGGATGGCTGGTTAAGGGGAGAGAGAGAGAGAGAGAGAGAGAGAGAGAGAGAGAGAGGGTGGGAAGGAGAGACCTAAGAGATGGGGAGAGAGGGAGTGCAAGAGAGAGGGAGTGGGAGAGAGATAGAGGGAGTGAGAGAGAGAATGGGAGTGGGAGAGAGATAGAGGGAGCGAGAGAGAGAGAGAGACCTAAGAGATGGGGAGAGAGGGAGTACAAGAGAGAGGGAGTGGGAGAGAGATAGAGGGAGTGAGAGAGAGAATGGGAGTGGGAGAGAGATAGAGGGAGTGAGAGAGAGAATGAGACCTGAGAGATGGAGAGGGAGTGGGAGGGAGAGACCTGAGAGAGAGAGAGGGGGGTGGGAGGGAGAGACTTGAGAGAGAGAGAGACTGGGAGATAGAGGGATGGGAGAGAGATAGAGGGAGTGGGAGAGAGAGACCAAAGAGAGGGAGAGGGGGTGGGAGGGAGAGACCTGAGAGAGATGGAGAGAGAGGGAGTGGGAGAGAGGGGGTCACACAGAGAGACCTAGAAGAGGGAGATGGTGTGGGAGGGAGATACTTGAGAGAGGGAGAGAGAGGGGGGGTTGGAGTGAGAGGGATAGAGAGAGATGGAGGGAAGGAGGGGGAGAGAGAGGGTGGTGGGGGTGGGAGGGAGATAACTGAGAGATAGGGAGAGATAGGGAGTGGGAGAGAGGTGGAGTGAGAGAGAGGGAGTGGAAGATAGATAGAGGGAGTGAGAGAGATTAGGGTTTAGGGTTTAAGGGTTGAAGTATTAATGATTTAAGGGTATAGGGTTGAGGGATTAGAGTTTAAGGAAAAGTGTCCAGAGTAGAGGGTTTAGGGTTAAGTGAGAGACTTAGATGGCTAAGGAGATATATATATATATATATAGAGAGAGAGAGAGAGAGAGAAATTAGAGTTTAGGGTTTAAGGGTTGAGTTATTAAGGGTTCAAGGGTATAGGGTTGAGGGATTAGGGTTTAAGGCATAGTTTCTAGGGTTGAGGTTTTAGGGATAGGGTTTAGGGTTAAGTGAGAGACCTAGATGGCTAAGGAGGGATGGATGGCTATGGAGAGAGATACAGAGGAAACCTTTAGAAAATCAACATTTTCATAATGCGAGCATGTTTTAAAGAAGTTGAGATATAGCCATTTTGTATAGCAATACAAATTGTTCTCGCGTTGTAATATAAGCATGTTATAACACGAGAACATTTTGGCTTGCTCTAAAAATGGTAAAAAAGTTAGCACACCATTATCCAGGCCCACATGTTTTGTTATTATCCTAGTTATGCACATGTTCTGACAAAAAATAGCTTTTTGATGTTGTTGGGAAGTGCACATGCAAATTTTTCACATTCTACCACCTTTGCATGAACTTTTCACCACCTTTTTATGGTTTTCCAACTTAGGAAGGAGGAAATAATAGATTTTTCACATCGAATTTTATATATATCAATTCAAGTCTCAATTTTTGTAGTGTTGCAGTGTTAATTGTGATTAAATTGTAGTAATTTAACATTATACATTAGTTATTTGTATTGTTGTTTGTGATTCTATTTGAGTGATATACAATTGAACGTTGGAAAGGAAGCAAGCTTGTGAAAACTCAAATTGAGGAGTTTGATTCAAGAAGAAAAAAAGACTACATAATTGGGTAGTTCCTCCATTTGAATCTCTTTTTTTAGGTATTTCAAGTCTTTACACATTTTCTTTACATTTTCCTTTATTCTATTATGTTTTTTTATCATCCCTTATCATACATTCTTAATACAATGCTTTGATTTTGTGATTATGCATATTTCATGTTCATCAAATTGTTTGTTTCTCATTATACCCTTAGCCCCTCTTGGAACATTTTAAACTACATAATTCTTTGCACTTGCCAATTATATTTTAAACCACATTTCTTTGAGGGAATTTTGTTAAAAAAATGACCTACCTTGTGTATGATTCCACATTTTGTATACACATTTATGAGATTAGTTATAACTATGTAATATAATACATCATTTCTCATTCCTCTTTTATAGATGTGCATACCCCTTTCCAAAGCTTCCATTTTGGTATAGGCATGGTGGATGTTGGAAAATGCTTTGGAATTTGGTTTTACACCTAGAAATTGCATTTGCTTGAAATTTTCTAAAGCCTTTTCAACAAATTCGTTTTGTGCACATCCTACAATCATTGTAGTCCACGAGGACATATCTCATTGAGGAATTTTGTCAAACAGTTCATGTGCCTTGTCTATACATGTCTACCAAAACATTTTATCAAACATGTTAGATAAGGCAATGAGATATTAGAAAAAATGCCTCATATAAATGTGGTCTCATGGTGATGGAATGGAATTCCATCACCATGAGACCACATTTTCCATCACCATGAGACCAAATTTCTTTAAGGCATTTTTTTAAAACAACTCATTCCCTTGTTTATGCTACTAAATTTTCCATACATTTTCCATTTTGTGCATATCCTGCAATCATTGTAGTCCATGAGGACATATCTCATTGAGGCATTTTGTTAAATAGTTCATGTGCCTTGTCTATGCATCCACATTTCATATGTGTCTACTAAGGAAATTACAGCCATAACACTCATGAAAATCCCTCCTTTCATGTTCTGATAAATGCCATTCCCCATTCCAAGGTCCCTATTACAAGGTAGTGAGCTCACTAGCTTGTCAATGCGGTACCATGAATAGGCAGTGAGTTCTTTGAAAAAATGCCTCAAAGATTAAATGTGGTCTCACAGTGATGTACATCACCATGAGAACACATTTCTTTGAGGCATCTTTTCAAACAACTCATTGCTTTTTCTATGCTACCACATTTTGCATACATGTCTACCAAAACATTTTGTTAAACAATTCACATGCCTTGTCCATGCTTCCACATTTCTCATACTCTTTTGCTAAGGGAGTTGCAATTATAACATTTGAGAAAAATACCCATTTCTTTCAATGTATTGATTGATGCCCATACCTTGTTCCAAAGCTAGGATGTTGACAAAAGTTGTGGAATTTGGATTTATAATCAAGCCAATTGTATTTTCTTGAAAGTTTGTAATATCTTTTAAAAAATATATTTTGTGACTATCTTGAAATCATGGCATTCCATGAGACCACATTTCTTTAAGGCATTCCATCAAAAAAATCATGTGAGCTTTGTCTATGCTACCACATTTTGCAAGGTAGAAATACTTCAAAAAATTAGCAATCCATTTTCCTTGTGTTCTTATTACATTTGTTTATTCATCTTGGTTGAGGCATTTTGTCAAATAGTTCATGTGCCTTGTCTACGTATCCACATTTCACATGTGTCTACTAAATAAATTGCAACCATAACACTCATGAGGTTTTATGAGGCATTTTTCAAAAAACTCACTACCTTGTCAATGTGGTGGCATAACAAGGTAGTGAGCTATCGAAAAAAATCCTCATAGGAAATGGGTCCCATGTGATGCCATGTACCCATTGAGGCATTTTTCAAAAAACTCACTACCTTGTCAATGTGGTGGCATAGACAAGGTAGTGAGATATTTGAAAAAATGCCTCATAGAAATGGGGTCTCATAGTGATGTACATCACCATGAGACCCCATTTCTATCCTTTCCAATGTGGTAGCATATACAAGGTAGTGAGATAATTGAAATCATAGAAATGGGGTCTCATGGTGATGTACATCACTGTGAGACCCCATTTCTATGAGGCATTTTTTCAAACAAATCACTACCTTGTCAATGCGATAGCATAGACAAGGTAGTGATTTTTTTCAAAAAATGCCTCATACAAGGTAGTTATTTGTTTGAAAAAATGTCTCATACAAGGTAGTGAGTTGTTTGAAAAAATACATCATAAAAATGGGGCCTCATAGTGATGTACGAGGTAGTGAGCTGTTTGAAAAAATTCCTCATAGAAATGGGGTCTCATGGTGATGTACATCACCATGAGAGCCCATTTATATGAGGCATTTTTTCAAACAACTCACTATCTTGTATGAGGCATTTTTCAAATAGCTCGCTACCTTGTCAATGCTACCACATTTTGCTTACATGTCTACCAAAATATTTTATCAAAAAATTCACATGCCTTGTCCATGCTTCCACATTTCTCATACATTTATGCCAATGGATTTGCACTTATAACATTTGACAAAAATCCCCCTTTCTTTCAATGTTTTGATTGATGTCCATACCTTGTTTCAAAGTTAGGATGTTGACAAAAGTTGCAGAATTTGGATTTATAGTCAAGCCAACTGTATTTTCTTGAAAGTTTGTAATGTCTTTTAAAAAATCCATTTTGTGCCTATCTTGAAATCATGGAATTCCGCAAGACCACATTTCTTTAAGGAATTCCATCAAAAAAATTCATGTGAGCTTTGTCTATGCTACCACATTTTGCAAGGTAGAAATACTTTAAAAAAAATTAGCTTTCCATTTTCCTTGTGTTCTTATTGCACTTGTTTATTCATCATGGTTGAGTGACATTTACTCTTCTATAGGATGATTGTAAGTATTTTGTATGAAGGGTTGAATGACATATATTTCATTTATTTGTATGGATTCATTTTTTAGGAACTAGTATTTTTCTCTTTATTATGATATAGATAAAATTATCCATCATGTTGAGGAAACGATCAAGGATTAAACCAACACAAGAAGAGATAGAAGCTAAGAATGCAAAGAAAGTAGCATATATGAGGGAATATCATGAGAATAAGAATTTGGAAAGGATTGTTGAAGACATTCCAATTGAAGAGGAACCTCAACCACCAACAAGAGATATGTAATTGGTGACACAAAGGGGACAAATGCGCGAAACCTTTGTGCTATGAGAAATTTGAATACCGTAGTTGGAGACACACGCTCTACTGCAGGTGAATATGGGGAGACACCATCTAGTGCATCTCAAGTGGAGAGTACATCATCACTCAAATGTGATGAAGGAGGTATGCCATCATTCCTATCTCAACCTCAAGGTACGTCATCTATTCCATCCTCGATTGAAGGTACACCATCTATCCCATCTCATTTAAATATTGATGAAATTCCTAATGTTGAGATAAATTTACCTTTGAGAACACCACCTAGAATTTTGCATAGAAAGCCAAAGTTTTTGATTAATATTGATGAGAATATTTTATAGCCAATGGAAGGTAAGATTCCAAAACACACTTGTAGAAGATATGCTCATAAGATTTGGAGAGTTTTCTTTGAAAATTTAAATGAGACTGCAAGATGTCAACTATTTGATGAAATGATGTGTATAAAGTATAGGTCCATCATGAAGATTCTTCGGTTGAGAAGATCAGATGCTTCAAATGAAAAAAATATTGTGAAGAATCTAATGGATGCATATGAGAGTGTGAGTAAGACCTCACGCTCAAAAGATAGTAATGTCACATGACGTGTCATTACATCAACAATAGTAAGTAATCAAATGAGGAAAGCTTGAATCATTAGAAAGACGAGTCGAGAATTGAGAATTAATAGAATTTTTTTATCAAGAGCCATTCAAAGGCACCAAAGAATTGAGGACACTGATTCCACTAAATTATGGGCATTCTCAGGGAGACTACCACAAAAAGATAAACCAATTTTTGAAGCATTGAGATCACTAATTGAAGACTTTTGGAACAATAACACAAGGTTATCTCTAAATCAAAAGGATGTGGTAAGAAGGAGAATCGGTAGTCGAAACTGTGTGCCACATCCAAAGCATTTTTTGGATACAAATCAAACACAATTTTTTCATAAATTTCTAGAGGAGCATCCTCAAATTAAAATTTGTCAAAGATATTTTGAAATGCTAAAACATTTTTATGTCAAGATAAATCACACACGCACTACTTGTTGTAGATTACATATTAAATCTTCTAACCATTTTGATGTTTATCGTTCGATATGTTTAGATTTGCATACTAACAATGTTTTGCAGGATTGTGGCATACAGCCCCACTATATAGGAGTGAATTTGAACCCCTTACGCAAATTCCCCTTTTACATATCTTCACCTTAGAAAACCAAATCCGAAGTCAAAATTCCAAATCACCCAACTGCCTTCCTTCCACTTGGAATTTGTTTGTTGTGTCGGTGAGAGAATATTTGTCGGGGATGTGAGCACGGTGAGTAGACGTTCATGCAATGTGCTACCATCCCTAATGGATTCTTGTGTCTAAAGTTGGCAAAGGCGTTACACTTTTGATTGAGGTCAATTTGTAACGTCCCTCTTCAACCAACTGACCTCAAAAATGGCAGATTCTTCCCACCTCTTCCTTCAAATTCACTCATTCTCATTCTATTTCATCCTCTTAGCAACTCTTCATGACTTCTTTCTTCTTTCTTTCACATTCTCAAGCATTTCTAGCATTCTCTTCACTAGAAAATAACACTTCAACACTCCATTGCAACAACAACACTCTGTCAACTCCGCAAAGCAAGTGTGAAGCAAGCCATAGCAGCATGGGCTTGGAGTCTTGTGAGACCTCACTTCATCACAGTTGAGGCTATGGTGACCTTGTCAAGTCCACTTTCTCCTCCATTGGCTAGTGAGCTTTTAGGTGGAGGTGGTAACATTTCACTCCTCTCCTTTGTGATTTGGTTGAGTAGCTATTTATTGTTTTTTAGTTTTTATTGCATTTCTACTTTCTCTACTTCTTTATCGCACATTTCTCTATCATTTCTATTTGGCTATCCATGGAGGTGGAAACACCAAAATAGGGGTCTGACTGAGGCAGACCCCTATACAACCCCAACCATTTTCCCCTCTTTCTTGTGTGTAGGTGAATGTGCATTTGGAGCTAGTTAGCGAACTGGTGCCTTGGTGAGATCATCTTTGTCACTTTAGTTCTCATCTATCTATTTTACCATCTATGTTTGTACTTTTCATACTTCATAGTTCTATTTTGCTCATTTAGGAGTACTTAGCTAGGCTGTCAGCTTGTTTTATGGCAGTTCATATTGTACTTTCTATCCTCTAGCCAAATGAATGCTAGTGCACCTATGAGATGCTAGTGTGTTGCCCTATCATCCCAAAACCGCACTTACATCATCGAGAAAAGAGTTATTTGAGGTACAGTATCAACTTTGAAAACCAGCTCGCCTAGCCTAAACCTAGATTTTGGATCCGAAGAGTGATCGAAGTACATTATAGTCCTCATTATTCTCAACTCTTGTTTCATGGCATCCCTTTAGAGTGAGGTAAGTTAGGGAAACCCTCCACTCTGAGCTCTCCATGACCTAGAGCCTTCATGTGGTTGGTCCCCCTCTCTTACATTTTTGGTGAACTCGACATGAACCATTTTGGTTTTGTTTTGCAATACTAAAATTTTGTTTCCTCATATTCTAGGAGTGTTGTAGGTGTGAGTGTTGTGAGGCCTTCACCTTACAACCCAACTTGTGACCCCTAGTAGGTGTAGTTGAAAGGTTCCGTAAGTGTTGCACAACGAAACCTTGACTGGGTCACTATCCTATTTTACAACCTTTGGGGGCCTTTGTGAGAGTACTATTCAATGCACACAATGGCCTCTTTTCTACATCAACCTATCCCCTCTATGTAGCCTATGAGCAGTGGTACAGGTATAACCTTCATCTCACAAGATCTGTCGATGGGATTTAATAGAGAACCATCTCCTCTCTACATCCCTGTGCGAATCAACGGAAACACTGTAGCAGGTGTTCTTGTTGATCTGAAATATCAAGTGAATATCATAATTGAGGAGATCATGCTAATTAACTTTTTGCATAAATATGGGTATGATGCACCTATGAGCACCATCCACACATACAATGGAATTTTCATACCTCCTCTTGGTAGTATTGATTTGTCAGTTCTCGTTGGACCTAAATTTGTGAATCTTTTGTTCGATATAATCTCAAGGTTTGAACTCTTCAAAGCTAAGCTAGGTATCCCCTAGCTAGTAGCTATGAATGTAGTTCCCTTGGTTGTGCACAAGTGCTTAAAATTCATTCATGAGGGTTTTGCACATGTGATCCATGACACTAGCCATAGACCACCAGTTGAGCATGGTAGTTATTGATTAGATTACTTTTGGTCGACACTCGTTGGTCCTATCCTACCAAGGAAGGACCTCTTGTATCAAACTTATCAAAAGTACAAGAAAGGGTGCTTAATGCTAAGAGTGAGATACCCTCCATCACCCAATGCAGTTTCACATAGGGCTTGCCTAAAAGCTAATAGTGATGCCACCATAGCTTGAAGGAAATAAGGGAAGCCCTCTCAAGGCTCCTCCTCTTCTTCTCCCGATGTCTCATCTGACACTCCCTCTCACCCTGTTGTGGTGCCATCAAATTATGTTTCACATTTGTGAGAGAATCTTATGGTTCCCACTTTGCAAAAGCCCAAGCGTCCTGCATTCAAACTTCCTATCTTGCCCGCGGAGCCTAGGCCCATTCAGTATGGCAGAAGAAAGGGTCCCCATGGGGAATCCTCTATGTGTCAACCTCCACTACCTTTTACTACTCCTGATCCAAAAGTAGTAAATGAGAAGAGGCATGTTTTTGAGGCACTAGAGTCGATTATCCCCGTTGTTTCTCAACTTGCTCCTCCCACTCTCATTCAGGAGCTCGTCCCTCCACTAGAAATAGTTGTGGTGGGCATGCCCATGGCTGAGCAGGATTCTTCCACTCCTTCACAACCTATGACCTCTAGCTCAAAGAGTCATAGAAACTACCTTGCACGTGAGCACAAGCACCAATGAAAGGCTCTCGTGGCTGGGCAGGCCACTTTGTAGAGGAAGGATGAGGAGATGACCACTCCTCCTTCAAGGCCTCCTACTGTGTCCTCCTCTCTCCTCTCCCCCTGATTCCATTGAGCCAATCTTCGTATCACCTTCAGCTCCAGTTGTGAGTGTGCCTAACCCCCAAAAGGTGCAAGTTTTCATCACTCCTTCGGTTGAGTCACCCTTGTCGATGTCTCTTCCAAACATCTCGCCTTTCCAAAAAACCATTAATATGTTGAATACCTCGGTGGTGTCGACCATGGTTTTCTCCTCCTCTTCTTCTACACCTCTCGCCTCGTCTATGGGGAGTTCCCAACCCTTAACGAAGCCAAGGGTAGAGTTTGGCCCTTCCACCAATGGAAGGTGTAAGAGGACCCCACCTTCTCTAAAAGGTGGTCTTGTGCTAGCTTGTTTCATCCTAGTGACGAAGCCAACTCGAGCTTCCCCTGAGTTTTTCATCTCTCCTAAATCACTCGGTGAGCCAGCTAGTCCTCTCCATCTGTTGAGGTACAACATGACACTCTAATAAAGTGCATGTTTAACTCTCTGGATGAAGTTCCAACCTTATCAGTGATCTTCGTGAAGTCATTGACCATAGCTCCACAAGAGCCCAATGAAGAAGACCTTGTGAGGCCTTCTTCCTTGGCGCTTGTCACAGGAGGGTCAAAAGCTCCTCCCCTTAATATTCCACCAGTGCAGGCTCATCCTCCTTCCCCAAATGATGATCTAGAATGGGAAGCAGATGACCTCTCAAGTCTATCGGTGTTAGGGGTAGGCCTCTTCTTTATCATTATATTAAACATGTGTGTGTGTTGTAATGTGTTCCCCCATACTCGTGTTGCATGTTCTTGGATGACCCTTGTCACCCTTGTTGGTGCTTAGATATAGGAGTGGTTTTTGTGTCGTAAACCTTCTTCTATTTGTATCATCATTCTTCCATGTTTGTGTTTGATTTTTGATAAATTGGGGATGATGCAAAGTGTTGGGGGCATTTAGGCTTCCCTTCCATGTTGACCCAATTTCTTATTTTTACCTTGTTTTCCATGCATTCTTTTTGATCTGGTTGGGGATTGATGATCTTTCACCTTGCACCATGGTTACCTATTATTTATAAATGTATGAGTAGATTTGACCCCGTTGAAACTAGATCCCCCTGTGTCCTTTGTTTGTGATTACTTCTCTCTCACTCTTCTCTTACCTTTTTCTCTTCCTTGCTTGAATTGTCCCTCTCATGTGTGACAACGTAATTTCTATGATGCTTTGATTTTCAGAAAACACATTCATTGTCAATGAATCTTTTCTCGAGAATCTTTACAAACTTTTCCAAGAATCGCTTTCTCAACTTGGACCCCTAGCAGAACATGTTTCCTTCATCATGGGCTCACAAAGAAAGAACTTGAGAACTTTTGTCTAAGGTGGAAGCAACTTTGACATTCTCCTCATGAGGGGTTATTTTCTTCCTTTCAAATTCCTTGATGAAGTGAATATCTTTCAAAGGATTCTTTGATGATGAATAGATTTGAGAAAAAATGTCTCTTTTACACTTTTAAACGACTCATACCTTGAGTGGACCCCTCTTCACATTGAGTTCTCGAAGGACCCCCTTGAAAAATTTCCCATTTGTCAATGATTTGCATGACTATCCACTTGACTACCTATGTGGCCACTTTGTTTTCAACATGATTTATCTATGGGTAAACATGTTGCTTTGTAGGTGCACCTATAAAGCCACTTTCCAATTTGACTTTGCGGAGTCCCCTCCTTTAGGTTTCCTCCTTGAAAGAGATTTTGGGGGATGCCTCCTTGTAGGTCTGCAGGCCTGTAAGGTGCTTTCATCTAGGTTTCCTTCATGTGAGAGATCTTGAGGGATAACTTCTTGCAGGTCTGTGGGCCTATAAGGTGCATACTTCACAAGGCTTCCTTCATGTGAGAGATCTTAGGGGCTGCCTCCTTGCAGGTCTACAGGCTTGTAAGACGCTTTCATCTTGTGGGATTTTCCCATTGTTGGTCTGAGGGCCTTCGATGTACTTTATGTAGCTTCATAGTTTTGTGGGGCTATGGAGTCTTTTGTTTTGTTCTACACTTTTGAGCTTGTTAGATTGTGGTCTACTTCCTCAACTATTTAGGTATACATTTTTAACCCTACTAACTCTTCGATCCATTTTACCAAAGCACTCATCAATATTCATGCTCGCTAAAGTGGGGGAAAAATGTATAGGGGTGAATTTGCACCCCTTACGCAAATTCCCCTTTTACACATCCTCACCTTAGAAAACCAAATCCGAAGTCAAAATTCCACATCACCCAATTGCCTTCCTTCCACTTGGCATTTGTCTATTGTGTCGGTGGGAGAATATTTTTCAAGGACATGAGCACAACATGCCAACGTCCATGTGGCATGCTCTCATCCCTAATGAATTCTTGTGTCTGAATTTGGTAGAGGCGTTACACTTTCGATTGGGGTCGATTTGTAACGTCCCTCTTCGACCAATCGACCCCAAAAATGATAGATTCTTCCCACCTCTTCCTTCAAATTGATTCACTCTCATTCCATTTCATCCTCTTAGAATATATTCATGACTTATTACTTCTTTCTTACACATTCTAAAGCATTTCCAACATTCTCTTCACTAGAAAACATCACTTCAACACTCCATTGCAGCAACAACACTCTATCAACTCCACAAAGAAAGTGTGAAGCAAGCCATAGCAATGTGGGCTTGGAGTCTTGTGAGATCTCCCTTCATCACAGTTGAGGCTATGGTGACCTTTCCAAGTCCGCTTTCTCCTCCATTGTCTAGTGAGCTTCTGGATGGAGGTGGTAACATTTCACTCCTCTCCTTTGTGATTTGGTTGAGTAGCTATTTACTGTTTTGTAGTGTTTATTGCATTTCTACTTTCTCTACTTCTTTATCACACATTTCTCTATCATTGCTATTTGCTTTTCTATGGAAGTGGAAACACCAAAATGGGGGTTTGACTGAGGCAGACCCCTATAAAACCCCAACCATTTTCCCCTATTTCTTGTGTGTAAGTGAACGTGCATTTTGAGCTAGCTAGAAAACTGGCACATTGGTGAGATCATCTTTGTCACTTTAGCTCTCATCTATCTATTTTACCATATTTGTTTGTACTTTTCATACTTCATAGTTCTATTTTTCCCATTTAGGAGTACTTAGCTAGGCCATCAGCTTGTTTTTTGGTGGTTCATATTATACTTTTTATCCTCTAGCCATATGGATGCCAGCGCACCTATGAGACACTAGTGTGCCGCACTGTCATCCTAGAACCACGCTTATGTCCTCGGACAAAGAGTTGTCTGAGGTACAGTATCGACTCTTAAAACTAGCTTGCCTAGCCTAAACCTAGATTTTGGGTTCATAGAGTGATCAAAGTACATTATAGTCCTCATCATTCTTGACTCCTATTTCAAGACATCCCTTTAGACTAAGGTAAGTTAGGGCAGCCCTCCGCTCTTGGCTCTCCATGACCTAGATCCTTGATGTGGTTGGTCCCCCTCTCTTACATCCACCAACATCTTCAAGAGACTTCTTATCAAAAAATTTAAGTGAAAGAGAGGAATGTCAAATATTCTAGAGGAATTTAAGCTTGGAGGGCACATGTCAACATTGTGGTGGCTTGCAACGTATGCCAAGATGTGAACATATAGAAATCATACTTGCGGTTGGAAAGGACCTAGTAGATTTTGGCAAGTATAAAACAATAGCCTACAATACAAAAGATGGTAAAGAAGCAAAAAGGCATGATTTGGTTATTCAAAAGATTCTAGTGTATCAGTTTATGTCTACATTTCATGACAATAAAGTGTATGAGTATGCAAGGCATACCCATAGAGATTGACGGTTGGACTTGCAATTTAAGTTATGAAAGGTCACCTTTCAACTTGGTAACATTATTTCAGTTGTAAAATTTATAGAGAACTACACATTACAACCATAGCGTGAGGTGCAATCACAATATTACAACTCCACATAGGTTTCTATACTTGTGCACATAGCATTCATTCATGCACCTGATAGTACAAAGGATAACAGGAAGGTATTTGAGGGAGTACCACTTTTATATTAGTGATGATCACACACATTCTATAGAGTTCGAGCAAGGTTGATTTTAGTTGTTCTATAATGATTTGGATAGGAGGGGCATAGCATATGGTCAACATATAATTTGGTTGGATAACTATGCATTACAATTCAAGATCCCGTGAATGTTTTATTGGTTGAGTAGGATGCATGTTATTACAGGTGTTCAACATATGTGGAACTTTTGTGAGGTTGGGCATGTAAAGGGGGAGCATGATGGTTTAAGATAATGTATCAAAAGAGCATTAGCACGAGAAGAGTTAAAGTATAAAGATAATGTAAAGTTGAAAAATGTAAAATCAATTGTTGAGTGGTGTAATGCTTTGATGGGTCCAAGTAATGAAGGTAAGTTTTTAGTTCATAGATTTTTTTGGTTGATAGATGATACTAACATTGCACCATATGAGGATTGTTGTACACTGATAGGATCAAGTGAGCTACACTCTTTCCTTAGCTCAAATATAGGTTCATGGAGTATCCATACACAAAATATGGCATGCTTTTGTTCTTCATGTACAATTCAAGCCCGAAATGAGTGTGAGTCAAAGGAGTGGGTTGACGAATGGTGGTTAAGTTATCTTAGCCCACTTGACACGTATCGGCCTCTGACAACATTGGAACTGACATAGATGGAATCATCGATTGACTTTGACCACATATCAGATCTAGTTCAACCAGGTAATAGATCTACTTGCATAGTTTTTGAAATTCCTATTGTTATCTTACTTTGTAGTGTTTTTGTAATGTTGACTAATTTCATCTAATTTGTTACACATATCAATGTAGGGAATATTTATGCAGTTATTACAGATGAAGACAATGAAGAGGGAAGAGATTATTACTTATGTCATTGTGTTGAGGCCAAAAGTAAATTGGAGGTCCTAGTTATAGATGCAGAAAACATCGAATACCCTATAGGCTCAATGGTTGTTACTGGAACATGGCTTAGAAGGTACCCACATAAGAGTGTTAATGTTTGGTTCTCTCAAGACTTTGACATGCATCGAAATATTCTTCATTACTCGAACCTTGTCATGGCATCCAATGTTCATTTAATCAAATATGGGGGTAGACCTTTGAACAAGACCTTATGGAAGGTGCATGAGTTTGACCATAAGGCAACACTTGACACAATAAAGAGTAAAGTAGACTTGGATGGTTTGTTGGATTAATTTATAAGTATGCACATTGGTTCTTATTAATTTTTAAGTATGCACATTAATTTGTATTAAAACTTCTAAGTATGCACATCAAGATTAGTTTATAGTTAGAACTTTCATTTCTATATTTCAAGTTTACATATATTTTGGCTCCAAGTTTGTACATATGTTTTGGTTCCAAGTTTACATATGAATATTGGGTAGACTATATGTTTTTTTTCAATGTGGTAGCATAGACAAGGTAGTGAGCACTGAAAAACTCACTACATTGTCAATGTAGTAGCATAGACAAGGTGGTGAGCTTTTTGAAAAAATGCCTCAAAGAAATAGGATCTCCTAGTGATATGAAATGGGGTTTCCTCGTGATGTAGTAACATCACCAGGAGACCCCATTTCTTTGAGGCATTTTTTCAAACAACTTTCTACCTTGTCTATGTTATTGCATTGACAAGCTCAATACATTTTCAATGCGGTAGCAATGACAAGGTAGCTAGGTAGTGAGCATTGTAAGAAAAAATGCCTTAAAGAAATTGGGTCTCCTGGTGATGTACATCACCATGTACAACAACATTCCTTCTAACCCCACTTATAGATAGGTTACTTTGCTATTAATTCATTGGTTGTGAGTTCATTATTTGACTCAATAGAAGTTGGTCCACTTGATTAAGTAGTCAATTTTCAATAATTGATTATTTATTCATCGCCTCATTCTATCATTCATCCTATTGATCTTGGAATACCTTTGTGAGAATGAATATTTTTATTCAATGATTAACCACTAGCAATACATCCTTTAAAAATGAATTTGATTAATCTCTTAAAAATGTATGTTTGTGCCCTTTCCTCTTACATTTTATACCATTTTAATTAATTTCCTAAATTTATTAATGTGTAAATGCATTGTTTTACATTATAAATCTAAACTCTAACTTTGACTATATTGTTCTCATATTGTCCTTTTATTAGTTTTCCTACAAGAGACCCCATTTATTTGAGGCATTATTTTCTTACAATGTTCACTACCTTGTCAATGCATCCACATTGACCATGAGGATATCTCTCATTGAGGCATTTTTTCAAATAGTTCATGTACCTTGTCTATGCATCCACATTTTACATGTGTCTACTAAGGAAATTGCAACCATAACACTCATGAAAATCCCCCCTTTTATGTTTTGATAGATGTCATACCCCATTCCAAGCTCCCCTTGTTGCTATGGCTTAAAGCCTAAAACATGTGCTTTCGAGCAAACTATGGATGCATGGAAAAAATCTATCAAAGCATAATAGTAAGCAAAAGCATAAACAAGGTCTTGAGTTGTTTGAAAAAATGCCTCAAAGAAATGTGATCTCATGGTGATGTCGATCACCATGAGACCATATTTCTTTACATCACCATGAGACCACATTTCTTTGAGGCATTTTTTCAAATAACTCGTTGCCTTGTCTATGCTACCACATTTTCCAAACATTTTCCATTTTGGGCATATCTTGCAATCATTCCAATCTTTATGGGCAGATTGAAAAATGAACAAATGAATTCAAAGATTCTTGAACTTAAGACTTTTGTGGAGAAAATATAACTATAAATAGATGATACAGAAGAAGCAATATGAAATGTAAGTAAAAAAAGGGAGAATTGATGCAGTGGACACCTGAATGTCTTATCTATAAAGGTAGAGAAGTTATGTAAAGAACTTGTTAAAAGAAACATTTGTATTTTGTAATAAAAAAGACACTTCCAAAGATGATAACAATAGTTGCAGATGCAAAGGAAATAGTTGGAAGTGTTGAAATTGAAGAAAAACAATTAAAGACTAAAATTGATCACTTAGAAAAGGAATTGAAAGACAAGAAGAAGATTTTATCATCATTGAAAACGAGGTTAGTCTGCTATAAAAACACTTGGAAAAGAAGCATACCAAATTTAATGAGATACACAATGTATTCAATGAAGAGATTCTTCTTGCTCTCAAGAAGTTGAGGAAGGTGTGTGTGTAGATTCTTCTTTGTTTGTCATACGATCAAACCAACTATTCCAAAACATCTATATGGGTGGATTTATGCTATTCAAGGTTCTCTTTTGCACCCAAACATGTTGAAATAATCTAAGCCACATTCTACAAGTAAAGTCTCTTAAGAGACCAAAGTGCAAAAGGGCAACAAAATTCGATGAGAAATTACTCAAAAAATGTGGCACTTGGAAACATTTTGTTTGAGGTTACGAGGATCATGTAGGGCCCTATACAATAACCTCTCTCAATTTTTGATAGCTCCAAGTCATTTTCCCGTGGTGAACAAATTTTAGTTGATGGAAAATGGGTCAGTTGCATGTAGTGTAAAGTTGGAAAGTGGTGTAACTTTCATCCCATTTTTCATACAACTGAACTGACTATTCCAACACATTTTTATGGGTAGATTTATGCTAAGCAAGGTCCCCTTTTGCACCCAAAAATGTCGAAACGTTCTGAGCCACATTCTACGAGCGAAATCTCTTAAGAGACCAAAGTGCAAAAGGGCAGCAAACTTCGACGAGCAATTACTCAAAAACTATGGCACTTGGAAACATTATGTCTGAGGTTATGAGATCATGTAGGGACCCTCTACAATAACCTCTCTTAAATTTTGATAGCTCCAAGTTATTTTTTGTGGTGAACAAATTTCAATTGATGGAAAACAAGTCAGTTGCATATAGTGTAAAGTTGGAAAGTGGTGTAACTTTCATTATGTTTGTCATACGATCAAACCTACTATTCCAACATGTATGTATGGGTTGGTTTATGCTAGGAAAGGTCCTCCTTCACACCCAAACATGCTAAAACAGTCTGAGCCACATTCTATCGGTGAAGTCTCTTAAGAGACCAATATGTGAAGGGAAAAGAATGTGGATCTACTGACCCAACAGTGCGGAATACATTCCCTTAACACCTTTACTTTAGGGGAGAGAAGCAAAAATGAAAAACTAACAATTTCTAAAACTTATAGAGATGCATACAACCATGGCAATGAGAAACCAGAAAGATAAGCAAACAAAGATGACACAGTATTTATGTGGGAAAACCCTTTCAAGTAAAAAACCCACCACACAAAGTCAAATCTATTGTATTATAGTAATGAATCAATTACATACAATATCCAGACTTCTTTGTTCAGCTCACAATCACCCAAAGAGTTTCAGATTCACTATTACAATGTTTTTACAACATACAGTTCAAAACCCTGCTCAAGAACTCACGTCCTTCTATTCTTCAGCTCACAACTTCAAACTTGCTCTGCAACTTACGACTCAACTCTTGACTTGTCTAACTTATGACTTATGAGAAATGACACATCTCTCATCCATATGTAACTGGCTCAGAAGAGCAATGAAGTCCATCCTCAAATCACGCAACTAGTCAGATCTAACAGATTTCCTGCAACGAGCCAACTTTGCATTCAAAGCCATTACTCAAAATGGTTGACCTCGCCACCCTTCGTTGACAAATGCAACTGCCACAATAACTATCTTGGTATTCGTCCAATCACTATTCAACTAGGTGCCACCCATCCAAGACCCATCAACAATTGCAGCTGACAGAGCAACCAAAACGGTCAAACAGACATCGGGCGCGACCAAGACTTCAAGTCATTTCTAACACTGCTAGAGCCGGAGTCGGAACAAGAGTCGAAACAGGACTCCATCAAAAATACATACTGTCGGAGTCGGAGTCGGAGACAAAACTGGAGTCGGAGACGGAACTGGAGTCGAAACATGACTCCACTGAAATTACAAGTTCAGGAACCAATTCGGTTCCACGTTCGCCCACGGCAAAGGGGAACTCATCGAAAATAGTTTTGACCGGGGTAAGTCAACCTGGGGTCAAACCAAGACGGGAACACAAAAGACCAGAGTCAGAGTCGGACCCGGGGATGGAACAGGAACAGAAACAGGACTTTACCAAAAGTCCAAGATCAGGAACCAATCCAGTTCCGGTTCTGCCTCCGCCAACTACAAGAAACAACAATCCAGAACCAAGACAAGGAGGAGGAAAACACCCCGAGGAGAATACAAACATCCAGAGGAACTAGATCGTAAAAGCAGGAGTCAGACCCGGAGTTGGAACAGAAATTGAAACAGGAACATGGCAAACGAACATTGCCAAATTCCAAAACTGGTTCCGCCTCCGCCAGAACCTGCAAAGCGAGAAACAACAGATGGTAGGAAGCGGAGTCGGATAAGGAACGAGAACCGAAACCCGGAACTTAGGTAAACAGAACAATGCAAAGTTCCATCCCGGTTCCGCCTCCGCCAGAGACCTGGAACTTAGGCAAATAGAACAATGCCAAGTTCCATCCTGGTTCTGCATCCGCCAGAACTTTGCAAACAACACAAAATCACCAAGGCATGAAAACGAGGACTTCAAGTTGGAAGTTGAGACATAATTTCTCAACAATCTCCCACTTGGTGAACACTTCCAGCTTCCTCAAAACATCAAACCTTACTGTCTATCATAGGCCCCAAGGCCCATCGATTATGTGCACCATCTGAACTTGTTTGTACTAACCAGCTTTGTCAAGGCATCTGCAACATTCTTCAAGGTTTCAACCTTATCCATACTGACCTTGCCATCTTCAACCATATCCCTCACAAAGTGATATTGCACATCTATGTGCTTGGTCCTGGCATGGAAAGTCAGATTCTTTGCCAAAAAAATGGCACTTTGACTATCACAGTAGATTGAAATCTGCTCAGCATTAAATCCAATGTCTGAACACAAACGCCTCAGCCACACTGCCTCCTTGCAAGCATGAGTTGCTTCCATGTACTCTACCTCTGTCGTGGATAAAGAAACTACAGCTTGTCGCTTGCTCATCCAACTGATTGCTCCACCATTAAGCATGAAAGTGTATCCACTGGTGGATCTTCTGCTGTCAATGTCCCCTACCCAATCAGAGTCAACATATCCCTGAATGCAAAGAGCCCTTTGTGATGCAACCATATTGCCATGGTAACACAAAGCATAATTTGAAGTACCCTTCAAATACCTGAACACTCTCTTTACAGCATCCCAATGTGATCTCCCTGGATTTGCCATGAACCGGATTAGAACTCCCACTGCTTGGGCAATATCTGGCCTTGTGCAAACCATAACAAACATCAAACTATCTACTGCACTTGCATAAGGCACACTGGTCATGTCCTCCATCTCAGTAGCAGACTTTGGACAGTCTTCAGTAGATAGTTTCAATCCTTGCATGATTGGAACAACTAGCTGCTTGCAATCAGTCATGTTGAACCTCTCTAGAACGGTTTTCACATACTTACTCGGACTGAGCCAAAGCTTTCTGCTTGTTCTATCCCTAGTTATCTCCATCCCAAGAATGTACCTTGTTGTTCCAAGATCTTTCATTTCGAACTTAGCAAACAACTGAGTTTTAAGATCAGAAATCATTGCCTTGCTATTACCAATGAATAACATGTCATCCACATACAAAGTAATAACAAGCACACGATCATTCTCACATTTATAATAAATGCAATGATCAGATTTTGATCTAACAAAACCAATTGACAACACAAATGTGTCAAATTTTTAGTACCACATTCTAGGAGATTTCTTTAGACCATAGAGAGATTTATTTAACTTGCAAACCAAATTTTGTTTACCTCTTTCAACAAAATGCTCAGGCTGGGACATGTAGATATCTTCTTCCAGCTCATCATGGAGAAATGTTGTCTTCACATCCATCTGCTCAATTTCATAGTCATACACAGCTGCCAATGACAACAAAAAATTGATGGATGTCAGCTTTGCTATAGGGGAAAAGATCTCTCCATAATCAATTCCCTCAACTTGGGAAAAACCCTTTGCAGCCAGTTGTGCCTTATACTTCTCCACACTGCCATCAAGGCCTGTCTTCCTTTTGAATATCCACTTGCAGCCAATAGGATTTCGCCCTTTAGGTAGTGGTACCAACTTCCAGGTATCATTCTTTTTCAAGGAATCCATCTCCTCATTCATGGCTTCTAGAAAAGACTTTGAATCAACCATGTTGATTGCTTCTTTCACAGTCCTAGGCTCATCAATGCTGGTAATTAAGGCATAAGCACAATTTCAATCTAACATAGAGAAACCATACCTTTTTGGTTGCCTTCTTTCTTGTGTAGATCTCCTTAGAAGCTGAGGTTGTTCTTCATCATCAGAACTTCCAGAGTTGCTTGAGCTCTCCTCAATCTCAGGTACACCATGCAGCTCTTCCCTTTCTGGAGTTTGGGGAATCTCAACTGCATCCTTCTTCTTGTCACTCTGATTTGTCTCAAGTTGTTGATCACTTACTGGAGGTTTCAGCTCACGAAATATCACACTTCTGCTATACAAAACCTTCTTAGTAATAGGGTTCCAAAGCTTGTATCCTTTCACACCAACTCCATAGCCGATGAGAATACATTTCATAGCCTTGTTATCCAACTTTGATCTCTTATCATTTGGCACATGAACATATGCCTCACAGCTAAATACCCGAACATGCCTTAATGAGGGTTTCTTATCTGACCATGCTTTCAAAGGTGTCATGTCAACAAGAGTTGAACAAGGAGATCTATTTATCAAATAACATGCTGTAGCAATAGCCTCAGCCCAGAACTTTTGCTCCAGACCAGCACCACTCAACATACTCCTTGCCTTTTCCATCAACGTCCTGTTCAACCTCTCAACAACTCCATTTTGCTGTGGAGTGTAAGGGGTTGTCTTATGCCTTTTAATTCCATGATTAGTGCAGTACCTTTCAAAATATGCAGAACAAAACTCACCTCCATTATCTGTCCTTAAACACTTTATTTTCCTTTCAGTTTGATTTTCAACCAAAGATTTGAACTCTTTAAACTGACTAAACACTTCTGATTTACTTTTAAGAAAGTATACAAATGCCCTTCTCGAACAGTCATCAATAAAAGAAACATAATATCTAGACTTTGATAACGAAGGAACATTAACTGGACCAAACACATCAGAATGAACATAATCCAGTATACCAGAAAATTTGTGAGGACTAGAGGAGAAGGAAACACGGTGTTGCTTTCCATAAATACAATGTTCACAGAAATCAAACTCAAGGTTACAATCATCAAGCCCTTCTACAAGGTTTTTGTTTTTCAAGGTTTTCAAACCTTTCTCACCAATGTGACCAAGTCTATGATTCCATAACATAGTCTTCTCTACTGGGAGTTTTACCTCCAAAGCATTTGCAAATAGTGAAGAGTCTTCATCTTTCTCTATAGGTGCAAAATTACATGACTTTACAGAGGCACTGTTACAAAGAACAGGTCATGCATCTAGCTTGTACAGAGTTCCAGTACAAACACCCTTAGCTAACACCATTGCACCTCTAGCCATTTTACATCCCTTACTAGAAAAAGAAACTTCTACACCAGCATCATTTAACTTACTAACAGAAAGAAGATTTCAAGCCAAACCTGGGATGTGAAGAACACCACCAATTCCTTTGACTCTCCCATTAGGAAACTGAATTCTGACCCTTCCTTTGCCAACAATCTCCAATGTTGAATCACTTGCCAAGTATACCTTTCCACCATCATACTTCTCATACTTTGAGAACCAATCTCTATTGGATGTCATGTGAAAAGAGGCACCTGAATCAACTAACCAAACATCATCTGATGCCTAAGTTTTCAAGGTTGTTGCAATGAAGGCATCTGCATCACTTTGAGAAGATTCGTTGTTAGAAGCATTCTTCTTCTTCTTCTTCTCCTTGCAGTCCTTCCTGATATGACCCGGTTGCCCACAGTTCCAACACTTTACCTTGAACTTTTTACCAAGAGACTTTGATCTCCCTTTAGACTTGGATTTCGACTTGTTGTCTTTCTTCTTGCCTTTCTCCTTTGTTCTACCTCGAACAGAAAGAGCATCTTTGGCCATCTCAGAAGATTTCCTTCGCATTTCTTCAGACAAAAGTGAAGCAACCACATCATCAGTCTTGAAAGCAGTGGTTGTGCTTCTAATAGCCATCACAAGATGATCCCAGCTGTCAGGTAACGAACACAATAGGAGCATGCAACGATCCTCCTCCTCAATCTTTACACCTACAGATGCCAGCTGAGTAAAACTCATATTAAACGAGTTCATATGGTCTGCAACAGATGCACCTTCATCCATCTTCAAGGAGTACAACTTCTTTCTCAGGAACAACCTATTTACCAGGGACTTTCCTTGGTAAATATCACCAAGCTTCTTCCATAAAGTAGTTACAGACGTTTCCTCATGAACATTCAGGAGCACATAATTGGCTAGACTCAGTCTTATCAATCCTCTTGCTTTTCTATCAACAAGATCCCAAACTTCTTGGGTCATAGTTTGTGGCTTAGTTCCAGAAACTGCAATCCAGAGGTCTCTATCCACAAGCAAGTCTTCTATCTTGAGTTTCCATAACTCAAAGTTGTTGCCATTAAAATTCTCAATATCTATTCTACCAGATGTACTCGCCATCTCACAACAGAAACAAATTTAACAATGCAAGTCTCCCACTGAAATAGTATTAGTGCAAAAAACTAATTCGCCCTAACAATGATAACATGAACTGGCCAAGCTCTAATACCACTTTGAAGGGAAAAGAATGTTGATCTACTGACCCAGCAGTGTGGAATACATTCCCTTAACACCTTTACTTCAGGGGAGAGAAGCAAAAATGAAAAACTTACAATTTCTAAAACTTATAGAGATGCATACAACCATGGCAATGAGAAACCAGAAAGATAAGCAAACAAAGATGACACAGTATTTACGTGGGAAAACCCTTTCAGGTAAAAAACCCACCACACAAAGTCAAATCTATTGTATTACAGTAATGAATCGATTACATACAATATCCAGACTTTTTTGTTCAACTCACAATCACCCAGAGAGTTTCAGATTCACTGTTACAATGTTTTTACAATATGCAATTCAAAACCCTCCTCAAGAACTCACGTCCTTCTATTCTTCAGCTCGCAACTTCAAACTTGCTCTGCAACTTACGACTCAACTCTTGACTTGTCTAACTTATGACTTATGAGAAATGACACATCTCTCATCCATATGTAACCGACTCAGAAGAGCAATGAAGTCCATCCTCAAATCACGCAACTGGTCGGATCTGACAAATTTCCTGCAATGAGCCAACTTTGCATTCAAAGCCATTACTCAAAATGGTTGAGCTCACCACCCTTCGTTGACAAATGCAACAGCCACAATAACTATCTTGGTATCCATCCAATCACTATTCAACCAGGTGCCACGCGTCCAAGACCCATCAGCAATCGTAGCTGATAGAGCAACCAAACGGTCAAACAGACATCGGGCGCGACCAAGACTTCAAGTCATTTCTAACATTGTTGGAGTCGGAGTCGGAACAGGAGTCGAAACAGAACTCCACCGAAAATACATACTGTCGGAGTCAGAGTCAGAGATGGAACTGGAGTCGAAACATGACTCCACTAAAATTACAGGTTTAGGAACCAATTCAGCTCCGTGTCCGCCCACGGCAAAGGGGAACTCATCGGAAACAGTTCTGACTGGGGTAAGTCAACCCGAGGTCAAACCAAGACGGGAACACAAAAGACCGAAGTCAGAGTCGAACCCGGGGACGGAACAGGAACAGAAATAGGACTTTACCAAAAGTCCAAGATCAGGAACCAATCTGGTTCCGGTTTCACCTCTGCCAACTGCAAGAAACAACAATCCAGAACCAGGACAAGGAGGAGGAAAACACCTCGAGGAGAATCCAAACATCCAGAGGAACTAGATCGTAAAAGCAGGAGTCGGACCCGGAGTCGGAATAGAAACTGAAACAGGAACATGACAAATGGACATTTCCAAATTCCAAAACTGGTTTTGCCTCTGCTAGAACCTACAAAGCGAGAAACAACAGACGGTAGGAAGCGGAGTCGAATCAGGAATGAGAACCGAAACCTGGAACTTAGGCAAATAGAACAATGCCAAGTTCCATCCTGGTTCCGCCTCCGCCAGAGACCCAGAACTTAGGCAAACAGAACAATGCCAAGTTCCATCCTAGTTCCACCTCCACCAGAACTTTGCAAACAACACAAAATCACCAAGGCATGAAAACGAGGACTTCAAGTTGGAAGTTGAGACATAATTTCTCAACAATATGCAAAAGGGCAACAAACTTCAATGAGCGATTACTCAAAAACCATGGCACTTGGAAACATTTCATCTAAAGCTATGGGATCACGTAGGTCCCCTCTATAATAACCTCTCTCCGTTTTCAATAGCTCCAATTTATTTTCTTGTGGTGAATAGATTTTAGTTGATGGGAAAAGGGTCAGTTGCATGCAGTGTAAAGTTGTAAAGTGGTGTAACTTCCATTTTTTCATCATACAACCAAACCAACTATTCCAACACATTTGTATTGGTGGGTTAATGCTAGGAAAGGTTTTCTTTTGCACCCAAACATGTTGAAACAATCTGAGCCACATTCTACTGACAAAGTTTCTTAAGAGACCAAAGTGCAAAAGGGTAGCAAACTTCAACGAGCGATTACTTAGAAACCATGGCACTTGGAAACATTTTTTCTAAGGCTACAGGATCATGTAGGGCCCCCCTACAATAAACTCTATCCATTTTTGATAGCTCCAAGTCATTTTCCCGTAGTGAATAGATTTTAGTTGATGGAAAAAAAGTCAGTTGCATGTAGTGTAAAGTTGGAAAGTGTTGTAACTTTCGTTATGTTCGTCATATGACTAAACTAAATATTCCAACACATCTGTATGGGTGGGTTAATGCTAAGAAATGTCCTCTTTCTAACCCAAACACACTGAAATAGTCTGAGCCACATTCTATCGGTGAAGTCTCTTAAGAGACCAAAGTGCAAAAGGGTAGAAAACTTTGACGAGTGATTACTCAAAAATCGTGGCACTTGGAAACATTTCTTCTAAGGCTAGGGATCACATAGGGCCCATCTATAATAAATTATTTCAGTTTTTGATAGCTCCAAGTCATTTTCCTATGGTGAACAAATTTTAGTGGATGGAAAACAGATTAGTTACATGTAGTGACAAGTTGGAAAGTAGTGTAACTTTTGTTCTGTTCGTCATGCAACTGAACCAACTATTCCAACACATCTGTATGGGTTGGTTTATGATAGGAAAGGTCCTCTTTCATACCCAAACACACTGAAACATTTTGAGCCACATTCTACCACGTAAAGTCTCTTAAAAGACCAAAGTGCAAAATGGCAAAAAAAATTGATGAGCGATTACTCAAAAATCGTGGCACTTGGAAACATTTTGTATGATTATATTGGATTATGTAAGTCCCATCTATAATAACCACTCTCAGTTTTTGATAGCTCCAAGTCACTTGGACGTGGTGAACAAATTTCAATTGATGGAAAACGGGTTAGTTGCATGTAGTGTAAAGTTGGAAAGTGGTGTAACTTTCATTTTGTTCATCATATGAACAAACCAACTATTCCAACATGTTTGTATGGGTGGTTTTATGCTAGGAAAGGTCCTATTTCACACCCAAACATGCTGAAACAGTTTGAGCCACATTCTATCGGTGAAATCTCTTAAGAGACTAAAGTGCAAAGGACAACAAACTTCGACGAGTGATTACTTAGAAACCATGGCACTTGGAAACATTTTTTCTAAAGCTATGGGATCATGTAGAAACCCTCTACAATAACCTCTCTTAGTTTTTGATAGCTCCAAGTCATTTTCCCATGGTGAACAAATTTTAGTTGATGGAAAATAGATCAGTTGCATGTAGTGTAAAGTTGGAAAGTAGTGTAGCTTTCATTTTGTTCATCATATGACCAAACCGAATATTCCAACACGTCTATATCGGTGGGTTTATACTAGGAAAGGTCCTCTCTCACACCCAAACACATCGAAATAGTTTGAACCATATTCTACCAGCAAAATCTCTTAAGAGACCAAAGTGCAAAAGGACAGCAAACTTTGACGAGCGATTACTTGGAAACCATGGCACTTGGAAAATTTTTGTCTTAGGCTATAGGATCATGTAGGGCCCCTCTACAAAAAACTCTCTTGGTTTTTGATAGCTCCAAGTCATTTGCCCATGGTGAACAGATTTTAGGTGATGGAAAACGGGTCACTTGCATGTAGTGTAAAGTTGCAAGTAGGCTACTTTTTGTTTTGTTCTTCATGGGGCCAAACAATTAGTGCCAACATGTCTAGGTGGGCACATATATGCTAGGAATGGTCACCGTGCTTTGTTAAGGTTTGTATTCTTTCCTATTCAAAGGATCACAACTTTTCACCTTTGAAAAGTCACAACCAAATTCATATCATCACTATTCATGAGAACCTAAATTGATTTATTTGTAGCTTTTCAGATATGCTTAGGGAAAAAGAAATTCTTGAACTTTAAGTTGGTTATGTTTCTATCATGCGCGTCTCTTGAAGTTATTTATTGACTATTATAAGCATGTATTTTTAAATTTTAAAGTTGCATTATTCTAATTAATGGGTTCAAATTCATGTTTAAAATTAAGATGAATATCTATGAAGTTTGTTGTTGGGAAGGTTGATTCGTGGTCTCTTAATCTCCAATAATCCAATTCCCTTATGTTTTTTATAAGACTTACATGCCTTGAGTTTTTTTTGTGAGACTTATTTATTACTTTCCATTTTCTTTTGTCAATAGTTTTATGATGTCTTCTTTATGTATGTAATGCATGAAGCATGAAGCATACAAACAAATGGTAGCATGAAGCATACACATGGAATGGTAGATGTCTTCCTCAATGATATAAAGCATGAATCATGAAGCATGGTAGAATGAAGCATGAAGCATGAAGCACACACATGAATTTCCTTCACGAAGCACATGAAACATGAAGCATTACTATATTCATATGATTGATTTAATGTTCAACAATCTCACAAGAGAATAATGTTTAAACTTTATTATTTATTTATAATTATAGAAAAGAAGAGTGCATGGAAAACACTTGGATTTTAAATATTTGAAGTAACCCATCTACACATATCTATTGAAACGTGGATTTATAATGCAAATATGGACACCATCAATAAAAAAATATTTGTATTAATCAAATAGCCATGTAGGAATACATAAATATATGTTGATATAAGTATAAAATATATACAAAATAGCTATATAGGCTTACAAGAATTCCATATAGGCATACAATGTCAAGTATATGTAATACAAAATATGTCCAAAAATGCCATATATGCATACAACAAAGAACCCCAACCAAAATTCATTACCCTCCAGGTGGAGGAAAGAGACAAGTGGCTTTTGTTGGTTGGGTGGATGGTGATATGTATGAAACTCATTTAATTTGAATTTGAGGGCTCCTCCTCCTATTTAGTTATATATCAAGCTTCACCTATTACAATAACAAGTAAAGACATTAATATATATAAATTACATTATAAAAAATGACATATTTATCAAAATAATCACTTACCATTGCCAAATGATCTCTCTCCTCAAGAGGAAGATCTACATGCTTAGGGTCTGGCATGCCAAAGTCCTATAAAAACCATCTAAATAGAAATTAAACTATGAATCAATAATCATTTGATTTTTCAATAATAAACATCTATAAAAATGAATGTAATTTGAAATTTACTAATCTGATTTATACCCCTATGAGAGCCATCGAGTTTTCTATTATGGAAGATACACCACGCTCCATTTCCCTATCAAAATCGGGAGGTGTTTCTTCTTCATCTGAAAATAAAACAATAAATTATTCAATCACGAATATTGGAATAGTGATGCAGATCATGGCTTATAATGTATGAGATAATCAACAAAATTTTGAGTACTTATTGAACTATATATTTCTTACTATTTTCCCTATCCATAGCTTGTTCGAAAGAGCTTGTTTTAGTCTTTTATCCATAACAGCAAGGTAGTGAACTATTTGATAAAATATGTTGGTAGACATGTATGAAAAATGTGGCAACATAGAGAAGGCAGTGAACTATTCAAAAAAATGCCTCGAAGAAATATGGTCTCATGGTGATGGAATGCCATGACAAAAAAAAATTCATGGCATTCTATCACCATGAGACCACATTTATTTGAGTAATTTTTTCAAACAGTTCATTGCCTTCTTTATGCTATTATGTTGGGATGGGCTAGATGGTATAGTGTGGTCTTGGTTATGAGACGGAGGGGGATCATGACATGAAGAGGGAGGGGTGTTTTGATCATGAGGGGAAGAGGATCATTACATGGGGTGGAAGGTGTACTTTGAGACCACATTTCGAGAGCGATCATACAATGGAGTGGAAGAGGCACTTTGATCTAAACACAAAAGGATGTCAAAACATGAAGTGGGGGAGAGGAGATTGTGAGAGGGGGATGAAGGGATATTTTTCTTTTGAGATGGAAAGATATCTGCAACGACCAGACACTCTAGTAAAATTAAAAAAATCCAAATTTACATCAACGAGTAAATAAATGTGCTAACAAGTCATTGCAATATAATTTTTCTTTCCTTTATTGATACTATATGAACAAGATATCATAATAAAGATTTGATTTCATTACAATAACTTCACAAGTTCAAGTAACGAGAGAACATACCTTAACTATCATAGCTCCAATGAGCTTTAGAACAAATAGTAGTAAGAAGGTCCAAGAATCCATCCTTTCAAATCTTGGTGCGCCAGTAGCCTTCAGAGGAGGAGAAGCATACTCAGGCGCTTTTTCGCCAACCACGGACTTATAATGCGGTCCCCCACACATCTATCATTCGATAGATGGCACTCCCTTCAACGAAGAGATTGGTTGGGTAACTGATATTGTAAACCAACTGAGCACAGTGTTGTGTCCTACATAACTAAAACCTTTCTAATTTACAATATCATACCAGTATAAGGATCAAGATGAACTAACAGTGTAGTCTCAAGCATCACACAGTCTAAGTGGATGTCGTACATTTCACTACTTTGATCAAAGAGTTCTCATTCAGTACTTTGAATGAGGATCATCTATCATATACACTACTCAGGGCCGATTTGACTTAGGGATATCTTACACTACGCGTAGATCTTTGTCCTTCACTGGTTAATTCATACCCCAAACATCCTTCAACAACCTAAACTACTAGAAATGAAACAGCATAACAAGTAATCACAAATTCCCCTCCTTTGTCTGGACATCTTCATCCTAGGAGTACCTCAAGTTGTCTAAGTTAACCTATTAACTTAAGTTGTGGTTCATTACTTGACTTAATACCTTCATTTTCGTCCTAGTATTTAGTAACTAATTACAACCATATTCTCCTTATATAGAGATCATACAAGTAATGCAATAACACAAAATGCATTATCTAACCTTTCAAGACAAGTAAATACTCTTCTCGACAAACATGCATCATTTATGACATATTCACTAAATGCAAGCTATTGGACAATCTATTGTAAACATCATACAACAGCAAATAACCTTATTTATCTAAACAAAGATATCAAACATGACTTCATAAAAGATCAAAGATGAAATGTATAGAGAATAGTTAACCATGCTTGGTTTAAGCTTGCCTCTGATGGTGATGATGTGGTATGTACTTGTAGCACTTCTAGACTACGAAATTCCTTTGTCCTTACTATATTTCTCTCACAGAAAATGCTCTCTCAAAGATTACTACACAGTTGGTCAGCTTCTTGACTAAGGCTCAGAATTATGGAGATTCAAACTTCTAGAAAAATAGTGACTTCTCACTAGGATTGACTTCCCAGTGATGGCTTCTCACTCTAAATGAACTCCCTATGAATTCTCACTCAATAATGAACTCACAACTAATTTCTTACTCAATAATGAACTCACAATGATTTCACTCTCAGCTGTGTTGGGGTTATTCGCTGTTTGTGGCAAATTGCTAGTAAAATCTCTATATTTTCTACTCAGAAAAATAGAGTATGTAAATAGAATTAGGAAGTGGAAATGAAAGCTCAGAGAAATGCCAAACTCAAATTCCTCCAGTGGTGCAATATAGAATGGCAAGGCGTCTATATATAGGGCCTGAAATGCAATGTTTTCCATTATTGTAGGCATGAGAAATGACATCACAATGCCCAGAAAAGTTCAAAGAGAAACATGGTGGGTTTCTAACCCCTTACTCATCAAATATAGAAGTGATTCGACTTCATTTTGAGCCAGCAAAACAAGAAAAATTCAACTCAACAAACAAAATCGCCACCTATAGGAAACTTACCAATAATGGCACCCATATGAAAATGATTCACCATTCAATGAATTAGTCAACGAAATACTCCATACACCTCACCATTTATAGGCTGTGTCGCCCTCATTCCCAACAATGGTTGAAATCTTCTTCAAGCGCCATTTGTTCACGGGAAATCTCTTTCAAGGTTTAAGAGCATATTTTTCCTTTTTCAAAATTTTTACCATTTACTTTTAAAATATTTTAATTACTCATTGAAACTATATGTTTTTTAAATTCTTATAAGTGAAATAGCTCGATTCACTTTTATTTGGGATTTATTATTTCACTATAGTTCCATTTAAATACTTATTCCAAGTAAAAATTTAAATCTTTTATTTTTCACTTTAGAGTTTTAAAATAATTTAAACTATATATTTGTATATATTATATATTATATATATATATATTATCTTACTATAATATATATACATATATTCATCTGTTATAATATATATAAATATATATTTACATATATTTTTTATGTATCTATGTATATATCATTTAATATCCATACGCCATCGATATATACATATATACATACATATACATGTAAATTACCAAACAACAATATCACAATATTATTTATATCCACACATAATAGGTAGCATGTGTATTTATATACATGTGTTTTATCATACATACCTCTGTGTATACGTATACGTATGTATATGTATATCAACACATACGCATGAGCATATCCATTTGCCTGTCATACGTTTGGATCAATATGTTTGTACATATAGATACATGTAAATAATGTATACATGTGTATACATACCCACTCAATCTATACACATATATTATTCACATTTTCCACACAATTATCACAATATAGTAAGTCTAATAGACAAATAAACATCACTCACACAACACAAAGAAGTAAACCAGACTCCTAAAGCCTATGGATGGCTTATCAAGACCAACTTATCTGACTTGGTTCACTCAATCTAGGGTGTGTATGCTCAAATATTTCACATTACCGGTTAACCGACCAAGCTCCTCTCCCAAGTGATACGTCCCCTCCCCCTGGAGATTGAACGTTTTCTTGCAACCACTAGCACATACCTTAGCAGTCCTTTGTTCACAACAATAAGCATCATATATATAAACATCTTTAAAGTTAGAATAACTATAATTCAATAACCATCTATTCATATATGCAATATTTTACCATGAATAACATCATCAAATGAAACAATGTCAAATGAGATAACATACATATTGATAACAAGGTACAAGCATCTCCAGATTTCACATTGCATTCTATATAGTAGTGGTAAAAAGTAACCTCACAATTTGGGATGTAACAATATCGTTAGATGAGATGGAAGGGATATGTTGTTATTGATTGGAAATGGGATCATGATATGGAATGGGATCATATGATGGAGGGGATGGGTTTCCTTGATCTTTATATTGAGGGGAATCTATGTTAGCATTCTTTGGATTAGGAGATGGACATAGTTCATTTGATATGGATGGTGTGATGAGGGAGGAAGGTTTTATAGACTCTTCAACTTGGATAGATGGATTGATAGGGGATTCATTTAAGATTTAGGGTATTATGGTTTATCTTGATGTGGGGGTGATGAAGGTGGATGCATGATATGAGAAGATTAAACCACTTTTTTTTGCATGGGGAAACAACCACCTTTGAAAATAGTCCTTGGAGGAAGTTATTATGAGAGACATGGGATGACTTTGCTTGGTAATAGTGGGGTGATGTGGATTTTAAGGATGTGGGATATGAACAAGGGGAATAAGAGGTGGAAACTTCCATGGATTGGTAAATTGAGGATGAGGATGAGGACCTTGAAAAGGATTTGGAGGGGAATTTTGGATAAAGGATTGGTTTCTGTTGTCAAAGGAAGGGGAAGGATAAGCAAGAGGATATGGATTAGGATTGGATGAAGGTAGGGAGGATGGAATCTTAGCACCGATGCCAAGGAGACATCTAAGCACGACATCCTTATAATTATGGAAGTAGTAGTTGGGAACAAAATTAGTGGTGGTGGATGTGGATGACATGGATGGTACTTGAAGGGAGCTTTGGATGGTAGATTGATGGAAAATTAGAGCATTATGTCTATTGAAAATGGATTCAAGGTGATCCACAATGCTCTCATTGTCATCATTGGGATTATATCGGGTTGGTCAAAAAGGCTATCCTCATCATAATCGATATGGCTCGAGTTGGTTGGAATGGATGAAGTTGGATTAAAATAGATTAGTTTGGATGGAGGATAGATTAGATGGTTAGACATGGTGGAGGATTGATTGGAAGAAAGATTGGTATTGATTTTGGACAAGGATGGAAATTAGGATGATGGATTAGAAATGAACTTGGGATTGGAAGAATAGGATCTAAGGATGAAGATGGAGGATGGGATTAGATTTGGGGATCAAATCCAAGACCTTTAAATAATTTGATTTGTTTAAAGAGGATTATCTATTCTTAAGGCAGTGAGTTTTTTGAAAAAAATACCTTGACATTCCATCACCATGAGACCACATTTCTTCGAGGGATTTTTTAAAAAACTCACTACCTTGTCTATGCTATTGCTTACTATTATGCTTTGATAGATTTTTTCCAAGCATCCATAGTTTTTTGGAAAGCACTTATTTTAGGCTTTTAGCCATAGCAACAAGGAAGTGAAATGTTTGATAAAATGCTTTGGTAGACATGTATGGAAAATGTGGTAGCATAGACAAGGCAATGAGATTTTTGAAAAAATTCCTCAAAGAAATGTGGTCTCATGGTGATGTTAATCACCATGAGACCACATTTCTTTGAGGAATTTTTTCAAACAACTCACCACTAACATCACCATGAGACCACATTTCTTGAGGAATTTTTTCAAACAACTCACCACCTTGTCTATGATATTGCTTACTATTATGCTTTGATAGATTTTTTCCAAGCATCCATAGCATAGACAAGATAGTGAACTATTTGAAAACATGCCTCAATAAAATGTGGTCTCATGGAATGACATGACAAGCAAATGCAATTGGCAGCTACTCCTAGTTATTAGTTATGCTATGTGAAGTAATTGTATCACTGCTTATGTTGACTTTCTAAAAAATTATGTTGTAATTGAAATTTTGTCATCTATCAACATCTAGCTATTAATTATACAATGTAAAGTAATGCTTTGAGTTTGAAAGATGTGCAATGCAATATAATAACCGATATGAATATAAACTACACAAATCTATTAAGTACAATTCATTAGTCAAGCTCTTTATTCTATTACCTAAGTGAAGGTTTGAACTCCACTACCACTAAGAGGTGTTGTCATGAAATCTCCAATATTAACCTATTCAACATCCAAAATTAGATATTAGAATACCATTCATATAACAATGCTATTCACATGTAATATTTATAATTATTTACTAGTTACATACCTTGACAGTAGATCTCCTGGAGTAATAAGGAGGTGGAGGGCTGGTGAAAACAGTATGAACACTATGACCCTAGAATTTTATTACAATCATTAAACTAAATTATTTAATCTTACATTTCAAAAATTAAATTTAATAAATTAAATTCAATGAACATGCTAACATTTGCCTAAGTATCAAGGCCAAAAGCCTCATTCAACATGGCATCTATCACTACCAACTGGTTAGCTGCAAACATAGCCTGTGCACTAGACTCCTGACTATTAGTGGGGTCATATGTATAGGTGGACTCGCAAGCCTAACAAATATGGGGTGGAACCCTACCCCTCAAAGTCTCCCCTAGCTCACGTTGTACTACAGGACTCACATGCTCGATGATACTCTAGATTAAATAACTAATATACTGTAGAGTATCCACCCCAACACTCTCCTTCGCAACTGAAGGTATAATAGCATGCTCATAAGTCGGTCTAGCGAGTGCTTGTCTTGTTGTCCACTGAGGATCGAGACATGAACCTATTCTATCTTGTGCTGACCCACCACCTCTCCCCTAAAAGTCCTACAAATCAAAATAGCTGGAGATTTTGTTGAGGACAAACTCGTAGTAGATTTTCCTCAAGAAATATTGGGGGACCTCATTATTGTTGCATGGAGGATGGTCAAAAACCATCCACCAACTCTACCAAAAATTGTCCTTTATCCCTTGGTGGTTGCACCAAGGGATAGGAAACCTCTTGCTTGTAAGGTGAAGAGGTTGATTTGTATGTGGGTTAGTGAATAGTGAACACAATTCAAATTTTATAATTTTTTCATTTTTTACATGTTTGTAGGATAGTTTATTTGCATAAAATTCTCTACACTCCCGCCTCTTATCCACCCAACCACTTAACTTCTTGATAATTGCATCTACATGTTTTAACATAGCTTGAAGTGAATTTTCAACCATGGTTCTTTCTGAGGTTGAACTTACGGGATCATTCAACCTTGCAATTAACTCCTTAATTTATTTTTTGTTGTTTCCAATTTCCCCATTAAATTTTGTTGAGTTCTAGGAGGATGTTGAGGAATTGTTGGAGGAGTTTGTTGTTGTGGTTGTTCATCAAGATTTTTCTGGTGTGGTTGTTCATGAGGAGGAGAAGGATTTTGAGGAGGAGTATTACACCCCATTGTGTGTTTACCTATTTACTATTACTATGATTGGTTAAAAATACTGAATAAATGAATGTGCTTGTGTTTTTGATTAAAAAACATGTGTTTGCACTGTGTTTATATGAATTATTTGGAAAATGATGAATGAGAGATAATTTGATTTGATGTTATGTTTAAATGAAAATTAGAATGAATGAATGTTGATTTAATTTGGTATTCTAATTATGAAATGAATATATATGCAAATGATCATTTTGATGAACAACTAACTACCATTTCAATATTCTAAGTTGAGTGTAGATGCATGGATTAAGCCTCCGAAAGGGAGGGGAAGTATCACTTAGGAGAAGTGATTGGTCAGGTAACCTTTAAACAAAGCCTAACTGAGCTTTTTCACACACACACATATAGATTGGTCTAGTTGAGTCATAATTCAAGAAATTGGTAAGTTATCCCTTAGTTTGTTTGTGATTAAATTTGGGAAGGTTTATGAATCTATTGTGAATGTTCTTGTTGTGATATTGTTGAGTCACCTTTGTGCATGTGAGTTCTTTCTTATATGTTCTTTATCCAATCGATGATATATATATATATATATATATATACATGGAATTTCTATATATGTATACATGTACTTGTCGACAATAAACCCATACACGTGAGTTAATAGGTACATGAGTATACATAGGTAGACATACCTACACATGCTCATGGATAGATTTCTCATGGGCATGAGAATATTGAATGGATAATAAGATATGTATATATACATCGTATGCACATATATATATGTTTATCAATGAGTTTGTAAATATGTACTATTGATTATATAAGAAAATGTATATTTGGATAAATGCATATACATATATATACACATATATTGAGTATATCAATATATGGGCGATCCCACAATAGTGATTTACATTTTTTGGGAGATCTTGATTTTTGCTGAAATCTCATATTTTTAGAAAATATAATGATTTAAGCCTTGAAAAGTTCCATTTAAATGATTCCAATTGAAGAGGGTTTGATCAAAACACTTTAGATCAAACCCCCTTGGATAGAGTCCCGCTAGTTTTAAACTATACCTATAACAAAGTCTCCTTTACACCTATTAAAATGTTAATAAAAAACCACTTTTGATTTACCTTTTGGGGGATCAAATGAATTCATTTAAAATTTATTTTTTGTAAGTATGTAGTCCTTATTATAATTTTCCCAAAAAGTATAATTTTAAATAAATTTAATTTGATTATCATATTTTTTTTTTATTTCTTGTGAATTTAGGTTTTTCATCGAAATTCAAGCTCTCTATTCTACACATGTGGAAAAATAGAAGATTATAAATTTTTTTTGAAAAATATCAATGCACTAGATATTGATTTCCTTGATCCAACAAAAAAATTGAATTTCAATACATACAAAAAAAGTTATTTTTTAACCAACAAATCATGTCTAAATTGTAATTGGTTTGACTTTGAAACTTAATTAAGAAAAAAAAATCAATGAAATGCTATGAAATCAATTCCATGCACTAGATATTGTAGTTACGAATCTAAATTTGAGAAAATTAGAAGTTTATCCTTCATAGAAAAAAAATTGTGTTAGCTAGTAACACCACTCTTTAAAAATGGTGTTTACTATTAAAAACTAGTTTTCAAAGTAGATGGAAAAGAAGTGCAATCTGATTCCAAAAGTTTTGAAAACAATATATTTAGAATCTACAGAAAAAATATCACAAATCACTAGTTTGCATCATCTTCAAATTCCTCATGGTTTAGCTGCTATAGGTGTCCAAAAGTGAAGATTTAGTTAAAAAATTAAGTGCAATGTCCAGTTTGGCAAAAACTTGTAAACCTGTATTGTGGGATCACTCATATGTATATATATACGTATATAGGTATATAAATATGGCTTTATTTATTAAAATGATAACATGGATATATGCATCTGAAATACTGCATGATTTATATTTATTATTAAAGTGAGTTGATGGATATATATAAATATATATGTATATATATACATATATATTTATGTATGTATGAATATATATGCATATATACGTATGTATGAATATATATATATATATATATTGATATTGATAAAGCGTTATGTTTAAATAAAGCACTGTATGTAAATTTAAGCGCTATTGTTACTATGAAATAATGCGCTTATTATATACCATATAGTGCACACTACATGTAAATGATAGTACTGCATGTTATATGCACTTTAAATGCTACACAACAGTCATTCATTATGCATCGACCAACCTACAAATACAATGCAATGTTTAGAAGACTTGGTCAAAAGAAAAGGAGAAATTTGAAGAGTATTTAAATGCTAACTTGGTCTTAGCACAAAAAACACCAAATACATGATATAAGGTTTTAGGTGGCATCAAAATATGAAAACTTCATTGCAAATAGAAGTTTAAATTGTTAACTTTTTCCATCAATGGAGGACTAAGTAAATGTAGAATAAGCCATGGTAAAGCTGGCATTTTTAGAGTCAACCTGTTGATCTTTTACCTTGCATTTCTAGGAAGAATTCTTATTGTCTATGTTTTAATCGATTTGTTACTTTGTTTTGATGAGTATTTTTTTTAAATGCTACTGCCCATTGTTTTTAGTTGTTGAGTCGATCTTGATAAGATGAGAAGTATCATTGAACATAGCTTGATTGTAGGACACTAATTCTCATATTTCTGTATAAATAGGGGTGAATATTACTTCATTTGGATGGATTATTCAATTGCATTCTACTATTTTTAGTCTGAGTTATTCTCGTTTGAGTTGAGAGATTGTTTGTGAGGAGAGCTAAGTGAGTTATTATGGGAATTTTTGTGTGTGGATTTGGAGAATTACTGAAGATTCTTGGAGTGGATTGACCTTGGAAGTCAATTTATTTCACTTGGTATTAGCTTTTAACAGGCATGTTATTCTACCTTTTATACTTTATATGTTTTTGAAAAGATTGAGTGATGTTGTCTTGTGGGGAAAATGCTTTATTTTACTAGAATAAGGAAAGATTATGTTTGCCTCTATAGGAGTGAAAGAATCTTATTTAAATCTTATGAACCTTATTGAATGTTTGTACATACTCTATAATAAGGATTAGTTGCATACATAGTATTATATACTAGGGGAAAATGAAGCTTAGAGTCGCTTATGTTGTAATTGTTTCAAGTTATTTGTGTATTCCGAACTATAGAGAGTTTAATTATTACCTTTGATTTAGGTTATTCAAAGAAGGATGTTGCTTATGCATTGTGTTTACTTAGTAGGAATGATATGGTTTTAGGTTGTTCCCAAGGTTAATGATTACCCAATGGAGGGAATTGCCTATGCGTAGTTTATTATAAAAGAGATAGGTTATTCTTGGGGTTAACGATTACCCAATGGAGGGAATTGCCTATGCATAGTACATGAATGGTAATTAACCAAATCGAGCTAGGATAGTGGGTGAATAGATGACACTTTTATATGAAACTTTGGCCAAAGTAGTGTCAGTAGACATTGTTTATATTGTTAGTTCACTGTGTTCCAGTATATACAATTCTAGTTCAAGATTTTCATACTCATAGTTGTAGCTTCTATATGATTAGGTTCTAGATTGTAGGACACAACACTAAGCTCAAAAAGGCTATTTTCTATGGGGTTTTACCAACCAATCTCTTCATCGAAAGGTAGGGCCATCTTTCCATATGTGGCAGATGTGTGGGGGACCACATTTGAGTCTATGGTTAGCGAAAAAGTGCTTGAGTGATGATTTTCCTCATCAGTTGGTGGTTGAGATTTGCAAGGGATTTCTTGGACCATTTTTTACTAGTGCTAAAGAATCTCAAGGAGCTATGTATGTTTTCTTATATCCATTTCTACGGAAGTTGTAATGGAAGAAATATTATCTTGAGATTTTATTGTTTTGAAAAGATTGTAATTTTCAATTATAATGCAAATGAAAAATTTGGAATATGTGTTATTTCAGATGTGCATATAGTCTTTGAATTACAAGAGAAATTTTATTACTCTAAGTTTTGAACATATATTATTTACTTGAGCATAAAATTTAGTGTTTTTACTTTCTTTGAACAATCGACATGTTACAAGGAGAATCAGGTGGATTTTCAACTCCTGAAAATTAAAGAAATTTGCATAAAAACATATTAAATCTACCTATTTAACAACAAATTCATAAAAAAATAAAATCTTACTCCTTTGAGCTCCCTGTCGACATGGTGGAATTTTGGCAAAGAATTAGCAAAGGTTCAGTGAAGAAACTATTGAATTTGGGGTCTTAACAACACGAGCACACCTTGGAAGGGTTTGTAGTCCACAGATGGGGGAAATGTGATAGTCTAAAAATGAATTTGATTTGCTTTTTTTTCTTATAACAACTCATAATGCACTTGCGTTATAACATGAGAGTGTTATAGGCTTAGTGTAATCGAGCCTTAGTCTCAGTGTAATCGAGCCTTAGGCTCGGTCACACCAAGCCATAATGTGAGCACGCTATGGCTTTTCATTTTATTTTTTTTAAGTTGGCCACTTTTTGGCCCCCCAAATTTTTGCACCTGCCCACTTAAGGGGGTGTAAGATCAGTCGAGTTTACCAAAATAAAATGAAATAAAATAAACCTTTTTAATTAATCCAAGGAAAATAAATAAACTCAACACAAGTAAATAATGAAACCTAAATTGAGGAGTTGAGATAGCCATTAATATATTAGTATGCTTTTCAAAATACAAATATAGATCAAGACTTAGCTTTTTGTGCAACTTGAAGACTATTTGTTAAACATATTATACTTTATAATCCAAAACTATGCTATGAGATTAGATCTAAAAATTTAATAAAATTTGATAAATGACTAAATTAATCTACTCTAGATCAAATTTGCACTTGTATATTTGATCTTTTTTCTTGCAATAATAAATGTTGTCTATGGAATCGAACCATGTATGCATACACAAACTATGCACTTTTGATTGCTTTGAATTTTCATGCCATTGGTGGTGTTTAAAAACACACTTGGGACTTTTCTAAGCAAGGATATTCTCCTTTGGTTAAACCTTTGGGTTTTGATTAAATAATTTTGGAACAAAGATCGAAAACAACAAAAAACCATGCAACATGTCCTAAGTTGCTAGATGCAAATGAAGAAGATAATGTAAGTTGATGATACAAGTTATGTTCCAATATTTAGGTGATAATGTTTGTGATACTTAGTTGGATCTTATTGATTCATAGAAATGAATTAGGGTTTATGTTTTTATACAACTACCTAGAACACAAATTATCACATTTTTTACTCAAGTAAAAAAGTATTGACTAGTAGGAAGGGAGTCAACTTGGGCCAAATTTATATTAAAATTTAAAAATTTTGGTGTCATTTTTACATTGCAAAAGTAAAATAGGTTCATTTTTATTCTTAAAAATTTGACTTGGGTAAATGAATCGATAAGATAAAGAGCAAGATTAGTCCCTTAAAATGTGTGAAGGTACATGATTAGAGTTGTCAATAATATTTTAGTATAAGAATACTATTCAAAAGACCTGAAGAATCAACCTTTTCACCTATGCCTTTAACCACCTCTAAACTACATAGCTTGTTAATACACAATTATTAAGAATACCAACCAATTATGTATGATTTGCATTATTAACTAATTGTGCAAGATAAAAAGGTAGCATGTGTGAAATCATAACAATATCTTGCTTATCCATTAACTCAATATGGAGACCATAATCAAATCTTTCATCTTCCCTACTAAGATGAGTGTTATTAGTCATATTATTAATCAATCCATTCTCAACTTGAATCGGGTCCATTATATGATTGAAATAGATATTGCTTCTCAAAGGGAGAGTAGGATGATTAAGAGACTTTGAAATAAACAAAACAAATAAACCCTTAAAGGAATACAAATTATGAAATAAGGGTAGAGATGATATAAAATAAAGAGTTCAATTAGAAATCCTTAAATTTGAAAATAAAATAAAAAATAGAAACGAACCTTACAAGTTAGGACTTGAGGGGGTGTAAGACTAGACGAGTTCACCAAAATGAAAGGAAATAAAATAAACCTTTTAATCAATTTATGACAAATCTATAAACTCAATACAAACAAATAATTGCCAATAGTGGCATCTAGTGCAATGGTTAAGTTGTTGTGTTGTTACTCTTGACATCAAGGTTCAAACCCCATTGGGGTGTAATTGTTGAAAATTTATATTGGGGATGAGGTCCCCCATTTGTGACCTCACTAGTTCATAGCTCTGAATCAAAAGTGTTTACCCCTCTTAATAAAAAAAATTAGTACAAGAAAATAATTAACCCTAGATTTATGAGTTGAGATAATCATTGATATGTAAGAATGCTTTTCAAAATATAAAGTGAGATCATGACTTAGCTTTTCGTACAACTTTCTATGCTATGAGATTATATCTAAAACTAGTAAAATTTGACTAATGATTCACTAAATTATTATTTTCTCTAAATCAAATCCACACTTGAAGATTTGACCTTCATGCTTGTATAAATGAGTTTTATCTATGGAATTGAGCCTTGTGTGCATAAATATTGTAGACACCTAAATTATTCCACCTAACCCTAATCATCGTCATATAATTCACCTATCATTGATCACATTAATTATTCATTAGTCATTATTAATTTATTACTTTTTACAACATATTATCATTTATTAATTAATAATAATTTAATAATTCCCATATTTATCCATTTAATTAAGTAATACTATATTATTTAGGGAAAGTGTAAGAAGTTGGGTCCACGAAGAGGGGAAATTTCGGCCCAAAAAAAAAATCTCATATGAAACGCGTACATGTTTTTAAAAAATGCATATGCATTATGGATCGAGTACCCAACCCTAAATCCATAACGCGTATGCATTATGATTTGGGTACACGAACCTAAAATGTGTACGCATTATGAAATTCGTACGCGTTCATAATGCGTACATGTTTCGTAGAACTTTTTTTTTTTAAAATAAGCAACTATGAAAATCATTTTCACTGTCAATTCCAATGGGCCATAAGAGAAACAAATCACGTACGCGTTTCAGAGGGAAAAATTCTTTCAAATTTTTGCTGCCACCTCCTCCCATCGATGCAACCAACCTCAGCAACCTCCAGGTTGGTTAAATTCTGCCATATTTTTGCATTATATCTTGCATTTTTGTTTTATAATTGTTATTTAGTTTTTTTTTGTTTAGTTTGTTTTAGTTTAATATTTTATAGTTTTTAAACTACATTTAATTAACTGAAAACATCAACGAAACAAACAACATAAAATTCTAAATCGAAAACCATAAAAAATAAACCTAAATTCGACACATTTAATTTAGAAATTTCAAAACCCTAAACCCTAGGTTCTAAAAAACATTGGTCCTTAAAAACTAATTTACCTAGACCGTTAATCCTTGGACCTGAACCCTAAAATGTAAACTAAAACCCTATTTGTAGGTTAAAGCTAGGTTAAAGCTAGGGTACAATTAGGGTTTGGGTTAAACTTTAATATATATTATAGTTAGAGTTCAAAATTACAATTAGGGTTATGATTAGGTTTACTTGTTTAATATTAGAATTCAATTACCTGGTTAGGGTTCAATTAAAGTTGGAGTTCAATTAGGGTTAAAATTCATTAGGGTTAGGGTTCTAAAATAAATATTCAGGTAAGGGTTGAGGTTAGGGTTTGTATTCAACTAGGTTTAGAGTTAGCGTTATATTTCTATTAGGGTTAGGGTTAGGATTATGATTATGAATTAAAATTTAAGATCAAGATTAGGGTTGGAGTTAGAACTAGGGTTCAATTGGTGTAGGGTTGGGGTTGGGGTCAAAATTAAATTAGGATTAGGGTTATAGTTGTAATTTTGGTAAGAGTTAAAAATTCAATCAGTATTTAATTAGGGTTATGATTAAGGTTTATATGCATTTAGGGTTAGTGTTCAACTAAGGTTATGATAGGATTTAATTACAATTAGGGTTTAGGGTTAGAGTTCAAGTTAGAATAAATTAGGGTTCAAGTTATAATTAGGGTCTGTGGTTCAAGTTAGAATTAGTGTGAGTGTTAGGGTAAGGTATAGAGTTAGAATTAAAGGGTTGCAATTAGAAATTGTGCTATTTATTTTAATAATCAAGTTGGGTTTATGTATATTGTTTAAAATTTATATGTTATATTTGATCTCATGGACTGAAGTTTTTTGGAGCTATTAATTACAAAAATATTTTAAAAATTCTAATATAAGGCAACATATCCCTAGATGAAATAATATTTTAAAAAAATTCCTCATCTATATCCATTAAATTTTTTATCTTAAACTTGAAAAAGAAATCTATTAGCAATGTCTTCTTGAATTGAATTCTCCAATTTTGCATCTCTAACAATTGTTTTTTCTGATCTATTATTTAACATGTTCTTGTTCAACTTGTTCTTCTATGTGTTCTTGATTTTTTTCTTAAACATATTCAAGTTGTTTCTCAACATATTCAATATGTTCAACTTGTTCTTACTAGAACACAACTTAAGAGGATGCAACCAATTCATTTACAAATACATATGCACATGCATACAATTTAAATCAATATATATTAAAAAATCCTTGAAAATAATATATCATGCATATACATTGCCCTTTAAACCCTAAATCATAGCGAATTTCCCTCTTTACCTAAGTATTAGATACCTAGAACCAAAAGTATAGGTTCTATTGAAACCTAAATTCCAAATCATAAGTTACCATGTATCCTCTTTGATAAAATTTTAACCTTAAATAAATCTTCTTAACTCTTTATAATCAGGAAAATGATAAAACCCAACTATATGCCTTCCCTATTATGTCATGATTTAGTAGTTTGGCTTCCTTATTTCTTGCATTTATTACTTTTAATCACTATTTTAATTTATTTGCATCCTTCAGTTTCATACTATACTATTGTTTAATAATTTTATTTTTAAAATAATATAATTCTCATACCTTTTATGTCTCTCATATGAACAATATTTTGTGTTCCATGCTAACTCCTATTATCATTTCCCCTTTTCAAATACCATGATTCCTATGTTTCTATTATTATATGTATAAACATCCTTATATAATATGCTTGTCTATCAATAATTACTATTCTAATACTACTTTTCTAATTATCTCTATAGTTTAACTTCTCACACATTCCCATGCATGCTATGTTCTTACCCTTAATTCTCCTATAACCTAGCATTTCCATTCTCTATTACACTTCTATTTCTAAGGGAAACACCCTAGACCATGATTCTATTCTTGCACCATTTTTTTTAATTTCTATCTTAATGGTTATTGTTATTCTAATATACATATATAGTTCAAAATCTTCGAACCTAAAGAAATAGATGTCTACATCATTTTCCAAGTTACAACCTTATATGTATACATCATAAGCCATATAATCCTATCTATCAACCCTAAACCATAAAACCTATATCTTGACTATATGTAAACTCCAAAACATACATAATCACATATCATTAATCAAGAAAACCCTAGACACTAAACCCTACATTCTAAAATATGAACACAAACCCATTACCCAAAACTCAAATTGTAAACCACTAACTTGAAATTTTCAAAACTTACAAACTTAAATTATAAACTTAATGTGTACATGCTATGGATTTTTTAATGTTATAAATCGAATGGTCTTCAAATGAATTATATTTTGAATTTATGCACGTTCAATGTGATTTTTAAATAACTTTCAAATTGTGTGCATTATTTAATTAGTTTGTTGATATATATTTTTTAATTGTTTAACATGCAGTTGCCATTTGGTTACATTCACATGGATCTTGTATTTAACATAGAGTATTTTATGCCTAAACCACAAATTCCTGTAGATCCCATAGATCCAAACCCACCACCACAAGAAAACCCCACACCTCCAAACTCTCCACCTACTAACCCCCCACCCCCTAACCCCCTACCCCCTATAGTAGATCAGGATTAGTTGAGAGAGAGCATTAGGGAAAATCTTATGGTGATTCAAGGAAATATAGATCTGATAAAAAATGATCCTAGAATCCCCCCCCCATCTCGCATGGTTTGCATCTACGATGCAAACTATTGTCGATTTTGTTTGATCTATTGATGCGAACCTTGTTGGGAATTATGCCTCAACTTTTTGGTGACCCCCTTTGAAGACTTAGGTGAATTCTCTTGTTTCCTTGGCAAAGTCTTTTGTTCTGGCGGAGGCGGAACCGGGATGGAACTTGGCATTGTTCTGTTTGCCTTGTTCCGGGTCTTGTTCTCGTTTCGTCTCCAGCTCCGCTCCCCGCTTTCTTGGATCTTCGAGTTTTGTTCTGGTAGAGGCGGAACCGGATTGGAACCTGACATTGTTCCTTTTGTCATGTTCCGGGTTTGGCTCTGGATCCGGCTCCGACTCCAACAGTTTGTTGCTCTCCGCTTGGTTCTGGCGGAGGCGGAACTAGTTTTGGAAGTTGGCAATGTCTGTTTGCCATGTTCCTATTTCTGTTCCTGTTTCGACTCCGGGTCCGACTCCTGCTTTTGTGATCTAGTTCCTCTGGATGTTTGGATTCTCGTCGGGGAGTTTTCCTCCGCTTTGTCCTAGTTCTGGATTGTTGTTTCTTGCAAGTTGGCGGAGGCGGAACTGGAACCGATTTGGTTCCTGATCTTGGACTTTTGGTAAAGTCCTGTTTCTGTTCTTGTTCTGTCCCCGACTTCGACTCTGATCTTTTGTGCTCCCGTCTTGGTTTGACCCCAAGTTGACTTTACCTGGTCAGTCCTGTTTTCGATGTGTTCCTCTTTGCCGCGGGCAGATGCGGAACCGAATTGGTTCCTGAACCTGTAATTTCGGTGGAGTCATGTTTCGACTCCAGTTCCGTCTCCGACTCCGACTCCGGCAGTGTGCTTTTTCGGTGGAGTTCTGTTTCGACTCCTGTTTCGACTCTGGCTCCGACAGTGTTAGGTTTGGCTTGAAGCCTTGGACGCGCCCGATGTCTATTTGACTGTTTTGGTTTCTTGGTCAGCTGTGATTGTTGATGGGTCTTGGACGCGTGGCACCTGGTTGAATAGTGATTGGATGGTTACCTAACTTGTTGTGCTGCATGTTTAGTCAACGAAGGTTGGCAGAGCTGAACCCGTTTTTGGAATGGCATTGAATGCCTGGGCGGCTCGTTGCAGTGAGATTTGTCAGATCCGACCAGATGCGTGATTTGCGGATGGTCTTCTTTTCTCTTGTTGATTCAGTTACATAATGGATGAGAGATGTATTATTTCTCAAGCAAGGAAGTTCGATAGGTCTGCAAGAGTCGTGGGTTGCAGAGCAAGTGCGTGATGTGCGAGCTGAATGTGCGACCATGAGACTGCGAGCAGGATGCACGGGCATGTGAATGCATGAGCATGAGGCTACAAGCATAATGCATGATGCATGATGCGAGATTGTAGCAGTTGGACTTGCAGGTTGGAGAGCCGAAACTGTGAAGAGATTTGTAGAGAGATGGAGAGGGTGTTTGAGCAGTTTGCTTAGGCAATGTAACTGTGAACACTCTATCTCTCGGATCTGGGCATGGAAATCATTGGAGACCGAATGACTGGGCTGGCCATGAGGCTGGCTATGACAGTCATCTGAGGAGCTGAGAGGAATCTTGTAGGTACCTGTTACTTCTCCAGTAGAACAAGATGTAACTCCTGTATTGGCTTTGAGCCTGACATTGTATTGTAACTAGTTTTGTGTTGCTGAATAATACAATGGCTCAAAATTTTGGAGTGTGGGGTTTTTACCTGAAAGGGTTTTCCCCACGTATATCTTTGTGTATTCTTTTTGTCTTTCATGGTATCTATTTATGTTGAATCTATTTCTTGTTGCATTCACTTCTCTCAGAGGATCAATGGGGGATCAACTGTGCTTGTTTCCGCTTTATAGCATAGTTGGTTGTGTCTTTGTTGTGATTTTGATTTGAAATCACTAAGGCACTGTCTTAGATGCCTATCTTGATGATAGACCGAATCCTTATCCCCGACAAGTGGTATCAGAGCTGGTAGCTTGTTGCTCGTGATACTAACAAGTGGTATCAGAGCTGGTAGCTTGTTGCTTGTGATACCAACAAACCTAGATAGGTTCCATCAATGGAGAGAAGAGAGGAGACAATTCTATGCAGATGGATTATCTTATAAAGAAATTAATGACCTTAAAATTACCAAACAAGCCATGTGCCAGTATTTTTTTAACCCCCAAACTAACCAACCAATTCCACCCACCAAAAACAAATTTCAATTTTATGGTGTAGGCACCCCCAGATAGCTACACATTTTTGGGATAGATGGTGGATGGTGTTTGATAGTCCACCATATGGCAATTTTGAGGTGCCCCTATACTTTTTGAGAAATTTATTGGTTGAGTTTGAGTTGGGTTTAAAACCCAACTATTTTGATATGAGGTCATTTTGGGGAGTTGGGCATGGCATGCCCTAACATAGATTATGAGCACTTGTTGATCCTCAATGACGTGCTTCGATTGCTCCTATTGTTCCTCCTCCTTCTCTTGGTGTTCCCGTTGCATTTCAACAACAGACCATGTTATCGACATTAGGAGCATTGAGTTCACTTTCAGGACATCTCACTCATCAAACTACACATGCGGCAGCTGAAGTGGTCAATAGAGAGAATGGAGGCTTGGGAAATAGGAATACTCAGGCATCCACTTTAGGTGACCCACATGCGTCTGAGATAGAGTCATAAATGGATTTACTATATTCTGAGCATCATCCTACAGAGGTATGTTCATCTTTTGAACTTAATTTTTTTTTTTTGGAATGTGCAAAATTCATGTAAATAATAACATCAAATTATATATATAATACAATATTAATTCAATAAGTGTTCATTGTAGATGCATGATCAGACAATGCTTGAAACTCAAAATGATCGTGTCTATATGTCGAGTGTTGTAGATCTGGGCTCACCTTTTGGTTGGGTACTTAAACCAATATATATTAAATTTAGTTTGTGTGGATATATCTAATTTATATTGAATATGTACACATGATGTGTGATTGATATATATTATATCTATATGCAGGGAAGTCATATGATACCTAGTGCTAACCAACCACAAGTTGTGGTGAGTGCTCCTGAGCCATCATCAACTCAGTTGCGTGCTTTCAAAATTTTGTTAAGTTTGAATTAAATACACATCATAGATCTAATTGAATTTTTACATTTACATACACATGCATGAATGATCTATACAAAGTGTTGTACATCTAGATGCAGGGATTTCATGAGATACCCATCGTAGGTGCACCTAAGACATCGTCAACATTTATGCATGGGCAATCTCAGGTGCGTGATCATGAGGTCATATCATTCGAGGTTGTAAACTTTACTAAATCTCCTAAATAATTTTTACGGATCTTTTAAATATCAATATATTTGAGGTTTTAACATATTGATTGCTTTATATGAATATGCAAGATATAGTAGATCAGGCATTTGGATCTTCTCAAGTGACAGTTATGCTACCCGTTGAACAAAATGTGCCAGTAGATTCACATGACCATATGGTAATTTATGCATACTAAAAATCATTTTTATTGTATTTACTATATATTTAATTAAATTTATATTATTTATCTAAAAGTTTATATTTTCAAGTTTAAATATGTTTAATTATATCAAAAATTCTAAATAACTTTTAATCTAATTTCAAGTTTCTTGTACTCTTTTACAGCATGATGCGGGTACATCTAATCAACATGGAACAAAGAGGAGACTTGATTTGACTGATCGGCCTGATAGTTAGATGGTTTTAAATTTTAAATAGACTAGAGATCTCTAGTTTTATTTAAATATATGTGTTGGACTTGACATATACATATTTGTGTTTATTTATATCAGTTGACTTTAATGTGATGATTATATATGCAGTCAATTATGATCATGTTATGTTCATTTTGATGATTATATGCACTCATGTATGTAGATCTAGATATTTTATCTAATTTTCAAGTAATACATGCACTATATAAATTCTTATCTCTACAATCAAATTTCATATATATAATTTATCACATGGTTAGGTGACAAATTAAAACATTCCTTAAATAGTTTAGATTATATTCATAATAAATTAAGGGTAGGTAATTTTAACTATTTTCCAATTCTAGCAAATATTTGAACAATTATATAAAATGTGGTAAATACAAGACATGAAATGTATAATCTATAAAATTGGAACGAGCTATTTTAAAAGTTACTAATAAGTTCATTGAAGATCATACATTGAACAAACACATATAATGTATACTAATGTTTAATACAACTATACAACATGATGAAACATATATGTGCACATGCATATACAATTATTTAGCTTATCAACTTTTACGTGAAGACCAAAAATTGATATTTACATAGTCTCTTGATAAAATAATTTTTCAGTGACAATCGCATGGTAGATTGACTTGATGAGAACCTACAAAAATAATTAATGTAAGTAAAGTAACTATAATTTTTATGACTCATTTAAGTAAATAATTCATGCAAGAAAAGAACAATATATAGTAAAAGTTACAAAATTGGATCTTATAAATTCCATACAAATTCAAATGATGTTTTCCATACGATGGATTAAGGAGACCTAAGAGGATATAGCTTAAGGGGGATCCTAAGAGAATGCCTTAATGGGAGTTAAGAGGATGGCTTAAGGGGATGCAAGAGGGTGAATTAAGGGGATTTGATAGATGACTTCAAGGGATGCAAGAGGGTGGATTAAGGGGAGTTGATAGAATGAGTTTAAAGGGTGTAAGAGGGTGGATTAAGGGGATGCATGTCATGAACCCTAGGATATGGCTTAATGGGTCCTAAGAGGATGGATTAAGGGGACCTAAGAGGATATAGCTTAAGGGGGTCCTAAGAGAATTCCTTAAGGGGAGTTAAGAGGATGGCTTAAGGGGATGCAAGAGGGTGGATGAAGGGGAGTTGATAGAATTACTTCAAGGGATGCAAGAGGGTGGATTAAGGGGAGTTGATAGAATGAGTTTAAAGGGTGTAAGAGGGTGGATTAAGGGGATGCATGTCATGAACCCTAGGATATGGCTTAATGGGTCTTAAGAGGATGGATTAAGGGGAATTATGCGAGTGACTTAAGGGATGCAAGATTGTGGATTAAGGGTATGTAAGAGGATATGAATTAAGGGTCCTTTAAGAGGATGGCTTAAGGGGATGCAAGAGGGTGGATTAAGGGGAGTTGATAGAATGACTTAAAGGGTGTAAGAGGGTGGATTAAGGGGATGCATGTCATGAACCTTAGGATATGGCTTAATGGGTCCTAAGAGGATGGATTAAGGGGATGCAAGAGGGTGGATTAAGGGGAGCTGATAAAATGACTTGAAGGGATGTAAGAGGGCGAAACCCTATAAACCCTAGAAACCCTAGAAACATATAAACCCTAGAAACCCTAGACCCTAAATCATGTGACCTAAATCATAGGAGATGAACCCTAAACCCTTAAAACCCATATGGATTTGTTATTTTAAGCATCTCATGAACCCTAGAAACCGTAAACCCTAAACCCTAAACCATGTGACCTAAATCCTAAGAGATGAACCCTAAACCCTTAAAACCCATATAGATTTTTTATTCTAAGCATCTCATGAACCCTACAAACCCTAAACCCTAAACCATGTGACCTAAATCCTAAGAGATGAACCCTAAACCCTTAAAACCCATATATATTTGTTATTCTAAGCATCTCATCAACCCTACAAACCCTAAACCCTAAACCATGTGACCTAAAGACTAGGAGATCGACCCTAAACCATTAATCCATATAGATTAGTTATTCTAAGCATCTCATGAACCCTACAAACCCTAAACCCTAAACCATGTGACCTAAATCCTAGGAGATGAACCCTAAACCATTAAAACCCATATAGATCTGTTATTCTAAGCATCTCATGAACCCTAGAAACCCTAAACCCTTAACCATGTGACCTAAATCATAGGAGATGAACCCTAAAACCTTAAAACCCATATAGATTTGTTATTCTAAGCATCTCATGAACCTTAGAAACCCTAAACCCTAAACTATGTGACCTAAAGACTAGGGGATCAACCCTAAACCATTAATCCATATATATTAGTTATTCTAAGCATCTCATGAACCCTACAAACCCTGAACCCTAAACCATGTGACATAAATTCTAGGAGATGAACCCTAAACCCATATAGATTTGTTATTCTAAGCATCTCATGAACCCTAGAAACCCTAAAACCTAAAGCATGTGACCTAAATCATAGGAGATGAAACATAAACCCTTAAAACCCATATAGATTTGTTATTCTAAGCATCCCATGAACCCTAGAAACCCTAAACCCTAAACCATGTGACCTAAATCCTAGGAGATGAACCCTGAACCCTTAAAACCCATATAGATTTGTTATTCTAAGCATCTTATGAACCCTAGAAACCCTAAACCCTAAACCATGTGACCTAAAGACTAGGAGATCAACCCTAAACCATTAATCCATATAGATTGGTTATTCTAAGCATCTCATGAACCCTACAAACCCTAAACCCTAAACCATGTGACCTAAATCCTAGGAGATGAACCCTAAACCCTTAAAACCCATATAGATTTGTTATTCTAAGGATCTCATGAACCCTAGAAACCTTAAACCCTAAACCATGTGACCTAAATCATAGGAGATGAACCCTAAACCCTTAAAACCCATATAGATTTGTTATTCTAAGCATCTCATGAACCCTAGAAACCCTAAACCCTAAACCATGTGACCTAAATCCTAGGAGATGAACCCTAAACCCTTAAAACCCATATAGATTAAGGGGTTTCAAGAGGGTGCATTAGGGGGAGTTGATAGAATGCATTCAAGGGATGCAAGAGGTGGATTAAGGGGATTTGATAGAATGACTTGAAAGGATGTAAGAGGGCGGAACCTTAGAAACCCTAGAACCCTAAGGGTCATAGAATTATTTGACATAAGGGGAGTTGATAGAATGAACCCTAGAAACCCTAGAAATCCTAGAACCCTAAACCTTAAACTATATGACCTAAAGACTAGGAGATGAACCCTGAACCCTTTAAACCCATATAAATTAGTTATTCTAAGCATCTCATGAACCCTAGAAACCCTAAACCCTTCACCATGTGACCTAAAGACTAGGAGATCAACCCTAAACCATTAATCCATATAGATTAGTTATTCTAAGCATCTCATGAACCCTACAAACCCTAAACCCTAAACCATAGGGGATGCAAGAGGATGGATTAAGGGTAGATATACGAGGATATGGATTAAGGGGCCTTAATAGAATGTCTTAAGGGGAATTAAGAAAGAGATTTAAGGGGATGCAAGAGAGTGAATTAATGGTACATAAGGGGATGGCTTAAGGGGTGTTGAGAGAGTGACTTAAGGGTAGATATACGAGGATATGGATTAAGGGTCCCTAATAGAATGTCTTAAGGGGAATTAATAAAGAGACTTAAGGGGATGCAAGAGGATGGATTAATGGTACATAAGGGGATGGCTTAAGGGGTGTTGAGAGAGTGACTTAAGGGGATGCAAGAGGATGGATTAAGGGTAGATATACAAGGATATGGATTAAGGGGTCCTAATAGAATGACTTAAGGGGAATTAATAGAGAGAATTAAAGGGGATGCAAGAGGATGGATTAATGGCACATATGAGGATGGCTTAAGGGGTTTTAAGAGAATGGCTTAAGGGGATATGAAATCAATTATAAACTTTTTATAAAATGACAATGAATTAAATTTAGTTTTATATTTATACTCTCAACTAAATGTATCTACAACTATATATAGTTACCTGTCTCTATATTCAGATTCCATTGTAATAAGAGTGCATCTCCTCTCTTTTTTGTAAAGCATCTAGTTTCAAGGGAGACCTGAAACAAAAAATGATATAAAACTTTAATTAGGAAATGACTTTAAAGACAAATATGTATATATATATATATCAATTAAATATATATGTACAACTAGATATACTTACCAATATTTATTTACTCCGTTGTACCATCCACATCCTCTCTTTTTTGTAATGCATCTATGATTGTCTCATGATCATCCATTGAAAGTGTCCATAAAACTTTATTAGCAGGTCTCCCTTGATATCTAACTAGTTTTATATTGGTTGCCAAAATCAAATGTGAATAATGTATAATCTTCTTGTGTCTTTCATAATCTTCAAATGCAGGCAAGCCATTCTTTCTTATCAAATATTTTCGAAGTTAGGTGCCAACAACAACCACTGAACTAGTTCAATACTCAAAGTTATCATCATCCACTCTATGATGTACTAACTTATGTTTTCTCTCAACACATCTAGCCAACCAATACTCCATCTCCTCTGTATTCCCCTCAAGTGCAACAACAACATACACATGTGCTACAAAAATAGATAAAAAATTCAATAAAGAGTGACTTATATTTAATTCACATATAAACATGCATACATATAAAATTCAACTCAATAAATAATGTACCTTCTTGTACAAGATCAGAAACATGATCATAATCATCTGATGCGAACACTTGATTATCTTCAATTGTTGTTCCATGTTGAACATGTGTCAATGTAGGTGTTAAGGCTCTTTGTTTCCATTGTTCGACCCATTCCATATTTTCACAAGCCTCCTAATCACCTACAATACAAAATTGACAAAAGCATGCCAACTCCCTTGTCCATATTGTCCATGTGTTTGCATTCGAACTCTTAAACGAATGCCATTTTGCAGATCCATTAATTGTTTTACAATCTTGTCGAGAACAAATATCATTTTCTTCAACTAACCAAAAGAAGTGGCAAATTATTGAGCTCTCACTTGTTCTTGTAGATAATTTGGTATTGCACCAATCTACAATTGCACGTGCATCTCTAAATTTTGCAGCATCCTCAAATTTTAGTTGCTCTCTAGCAAGAGCTCTTTTCACACATGCATCTGCTCCATCTTGTTCTCCCTTACCATGACCGGCTTCAAAAAACTCCATATGTGTTGGATATTATTTTCCTTATGAACTCTACATAACCAATAAAACATCCTAGCATTTTGAATTGACCCGTGCAATTATTTGACCATATGAGATGTTCTAGCATTTGAACTCCTCTTTCTTTTAATTTTTTGTAAAATATATCAAAATGATATTGAAAAAACTCAGATGAATATAATTGATTATCACTTACATATAAATGGTACTCTCTCAAAAAAATTCCATTATCTTCTCTACTATCATCTGCATGTCTATAAACAATATAAACAAAAATAGCTACTTGCACTGAATTATAATATTGTGATTGAATTTCTTCTTGTGGAGCAAGAGTATAATTTTCAGCAAAATCAACAATTGACAATATAGTTCCAATTGGGAATGTGTTTTTACATAAACGAAATTGATTATCAAGCCAATGAGCATACTGAGAGTGTTGAAAATATTTAGGTACAATCTTATCTTTAAATTCTTTAATAAATGCATGCACACTAAATTTTTCCATAATTAGCTCACAACATTTTCCAGTTTTTCCATCTTTTAAAGAATACTCAACATTTTAAAGTTTTTTTACATCCACTAATTGTTGTCCAAATTCATTTAAACTACTTTCATCCATAAATTCTCCTAATAATGAAAAGTTAGCACATCTATCGCATTCTCTAAAAATACATGATTTTAAATAAAATAAGTTTCCATTAGAGGGTTCACAAAACAAACCTGCTATAAAATCTTTGATTCTTTCAGGTGGCATATTAATACCACAAATATCCTACATAATTTGGTTAACATGCAAAGTGCATCATATATATCAAAAACTATCATAATAATAACGAAATTGTACATGAGTCTTACAACAACAAGAGATTCATTGCTTATTAATTCTAACATATGAAGGTTTACACTTTTCAAATGATCTTTGACTTATGTTAATATTCAATGGTAAGATTGAAGCATCTAATTTTTTTTTATATAATTCAATTTGAGTCATATCTAAGAGATTCTTTGGATGAGGTACACGAATTTTGGAACCCACTCTTAATTTTAAGACATCTTTAATGTTAGGTGATACTCTTGTATTATCATGCCAAAATTTATCGATTAAAGATTTAATTTCATTAGTTAATTTCATGTCTGATCTTGGGAGTCTACCACTAAAACTCCAACATTGATTAATTGGATCCTTTTCAATACTTTCTCTTCTTTTAGTAGCTCTTATCAAAGTTTTAGGATTTACTTTTATACATTTACTAATCTTACTTAACATTCTTTTATTTGAAGTTGCTTTATCAACTAAAGTGTTGTTATTGCACGACAAGCCACATTTTTATCTTTAGATCGACTTTTCTTACCTATAAAATCAATAGCATTAGCAACACTAGATATGACTTGTTCTACTGAATCATCTTTCTTTTTTGGTTTTACAAAAATACCTAATTTTTTCATCACTTTTCTCATTTTCCATATTCTCATCAATTGCACCATGAGTTGACATTGGAATCCTAATTTCTTTCTATAAAAAACATTTTATATATTTTATTTCCATAAGTTCTAATTTGTCTCCAAGAAACTTTACCACGAAGGTTATCTAACACATCTTTTTCAATTGTAAAAAAAACATTTTCACCTTCATCCATACAAGGGGTTTCATTTTCATTCACACAAGGGGTTCCATTTTCATTTTCAAATGTAAAAAGGATTTCATTCTCATTTTCATCAATATGAGGGATTTGATTATCATTTGCATTCTCATAAGATATATTTTCATCATTTTTTTTTTTTGCATTCTTTCAACCCTAGAATTATTGATATCATCAATGGTGTATCCAACTTCATCTAAACAAGCAAAATCAATATTATCAAGACTTGGGTTTGAAACAATACCTGGAGAGATTGTTTGAATAGGTGCATTTTCCATATCATTGGGAGGTGGATTTGAAGACATACCCGAAGTTGTTTGCATAGGTACTATTTCCATATCATTCAAAGTTGAAGTTGAAGGCATAGTTGAGTTTGTCTCCATAATTGCATTTTCTTCTATATTCACCATCTCCACATTTGCATCATCTACATTCATTTCATCATTCATGGCTTCCTCTTCAACATTCATGGAACTAGATGCTTCCAAAATTTTCATTTGACGAATTCTTTCTTTTCTATCCCTTTGTCTTTTTGCCTCCATATCTTTATTTGCTTGAATTCCTTCGAGTGTCATTGACTTTCTACACTTTTTTCTTTGTCTTTGCTTTGATCCCATGGTTACCAAACCCTCTTTGATGAAAAAACAAATGATTTACTTGTAACCAATTTTCAAATTTTCATCTCCTTCAAATATTCAAATAAAACTATGTACTATGAAGATCCTTTCTTCTATAAACTTTGAAGTACAAAAACATCATGAATACATCCAAAAACTCTTTTTTTTAAAATCTTCTTATAAATTATTCTTGTACTTGATTTCACTTCAAAAAATTCAACCTACACTTGTCTCTTCAACCAATTTGCAATAGAATATGCCCTGCACAAGACAAATTTGCAATAAAATATGCACAAAATGGCACTTTTAGACCATACTGCAGAAAAAGAATGTTGCAAGAAAAACGTGTTGTATCAGAATTTTTCAAATCAGGAAAAATGGTTATATTAGAAATGCTTATGCGTTACCTTTACCCAACAGGTAAAAACATAATGCGTACGCGTTATGAAATGCATACACATTTCATTTAAATAACGTGTATGCATTTACATAACACGTACACATTATTTAAAAATTGGATTCCCAACCCACATGCAACCTTGGTTTTAGGCTTGGGAAAGGCTTGGCAATCCGAGCTTTAGCCTTTGACCTGCAACTAAAAAACTAAGGCAAATTGAAGAAGAATGTCCAACTTTGCCAATATGGCTGATGAACTTTTTTTTCGAATCAATCTATAAAATTAAAACCCATTACAGAATATGATGTTTAGTTTCCAAATATATAATTTTTATTAAGATTGGATTATATTTGCTATTTTTTAATTAATTTCAAAGCAAACTAGTCCTTAAACTTGAAATATCAGGCCTTGTTTGGTTTTTAATAACTTTTTTTTGGTTAAGTTTCTTGTAAAAAAATTTATATGACATCAATCTTCAGACAATTCTCTACACAAGGAAACAAAAAGTTTAGTTTAGGTCAAATTATGCTGTCCATACACGTTGATTTTTAAAAACAACAATTAAGGCTAATAAAAATTTGTTAAAAAAAAAATATTTAACAAAAAATTACAAAAAAATTTGCTCATCAATCTTCATGTTGTTAGCTCTCTTTCCCGAAAAGGAATTAGCAAAATAATTTTATTTGGGTCAAAAAGTGGTGTCCGTACACGTACATGGTATGGTAAAAAAATGACTTTTAAAAAGTGGTTTTTATAGATCCCTATCAAAATTTAATTTCTACAATCTGGGTATTTGAATAATTTACATATTTAGAAACTAGATTCAAAATTCAAACTTTCATATTATTGACTTTTTAAAAAATTCATTGTGTAAGTGCTTCAAATTTTCAGTCCAAGTGTGACAAATTCTGGAAAACAGCAAAAACACTTCCACTTTTTGAGCTTTTTGTGGACCCAACTTCTTGCATTAGCCCTTTAATTAAATATAAGCTAATTCCCATTTTCAAATAATTTCTATTTTAGACTCTTCTATATTTATTAGTTAACTCCATGTCCACTGATCAATTAACTCCATGTCCATTGATCAATTAACTTAGTCTCCATTTAGAAATGCTTTCTTCGTCCACCATTTAACTTAGCCTCCATTTAGGAAACCCCATCTTCTCTTAGCAGTTGGATTTGCTGCATTTTATAAACTTCTTTAGTCCTCATCGGTCAACTCAATCTACAAATAGAAATTTTGTGTGCACAATATTCCGTTATCAAATTAAATAATCCAATATTATCCTCACCATGATTCAAAATGGGAATTTTCTCTATTGCAGTTGAGCTGAATCCACTGATTTTCTAGTTATTTTAGGTCATCATCCTCATCCACATCTCCTAAGTCTATAAATATAGTCTCTTCTTCATCATTTAAATCATTCAATCACATTTAAGTAATCAGTTAAAATCGCTCATCATATTATTAGTGTTATGTTATTTGAAATTGCATCCACATACCTTCTTACAACGAAGCAACATCTTTCCTTTTTATGTTTGTAATAAAATTCATAGACTAGATTTGTTTTGATTTCATTTAATTCATATATTTCTTTATTCTTTTCTAGTTTATTAAATCTCATTGTTTACAAATATATTTTCCATTTTTGATTTCTTGAAATTTATTTGTCATGGTGTCTACAATCTAAATTTTAAAAATAGGTGCTATTAAAAACACCTTGGAAATCTTCTAGGCAAGGATCTTCTCCTTTGGACAAACCTCTGGATTATGATTTAATGATTTTGGAACAATGATCTAATATAACAAATAACCATGCAAGATGTCCTAATTTTTTTACTATATGCAAATACAAATGATAATTCAAGTTAATGATGCAACATGTGCTCTAATGTTCAAGTCACAATGCTATGTGATGCTTAGTTGGATCTTCTTGATGCTTAGAAATGAATTAGAGTTTGTCTTTCTATATAATTCCCTAGCACACAAACTAACACATTTTTCTCTCAAGTAAAAAATTAACGACTTGTAGGAGAAGTGTCAACTTAGACCCAAATTTGAATTTGAAAAGAGTTTTGATTTCATTTTTGTATTGCAAAAACAAACCCGAACTAGGTTCATTTTACTGCTCAGAAATTTGATTGGTAAATGAATGGAGAAATTAAAGATCAAGACTAGTCCCATAGAATCCACGAAGGTAAGATTATGTTAGGTTTATGTTAGTTTCCAAACTTTATGTAGAAAGATGTCACTTGTACATTAGTCATTGGAACATGAAATATTTGTTCAAAGTTAGTCCAAATCAAACAAAAAATGTGGAGTATGCAATTTTCACCATTACAAGATGAATAAAGATAAATATAATTGTAATAGTGAAAATTGCACACGCTTGCCCTTTTCCCTTATATTTTGGGCTCATTTTGATTAGATTTTCCTCAATGCAATTGCAAGCTTACAAGTGACATATGCTTGCATTAATTCAATTCAAAAAATTCCCATATCTTGATCCCATCATTCTTCATCCCTAGAAATTAGCCTTGACCCTTAGATCCACCCATTTCCCACCATAAATTAGCTTTGCAAGTGCAAAGTTGACATGTCACTTCCAAAGTCACATATCTAAAACTTGAACTTCTAAAATTCAAATTCAAAATGAATTATGTCAACTCCCTATTATTAGGCTTTGTGAGTTGACCTAGAGTAAGTTTGTTTTGATTAGTGTGTTTGGTTGTTATATTTAAGAACATTCACTCATTCATTTTGAAATCACTTAAAATCTAATGAGCATGTCTAGAATTCAATTTGTAGAAAGGAATAAAATAAATCTAGCAACATTATTAGAGAATCACAGTAGCACATATCATCCTAGGTCCATTGCACTCTTGCTTGTTGATTGAGGAGAACTTGATCTTCAAAATTCAATAAATTATTGAAGGTCTTCCTACATACCACTAGTCCTTACAAGAAATTAGATATCAAAAATCAAGGCAAACAAGTTTCATCGATCCATATTCTACTAGTTTAGATTCACAAGCTATAATTTAGGTCTATATATTAGACAAGCTATAATTTAGGTCTATATATTAGTTCATATCCATAAATGCATAAGTGAACTAGGGTGAAAAACAATTAATTTGCAAAATCTAAGATTTTCATTCAAATGAACAATAAAATCTCGACATCTTGACTAATCAATTTTTCATTACTGTCAAACATATTCCCACTTTTAAAATACTACAAAATATTAAAATCTAATCCATTTTAATTTTACATTTAATTTTCCACATTTATTTTTTAAAATATCAATTCCAACTTATCATATTATTTATAAATTACTAAAATATCTCTATTTAAAAAAAATTGCTTAAACACAATTGTGCTAACAGAATAAGACGATTTCATTCTTATTGTTGTGAAATAAATAACAACGCACAATTTCCATGCTTGATTCATACAATGCCAGCCATTGCCGATGTTAATCTCAATATGAGGACACTCTGTAGAGAGGGTCGCTTGAAAGAAGCCATACACATTTTGCTTACCGCACCAATAGCAACTGTCGATTCGTCTAGTTATCTTCATCTTTTGCAGACCTGCATTGGCAAGAATGCTATTTCAGAGGGTAAACAAATCCATTCTCACATCAAAAGCAGGGGATTGGCATTTGCCTCACACACAGTTATACAAAATAAACTTATCGACATGTACGTCAAGTGCGGAAGTTTGCTGGATGTGGGCAAAGTTTTCGAACACATGACTGAACGAAACGTCTTCTCATGGAATATGATAATTACAGCTCACAGAAGACATGGGCTTTCTCAAGAGGCATTCTCTCTGTTTCATCAAATGCAGAGAACAGCTATCCAACCAGATCAGTTCACATTTACTGGCATCCTCCCTGCTTGTGCCAAAACGGGAGCTTTGGAACAGGGTATTGAGATTCATCAAAAAATAATAGAACGCAAATTTTTGTCAGATGTTGTTGTCATGAATGCTCTGATAGACATGTATTCGAAGTGCGGAAGTATGCTGAAGGCACACAAATTGTTTGACAAAATGTATGAGCGAGATGTAGTCTCGTGGACTGCAATTATTGCTGGATATGCACAAAATGGACTTGTTGAGATGGCCTTGGAGGTTTTTAAGCAAATGCAATCAGCAGGTGTAGAGCCAAACTTAGCAACGTTTACAAGCGTCCTCCCAGCTTGTGCCAAACTTGGAGCGTTGGAACAGGGTATCAATATCCATCAAAAAATAATTGAACGCAGGCTTAGCTCAGATATCGTACTTGAGAATGCGCTAATAAATATGTATGCAAAATGTGGAAGCATATTGCAAGCGCGTGAATTATTTGACAAAATGCCTCGTCCAGATGTGGTTTCATGGACTGGGATGATTGCAGGTTATGCAATGCATGGCTATAGCAAGGATGCCCTCAAACTCTTTGAATTAATGAAACACTCTAAAACCAAACCAGACCAGATAAGCTTTGTTTGTGTTTTATTTGCATGCATCCATGCAGGTTTAGTGGATGAGGGTTGTAAGTACTTCAATCAGATGAGTGAGTCTCATTTCATCATTCCTACAATAGACCATTATGTATGCATGATTGACATTCTTGGTCGTGCTAGCTATCTTGAGGAATCCATAAACTTTATCATCAAAATGACATTGAAACCTGATGTGGCTGTGTGGATGTCTTTGCTTGGCACTTGTAGAGCACATAAGAATATAGGCCTTGGAGAATTTGCGACAATGTTTCTTTCTGATTTGGATCCTCAAAATCCTGCACCTTGTGTTCTTTTGTCGAACATTTATGCAGACCAGGGCAGGTGGGATGATGTTCAGAAGATAAGGAGGTTGATGAAAGATAGAGAAATTAGAAAGAGACCTGGATGTAGCTGGATTGAAGTCAATCGAAAGGTACACGCCTTTCATGTAGGAGACAGGTCACACCCACAAACAAGGGATATCTATGCAAAGTTAGAGAACTTGTCCTGGGAAATGAAGGCAGAAGGTTATATTCCAGATACAAGACCTGTATTGAATGATGTGGAAGAGGAGGAGAAGGAATTCCTTGTCTGTCATCATAGTGAGAAATTGGCAATTGCATTTGGGTTGTTAAACATGTCCCCCAGAACAACCATTAGAGTTGTCAAGAATCTTCGCGTATGTAGTGATTGCCACACTGCAATCAAGTATATCTCCAAGATAGTTGTGAGAGAAATCATTCTGCGGGATGCGAACCGTTTCCATCATTTCAAACTTGGACAATGTTCTTGTGGAGATTATTGGTGATGCTAAGTGAGGCTAAGCTATAAATACATGTTTGCACTACACTAAGGTCCTTGTAGTCAGACTTGCAGTGTTAAGGAGGAATCTGGTTCTATTTTCAGTTTCTACAAGATGATGTTTCTGATCGTTTCGATAACTAGATTATTTTTTTGACTTGATGGAATGATAACACAGCACACATCACAGTCCGATGAGGTATTTGATAAATTCCTGTTTATAATAGCATTAAGGAGTCATAATATTGGACTGTTATTAGGAATCTTACACAGCTCTGTAATGAAACTGAAGGAGGCAGGAGAATGAGAAATATTAAAGTAGAAGAATGCCTGGAGGAAATGGAAAGCTGATTACCCAACAAAAAATGCAAGAGAAGGTCTGCTACTCAATTGGATACGGTAAGGTTAGCACCTCTCTATCAGGAAACAGCCTCTTGACAGTTGTTTACTCCTAATTATGTCATTTTATATTGTTTTTTTCTTTGGATTAACTCTACTAGTATAGTTATCTTAAATACATCTATCTGAAAAACCCTAAGAAATAGCAGTGTTGTGTTATTTTATTTTGCTTTACAACTATTTGAAAATTATTTTATTTAATTTACATTATTTACTAAAGAGCTACTTTTATTTACATAATAGATATTTTTAAATTTAAAAGTTATTTTATGTTTTTTTTTTGGCAAAAGGCTAATAGCCTATATATTATATTACTAATAGTAAGTAATTACAAAAGAGCCCAAGAGGGCCTAATTACAAAAGTGTGCAAGAGGGCCTAAGTAATTACAAAAATGCCCGATCATTGAAAGTCTAGTCTGAGAAGCCTGTCATGCCATTAGACTTGTCGGGAGTCGGGAGTCTCAAATCCTTCATACCGCGTCCTCCTTACCGGCTACCATCTTCATGTAGAGCTCAAGCCTCATCACCGACTTGCAAAACCTTCTTATTGCTTTCCCTTTTCTGGGGTTGGGGGTAAGGGATCCCTCATGCCCTTTACACTGCTTAATCATCATTTGTTGGGGATGGCAGGTAGCTTCCATCCTTCCTTTCGGATGTCGGGGTTCGGGGATCCCTAGTCCTTCATGCCAAACCAACAAACATAATGCTGAGCAACGAAGAGCGAAAACCTTTCGCAGGTCAGGGTTTGGGGTTTCTCAATACCCGATACTGCAGACTTCACAAGTAAAGGTTACGATGAAGCTCCAAAGTCTGAATGCCGAAAACCTTCAAAATTCCTAAGTCTTTTTCAAATGCATTTGATAAGCCCGACGATCGATGCCCGATTCTTACTAAAACCAACTAAGGAATTCGGTAATCCATAAGCCCAAAGCCTGAACTCCAAAACCTACTAACTTCGCACAAATTTGACTAAGTCTTTTACACCTCTTCTGTATGATATTGCACAGATCTTCTTTTGACTTCAATGACATCATTATGCCAACAATCTCCTTTCAGAATCAGGTCCAACACATTTTTGATCTCCTTGCTTCTCCTGCACTGCTACTTGAGCTTGGATGACCGGAACAGCTTGCAAGTGCACCGTGACATTTATGATTGGAACTGCTTGCCGATTCTCCCTCTGTGCCGATTGGTTTGGTGCAACCACCCTTAGATGAAGCTCCTGCACTACTCCTCTCACTCTGATGCGGTCAGGTCTCGTCGATGAAGCTCCTGTCAGGATGTCGAATGGACCCTTCATGACCTCCCGCTGAAACAAGTCTATCTCCCCGATATCAGGATATCGAAAGGACGTGTAAACCGGCCAGTCCGAAATCCCGTCGTCACCTCGATCCACCCTATTTAAGAATTATTTTATTTTGTTTACTGAAGAGCTATTTTTTTTACTTAAGAGTTATTTTATTTTACTTTAAAATTACTTAAGAATTATTATATTTTATTTATATTGTTTACTATTTTTATTTACTTAATAGTTTTTTTTAATTTTATAGTTGTAATTATTTTAATATATATGTCAGCTATCCACTGTAGAATGCCTTTTGACGAAATTATACAGTTCTTATGTCAGGTCTGCCACTATACAATAGTATAAATGCAGATTAAAAAAGTTTTAGGTGGACATTCTGATATCTAAGGTCATGCAACACCTAGGACATTCTGGTATCTAAGGTCATGCAACACCTAGGACATTCTGTTCAGCTTAATGGTTAAACAAAATTCTTTAAATCTGGATACTGAGATTCGGAATTCCTTAGTGGATAGGAGTGAGATATCACAAGAATGTCTCTGGACCAAATACCACTTAAATAAAAGAAGAGTAAATGGAATTTCCATTTAGTACCTAAGAGAATGAGGTAATCAATCACATTTAATGGTTAGAGATTATTTTGTTGGAACCTAACATGTCTTATGCATTGGTGTCTTTATTAGTCCCTGCCTTCAGCAGAACTTATGCTTTTTTGAGAAAAAGAGGGCAAACATTTATTAAGACATCAAGAAGAAATCATGCAAAACAGCCAAAGGCCCCCTGGGTCAAGAAACAACCCAACCAAATATCTGAAATCACCCCTACAGGGAGAGCTAGAACACTGCAAACCCAATTGTTGCAGTCCATTATCCATCCCTGTCCTCAACCACCAGCCTATTTAAGCTTTGAGAATGCTTGTGGAATAACTGCTCCCACTCTTCCACTCTCCAATCCCCCATGTGCTCAAAGGCCCATTTAGCCAAGCAGTCAGCAACATTGTTCCACTCCTCTGGGATGTGGACGAAGGAAATAAAATTCAGAGGTGTACTTAGGCAAAGAACTATTGAACCACTGCCGCTAGTTGCTAGTTAACACCTTCGAATCTCTGCTCATTCAGCATATTAACCAGAATCTGAGAATCTAACTCACAGATAATCTTCCGCCGCTCAAGGACACAAGCTTTTTCCAGAGCTACAAGGATAGCAAGACCTTCCATGAGGTTGTTAGAGTGCCGACCCTTATAAATGGAGATGAAAAAAAGCACAGCCCTAGAGGTGTCTCTCCCAACTCCTCCAATTCCATCATGCCCAGGATTTCCCCTGGAGGAGCCATCCGTATTGATCTTTGAAAGTGAAAACACTAGAAGGGGGCGGAGTCCATCTTCCAGCTCTCTTGGTTTTCTTTTTGGAAAGACGACCTCCCCTCCTCGAAGAGTGACCCATCCCACTACCAGATAAACACAACACTTTCATCACCTCAGTCTCACCATTTCCCAAGGGGACTGATAGCTCACATTTAGCATTCACTGTCTCTTGAATCATGCCCAAAATTCTTTGCCATATTTGTTGAACCACCTGATTTTTCCCTTGAAATATTCTATGATTCCTTTCCAACCAAATTTTCCAAAGGATGCACAAAAGCCCAATGCTCCATGCCACTTGAAGAATGAAGGCCTTAGCCGAAGGCCTCCCCAAACTTCTCTAGAACTCAATAAGAGAAGAAGCATGAACACAAGCTTGCTTCTAGACTCCCCACCATAACTGCTAGATGTATCTAGAAAGGCCACACTGGAAAAACAAATGGGAAGAGGATTCCTCACTATTGTCGCATAGGACACACATAGACGGTTCTTAAAATCCCCTCTTTTGAAGGTTATCCCAAGTGAGGCGCCTATTCCAACCAACCAACCACAATAAAAAGTTGCATTTGGGACAATCAAACTTATTCCACACATTTTTCCACCACGAGACCTCAACCCCTACATATTTTTGATGATTCAACTCTTGATACCCAGAGGCCATAGAATACATACCCCTAGGATCAGGACCCCATGCTAGGGTATCTCTCCGTCTTAGGGAACTAAAATCTCTGCCAGATAAAATCCTATTTAGATCTTCTCGATCCTCATCAGATCCCTTTGGAGGCCATTCAACTGGGTTCTTCCATTTACACCCCTCCACTTGCCCCAAACTCTAAACACATTTGAAGTCCTCAACCTATGACCAACCAACCGCTAAGAATCTCTGGCAAAGGTCTTGGAAGTGAGGATACATAGGCATGATTGGGGGGAAACCATCCCAAGAATCAAACTAGAAGAGGGCATTATACCCACTGTTACAAATCCAAAACAGGCCCCGCTTGATTAAATTGGCACCCCTTTTAAGAGTTTCCCAAATCACAATCCCTTTCCTAGACAAGCCAATTCTAGGGACATCTTCGCTCGCAGCTCCCCTCAGATACTTGGAGGTGAGAATCCTAGCCCAAGCCTGACTCTAGTTGGTGCAACATTGCCAATAAAGCTTAGCTGCCAGAGCTTGCCCAATGAGGTTAGCCTGACGCAACCCAAACCCCCCTTCTTGTTTCGGCCTACAAATAGTCTCCCACTTTTCTAAGCTCCACTTTGATGAAGCTAAGTTACCAGCCCATAGGAATTTCCTTGAGAGAGCATCTAATTCCTTAATGAAACTTAAAGGAGGCACCTGAACCATACACCTGTAAATGGGGAGGGCTTGGACCATAGATTTCAAGAGTAGAACTCTCCTAGCAAAGGAAAGTCACCTGTGGCTCCAATGGCTGATCTTCTCCTAGAACTTATGCAACACCTTTTGCCAGGTCCCCCTAGGTAGGGGACCCACAACTAGGGGAATACCAAGATACACCAAAGGGAGATCTCCTATTTGAAATTTGAGAATCTAAGCAATCCGTTGTTGAATAAGAGGATGCATGTTAAAGAAGCTGGAGGATTTTTCCTCATTGATCTGTTGACCCGAGGTCGCAAGATAGATGTCTAACACCCTTATGATGTTAGTAGCTTCCTTGATTTTAGCCACTCCCATCAAGGTTGTGTCATCCGCAAATTGAAAATGGCACTGAGGTAAACCATTGCCCCACCCCCATCCTTGAATGCTACCTTGACACACCTGATGTTTGATGATCTACCTAAACCTTCAGCCATAATGATAAATAAATAGGGTGAAAGAGGGTCACCCTGTCGGAGGCCCCGAGAGGCACTAAACAAAGCAAAAGGCTCACTATTGATGAGGGCAAAATAAGATGTCGACTTCACACAACTCATTACCCAATCAATCCACTTTGCCCCAAAACCAAAAGATAGAAGAACTTTTTGAAGAAACAACCATTTGACCTGATCATAAGCTTTAGCCATGTCTAGTTTGTTGAACATAGCTTTCTCTTTGGAGTTTGCCATGGAGTGAATGGCGTCAAAAACTATTACAACCCCATCCAAGATTTGCCTGCCAGCTACAAAACCTCCTTGTTCCTCGAAGATGAGCTTGTTGAGCCACAACTTAATCCTTTTTGTAATCAGCTTCAAAATAATCTTGTAAACCACTTGTAGAGAGCTATAGGCCTGAAAGAGTTCAACGAATTAGCTTCTTCTCTTTTAGGAATACGAACTAGGATCGTAGGATTCATTGCTCTCAACATTTGCTTGCTCCTCTGGGATTCCTGAACCACCTCCAATAAATCAAATTTTAAGACCTCCCAAAATTCTTGAAAGAATTCCACTAGGAATCCATCAGGGCTAGGGTCTTTCCCTTTCTTCATTTGAAACACAATCTCCTCTAGTTCATCTAAAGAAATGGGTTGCATAAGCCGCTTATTCATTTCCGATGACACCAAGGAAGGGATGCAATCCAAAATAAGGTTTTCCTCCTCCATTGTAGGAGTCGAATCTTCCCTGAATAATGAAGAGTAATACTAAGTAGCCTCCCTAGAGATATCTCGGAAAGAAGATAATTTGGAATCCTTGGGAAGACATAAGAGAAGAGATCTTGGTCCTATGCCTTCTAGCCCTAACAAAGTTAAAGAAGAATAGTATTTCTATCTCCTTCTTGAAGCCACTCAATCCAATCTTTCTATTTCCAAAAAATCTCTTCTTGAAGCTCCCATTCTTCAAGCTCCTTTAAGGCAATAGCTTCATTCTTAAGGGAATCTTTTGTAAGGCCATGGCCCCTAATTTGCCGAGTAATATCATCTAGTTGAGACTAAGCATTTGCCTTGGCCATAAAGATTTACCAAAATTCCGCCTATTCTATTTCCTGAGTTGATACTTCACAAATTGTAAACTTTTCACAAAAGAATGCATAACCGTGCCATGAGGTGGTCTACCTCTACTCCACCAATTAGCCATAAGCTCTTGCAAACTGGGATCTCAAAGCCACATATGTTGAAACTAAAAGGATGGGTTCTTCGTGGCTCCCATTAGAATAGCTAAGTGTTTGATAGGCCAATGGTTTGACCCTTACCACTCTAAAATCTCAGAGCTGATAGTCCAGTTGTTGCCAATCCAAAAACTAGACACAAAAAATTTGACCAACCTCTCAGATATTGCCTCTTTACCACATCTCCTATTATTCCAGGTAAACAAACCACTACTCGGTTTAATGTCCACCACATTCATGGAGTCAATGTTATCCTTTAGCTATATGGAAGAAGGCTCGTGCCTTTGCACACCTCCCCTTTTTTCCTCCAAACTAATAATGGCATTGAAGTCCCCAACCAGGATCCATGGATATAAAGGGGTCAATGACCGAATATATCAGATATGGGACCAGAGACTAGTTTTGCTAAGAATATTTGTTGGAGCATAAACATTGGATAACGAAATAATTTCTCCAGTTTCAGAACTAGTGGCAAGTGCAAAGATTGAAAATCTACTCGAAATACACCAAAGGGGGGTAACCTTTAGCGTGTTCCAAAGGTAGGAAACCCCTCTGACATTGCCTTGAGCCCTAATACACTTGCACTGACTACCTCTCCACAAATTGGAAGTCAAGTTGTACATCCTTTCTATAGACAACTTCGTCTCTTGTAAAAAAATAATATCTGGTAAATGAGTCCTAATCAACTCTTGAACAACTTTTTGTCTAGGGACGTTCAGGCCCTTTACATTCCATGAGACGACAATCATTTCTAAGAGTTAGAGAAGTTAGAGTAAATGGTTTTAACTGACCTTGATTCCACTAAAGTCTCTCCCATTAATTTAATTTTGTCTTGATCTTTCTTCCGCCCTACTTTGGGAAGTTTTTTCAAAGCTCCCCTCTTTAGGTTTTTTGGTTGCAGCCCTAAAGAGGGAGAAGCTCTACTACCTTTTCCAAAATCCAGTTCCTCCTCAAGTGAAATAGGCTGCACAACTTCAGTTGATCCAACATCTCTCTCAACATTTTCTCTTGCCACCAAGGCACACGGATCCCCAATACCCAAATTTGTTTCCATATGTGCTTCAAGGAAATCCCCCTACTGAATATTCTGAATACCATCCTCTCTAGCTAACTCTTGGGCTTCCTCCATATTGCCTCCACCGAAGTGCAATCCATCTGAATTCGCCTTTGGTAGGTCAAAGTCTTCCAACACAAACGGATAGACTCCATCATCTTGTCTGTCCTTGAGAGAGTTTTTGCCCTCTACCCTTGTTTGAGGCTTTACATGAATAGAGCCATCCTTATCAACTTCCTCCACCATCATCAGGGCTTTCCCTTTGTCCATCTTGGAAGATTGACATAACAACACATTAGAAGGGGGTCCTACAGGGGTGACCCTAGTGCACTTCCACTGCAAGTGACCATATTCATGGCAAATCCAACATCGAAATGGAAGGGCCTCATAATCAAATTGTTGGGTCCAAGAGGATGATCCAAGACAAATTTCCAAAGAGTCTGGCAAGTGCTTATTTAAATCAATTTCAATGCAAATACGAGCAAAAGAAATTACCTTTTTATCTAGAGTTTGTTGTGATGGGCCCATCGGCTTGCCAAGCAATAGAGTGATCATATGCAAAATATTATTCCTCTAAAATTCTAACGGTAACCATGGAAGCCTAACCCAAATAGGAACATGTGATGGGAGCTCCTTCGCAAGATTAAAGCCAATATGCCATGGTTTGATAAATAAGCTAACCTAGTTATAAAAATAGGGCCCTCCTTCAAAGGCCTTATAATAATCAACTGGACAATTGAAAACCACCATAAAGTAGTTACTAGCTGCCACCATAACCTCCAGCTCACCTTCGGTGTTCCAAGTTCATCGTGCCCAGGATTCCAAAATAGGGAGAGAAACATGAATCCCCATAAACTTACAGATCAAGGCATGGCTAGTGTTTACTCACAAAGTTACTTGATCGATTAACATAGAGTAAACAAGAATATATAATAGCAAGAATAGAACATATCAATTACATAGACATTGCACAAGATATAGGTGCTGTATTCTTATTCATTAGATAAACAATAAGTACATCATGTAGAAAAATGTGCGGTCCCCGATTACAAATGAACCATGAAATATATAGTCAGCCTATGTTGGTTGAGGACACCAACCGTCAGCAACTACTCTGTACAACTAACTGTCGGGGACTAATTCCCAATTTCAACATATATTAATTACTTTTTTGTTGTGCACAATATTATTTATTTATTTATTTACTTGGCCGACTAAACAACTTAGCTTTTGGCTAACTACATTAGCCTCCCCAACAAGAAAGTCATCTTCCAAACGACATGACAACAAAATTGTGGACTTACAACATCAAAAAGTGACTTGTGAGAAGAGGGAGGGTGAGAGGACATCCCTAGATGGATGGATGATGTCGAGGTAGATATCGGCGAGCGCAGCTCTTGTAGCTTGCGAACCTCCTCCATACATAGCCTCAACTAGTGCTCAACCACGATCTCCCGCTCCCTTGCTTCTTTGAACATGTGTGCAGCCTCCATCACCTGTCATTTTGCTTGGCCAACTTCTTTCACCTTCTCTGCCAATTGGGTCTTCATGGCCTTCTCTGCTTTGCCTCCCTCTCCATCTCTGACATCTTGGCCTCTATGGCCGATACTCTGGCTCTCTCATTGACGGTAAGCTGAGTCTGTTGAGCAAGTTGATCCTAGAATTTTTTTCGTATGCTCGACTAACTCTTCCCATACCTTTTGTACCACTTGTAGAGCCTCAATCTTATCCTATATTGCCTCATCCGTGGATGCCATATGTCGTTTCAGCCTATATAATACATCCCTGAACGATGCCTCTATACCGAACAGGGCTGAAATCAAACGACCATCTCTCCCTCCGACTGAAGGCCTCGCTAGATGCCAAGCTGTCAACATCGCTTGGGTCTCCACTCCAGGCCATCCTTTGGAAGTGAAACAACGGGTGAACTCTTCCTCTCACCTTGTTTGGACAAACTCCAATATCCTCTATACCTCCTTGGCCACTAATGGAGACTGGCCTATGTCCAGCCTTGTGGATATGTCTCCTGTTTCTTGCATGACTCCTACCATCGCCTGAAGTTCTTGAATGTGCCTTTGTACCGTCCCCAAAGGGTCTGACTCATCTGACTTGGCTATCTGATTGATCAACCCCTCGGTTCCACTTGACTCATCCTCATCTTCGCTCGATGGGTTGGGTGATGCTAACTCCTCTGCCACCAAAGGGGGCTCTTGCATCTAAGATGGTCCCCTGCTCTCCTGAGTGTGTACTATATCTAGTCGGTGTGCTTGTAATGAATCTGATTCTGCCCCTTCAGTTCTCATGGTTGTGAAGTCTTGCTATACACCCTCAAGCTCGGTCATTGTGGCTATGAAGCCCTACTGTAGACCCTCACCCTTGGTCACCATGGTTGTGCACTCTTGTTCCAGACCCTCGGTCAGAACTCCTGAGGGCTTGGTGATGGGAATGTTGGAACCAACAGTGGTAACTTGAGCGCATTCAACCAATTGTCTATTTGTACAACATTGGTAGGTGCAAGAGTATCCTCTGGTAATGCATCTAGCAGTGCAAAATCTATGAACAATGATACTGGCGGTGCACTTGATGTTGGCGGTGGGCCTAGTGGTCTTGCTGATGGGGCTAGCAGTCCTGTCGGTGGGGTTGGCGATCTTGCCGATGGGGTCGGCGGTCTTGCCAGTGCTCCTCCCAATCCTAGTGATGCACTTGGCTATGCTCTTGATGCACTTTGCAGTCTTGCTGATGCACTTGGTGATCTTGCGGATGCACTTGGCGATGCTGGTAGTATCATTGGTGGTGCGACTGGTAATGCCACTGATGGTGTTGGCAATATAAAGGTGGCTGGTTGAAATGGTGGTATTCTAGTGGTTGTCACTGGCACTGGGATGGCTTCGTCTATGTCCATTTTGGGTACTGATTGTGCATCCACTGCCAGAGATACCTCTTCTTCCGTCGATGGTGTGGTGGCCAATGTTGAGGAAGACAACTCGATTGGCTCATCCTCGTCTACACTGTCAGCGGATGCCTACCTCTATTCCTCTTCCTCCTTGGTTGGGTTCTCTTCTCCTCTAGTTGTTATGTCCAACATGGTCCAATAAAATGTGGTTGGCAATGCTGGGTCTATCTGGATCACCGGTTGGAATTTCCCCCATTTGTCAATAGGGGCTTGTGTGAATGGCGTTTAGTAATAGGGAATAACATGCTGTGACATACAGAAGGCCTTATGCTTCTACACCAAAAATTCTCTAATCCTCTTTGATAGTAATCTCGACTAGCTGCATACCTTCCCAATGCTTAGCCCTATCATGTAATCAATCATCCATATCGCCACATCGGAAGCTTTGCTTGCTCCTGTCAATCTACACTTCATCAAGTTCATTAAACACTTCCACTTTGGTGTGGCTAAGAAATTTTTTCTCAACCCTGGATTTTCAGTATTTCATATGTTGTGCCTCTCTCGTTGGGTTAAGTCAGGTCTACACACTCTCTTCACTGACACTTCCTTATGCTGCTACATGAACTTCCCTGTTGGCTTACTCATCGTGGTGCCAGTGGCTAGTATACCGAATACCCTCTAGAAGTCAGTTAACCAAAAAGAAAGTCACCGTGTAACCCTTGTAATCGATGACTTATATATGTGCACGCTTGCAATAGTTGGTCACCATTGCCTCGAGGAGGGGTTCAAATTCTTGAGTGTTGAAGAATGGAAGCAACATCGCTTTATCCACCTATGCATGTTAGAGGGCTACCTTGAGGACATGATCGTCCTTAGTGTTCTGTCGCCATTGTTTGCACTCGCTCCTAGTTAGGCTATCCCACGTGAGTGCATCCACTCCTGTCTCTACATCCATCTTGCGTTTGCTCTGTTTTGTTGAAGCAATGTGTGACCTATAATGTGCAACCTTCTTTCCCTTGCTGCTGCTCGTGTCCATGGCTGGAGAAAACTTTTGGTAATGAGTTCCCCAACACCAGTTAAATGTACCCCTTCTCGAAACCCAAAAATGGTTGCTGCAATTGTCAGGCCGTGCTATAAAACTTTGAAGTTGTGCCCCACACCTTCATTCCTGAACTGCTCTGTACCGTACGATGCATGAATGGAATGTCTACAAGCCATTTTTTGAAGATTTGTACCGTACTGCATATGGATGAAATGACTTCACACAATGACCGTACGATCTTGGATCCTTCCCGTATGGCCTTGACCCTACTTTCTTGTGCGATCTTAGCTTTGCATCGTATGACCTTGGTTCTTCTCCATCATACAATCTATACCTTCTTTGATCGTACAATTGTACTCTGTACGACTATGAACTTCCCTTCAATACAATGTTCAACTTGTTTGGTCTTTTATACGTCGCACGACTTGCGCCTCTTTGTCCTATTGTATGTTTGCCCTTTTGCTCTGTCGTACATCTTGCCTTGTTTTTATCCTGTCTTCACTTCCTTCACTCGGTTGTATGATGGTGATGATGAGGGCTTTTGACTACCGCCGTACAATAGTGACTGTGGCGATCTGGTCGTATGAGCCATAGTTGGAAGACTTGCCCCAAAAAAAAACTCGCCAAGCCAAAAATTGGAGAGATTTTTAAAACTTGGAAACTTAAAAAATTGCTTAAATTTCATTAGAAACATTTTTTTTTTGGCAAAGCCGAGTTTTTTCGAAAAACTCGGCAAAAACTCGCGAGTTTTTTCGAAAAACTCGGCAAAAACTCGCGAGTTTTTCAGAAAACTCAGAAAAAACTCGAAAAAACTCATCCTTGCCAACTATGGTATGAGCTATGCCGTACGATGAGGTCTGTATAGTTCCTTTCTCTCTACTTCTGTATGACGATCCTTACAATGGCGTTCTGCTCCTATGCGATGGTCCTCAAAACCTACCGTACGATTTTAATGTATTCTGCCCTTTAAAGATGTACAGTATATAGAAGCTCTTTAATGCTACGAATGAGAAGTTTGATTCGTACTTTATAATGTGGTGTTGATACTTTAATCTTCTGCCTTTGTGAAATAATCAACATTTTTAATTTTCTCCCACCTTTTGTTTTTATTTTAATATTTCTTTTTTCCCCATTTTTAATTTTTTTACTTTTTTTTTCTGTTTTTTGCGCTTTCATCATTTTCTCCTTAGTCATTTTTTCTATTTTTCGCTTTATAATTTTTCTTCTTCATTTTCTTTTTTCCTCTTTTTACCTTTTATTTCATTTTTTTTTTTACCTTCACCTCTGAAGTGTATTGCCACTTACACGAAAAAGGAGGCTTTTTATAACATTCTTTCTCGCAACAAGTTCCGAGATATTTTAAATCAAAAATCTAATTGTAATGTCCCTAATAGGAGTTATACTAGTCTTATCCCAAATTATCAATTTCCCAAGCAATAAAAGAGTTAGAAGGTACCTTGGCTTGATTTAGTCCTTGAAAACAAGTTAGAGATCAATTAGAATAATAACTTAACAAGTAGAGCATCATGATTGAAAATTAGTAAATCCATAGTAAGCTTGTTAATCCAATTATTACTTTATCCTGGGGTTGCTCAACCCTAGGGAACATGGAAGAGAATGACTCAATGGGGTGCCTTAGCCTCCCTAGGCCCAAGGATGAATACCATCCTCCTTGGTCTCATGTGGCGCATGCCATTAATATAGGTTGGCATAGTGAGGATTCTCATTTATCCATTATTCCCTCATCTTGCCATCCTTTCCATTTCCTTATGACTGATCTCCCTATATCGTTACACCATGATAGGGGAGTGAGCTTACAATAGGTGCCCCGAAAATGCCATCTCTCCTAGGTCCAAGGCACTGTACCGTTGGTACCCCAAATGGATACCCCCTTGGCCTCCTTGTGACTACTTGGTCCCCCATTATAGGACACATTGGTCCTCCATTATAGAACACATTGGTTCTCCATTATAGGACACTTGGTCCTCCATTATAGAACACATTGGTTCTCCATCATAGAGGTGGCATACCTAGGAGAGGGCCCCTTCACTGTATTCCTTTTGCAAATCTCCCTTCTTCTATCATGGTGAAAATATGTACATAGTAATTTAATCAAATTCATATTTGCAAATAATCATATCAGCAATACATTATGAACTATGAAGATGCTATCATAAAATATGTAATAATATGCATGAATCCTCGATCCTATTTAACAATGCATTATATCCCATAATTATTCCATCATAAATACATTAACTTACAATACAAACTGAATATCTTATTTGCTGGCAGATCTCTTACTTCTTCTTCCCCAAGTCGATGCCCATTTGCTTTGAAAATGATTCTCTTTTGATACCCTGATTTGTTCAAAAGACATATTATTTCCTTACACCTCCTTGACTAGGGACGTGTCTCTTAGTTTAATCGCTGTCCTTGGAATGAATGTTAATCTATGTCTTACTAAATCATATTAGATGAACCGCTTTATAATATAAATACAATTTCTTGAATAACAATAGCTGCATTATAGTATCCAAATATAATCACTGCTGAGGTGTTAGAAATTGTTGCATTATTTGGCTTTAATGATAATAATCAGGGATCGCTGCATTGGCATTTATTAGTGTTTTGTGATTATTATTAATTTATTTAATTATTAGTTTGTGAATATTTATTACTATAATTATAACTAATAATATCAGCTGTTCTATTTTGTAACATAATTGTATTATAATTATAATATTATTTATAATAATTATAATTATAATAATAATATTATCTATAATAATTATAATTATAATAATAATTTTTAAATTTTAATTATTTATATTGATATTTTTGATATTTATTTTATTTAGTTATTTGTATTTCAATACTTCATATTTTTGGTGTTATAATTTTGGGGACATGACACTTATCTACCAATGGAGCAGGTCTCGTACCTTTATAACTTATGTCGATGTACTGTCCGCCATACTGTTGGTACCATGTAACATTTTCTCCTTCCACTATTGGTGGTCTTGATGGGTTTGGTATGACTCGCCATAACCCGTCTAAAGTCACCAGTGTAGGAGGCTTCATATTATGTTCCTTGGTGTACTTGATTAATTCTTTGTTGTATCTGTTTGATTGGGTGATGAACATGTCTTCCGTCATTATCACAACTTTTAGGCATGGTCCTTTTTCTAAATATTTGTTCTAGTTGGCCTTGTCCTCATCATTTTCATCCGAATCATCTTTGTTCTGAATTGCTTTTTCCTTTCTTTCCTTCTCGGCTTCTTCGTCTAATTCATATGACAGATACCCTCTTCGTTCTCCTTCATAGGGTGCATGAAACTTCCGGTGGCCCCATATTCTTTTCTAGCGTGCAGGTGTTCCAAATAGGGCGTTGGTTAAATGTTTATAAACCCTGGGTACTACAATTCCTTCCACTCTTTTATTGATGAGTCTTTCTTCAACTATTCTCTCACCTCTTGGTGTTGTCCAGTCTTTTTCTTGTACATACTAGCTTCCAGTTATCCCCTAGTCCTGTTCCTCTCTGATTCCACTTTCGCTTACTGTCTAGTCTTCTTTTGTTGCATATTCGAGCATGTTTATCTCGACTAGTTCTTCCTTCCTCTTGTACAATTTGAGTTTCGATCTGTTGATGGGGTCTTTTAGCAAAGTTCCATCTAAGTTTTCAAGTTTAATGACTTTATTCTCACTAGCTTCTCTAATTTTAAATGGTCCAAGCCACCTTACCTTAAATTTGCCTAGTTTGATCTCGTTACAACCGTTATATTTTAAAACTAACTAGCAAGGTTGGAATCTCATTCACCGAAGGTGTTTGTTGTGCTAGTACTTCTCTTTTGCATTGCCTCTGTCGCCCATTGTGCCAATACTCTTCGTTCGTTGAGTTTGTTGAGCTGGAATGACTGCTCCTTTAGGCTCTTCGTATCGCCCAGTCTATTCTTCACAGCTATTCTCAAGCTTGGCACCATGTATTTAGATGGCACTATCACCTTCTGATCATACATTAGTTGGAACAATGTATGCTCGACAGTTACCTTATAGGTCGTACGATATGCCCATAGTACAACAGGTAACTTCTCTTCCCAATCAGCTTCCTCGATGTTGCACGACTTGTGGATGACAGAGACAAGTACCTTGTTTGTGGATTCTGCCTAACCATTTGCTCTTGGGTAGTAGGAATTGGACAAGTTGTGAAGGATTTGGAACTCTGTTGTCATCAAGTGAATGACATGGTTGATGAAGTGTCCTCCCTTGTCATTGGTAATCTATATTGGGATGTCGTACGTTGTGACTATTTGTTCATAGATGAATCTCGCCGTTCTAAGTGCAGTGTTATCTGACAGTGCTTGAGCCTTCACCCATTTTGTCAAGTACTCGATAGCGACAACTATGTACCTACATCGGTGCAGTTGGATGACTTTTAGTGGACTGATGAAGTCCAATCCCCATCATTCAAACATTTCTTGTGGTTGAGATGGAAAGAGTGGCATGTAATCCCTCTTTAGAGGTTTGTTGACTCTCTGACATGTGTCGCATCCTACCACCCATTCTAAGGCATCTATGTGTACAGTCGACCACCATAGTCCTGCCAACAAGATTTTTCGTGCTGTAGCATCTGGCCCCATATGTCCCCACGCCAATCCTTCATGTGCTTTCTTCAATACTTCAAGAATTTCTTCTTCCAGGACATATCACTGAAGTACTTGGTTTGACCCCATCTTATATAATAGCTCGTTAATGAGTTAGAATGTTTTACTTTTTAGTACAAGCTTTCTCCATTCCCTTGGTGGCATCTCTTTCGAAAATGTCGACACCGACCATTACTCTCCAATTTTCTTGTACCATGGGGGTAGTGCTGTGATCTGAAACAAGTGCACATCAAGGAAGTTTTCATTCACTCCCTCAGGTGGTTCACTAGATCGGATTCTTGATAATTGGTCGGTGATGACATGACTCTTTCTTGGTCGTACGATTATGGTGAATGCAAACTCCTATAACAGTAGAAGCCATCGACTTACTCTTCCCTGAATGATTGGTTTGTCTACCAAATACATGAGGGCTTGATGGTCAACACAAAACATGAAAGGTGTTGCCAGTAAGTAATGTCTAAATTTCTGCACATCGTACACCATCTTGAGAGCTTCCCTTTCCGTTGTATTGTAATTCTTTTCTGCATTCGACAATAGCCTACTTGCAAAGAACATCGAGTGATCCAACCCTTGCACTCTTACCTTTGCGAGTGTTGCTCCAATCGTGTAATTTGAAGTGATGACATGCACATGGAACTCTTTACTCCAATCTAGGTATGCCAAGATTGGCAAATTGATTAGTCATACTTTGAGTTCCTTGAAGGCTTCTTCTTGTGTTTTTGTCCATACAAACGATTGTCCCTTCCTGGTGAGTATGTCCAATGGATAAGAAATTTGAGCAAAATTCTTGATAAACCTTCTGTAGTACTCGACATGGTCGAGGAATGACTTCACGTCGATGATGTTCTGGGGCGGTTCCATTTGTACGATCACTTAGAATTTATTTGGGTCAGTCTTTAATCCAACCTTGTAGACTATGTGCTCGAACAATTTTCCTTGAGGCACCATGAACCGATACTTCTTTGGGTTTAGTGCTAGTCATGCTGCTCCACATTGTTCCATGAATTGTCAGAGAGCCTTCAGATGTGTTTGTTCATCGTTGTAAATGGACCAATCATCCAAGAATGCCTTAAAGTTCCGCATCGACATCTTGTCAAATATGTGTAGGATAATTCTTTGGAAGGTCGTTGAAGTGTTGCATAGATTGAACGACATCCGATTGTATGCATACACTTCGTCTTCAACTATGAATATTGGCTTTAGTTTATCTTCCTTGGCTATACTTATCTAGTTATAGCCCGAGAACCCATCCAGAAATGAGTAGAATTCATGGCCCACCACTTCTTCCAATATTGAGTCCATGAATGGGATCGGGGAGGGGTCTTTTATGGTCACAACATTGAGGCTTCAAAAGTCCATGCATATTTGAATCTACTTAGATTCTTTCTTTAATGATATAACAATTGGCAACACCCAGTCATTGAATTCAACTATGAAGATTGTTTTTGCTTCCAACACTTTTTCGTTCTCTTCTTGTACCTTCGCAGCATAATTTTTATTCATTCGATAAGGTCTCTTTCATACGGGTTGTGCTCCAAGTACCAAGGGGATTTTGTGTATGCATAGTTCAGGAGGCACGTCCTTCAATTCTTTATATGTCCATGCGAAGGCGTCTTTGTATTCTGTGAAGATTTCAAATGCTATCGCCTTCAACATTGGATTCTTGTCATCTCTGACTAGAATCGTTCGAGGACTATCCTCTTCTCCCAAATTTACCTTCTCTATGGTCAGTTCTTTGTACTTGATCATCTTGCCCCTTTCAAATTTATGTGCTAGCATGTCATCAACCCTGGCCACCCCTTCTTTGTATTCCTAGAGGAAATGCTTGGCTTGTCAATGCTTTGTCTTCTTCTTCCCCTTCAATTTCTTTGATTTGTAGTGTATTGCAGTCTCGCTGGAATACTTCGTAATCTTCCATCTACCAATGGAAGAGTCCATTGAGTGAACTTGTCTCGTCCTCCGAGCACTGTTGGAGGTCCAAGATACCTTCGTCATTCGTTTCCATGACTCCTCTTTCTTTGTCCATTCCTAATCCTCCTTTAGACTTTGAGTTTGACGATGCCAGTTCTTCACTGACTACTTGGCTTCTCAAGTCAATCACATACTTCCTTATGTTGTTTTGTATGGAAAGTGTATTTCTCTTCCAATTGTGGTTTTCCTTGGCTGCAATCAGCCACCCTCTCTCGAGCAGTGCATCATATGCCTTTTTCTGCAGTGGAATGACCACAAAGTTCAAGAAGAATGGTTGGGTACTGATCGTCATCTTCTGTGCCATCAATGTTCCCATAGATTGATGCCATGCTGGTCGACACCCACCAATTGGAATGGCGGTGGCCAAAGTGTTGGTTTCCTGAGACACTTCCATGTATCTTCGGGTAGTACATTGACTGCCGATCCTCCATTGATAATCGTGTTTGTTAGATTCTTCCCTTTGATCTCCATTTGCATGATTGTTGGCCTCTTCTCGATGTTTACTGTCAACAACACTGGGTATGATTTGTTTACCTTTAGGTCGCGGTTCCACTACCATCTCTTTCCTTTGGCCTTCCTATTGCTAGCATTGCTCGTCGCCGACTATGTTTGTGATCACCATTCCAAATTGTGGCATAGTTTGGAGAAGGTTTGTTACTTTAATTGGTACGGTGGTCTGCAGTACCTACCGTACGATGTTCTTTTCCGACTTTGACCGCAATGAGGTACTTGCAGTTTCCTGTGAGGTTCTTCGTTCTTTAGTCGTTGCTTGTTCTACCTCTGCTTTGGCTTCCCTCATTTGTTGTTTTTTCATACGGGGGTCTAGATACGTTACTTTCTTTGTTTGTGCTCTAGTGATTGTCAGTACCTCCTCATTCCTATCCTCCACATCTAGCATATTGATGCCTTTTTGTTTTGGGCAATTAGTGTCCTCATGGTCAGCCAATCCACACCACTTAAAGAGCATCCCCATTTTGTCTTGGTTACTTTGACATTCTTGGGTGAAGTGACCCCACTCGTTACACTTTTTGCACTGGATCATTGGTTGTCCCTTTGCATTGTACTGGATTCTACTCCTTGATCCACTGTTGTTGAACCGATTGTTATTTCCTTTTCGATTCCTGTATCCACCTGGAGATGTATTGGTATTAGTATTTTGCAGTGTTACTCGGGGATGCATCCCTGGGTCTAAATCCCCTCGTCCTTGTCCCAAAAACGTCCCTGGGATAGGGGACGGCCAGGGGACAGCAGCAGTGTACTATGTGTTTTTTATTTTGATTTTCATATCATAATTGAAAAAAACTATATGGAAGCAATGTAGCCTTTGGGCATTTTGTTATACGTTTATAACTTGTCTGTTATCGTTTAATATCACATGCATATTGACAATGAATTTTGAATGCATATTGAGTATTGACAATGAATTCTTAACACAAATGCTATATGCTAAGTTTCTATAATGTATATATGCATGCTTTATCCATGTTTTCATATGAATATTTAAAATTTCACTATATATTTTAAATTGTCCTAATTTTATATAGCCGTCCCCTAGCTGTCCCCAAAATTGGCTTGAAAAATCAGGGACTTGGGGACTCGTCTCGCTGTCCCTTGCCATCCCCATCCCGGAAACTCAGGGTAACACTGGTATTTTGAGGTTTTGGCACTGTGGTCTGAGGAGTTGATTGTTCTCCTTAGGTGAAGAGCACTTGTGTGCTTCTTGTTTTCAGATTGTATGGGCATTCCTTGACGGAATGTCCCATTACTTGGCAAATATCACAAAATATTTTTTTCAGGAAGTTTGCCTTTGTGTGACCCTCTCCTTTGCAGTCAGTGCACCACAATTCCTTGTTTTCTCTTGTATTCTCCTTCTTAGCCTTCAACTCTTTCATCATCCTCATCATGTCGTTCCTAAGGCTTGGACGATCTTTGATTCACCTTCACTGTTGTTGTCTGTGATCGTCTGTCTTCCTTTTTCCTCGAGAAGATGTCTTGTCTTCACTTTCTATATCCATTACTTGATTGTAGGCATTGACATACAATGATGGAGGTACGACTAGTTGGCTTTCTAGTTTGACCTAAAGTTCCTTGAGTCTATGATTGTGGGCTCGTACGCTTTCATGCTTACCTTGTTTGGTATTGTTGAACACCCAAAATACTGAGAGGGGGGAGGGGGGGGTGAATCAGTATTTACTGAATATCATTAGCTCTATCAACTTAAATATCCGTTCAATGCATCAAATTAAACTAGTAGTAATAGAAAGAAACTTAGAAAGCATGCATCACATCAAAGAACACAAGAACACCAAATTTTACGTGGAAAACCCAAAAAGGGAAAAACAACGGTGAGGATTAGCTCATAATATATTATAACTAGTCAAGATATTACGGAATGATTCATTGCCAGGTGGATTCACTGTTTGGAGGATTCACTGTCTAAAGAATAGAGAATAGAAGAGATGGCTCACTGCTAGGAAAGATGGTGGCTCACTGCTAGGGATTTGAATTGATACAATGCATCTATAGTATGCTGAAGGTAGTTCCAATTTAAGCTTTGTAAACTGATCTAACACACTTCATGCTTCATTGCTATCATAATCTGCTCTGTAACTCTTCACATTACATTCACATCACATTTGCACTATGCTTACACACATATTCGCAACCTCATCTCAATGACATTGAAATGATCTTACATTTATATGCATTACATCCACAAACATCTACAACATCAATTAGGTCAGCCTAATTAGATGTAGTGTGCAATCCAACAATCCGTTGGCTCAAGATCTAAACATACACGCTTCCAAAACATGTAACATCTCAAAATAGGTCGGTAGGGATCTATTATTACTCCCATAAGTCCAATCTAAACTTACTTTAACTCCGCACGACTACAAACCCTTTAGGTCGGCACTGTTAGTGAAGCAACAAAGAAATAAACCAACTATTCATCCACACATCGACACGCGAACGTCCAAGCACTTGCCACTTGGACCCAACACACTTTTGACACCTGTAAACATTCCAACAAAACGGCATAGCAAAAGAATCAATCGTGGTGGAATGCAGGGCATTCCAAACAAGTACACTGCCATAGTAATTCTACCATATCCAGAGCAATACTCTATCAAATCCAACTTCAACTGTGGAGGGCTTCAAGATGTGAAACCTTGAATTGAGAATCGTCCAACAAGTACCAAAATTACCTCATAACCGCATAACCAAATTCTTCATAGTGGAGCAATGTCGACCTCAAAACCGGTTCACTGTACATTGAAAATTGTGCTCTGGGACTTAGGCGATTCTGCAAGTCATTTGGTCTGTGCCAGACCAACTAAACTGCAACTATGTAATGGGTTGCCATCACTACATTCAATCATGCTCATCAGATACCAGCAATACATCAATGTTGATACTACAACAATGTTGACATCAATGACAATACCATAGTAGCATCATTTGCCATACATTCGCCAATCTTCTCAATGACAAAATTCTAATAATGTCCGCAATCAATCTTCCAACAAGTACATTATATCTCGGCTACAATCTTGTTGTCATCTCTCAAGAGTTTGAGTTCTTCTTGGAACACTCGTTTCAATGCTTCCCATGTGTTTTTATGTCTTGCTTCTAGTTCGGTATACCAGTCGATTGTTATTCCCTTGAAAGTTGCTGGAAATGCTCTCAACCAATATGCTTTGTCGTCCTAATTGTTTGCTACCCAAATTGTTTCACAAGTTTTACAATGTCGTACAGGGTCCTTCAACCCAGTATTGGTGAACTTCAAAATTTTCTACCACTCCACATTCGGACTTGTTGGGGGAGTCACCATCTTGCCTCTCTGATGCACCTTCTATGACAATGACCTGTTTGGAGAGTTTTAATTCGTATGTTCCAATGCCTTGTAATCTCGGACAATCCGCAATCCTCTACTTGTCCTTTGTCAGCATTTGTCACCTTCGGGTCGCCTTCGAGGTTTTTTCGATGCTCCCTCTGTCTTGGTGTTTTCAGCTCTGGTCATTTGATGTTTCAATCTTCCTTCAATGTCCACTGCTCAATTTGGCAAATGGTATCTGTTAGATCGTCCGTATGTTTCCTTTGGCCTTCCCCTTCGACTGGTTCTATTTATGTGGATTGCTCTTGGATGGTCGGGTTGGTAGTTTCTTCCTTGCCTTCCCCCTTGCTCGATGGTGTGTCTTCCAATGATGAGCCTTCTTTGTCTGATGGTTCTTTGATAGTGTTCTCTTCCTCACTTTCCCCTTCGTCTGATGTTGATGCTACAAACGGTTCTATAACTTGGTTGGTGAGGTCCGTTTGTGTTTCATCATCAAGAAGTGGTACGTGTCTAGCTATTTCAATCCAATCTCCCCTTGTATGTTCTCTTGTTCCGATGGTTCTTTGTCTCCCCCAACTATGACTTCTTCTTGCACTTCAACTCCGACTTCTATTCTTGGGTGGACTTGGACTTTCTTTGAGGAATCCTTTTCCTTCGTCAACTTCACCCCTTAGTTGTCATAATCATTCAATTGTTCTTTTATCTTGAAGGATCTTCTTATTTTCTGGTCAATTGATTCATGACTGATTTGTTTTAGTTTTCTGTTTTTGTTTAAGGTTAATAGCATTAATTCTTTGATGTACATCATCGATCAGTATCATGCTCTTCCTCTTCTCTTTTGGTTCGTTCTTCGTACTGTTGCAAGATTTTCTGCCTTGGTTATTCCCTGTCTTTCTCAGCGAGCTCTTGTAGTGTGATATAGTGTCATGCTATTAATCTTGATAGTTTGTCAAGAAGACAGTCAACCTCCTAATTGACAGTCAAATTATCGCAGATGGTGGCTTGAAGGACCTCTTGCTTGAGAGATTCCCTCCTATGTGCTCCTTGAGTGAGATATCCCACAGATTTATGAGGTTTTCTATCAACACATCTTATCTTTCCTCGTTTGCTTGCACAGGCTCTTTAGTTGGCTGACCCATTACAATGCCATGACTCCTGTCTTTGTTTGGTGTATCACTAGAGTTCGTATCAGCAATGGTGCCAAATGTTTACTCGTAAAGTTACTTGACCGATTAACACAGAGTAAACAAGAATATATAGCAGCAAGAATAGAACTTATCAATTACACAGACATTGCACAAAATATAGGTGTTGTATTCTCATTCATCAAGTAAACAATAAGTACATCATGTACCAAAATTTGCGGTCCCCGACTACAAATGAACCATGAAATATATAGTTGGCCTATGTTGGTTGAGGACACCAACCTTCAACAACTGCTCTTTACAACTAACCAACCATTGGGGACTAATTCCCAATTACAACATATATTAATTACTTGTTTGCTGTGCACAATATTATTATTTATTTATTTACTTGGCTAACTAAACAGCTTAGCTTTCGGCCGACTACAAAGGATCATATGACATGTGTAATGTTTGAATTATGATAAATTGATATTCAAATTAAGATTTTATGTTATGATTAGGGGAAAAACAAGTTTTTGAAGGGACCTGAAACCCTATCTAAACAATGAACACTGCCAAAGATAAAACCAAAGCCAAACAGCAGTCCAACCACAACAGAAAGAACACTAAAATAAGATAGATTCTGAGCCAGGAAAAACAACAAGCACCAAACAAAGGCTAAATAGAAACTTTACATGTGCTTCCAAACATGCAAAAACCAGATTGCATCACCTTTAATATTCTTATGCTCCACCTCAACAGGAGAAAAAAGAACCAGACTGAAAAAAAAGCAGCAACATCATCTTCATCAAATCTTGTTGCGGATACCAAATTCCATTACCATCCTTGAAGTCCACCTCAATAGGTGAAACATATGAAAAATGGTGGATGGACAAAATGGAATGGGTGATATAGGAAGACCTGGAAATGAGGGACTTATGACAAAATGCAAACAACGGGGTGTCCACCTAATAACAAACCCACCTTTTCCTATTTCATTAGGAAGAAGGATAGTGCCACAAGAGATTAGAATTGACTTATAACCCTTAAGATGAGTCAACTCCAAGTTTTGGGACACTATGTGATCTCTTCTTCCTTATGATATAAAACTGTAAAATATGACTAAAATGCACTTTAGGGAGATTAACTAAAAATACTTAATGAGCTCAATTGTGCAATGTAAAACTTTGAATGCAGATGTAAAGCATAATTGATAATACTAATAGAAAATACAATTTGCAGGCAGATTTGGGGGTTGCAGGCTGATATCTATCAACCCAAAAAATCTTATCCCGAAAACTATATAAGGACACCTTAGCCAATGCTGGACACCCCAATATATGACTGAAAGACACTTTTGGGAGATGAATAAAAGTGCATTAATGATCTAATAACTGATATCTACCACTTGGAATGCAAAGTTCTTTGATAATACTATTAGAAACAATCATTAACTAGCATATCTGAGAAGGTTAAGATGTTATGTACCCGGATCCAAAAGTGTCATAAAGTGTCTTGTTCAGGCAAATGTGTCTTTGTATCCTTTTCTGAAAATTAGTTTTGCAGTCCTCTGATGTTGGATCTAAGGCTTTGATTTCTCCAAGTTTTATTGTCGGAAGGCCAAAAACAAATTCTATAGATGAGTTTCTGTGTCTTGACAACTTTGGTGACAACTTTGACAACTTTGACAACTTTGACAACTTCGCACTTTTGATCCAATTTCACTCCACCTATAAATCTGCAAACACACAAAGAGGAGAAAAATGTTTGTTTTTGGTTTATAAGGGTTTGCCTTGGTCGAACCCTAGTTTGGTAATTAAACTGTGATAATGAAATGAAATCATAAATGAAAGGAATGATGAATGAACACTGGCTTGTTGCAACTCACCAAACCCTTTAATGGCTGCCCTTGGAGGATTGAAGTCTAACACATCACTCCAAAGATTAGATCTTGCATGAAATGGCTTGATTGGATGCTCGATTTGACACTTGATTTGATGCTTGAAAATTTGAAACCTACATCACAATGTTAGCTCCAAAACATGCATGAATGCAAATAACTTTGACATGATCTTGATGTTGATTGTTGCAATAATTGATTGATATATTTGCTCTTGAATGCTCTTGACAATAATCTTTGCTCTTAGGATTGATCTCTTGAAATCTTAGATTGCTTAGCCTTTTTGAATTTGATAAAAAGACCTTGTATTTATAGGTAATTTTCTAATTTCTTGACAATTAAACATCAAAGGTCGACAATTGCAATTTGAATTTGAATCATAAAAATGCTGCCAAGAACATATTCAAAAAAATGGGATCCTAAACTTAAGTACCCATTCACCCTTGGGCGAATGGGTCCTAGGCCCTAAACCTAGGACACACATTTTCCAAGATGTGTAATTTGATGTTTGCAATTGTTTAATGTAGGTTCTCCTTTCGGAAAATGAAATTAATTAGGCTTTTAAATGCATAATTGGGTCAATTAGAGGCTTAATTAAGTCTAATTAATTAATGAGATGCAAACATAGTGTGAAAATGTAAAGGAGCATGTTTTCCAACACTACAATAGGAAAACAAGGAAAATAAAAAAAATTGGCTACAAGATCCCCCTTACAACAACACCCAACTCCAATGGCACAAACCAACTCCACCTCAATAGGAGAAGCCAAAAGGAATGTTGGGAAGAAAAGGTAGCAGCAAATCCTTAACAACATATTCAACAGATGTTGCTTAAACCAAAACCCAACACTATCCTTGTAATCCACCTCAATAGGAAAACAAGGAATAACTGAAACATGGGCAACAATGGCCCCCACAAAACAACTCCCACCTCCACCAACATCAACCATCTCCACCCGGAACTCTACCTCAATAGGAGATGCCAAAAGGAAAGCTGGGGAGAGAAAAGCAAAGGCTCCTCTAACCAAAGCCCAACCATGGGAAGACAAAATCCTAGCAAAAAAACCAAAGTCCCACTAGAGCCAGAGGGTTCCAACATTAGCATCAAACAGAGAGACAACATCCTCAACAAGAGTAGACACACTCTTCAAAGTATCCCGCACCACCACGGCTAGGCAGTCAAAAGCACCAACACCTCTATGGAAGTTGACGTAGTAGAAAAGGAAACCCTTATGCAGAGGCAACAACCACAAAGCCATCAAGGCAAAACAAGACCCAATGATGGCCTTCAGCCTGATAAAACTATCATTCGCTTCTTTAAGATATGAGTCTCGGAACCTAACCTTATTCTCAATCTCCACCTCAAAAGGAGAAATGAGAACAACAGAGAAAAAAGGGCAACAAAATCTCCCAAGCGACAACTCCAACATAACAACAAAGTCCCACTCCACCTCAATAGGATGGCCAACCAGCACAAGGAGCAAACTTTTCCCGAGCAACATACACGAGAAGCAAACAATACTGGGCCTTCTTGGAAGCATGAGAATTTGCATCACAGCCAAGATCATCCATCCCCACAAGCAAGGAGTGGAAACAAAAGAAGGGAGAAACCCCATCACTAATGAGGCAGGCCAACAAGCCCCCTGACACAACCAAGGAACAAAATCTATAACAGAGGGAATCCCCTTCGTAGACCCATCAAGACAAAAAGTTGAGACCCCAACAATCCTCTTCATACACAAAGAGGAACATAACCTAGCCGAATCCTCATAGGCATCAACTCTACTACTGTCGGCCACTTCAGAAACAACCAAACCAAAACCAAGCCCGATCCAGCGCTCCACAGAAACAAAAACACACCGAAATAGCCATGAAAAAGGAAAGATCCCAATACAAAAAGATCCTCTCATAGCCCAAACGACCACGAGAGCCTCCAATGAGAAAATAGGTTGCATACTAGCAACCCCGACAACAACAAATAAAGCACTGCTATTGCAAAGTTCGGCCCCCAACCGCCCAAGCCACAAGAACTCCCAACCCACACATCTAGCCATACACTTGCAAAAGGACCATGCAGAAAGAAAGACCCATCCGAATTTGCATCAAAATCCGACTCCCCCTCATTGTCGCCTTCAGAGGATTTCAAAATCCCCTCTCTGACCCTCTTCCCGCTTGATGCCATCTTTCTTACGATTAAACGAATACAAGTCAAGAGGAGTTAAATTAGGCTTTTACGTTGTCTAAATGCATTAATTTTTTTTTTGGCGAGTCCGTGTCGAGTCATGAGTCTCAGTCAAAATTTTGGGTTGTTGAGTCGATTCTGAGACTGAGTCTTGAAATTGTGGTTGAGACATTGTGCATGAACAGATTGGTGCTGGATTTTTGTGAGTGGTATGTAAAAAACAATGGGTGCTTGGATTTCAAAATGTAAGGATTTTGGAGGACAAGGGAGTGAATGAAAATTTACATGCTTTGTAACATTTGACTAGAGTGTGCATAGTTCTTTGCTAGATGTGATTGTGTATTGATGCTAGATCAAGGAAATTCTTCACACTTATCAATGTCATGCAATATTGTGTATAGTGTCTATCAAATGAGTAGACTCATTTATGGCAAGTACCAGTATCTGTGACATGATCATTTTTGCCTAAGGCGTAGTTTAATAGCAAATTTCAAGAAAAGTTCCAATTGGTAATTGTTTATATTTCTTATGTTGAACCAAATATTTAGGGTCTTTATATTTTGAAGTTCTCTAAGAATTTTTTACCCAAAAATGAAAAAAACTTGTTATACTTGGTGTTGCATAGAATGTCAGACAATACAATGCTTTAATTGGATCCACTACCACTTACTATTGCCATTGTTTAATGCTATAAGTTTTAGTGATGTGCGCTGCAAATAATTGTAAAATGGTTGCAAAGGTGTAATGTCCCTTTCTAGAACATTCCTGATTTTTGCCCGAAAACAATAATTCCAACTTAAAATGAAAATTGCATTATATTTACATATATAACTTTATCTAAAATGATGAAATTTTATTATAATATTTAGGTTTATAACTTATGCAAATAATTTTTGAAAATAGAACTTATCTTGATTTTCTACAATAATTCTCCTCCAAACTGCGATGATAATGGCTTTGCCAAATATTGTGAATCTATTATAATATTTAAATTAATAAATCATAACATAAGTCTGAAAATGAATCATATCTTGAAATTCTTTGGAAGTGCTTTCAAATCTGCTGAATTAGAGGTTTTTGTCCCTAACTTAGCAGTGGCAATATCAAGGGTTTTTGTCCTTAACTTGCCAAGAGTGTTCCATGGTTTTTGTCCTTATAACTCCTAGTCCACCTTGGAGGGTTTTCATCCTCCTTGATCAAGATTTGGGTTTTCATCCAAACTTGATAAGAGAAATAAGTATTTTCGTCCTTAATCTCTTATGAACTTGGAAGGGTATTCGTCCTTAATCTCTCATCCCTATTTGCTAGACACTTCCTCAAATTCAAGACTGATTGCTTGATGTGTTGTGTAATGTTCACCACTGATTTTTTTTTGATTTTACCAATTGAAAGCGAACAATATCTCATAAACAATTAACAAAAATATAGCACAGATTGAAAGATTTTATTATCACCTTTAACTGATACAACTCAAGAATGAAAGGTGTCCATCATTACCAACACTGCTGTCATAGCTTTTTGGCTTCAAATCACACTAGGATTAATAACATTACATTCTGTGGAACCCAACAATAATTAAAACTAAATTAGCTCAGAGGATGTTACCTTAAGAAGCAATTATAGACTCGCTGTTGCAAATTTGAGTATTTGCAGACGTCTCAAAACTCCATTACTCCACCAGGCTCACCTAATTTGGCACACAGCAGCAACCAACTGACCATTAAACTCACCACAGCAGTTATATTCATTGCTATGTTCCACTAAGTTTCCCATGCGGGTGGATGGTGGATGTGTTTCGGGACGGTATTTTTTTAGGGGATTTTTGGGGACGGCAGGGGATGGCAAAGGGGATGACCATATATATATATATATATATATATATATAGATAAATTTTAAAAATATAGGGAAATTTCAAATTTCAGATATTCATATGAGTAATGATAATCATAACAATGAACATTTATAAAGTTGCAAATGTAATCACTTATCATATTGACATATACATTATAGAGTCGAATAAATTAATACTGCAGCTACTTAATTGCTTCCATAATTCATGTCAAATAGTCAATGTGCATATGAAATAAAATTTTAAAAATAAAATGCCTAAAGGCTACAAGTTTGCACTACAAATGTCAAAATGACAAAGTCACAAATGTTCAAAACATAGTAATAGAACGTATGATGGTTGCCTCTACTCGGCATCTACCAACATTGCATCAAAATCAAACCCAGAGTCTAAGTCACTGCCACTATGAGTATGAGAGGCTGGCTCATCTAATGGAACTCCAACCAATCCCTCCTGTGTCTCTTCCTCATCAATTTGGGTCGTGTCCTCTGGATCAACATCCCACCATAATGTTAGAGTTTGCCGATACTCAGGAGTCTAACGATCGTGGAGTCGCAAAACACAATGCATAGACACTAATTTCTCTACTCGTCTAGAGGTCAGCCTATTCCTCTTGATAGAGTGAATAAAGGTGTATGTGGACCAATTCCTCTCTGTAGTTGAGGAACAAGCAACCTATGAAAGGAGGCAAAAAATAAATTTGTAATTTACTTATTAGGACAGTCAATTATGATTATATAAATGCTCAACACTAATCAAATTACTAAATTATGTTAATGTATTACCTGCGAAAGGAGGCGAATAGCAAGTGTCCTCAATTGTGGTGCATCCTTCCCATGCCATGACCATCCAATAGGATCCCTTTGAGCTAGTGTAGTTCTATCTACCTTGGCCTTTGGTTTGCCAAATGTTAGACCACGAAGATTATAAAAGTCAGTCCATTGTGTATGAAGTAGACTCGCCTCCTCAATTGAATATATTTTTGCAAGGGCCTTCATAAACCCATCTTTCATCTCATCGTCATCACAAGGAGGCACCCTACAAGGCCTTGGTACATACCATTTGGGATTAAGAGCAAAGGCTGCCATATGAAGCGGGGTGTTCATAGCGTTCCATCGCCGCATCACAATGGGCTTAATTTCTTGCTCATATAACCCCGAATTAGGATCCCTATCAGAAATTGCTTTCTTCATTCTTCCAAGCATGGAGTCAAATGTTTCATAAATCTCTCCAAGACTTGGAGAGTTTGTATTAGCATATCTAATGACATCCACAATTGGTGAAATGATGGAGCAAATATATCCACAAACAAAAATTTGAAAAAAGACAAGTTCTAGAACTTAGAAAATCAAAAAAATATTAATAATAAAATCATATTTTAATTTTTTTATTTATAAAATCAGCAAACAATAACAATTTTTTTACTTCACATTGGACCACCAAATATCATCAAGAATTTTTTGTTTGATGATTCTCCCTTTTGTAGTGCTTGCCATAGACCATCTATTCCATTTTGAATTAACCATCATCAACTGTAGAGCCTCCTGCACCTCAAACATCCTCTCTAACAAAATAAAGTAGATGGCATACCTTGTCTCTATAGGCTTGAGAAATTCCTTCTTTGAAAATGTCCTAAAAAGAGCAAGTGAGGTGTGATGGTTGCAAATAAGCATTTGAATATCTCTAGCCTCTACAACCACCTGGTGCACCCAATCTATCTTCCCTATGTCTTTTAATGCGTTGTTCAATGCATGAACACAACAAAGGGTCCAAAAGATGCGCTTGTAAGCACTCTCAACCATCAAACCTGCTGATTTGCACACATGTGCTGAATCAATGACCACTTGCACAACATTGGCTGCCCCAACCTCCTCTATGACATCTCTCAAAATATGAAATTGGAATTTTGCATCCTTGCGCTTCCCATAACAATCAACGACTCTAAGGAAATATGAACCAGTTGTACATGTGACTATGATGTTGATAAGTGGCCGATGTCTAATATTGGTCCACCCATCCATGATAATAGAGCAGCTCGGCCTAATCCAACACTGTCTCATGTCCTCCATCACCGCACTCACCTTAGAATATTCTTTGTCAAGGAGTGTAGTGCATAGTTCATTTTCTCCAAGGGGGGTGAATGAGGTACCAACAGCTGCCACATCTTCAAAATTTGTTTGAAGTAGGGAGAATGTGCTACATGGAATGGGATGGCACGGGCATAGAAAAATTTGGCAATGGAAGACTCTACCACATCTCGTGCATGCACATTGAGCATACTTGCAACTGTATTTTGCTACTCACTATAAGTACTAGCCTTACTCTTCCCTTTTCTTGAAACATAAACACCACCAACACCACTACTACCACTACCAACAGTAGGACAACCAAACATAGAGGGCATAGGTGAAGCTAAATGTGCAGATTGAGTTTGCATTGGCTGCCCCATAGGCTGTCCCATAGGCTGTCCTTTGGCCTCCATGTGCAATCTATAACACTCTACCCTCTTAAAATATTTTATGTCTAGACTCTAGACAAACCTTGACGCCATGGCCTGTATAACCCAATAGATGAGAATAGACCTTTGTGTAGCTCCCATAAAATTTACCTTTACAAATGTGACATTACCACAATCTACTTTCTCCCGTGTTTTTCCTTTTGTCTTTGTCTAGGCGTGTTGCTAATTGAAGAAGAGGTTTTTTAGGATTAAAAGGGTCCTTTGCATATTTTTAAAAATCTTCGGAAGGGATTTCAAATGGATTTGTTTGAGGCTGTCCCCTTTCAAACGATTGGGTTTCATTTACTTCTTCCCTCTCAACATGCCCACTACCTTCACTATTGCTGCTCATTTTGTTTTATTTTGGTTTTTGCAAACTAAAAAAAAAAACACACACACACACACACAAAAAAAAAATCATACATTTCATCATTTAAACTTAGAAAAAAAATGGAAAAAAAAGAAAAGAAATGGAAGAATAACTTACCTCTTTCACTTCTCTTGTTGGTTGCTGCCTTTATGCTCTCCTTTTTGCCTACTGAATGCTGGTTTTTCTTCTCCAATAGCTCCTTCAAACCCTCCTCTTTCTCTTCTCACTTTGCTCTTAGCTGCAATTTTTTTTTTGGCATCTTAAAATGAAGTCAAATGCCTTTAAAATCAAGTTTGATGTTAGCATTTTAGGGTTGGGATGGTGTAGGGTCCACCCAAAAACACAATGCAAAAACTTTTTTTAAATTTTAGACTATTTTTTTAATGTAAGATGTTGCTGGGGAAAAGGGGACGGCTAACTATCCCCTTGCCGTCCCTGAGATGTCCCTTGCATTTGGAAACCTCCTCGAAAAAAACACATTTTGGGGACACTTGGGAAACGTCCCCAAGGCGTCCCCTGTCCCCGAAATGTCTTGGGTACGGGTACAGGGGCCAAAACCCTATGGGCGCATCCCCGTGCACCACTGGTTCACTGTAGACCTGCCCAGATGTTCAATATAGTCAATTTATGATGGATTCCAATCACTTTTAGATTACCAGGACCTTCCTTTTTGCTGTAATGATGTTCAAAATTCTGTGGATAGTCATAGGGGCGATACTGGAAATTAATCACAATAATTTTCTGAGCAAACATCAATGGTTGTAGTCCCTTGGAAAGTCTAAATGCAACCTAGGTGCCATCATAGGGTGATTTTTTCAGACATTGAGATAACCATAAAGGTAACAACACTCCCAAATCTCCTTATAACACATGTTGTAGACCCTTAGCACTTCTAAAAAAGCCTGAAAATATTCATTACTGAAATCCCAATAAACAAAGTGATTAGGTCTGAAAATCTCACGCCTAGCAAAACCCCTCCAGAGGGAAAACTTCAAACAAGAATCAAAAACTCTGAAAAAAGATTAATAACAATAACACTTCCAAAAATTGCACATCAAAAACACCATAAAAATCTTCATCTTTTTCGAAACTCTAAGTCTGCAATAGTGAAAACAATGCTGATTCTTGAGGTAGAATCACTCCAACCAGCTAGGGTGGATATTTCACCACCGAAGCCAGCAATCGAGAAGAGGGCTTTCATCCTCAACCAACAAAGAAGAACTCCCTAAGCTCATTCCAACATCATCTCCTTAAGTTGTCAAAACATCCATATGCAAATGAGAGCTCAAACTCATATTTATAAAGTGAGGGAAAAGTTAGGGCAACTTGCATTTGAATTTGAATTTTTTTCCCTCTCATTTCACTTTATGAAATGACATGAAATTACCCCCAAGAGGGGCGTCCAACTTTTTACCTCCAAAATTCCACTTTTCATTTTTTATTTAAAACTGACATTAAGCCCAAACTAGGCGTCCCGCCTTATAAGGCATTACATTAGCCTTAAAAATGTTACTTGAGTAGGCTAAGGGGGCCTCTTATGACCCACACCCTCCTCACTTAAGCTAAATTAACAACATTATAAGGTTAAGTGGCAAAATAACAAATATTAATCCTGACCACCAAGAGAACTCACCATTGCTAGAAATAGAAACTTTGCACTGAATTGTGGGAAGAATGGAGCCAAGACTAGATACTAAAAATATTGAGTCAAAACACCAAATTGGTCCAAATGAAGCTCGACTAAAACTTACTAAAAATAGTAAGTTACTAAAGATAGTAAATTACTAAAAATAGTAAGCTACTAAAAATAGTCGTCACCATTGGAAAAAACCCAAAAAACTCCTTTGAACATGCTAACACAAACTGATAAAGTTAGCACGAACTACAAAGCAAGGGAACCTAGAAAAGGGACATTACAAATTGATAGACTTATTGCTATTTGCTTGATTGATCTTTTTGATATTTTGATTGCTTGATTTCTTGATGGATAAATGAGTGATGATTGCTGATTGAATGTCAATGAACCGATTTTCCTTTTATATCCATTTCTGGGAGTCAGCACCCTTCACAATGGTTGAGTCACCACCCTTCATTGCTGCTTTTTGAGAATAATAATCTATTTCCAAATTGATTTATTGATTCATTCCGCATTTGATGATTTCTCCACAAGGAAATGATCTCCCTTTTATATCTTATTATTGAGGGAGTTGCAACCTTTCGTATTTGAAGGAGTCACTGAAGGGCACACAATCTACTGAGAAGGGGGCGGGAGGGGGAGTGTTGAATTAGTAGATCTGATCAATTAAAAACTCTTAACTTCAACACAAAATATCAAATCATGCAACTTGAAACTTCACTACTACTAATCAAGCATTGAGCACACATAATCCGGAAACTGCCTGCATTATATCCACTCTAGATGTTGTCATACAACAAACTACCAATCATAGATTTGTACAAGGTTTGGTCTGTCAGAGAAAATTCGTCGTCTTTACTCAACTTGCATCTTGCAACCATAGATGTACCCACCGGTTTGCAATCTTCCATCTTGACCTCCTCTATGTACTTGTTCTAGGAAATGAATATTCCTTCGTTTGATTGTGCAATCTACAACCCAAGAAAGAAAGCTAAGTCACCTAGCATTGTCGTTTCAAACTCACTCTGCATTGCCTCCTGAAACACTTTGCACATGTCATTGTTGGAGTATGGGAAACACTGAGGGGGAGGGGAAGGACGGGGGAGGGGGGCGCGGGCTGAATCAGTGTTTCAATAATCAACTTCAATTCAATACCTTTTCAAAACACATAATCTCTTTGTAATCATTGAATGTTCAATTTAAGAGTGTAATCAAAAGTGATAGCCAATAGCAGATAAAGAAAGTAGCAAGACCAAATTGCATGAAACATAATTATCACATGGGCCATGAAAGAATCATAACATAGTATTTTTCATGAGTGGAAAACCCTCATAGGGATAAAAAACCACTTGGTAAAATGCCTCACTGGCTTAATCAAAACCCACTGACTACAGAGCCTCACTAGCTACTATTTGTGCCTCACTGGCAAGTTTAATGTTGCTACAACCTCACTAGCTTTTCATGCTAACAACTGCCTCACTGGCAAAACATTTTCACATCAAAACGATTTTGAAAATAAAAGGACAGTATAATCTCTGTTTCACTGAAGCTCATGGCAGCTTTCTGCCTTAACACATTTTGTGTCCTATAGGCTTCATTATATTTGAAACCTAGAAAACACAAAATATATTAACTTTTCTTTGCACTATCTTTTTGTGTAGAACCTTTCTTAAAAATATTCAGTTTACAGTCCAACTACACACAGCATTTTCAAATGCTAATTTCCATGACACATCTACAAAATAGGGTTTCAAGAGAAACCACTCCTTACAAAGCATAATAAAACAACCAAATCATATGAACTTGCAGACTTGAATAATCATTTCTTTGTCTAACCAAATGCTGTGCACAAGCCACTATTATATATAGCAATCAATAATCTGATACACCGCATTATAGCCATACCTTGGTCGATTTTAGATTGCAACTGAAAGAAACTTACATATCTCAACTGCCAAAACCTTCATCTGCTCATAACCACTACAAGTTTGCTGCTGTCAAAGCCTTGAAACATGTCATTGCATATCATAAAATAAATCCCTAAGTTCGCTGCTACATAACCAAGTTCACAACTTTGCATAAAGCCCGATATACATTGCTTTCCGCATTATACAATGTTTCCTGGCTGAACCGGTATGCCCTAGAAAGGGCCGATAGAAACAATGAAATAAAGCACCTTTCAAACCTTTTCTCAAGCTCTTTTAACTTGCTAGTGCAAGTTGCAAATTAAGACCTTAATTGATACCTTTGGAATTTATGAATAAGTTAGAAACATTTCAAAAAGCCTTGAAGGTATACATATGCCCATACATAAGACAAGGTTAAGACAAATTTAAAATGCTTGTGTTGACCTATAATACCAAGGCACCATGTGCTAGTGAGAAGTCTATATCTTTGATAATTTGCTGCCTTAGTAAAATGACAAGGATAACCAAATACCACCAAATAACAACCAATCAACATAATACTTTATGCCTTTCAAATATGCATCAAGGTGAAAGTCCATATTGACATCAATGCCAAACTCACCCAATGTCAAAGGGGTCAACAGTCATCACTGCTACCACCAAAAATGATATCATCTGCATAGACCACCACTATTAGTAGTTGATCACCTTCTATTTTTATGTACAAATTACTATCTGCACTTCCTCTCCGAAACCCTTGCTGCTGAAAGTATCCATCCAACCTTGAATACCAAGCTCTGGGGGCTTGTTTGAGTCCATAAAGGGCTTTCTTTAATCTGCACACATAATCTGGATTATTAGAACATTGAAACCCTTCTAGTTGTTCAATGTATACCTCTTCTTCTAGTTGTCTATTCAGAAATGCTTACTTAACATCCATCTGTATACATTGAAATTCTTGAATGTTGAAAGAGCTAAAAACATCTTGATTACTTCCAGTCTTGCTATCGGAGCAAATGTCTCTTTAAAATCTATGCCTTCAACTTGAGCATATCCTTTGCACACAAGTCTAGCTTTGTTCCAAATCACTTCACCTTCTTCATTTAGCTTGTTTCTGAAAACCCACTTTGTTCAAATCACATTCTTGCCTTTAGGTCTTGGGACCAGTTCCCAAGTTTCATTCTTCTTGATCTGATTCAGCGCTTCCTCCATAGCTTCTATCCAGCCTTACTCTTTTCTTGCTTCTTTATAAGACTTTGGTTCTATCTTTGATAGTAATGCAAAGTGTACTTGCTCATTTGCCTTCTCAAGTCTCCTCTGTGTTGTGACCTTTTCACACATCGCCCCATTCAAATGGGGACCCCCAAATTTTGCTCCATTTTGGTCTTTTGGCTTTGGTTTTGGGTGGTTTTGCGTCTCTCTGATCTTTTGATCTTTTTGTCCTTCTGGGGATGTCCTATCATTTGATCTAATTTGGAATTTTGGCGGTCTGTGAAATTAGGGTTTTCATTCTTCAGGCCAGTTTGAAGTTAAATTGAGTTGGCTAATTAACATCTGAGCTTAACATTGCTGTCAGAAGGCTTCCAGTAGGTTCCCACTGAGTTTTCATTGAAATCGGACAACTTACTATTTTTAGTAAGTGCTCAATCTGGGAGCTTTTCATCAAGATTTTGGAATTCTGACTATTCCACCACGTCCAGGGTACTCCAAGGTACTTGCACATAAAATTTGAACAGATTCAGTCAACTGGCTATTTTTAGCAGTTCAGCCTTCAGAGGCCATTTTCAGGATTTAAACATATGATTCTCCAATGCATGACTGGAAAATGGATCTGGGTTTTTCAAGACCTTCGCGGTGATATAACATGCAAATCAAGATGGTGACTTTCGACGATACAGCCTTCCAAGGCTATTTTTAGGGTTTACATGCAGTGATTTTCAGTGCATGTCCGGATATTCCATATGGGTTTTGCGAGAGCTTCGCAATGGTGTGACATGCAAACGGAATGAGTCAATTTTCAGGGACTTACTATTTTTAGCCAGTGCTCGCATGTTGACCAGTTTTTTGGGTTTTTTGAGATCCCACAGGCACTGTAACATGCAAACTCATCCGACATCCGATTGACCACTTTCCGGACACTTACTATAAATAGCAGTTTCACTTCGGCAGCCACCCGACACTTCAGTATCATGAACAAAGTAGCATGCAACATAAACGAGGTCAAACGGAGACCGTTCGAGGCAGATGCAAGACAGATTAGGGTTTCCAACTTCAATGCCTAAAAAGAGGAGTAAAAAGCCAAAATTTTGAAAAACGAAGGTACCACTGCGATCAGTATCCTTTTGGCAATCCACTGGTAAAATTTGGGCTCAATCCGAGAACTTACTATTTATAGTAAGTCGTCTCCAAAACACGGCTATAAATAGCAGGTCAGCATGAGGGACAAGTGTAAATAGGTTTATCAAGTGATGAGGACCACTTGGTGAAAATTTCAAGTCAAACAGAGTTGCAGAAGTCAAGCAATTTTAGGGTTTGCTAAAAATAGCAGGCGGGCTAAAAATAGAAAATGAGCTTGGGCAACAGGTATAAACAGGGTGGCGAGGTCACGAGAAACATATCACGCCAGCTCCAAGTTCAAGACGAGTGAAAGGCCACGAAGAATCACACTTCTCCAAAATTTGCTAAAAATAGAATGGTAAGAGGTAGTTGAGGCGTTGAAGGTTTTCAAGTTGAGACTGGCATCAAAAAAGTTTCTAAGTATGAGAAATTCCTCCTCATACCCTGAAATGCGCCCAAGCAAGCATGGAGGAGGTTGGAGAAAAGTTTCCAAGTGTTTAAAATTTCCCCCACCCTATGTGAAATGCGCCCAAGGTGTGAAAGGATGCTAAGTATAAAAATTTCCTTCACACTACCTCATATGCGCCCAAGGCACAAGAAAGTTCCCTCACATACATGAAAATGCGCCCAAGCATGGGGAAGACATGGCATAAGATCTCAAGGCGTTGAAAATTCCTCCACACCCCCCTAAATGTGCCCATGAGGGGGATGAAAGTTGAAAAAGTTTCTAAGTAAAAGAAAATTCCTCCTCCACCTCTCAAATGTGCCATGTCTTGAGCAAGGATGTTTAAAAGTTTCTAAGGCATCAAATGGAAGCTTGCATGTGGAAATGCGCCCAAGATGAAAGGAAGTGGAAAGAATATTTTCTAAGGCAAAATGGAAGTGAATGCGCCCTCAAGGAGGAAGGGACTTAAGAATTTTTCTAAGTCATGAAAAGTTGCAGCTGATACCCCAAATGCGCCCAAAGAAGAATATGGAGGTAGAAGGCATTGAGAATGGAAGCTTGATGGGCAAAATGTGCCCAAGATAACATAAGGTTGAGGAAAATTTCTAAGGCAAGTAAATGGAAGTTGACCCCTCTAAATGCGCCAAGGGTGGGGAGAGTGGTGTTATGGAAATATTCTAAATTATGAAAATTGCAGCACATAGGCTGAAATGCGCCCTTGAGGGAAGTGGCCAAGAAAAGTTTCTAAGTGATGAAAAATGAAAGGAGCCTATGTCAAATGCGCCAAAGGAATGAAGGCATACCAAAAAAAATTCTAAGGCAATGAGAATTCCTCCTCCTTACCTCATTTGCGCCCAAGCTAGGAATGATGGTGTGGTTTTAAGATAAGTTTCTAAGTATGAGAAAAATGGAAGTAGCATGTGGGAAATGTGCCCTCATGAAGGGAGGATGTTAGAAATTTTTCTAAGTGTTGAAGTTCCTCCAACACATGCTAAATGCGCTCCTGGCAAGTTGAATAAAGTCTGGAAATATTTTTCTAAGGCAAGAAAGTTCCTCCTCTTCACCTCAAATGCGCCCTCAAAGCAGACAAGGGATATAGAATGTCTAAGGCATTACAGGGTGAAGTTGGAAATTACGCCTAAAGAGAAGATGAAGGATAAATATTCTAAGGCGTAGGAATTTCCCTCACCACACATGAAATGCGCCCAAGATTGAAAATGGAAGCACATAAGGTGGAATGCACCCAAGGAAAATTGTTAAGGCATGGAAATGCCTAGGGAGCTAAAGTGGAAGTTGATACAAGAGAATGTGCCCCTCATGGGTAAAGTCAAAGAATTTAAATTCCTCTAAGGCATTTTCAAGGGTGAAAGTGTGAAGTATGCCTAGGGGGTGATGTTAAAATTTCCAAGGCAAGGTGAACTGTGCCCGTGAGCGAGAAAGGGAATTTCTTCAGGGAAGCAAAAAAAATGCCAAGGCACAAAAAAAATAAAGACTGCAGGTGTGGAATAAGTCCAGAATAAAATGGAATCAACCTTAGCAAATTTTATTATTTTTCAAAAATAATAAAAATTAAATGTACCCCTTCATTTGGATACACATGAAAACGATGATTTCTGAGGGGAAATTTCTTTTGGGTATCGGACATTTCCCATTGGGAGATGATTTAAAGTTATTCCACACCTTGCTCGTGTTGTTTCGACAAAGATTTCAGCTTGGCACCCGTTTAACAAATTTCCTAAGGCTCGGAGGGATAAATTTTCTAAGGCATGGAAAAGGAAAGCAGAGGAGGTCAAATGCACTCGAGCTCAAGGCGAGTGGAATTTTATCTAAGTCATCAAGCTCCTAAAGGGCAGGTGAATGAAATTGCTAAGACAGGAGGATGAAAACAACAAGATGGCATGTGCCCTAACACACAATGGGCCCATGATGAAAGTTTGCTAGAAAAATGATGAGCTTTATCAGATCTAGAGGTCAAGCAGACCTTGGAAGTCAGAACATGAGAATTGGGTAAGTGAAGTGAGTTTATATTATAATGTTCTAATGCTCTTCTTTTTGTTCATTCTGCAGGAAGAAGATGTTGAAAGAAATGGCTAAGTGTTGAGACAAAGTTGAAAAGGTTCCCAAGGAAAGAGAAATGGCAGTGAAGATTTGGCTAAGGCATTAAGAACATGATGCAAAAGAGGCTAAGTGCGCCCAAGGCAGTGAGCTGAAGAAATATGAAAGTTGCAAATGCATCCAGGAATTGAAACGACAGGAGGGATGAATGCGAACGACTGAGCGAATGAACTCTGGAGACAATCTTAGAAACTCTTTTACCCTCCTCCTAGCGCAACAGAATTGGCAGGCAGAGCAGTGGGAGCACGTTTTTGGACGAGAATCTACTGCTGATGGTGGGCATTAATTACTCATAGTGGTTCTTGCGGAGGAGTGGAGAGTATTTTGTGCATTCATTGCCCCACTCTTCTCTATGGCGGTTTTTAGGGCAAAAAACCTAATTAGGGCATATGTGGCTCAATCTGAGCCCTTCATTGTAATTCAATCTAAGCCGTCCGCTGGACTGGGTCAACTATAAAAGGGGCATCCCCCCTCATTTGTAATCAGTTAGATCAGATTAGATTACCAGAGAGTAGGGAAGATAGAAGTTAGAAACTTAGAATAGATAGTAGAGCTTAGAAGTTAGCTTAGTTTGGAAAGGAAAGAAAGCTTTCCCTTTGAAAGTTTTGTAAGAGGTTGTTGTGGAAAACTCTCATAATACAAAGGTTTATCATTGCATGGTGGTTCTATCTTTTATTGTGAGTAGCTAGCAAGGCCTTTTCGTCTTTCCAATTCAAAATAGATAAGAGTAAAATAGACTTTTATTTCATGCAAGTAGTCATTAATTGTGGAGTGTGGTGTTCAGTTTGGACAAGTCTTCCTCTATCCATACCACTAGCGGGCTTGCTGACGGTAAGTCTGCCCTGCGTGGTCAACTGGAATTTCAGTACTTAACTTTGGTTGTAATTCATATGTGTTCACTTGCATCGTTGTGATGGGGTGCGCATGTTGAATCATAATTTGAATATCTTATTCATCCTTCGAAGATTGCATCAACTTTGTCAGAGTTGTTCGAAGGGGAGGCGAAACAAAGTTTGGTTTGAAGATTGTTGGAGCTAATCCTCACATTCCACCTTTTAGAAATAGATTGTAGAATTCCTACCCCCTTCTCCTTTTCAATTCAGTATTTTCTTGGTTAACTTAGGAATCAGAGCAATATTGTCAAATCATTCATGTCTTAACTGCTTTACAAAATCGAACAACTACGTAAGTCCCCTTGAATACCCAGCATATTCACATCAGCCAATTGAGTCTATTCGCGATAAAAGGAACCTTGGAGTTGAACGTATGAACTTTCACGCAATCTTAGCATGCTGAATACTTTGATCAAGAGAGAATAGAGTGACCGTTGGACATTTTATTCTGTGTTGGTGTTATCATAAAAAACACGTCAACACTCTGGGTCTGAACCCCACTATCTTTATCTCCTATAATCTAGTCTTCAGAGTGATTCTTCTGAACATACTTTGTTGGAGTTTTTGTAGCAGTTTCTGAATCTTCATCACTGTTTCGGATTGGTTCTTAATCATCTTCTACTTCCAGAGTACCAGTAGACTGAATTGTTTCATCAACTTTCATATTTGCACTTTCCACTCCTCTTCAATCTTTTGTTATAACATCTATATGCTTTATTTTTCAAAGAGTAATCAAGAAAAATACCTTCATCAGATTTGGAATCAAACTTACTCAAATTTTCTTCATCCCTTTTGATGTAGCATTTGCTTCCAAATATCTTGAGATGTTTGATTAAAGTTGGCCTTCCTCTCTAAAATTCATATGGTGTTTTCTCAGTCTTGAGTTTGATCTGAACTGTTCAAGATATATATCATAGTTTGAACCGCTTCTTTCTAGTTACACCGAAGGCGTTTCCTTATTTGAGCTTCACAAGCTCATATTGCCTATGGACGGTTGAAAAACAACGAGAGACCTTGGTTGATAGTGAAACGAATCTCAGCTGTCCATCATTTTTCGCCATTTTTCGTTGTTTTTTCGGCTGTTTTTCACTGTTTTTTTCTACTTTCCCCGTTGCTATTGCTTTCCGCTCCTCCAAACCCTTCCTCGCTTGTATTTTTGCGAGTTGCAACTTGAAAATAAGGTTTTGAAAAGGGTTTTAGAATATGTTTATTAAAATGAAAATTACAAGCGCCATTTCCCTAGGGTTTGCGGCCTTCGTATTTGTGGCATGCACATGTTTGTTATCTGGTTTCCGACTTGCATCCTTTCTCATTATTGACTCTCGCTTCACATTTAACACTTGACACTGGCACAACCTGTTTTACAATTGGCACTTGGCGAGGCACAAAGCTTGTCAGGTCATGTGAATCTTTTGAGACAAAAATGCAATTTTCGGGATAATATGCGCTACCTTTTCCATTTTTTGTATTCTTATCTGGAAAGTATTTTAATGAAAGATGAGCTTTTGCAGGCCCTATGTATGGTTGTAGTTGTGTGATTATTTTGCCTTAATTTGTAAGCAATTTTGAGCAAATTTGTGAGATTAAAGTTTTGTTTTAAAAAAATACATCAAATATTAAAATGAAAATTACGGTCCTAATAATGAGCACATTTAGGTTTTAACATTATGGCATCTTTTCCCTTATAAAATATAATAATCAATTAGTTTTAATATACAATAAATACTTTGGTTTTTAATATATAATGCTATATTATATAACAATATAATAGTTAATACATAAATAATAAATCTAATATAATAATATAATAATGACATAAATATAATAATATAACAATATAATAATAAATACATAAAATAATTACGTAAATAATAAATATTTAATTAGTTTTAAATATATAAAAAATAATTTGGTTTTTAATATATAATGCTATATTGTATAACAATTTAATAGTTAATACATAAATAATAAATATAATATAATAATATAATAATAAATACATAAAATAATGTAATTAGTTTTAAATATATTATAAATAATTTGGTTTTTAATATATAATGCTATATTATATAACAATGTAATAATTAATAAATAAGTAAGAAATCTAATATAATAATATAATAATAAATACATAAAATAATGACATGTCATAAATAATAAATATTTATTTAATAATATAATAATTAATGCATAATTTTTTTAAAAAAAATATAATAATATTATTCTATAATAAAAAAATAAATTAAAATTAATAATTCTATTAAAATCATTTTCTAAATGACCTACCGATTGATCTCATATGCTACACAAATGTGTGCGAAAAATAAACCATTTTTTCCCTAATTGACCTTCTACACCTCTTTGGCGTACCCATTGCATAAGGTGCCATAGCTAGTACATATCTCGTAGATTGCTTGACACAACATTGTTCTTGCTATCTCTTGTACAGTCCAGTTCTTCCTTTCTGCAACTCCATTTTGTTGTGGAGAAAAAAAAAAAAAAAATTGTCTCTGGATCCCATGCTCTTCATAGAATTTACCATACCTGTCAGAAGGGAATTCTCCTCCTCTGTTTGATCTCAAAACCTTGATTGTTCTTTCGGTTTCATTCTCTACTAATGCTTTGAATGCCTTAAATTTCTCAAATGCTTCTGACTTCTCTTTTAGAAAAGTAATTCAAGTCATTCTGGTGTAATCATCAATGAGCATCATGAAATACTTGTCTCTTTGTAGACTCTTTGTCCTCATAGGTCCGCACAGATCTGTATGAACCAAATCAAATGGTTTTGGTGTAGAATACTCCTTAGCAGGAAATTTGCTTCTTGTCTATTTTCATTCATGACATGGTTTGCAGCTGGTAGATTGAGGCTTCTTAATCTTTGGCATATCCCAGACCATTCCTCCTGAGCTAATCTTTACAATGTCATCAAAATTAATATGTCCCAACCTTCTGTGCCAAAGCCAACTTTCTTCTCTCTGCACAGTAAGACAATTTTTTCCATTCAACTCACTTAGATGATATATGTCACTATCTGTCCTGCTTTCTTCCGCAATTAGTTCTCCTGTACTTGATTTCCTGATCTCATAGCCCTCAACGCTTAAGGATAGCTTATAACCTTTATCACACATCTGATTTACACTTAAAAGATTATGTTTTAGTTCTTCAACATACAAAACATCACGTGTCTTTGTCTTACCATCATCAAGACTAAAAGTACCCTTACTAGTGATTTTGGCAATAAAATTATTTCCAAGAGTCACATAACCTCCAAATTTCTTGAAATTCATGAACTTACTTTTATCTCCAGTCTTGTGGCTTGAGCATTTGCTGCCTATGATCCACATATTCTTCTCTTTCTGAGCATGTAGTGCAGTTTGAGAAATCATTATTTTTTTTGACTTTTTCTCTTCAGAAACCTTCTTCCAGACTTTATTTGATTCATGACTTCTACATTCTAACCCTTTTCTTCTTGTTTTTGATAGAGGAGAACTCACAAAATTGCTTCTACAGTTCCTAGCAATGTATCCAAAATTGTTGCATTTGTAGCAAATGATATTAAAATTGAATAGAGTTGCAAATGCATTATTGCTGACAAAGTTATTTCTTCTTACCGGAGCTTTTCTATAATCCACAGCCTTATGACCAAAATTCTTGCAATTAAAAGTAAAACAATAACCAAAAAAATAATAATTGAACTTGATTTTGTATCCTTGTTTTCCGGATCTTCTCTTCTTCTGAACTTGAACAAAGCCATCATTCAGTGTCTTGCTTTCATCACTAGCAATAACTCTTTCAAACTTTGTACTTTTGGAACTAGTCACTTCCGGACTTGTTTTAGCAGGCTTCACTGATTGTTTAGTCCCTTTGTTCTTCTAATCATTAAAACCAATTCCGGTTTCGACATGTAGAGATCTCTGACATCCGAATATGTGATCTAGAGTTTTAGTACTCTTTCCAAACTTCATTTGCAGCTGCTGATTCACCTTCTCAAACTCTTTTCTTATTGACACAACTTCTGCTTCAAACTTCTCACAGTCCTTGTCTCTTGACAACAATTTTCCGGTCAAAACTTTTCAATCCTTTTTTGTTTCTTTTGCCTAGGTCTTCAGTTCAGTAATCACCTTCTTTGCTTTCTCTAGATCCAAAGGTACCTTTTCTTTAGTCTTAACTTCTTCTGCAATTCTCTTCTTCAGTCTCTTAATCTCTTTTCCAACACAAGCAATTCTTTCACAAGATCTACTTCATCTTCATTGTTTCCAGAATCCATTTCTGTATCTTCTTCATTGGTGTCAAAAGCCATGAATACAACTTTTTCTTTTTCATCTCCGGAGATATCTTCATCTTATTCATCAGTAGAGTAGTCTTCTTCATTAGAGTAGAAACTCTTTTGTTTCCTCTGACCTTTATTCCTCTTTGAAATTATTTATTTCCATACTTTTGCTCAACATTGTTAGAATCCTTATGGGGACATTTAAGCATAAAATGTCCTACTTCACTACAATTAAAACACTTAAAAGGTAACTTGCCTTTATACTTACCATAACCTCTTTGTAGCTTTCTGACAAAATTGGCTTCCTTCGGATTTGATCCAATATTAGAATCTTGATCAACTTGCTTCTTAGATACTTTGAATGCCACCTCTTTCCTTATAGTGTAATGTACTCATTTTAAGAGTTAGTATAAAGTTAAATTATTAATTTAAATTGTTGAAATCAGTTGAATTAAAAAAAAGGGACAACTTAAATTAATAATGCAAAAAGTAACTAAGTTTGAAAAAAAGCTAAATAAATTAATGAAGTTACTTTAAAAGTGAATTCTCAAAAAGACAAAACTAGAAGTGAAAGCCAAAAAGAGGAGAATTCGAACAGTCACCAAGAGTTACAAGGAGGAGGTGCATAAAAGAATGGAAGAGCTCATTGTTAGCAGGCTGGTTTTTGGATTCGAAAACACGTTTTTGTTGGTGGATGTGGTTCATAGCCTTTCTAAGGTGGGGTGACCTCTGATAGAGGATTGGTTTTGCCAATGAAAGATCTGCCTTGGTTGATAGCTGGAGAAGACATTCAGTTTTCTCGCCTGGTTTTAAGCGTTTGTTTGCAAATGAATTATGTTGGAATTTGACTTTGAATTAAGATTTTGTTTTTTAATCTGCTTTGAAGTTTGTGAAAATTCAAGATTATTTCGGGTATGAGGATTTGTACAGTTGCAGATTTTCATTGTTACAGATAATGTTAATGTTTATTCACATGGGCATAGTTTGCTTTACTATTCTAGTTGTATAAGGAGGTGTGATTTGAATTAGACCTAGAAAACCTCTATGAAAGAATAGTTTATGCAGTATTCATAGTATTCAAAATCACGACTCTAAGCAATGGAAAGAATTGGGTGAGACTAAAATAATCGGGAGCGAGCCGTTGGTTCAAGGATAATGTGGTATATTTGTAACCACCAGGTTCTCTAAAGATATTAATAAGAGACAAACACTTTTTGAAGTAATGAGCAGTTGGGAGCCATAGTGACACATAATATTTGGACTCATACTTATTGCTGCAAAAGGAAAAGAAGTTGTGTCTTTTGAGTTTGTAGTTTTCTCGAGAAAACAAGGAAGAGAAGTGGAATTAGCCGATACTGGAGTTCCACTATAGAGCTAGAATGTAGAAACCCTAGGTTCCTCGTTTTCTCTGTATCTGACTGTCTTTATGATTTTCTGAAGGGTTTTGGTTTTTTGACTGTTTTTGTGAATTTTGCATAAATAATGAAGATGGCGATTTTGAAAGAAATACAGAATAAATGCAAATAAAATCATATATCTCTGGAAACAATAGATTCTATTGCTAAGATGGATGCCAAGCAATTTATTGATCTTCTGAAACAATTACAATAATGATCCTCTAACAAGCAATATAAAAAGCAATGATTTTTATTGAAAACCTGATTGGCTGCAATACAGTACGGCTGCAATAAATGACCTTCAGATGATGGTACGGCTGAGATATTAAATTGCTCTCCCTTGCATCCACTGCCAGAAGAATATGCGCCTTTGATAATGGAGTCAGACTGCCAAAACTGGAGGCGTTTTGCTCTGAAGACAATAAGTACGGCTTCCTCTGAATGGTACGGCCAGGTACATAAATGTACGGCCATAATACAGCAGCAGCAATAAATAAAAGGTACGGCCTCCTCTGAAACCTCTGGATCTGAAGAAAATAGGCGCCTTGATTGCAATATGCTTCCCAGATGAAAATCTACGTGGAAACTCTATAAATAAATAATCTTTGAAGTTCAATGATCTCTTCTGGATGAAGAAACCTCTGTGCTGGCAATAAATCAGATGTTATTTCACACCCTCTGAACTGCTTTCAATGGAGATGGCTCGTTCCCCAATGAGTTCGAGACTGAAACCCTAAAGCTTTTTGCTCAGACCAAAACTTGATCAATTTCATTTTTCAATAATCACATAATGGCTCGAATCCCAAGGCAAATGCACTATATCCCTCAAAAGTGCGAATTCCTTAAAGATAGGAATTTTTTAAATAATTCGACCTCTTCTTTTAATTTCTTTCAATAGTCTCAGCTCAAATATTAAATTATAAATTAAATCTTCAAATGGCCCCTTTCTGATGATGGGTGACCCCTTTATCAAAATCACTTAAGTTATAATAAAATATTATAACTTTATATTATAATTTCCAATTAATTAATATTTAATTAATTCAATTAAATATTAATATCTCTCTCATTATTCATCCGATGCCTGATCCGTCTGAAGCTGACGAACACTGAAGTGATTCTGAACACCAACAATCCATACTGCTAAAAATAGCAGGGGTCCCACGCTGACTGCCAATAACTGCTAAAAATAGCAACTTATGCAAGAAGTGTCCGAACGAGCCCGAACGAAAGCCAACTGATCAAACTCTGCCAACTGAAGCTGAGCCAAGCTCCAACATGACCCTCTATCCAGTCTATCAGCCTACGAGGGTCATATGATAGGCTAATCCCGTGCTCTGAGAGATGTCAACGAGAAGGGGACATGACATAGAAGACAAGAAATTGAAACAGTTTCAAGACTATAGGAGAAAGTTAAGAGTTGGGAAATTGCACGGAAGCCCTAGGCGTCGACTTTCTTTATTTCCTAGCACTATACCTTCTTGGAAGTCGTGATATTCAAAATCAAAAGAAAATTATCACAAAGGCAAAATGCGTGTTTCTAAATTTATGCCAACAGTGACATGCAAGGCTGCGATGTCTTTTTGGAGGTTAGTGGTGTGATGCGGAAGAAGAAGACACATGTAATTCAAATTATCTGGGAAACTTAAATACTGCTGCCTCTTTTAATTCGCAGGACTATATATGGGTGCCGATTTATGTAAGGGGAACAAAATTGTTATAACTATAAGCGAATTGAATAAGGCCTTAGAAATCATCTTTGAGCTCACCGTTTTCAATGAAAGCATTTCCTTAAAGAGAGTCGAAAGACTAATGATTCGAAAAAAATAAAGTAGGTATTTTATCGTTTCTTTCTTCATGTATTGATGAGATCTTCGTAAGTCAATTCCTTGAAGTGTAGCATATATGAGGAAACCAGGAAACTCAAGTGACCTGGAATGATACCTTGAGTCGAAATCATCAGTGAAAGATTTTAATTGAGGAGCGGATAATTATCTTTAGTTGGGAGCTTCAAAGATTATATCTCCACTACTAAATTGTTGGGATTGGTTAGTTATCGGGCCTCCTAATTGTAGCCGACCTTACTTAGGGAATGGACAAGTGGTCTTGATTTTAATTCGAACTTGAAATACAAGTATTTAAAAATCTGGGCAGAGTAGCTCGACAACACTGACAGGAATATGCATATGTTTTAAAAATTGAATCTAAGACTCATGAGATGAATGGTTCACCCAGGTTGGAACGCAGCAAGGAAATTAAAGTGGATTCTGTAGTTGGCAATATTATTATTGCCGGAGAAACTAGTGAAAGGAGTATCGGGCGGGGTATCTGGGACAAGGAAATTGGCTTGGAGGTTCTCAGTGAAGTGCTAAAATAAGAGTCCTACTTAAGTTCTGAAATAATAAGTAACATTGGAGAATAATGGAGTCGTGATGCTATATGCAAGATTTGTTTTCAAAGCTAATTCAAGGAATGAGGTGTGTCAATTATCAGGTCAGCATGTTTTGAATTTTCATTAAACTCAAAATGTGTAATTTATGTGAATGGCAGACAGTCTTTAGCTGTAATATTTTATTAATGTAAGGTTGTAGACTTTTCAGAGTATGTTAATTTTGAGCCTGGCCATAAAGTTTATTGATGTCATATTCCAATTGGTGTGGTAATATAACGTTCATTCCTCTTGTATCTATGTTGGTGAAGTTTTGAATGTTTGTAAGAAACAATTGCTAATATTGAACTCAAACTGGAATCCAATTAATATTGGTAAGGAGCAAACTGTTTGACGAAATGTCTGAGTCATCCCATTGGTGAAATTCAAAAAAAATTGTAGGCCAATTTGGGGTAGCTCATTACATATAGAATCCTCACTTTCAAATCTCATTTCAAAAGCAGTTAGAATTCCATGCAGTTCAGTCATCTTCAAAACATTTAGATCCTTATCTTCTTCAATTGCAGAGACTTTAGAATCAAACCTTCTAGGAAGAAATTTGAGTACTTTTTTCACAACATTCTTTTTTTTTTTATTCCTCACCAAGACCTCAAATAAAGTAGACAATTTCATCAACCCGAAGCATCAATGTGGCAATATTTTCATCTTCAGGCTTTCAAACTGAGATCTATGAGTTTGCAGCTTTGCCTCTTTGACTTTGCCATCACCTTCATAGATGGTATGCAATTTTTCCCATATTTCCTTCGCTATTTTGCATTGCATTACTTTCACAAATTCAAAGTTAGTCAATCCACATAAAGTAGAATTCCTTGCCTTAGCATTAATTTTGCAAGCCCTCTTTCTGGTCTGATCCCTAGGAAGGTTTTCAGGAATCTCATATTCCTTCAAAATTGACATCTAGATATCGAGTCCTAGAGCCATCAAGTAGGACTCCATCCTCACTTTCCAGAATGCAAAATTTGATCCATCAAAGTGTCGTGCTTTATTTGCAGAGAATCCTTCCTGAGCAACAGAGTGTGTCATCTCGGAACCACCTTAAGCTATTAAGCTTCTTCAAAGGGGAACCTTTCTCTGATATCAATTGAAGGGCACACAATCTACTAAGAATGGGAGGGCTGAATCAATAGATCTAATCAATTCAAAACTCTTAACTTCAACACAAAATATCAAATCATGCAACTTGAAACTTCACTACTACTAATCAAGCATTGAGCACACATTCACACAATTGAACACCAGATATACATGGAAACCCAAGATGGGAAAAACCACGGTGAGAATAGTTGCTTGGATCTACTATCCAAATCCAATCTCAAAAAGCAGAAATATACATGTGAATTTTACAATATGAAGTAGGCACCAACCTATTGGAGACACCAATCCCCACTAGAACAATACAAGAGGTAGAACACCAGTCCTACCGGATTACAAAGATAAAGCTTGCAAATCTTCTATATAGCTGAATACATCTTATACACATGCCAGAGTTATAGCTGAACTCTTCCACACTGCATATGATCTTCTGATACTGGCGCACACATTGAAATACAACTCTCTCTTTTATATTCACCACCTCTTCAATTTACACCTACGACCAACTTTTCTTCACACTAATGTAATTTTTCTTCACATTATGCATCTGTACGTCTGAGAAATATATACATGACATTGCATTAGCATTCTTCTATGTTGGCTAGGGATCTGCAAATAGCCAGGATGACATAAGGTGGACCCAAATTCAAATTACATGAAACGTGTAACAAGTTGGTCCAAAATCAAATTTTGTTGCCACCACAAGAACATGATGCCATGCGCTACCACAATAACCTTATCCATTTCCTATCTGGACACCACACAAGATTTGAATTCCGCACGCTACTAGCCATTACCGTATAGGTCTCAAACACCAACTCGTTGACAGATAGACACAGAGAACCTTCTGTCACTTCAAACTTTTTGCATGCTGAAGATATCCTTCAAAAACTCTAGAATATGATAGAACAAGTGTAGACATACTCTCTGTAATGTTCCCTTACCAGATTGGCTCTAAGGTAGCTATGTGATAGGGGTTTGGAAACTCTACTCTTACTGCTGCCACGATACTTGCATCAACATGTAATTCATTTCCACAATTCCTGTATGTTAGCCTTAATACCTAGCATCCAAAATCAAACATAATAATAATTGCAAATTAGGAAAGCACAAGAAGAGTTTATTCAGCACATCAGGAGAGGGGAACCCTTAAGGGGCCTATGGTCTACCACCTTCCAATGCCCAACCCTTATCTCGGGCCTGTGGGGCAGAAAGCCTAGGTGGGACCCTCACCTCTCCATGACCCAACCCTTGCAATGGGCCTATGGGGTAGACTGCCCAACCCTTGCAATGGGCCTGTGGGGCAGACTGCCCAACCCTTGCTTTGGGCCTGTGGGGCGGAACCTGGGTGAGGGTTTTAGACAAACCACTTAAGTCATGACTCAACTCTCCTGGCAGGATTACAATCACAATTCAGACAATTGATATGTAGTCATTAGTACTTCATTTGTATTTACACATATTATGCAATAAGAGTATTTAATATGATCAATCAGTTCCTTGAGTCCTAATATGAAGCTATATCAAAATACAAAACTAAATTAAGCAATATTCATGTCTACATGTTCATTATGTTCTTTTGCAATTCAATACATCCTGCAAGTCCCATATTTGCAAAATATCAACTATAAATGCAGATTAATCATCATTAGAACCATATCTATAGAAGATAAATCATTTGGCCTCTAATCAGTCAAGGACTACACAGTCCACCTAAGTTCAATGCCAATTACCAGTATAATGAGTCTATTTCCAGATTAGATACTCAAGAAGGAATGGTCCCAACACATCGGAGGCGACTGTGTGCATTCCAATGAATAAAGCATATCAATTATTTTTAATAATACACATATAGGTTGGGCATACAAGGTTCATGCAACATTATTATGTCAGATTGAGGACAACTAAATATTAAAGCTAAGTGAGTAGTCTCACCTGATCGGCTATGTCTTCCCATGACTCTATATTCCTTAATAGTCTTCCTTCAACCTTATACTGGATTGATCATAGGATGAGGACAATTCATAAATATACATAATCTACTTATGTTTATATTAACGAGTCATCATTACTTATAAGTATCATTATTGCATAATCCTGTATGTATGAATATATACTTCATACACACACACACACACACACATATATATATATATATATATATATAATTATTCTTTTACTTATATCCATTAGTATTCATATATATATATATATTTATATAATTATTCTTTCCTTATTCATATATATTTTTTATTCATTGCATATTATTCATTATAAACTTTATCTATATCTATGCATATATACTTGTATGCCTATTAAATAATATATATATATATATTCCAATGCATAACAATCATTGTTGCTGATGTTCTGAATTGCAGATCGGATTTCTCAATGTTTCTCCCTCTTCCTAATTTTCCTTCCTTCTATTTATACCATTCAAGGTAGGTGACTCATGAGGGGAATGTATTGTTTGGTGAAAGAGGGGACTTTTCATAAAATATATTCTTTTGTTAGATTTAATTGCTGCCTTTAAAGGCTTATTATCACAATAATATCTATTTTTGAAAATAATATATTATTACTAATAATTATGATATTTCAGATTATATATTTATTTTATTATTTTATTTTGATGTTTTATTAAACATATTTTAACATTAAAGTATAATAATAAAACCAATTTGCTAATATCTTATTATTATTTTATTCTAATGTATTACAATCTTTGATGTGTAACGATTGTAATGTTTATTTATTATTATTATTTTTGATATTAAGTTATTTAATACTAAATGTAATAACAATAATTTGCCTATATATTATTATTATATTTGTTATTTCATATTTATATATTTTTATATTGATATGGTACACATTTATTTTATATTTAATATTAATATTGCTATTTATTTTATTTATTAATTTATTTGTATTTTAACACTTGGTCTTTATGGTATTGCTATTTCGGAGACACAGCTTGCAAATCTTCTATATAGCTGAATACATCTCATACACATGCCAGAGTTATAGCTGACACTCTTCCATACTGCATATGATCTTTTGATATTGGCGCGCACATTGAAATACAACTCTCTTTTATATTCACCACCTCTTCAATTTACACCTACGACCAACTTTTCTTCACACCAGTGTAATTTTTCTTCACATTATGCATCTGTACATCTGAGAAATATATACATGACATTGCATTAACATTCTTCTATGTTGGCTAGGGATCCGCAAAAAGCCAAGATGACATAAGGTGGACCCAAATTTAAATTACATGAAACGTGTAACAAGTTGGTCCAAAATCAAATTTTGTTGCCACCACAAGAACATGATGTCATGCGCTACCACAATAACCTTAACCATTTCCTATTTGGATACCACACAAGATTTGAATTCCACACGCTACTAGCCATTACCGTATAGGTCTCAAACACCAACTGGTTGACAAACAGACACAAAGAACCTTCTGTCACTTCAAACTTTTTGCATGCTGAACATATCCTCCAGAAACTCTAGAATATGATAGAACAAGTGTAGACACACTCTCCTCAAAAACCGTAGAGCCTATAATGCCTCCATAAAGTAGACCTGAGAAACATTGAACCAACAATGAATTGAAATGTTCCGGTACAACCTTTTGGATCACCTCTATCAAAGTGAATGAATGAAAGCATGATATTGCAAGCATACAACAATCATAAAAACACCCCTCAATATAGCTAATAATGTATGTTTCTTGATTTAGTGATATGATTGATATGGGAACTAGGTTTCTGAATCGAGTACGGGTATGAGTACGTGGATATGACATTTTTTTGGGGGGTTGGGTATGGAATCGAGTGCTTTATATACCAATACATATGATAAACAAAACCATGACAAATTTCAATTTTTGAAACATAATATATTTGATTTAAATTCAGTTTTCAATATCAAAAGGATCAAACTTTGAATGTTGTGATAGATAATCATTGTTTAACATTTAAATAATACAAATAGTAACCAATTCACTAATCTGCAATTGCATCATATGGCTCATCATCAAGACTAAGATCATCATCAACATTAACATTAGATGATGGAACCACACTAGCACTTGCACTAAAAGTATGCTAACTACTTGACTCCTCAAAAATTGAAGAAGATTGTGCAACGGCAGCCAAAGAAAGATCTAGGTCAGCTCGCTCCAGTTCTACATCCCACATCTTTGCTGCCCCTTCTTTGTACTCATCCTCTTTGTGAGTAATAAGGTACAAGTTGGAATGAACAAAAACTAGCTCGTCTGCTTTGCTTGATGCCAATCGATTGCGCTTCACTAAGTGGATGAAGGAGTATGTACTCCAATTCCACTCAGCTGAAGAAGAACTAGCAACCTATTGAAAACAAAGGGAGCTCTCATTAGAGTTGTTAAATTAAAAATTTGTAAATCAAACTTCAAATTTGAAAATAATGCATTTTAATTTAAATTTTTTAAATAATAAAACTTAAAATGTTAAAACTTACTTGAGATAAAACTTTTATTGTAAGAACTTGGAGGTGTAGCATCTTGTAGCCATTGAGGTACCACCAAGAGTGAGCATCCTTCTTATATTTGTCACAGAGAACAAAAGCACTTTGATCACTAGAGACAACAAAACTAGCAAATTTAGTTGAAAATGCATCTTCCATTACAAGATTAGGGAAGAGTTTAACAAGAGCTTTCCTAAACCCTTTGTTGACTTCTGGATCACGGTATGGTAGCACTCTGTTTGGTATAGCAAGTAACTGCACACTGTAAAATTTGGGAGTCAACGCAAAGGCAAGAAGATGGAGTGGGGTGGTCATTTTGTTCCACCGGTCAACACAAATTGCATGCACTTCTTTGAAGAAGGTTTCTTCAAGATCTTGTTCTTTTTCACATGTGATGGTTTTCATCTTCTCAAGCATTGAGTCGATGCCATCATAAACCTCCCCCAAGCATGCTTATCCATATTAGTAAAGCATATCATGCTCAATACGGGCTCGGTGAAAGCAAGAAGATATTCCACCCGATCCTACCAAGTGTCATCTAGAATCTTATGTTTTAGATTTGTTGCCCTCTCACTATTTGATTGCCTCCATATAGACCATCATTGGCTAATGACCATAGCAGAAAGCGCCTCTCACACCTTGACAAGTTGTCTCAAGGTGATTATGCTGGATGCAAATCTAATCTTAGCCACCTATTTGAAAATAAAAATTAAATAATTAAAATCAATATATATATATGTATGTATGTATGTATGTATGTATGTATTCTAAATAAATTATTGAAGTAAAACATAACATAAAAAAAATACAATGTTTGAAGTTTGAGTTACCTTTAGTAGCTCTAGTCACGAGAATGATCTAAAAATAGCTCCTGACATGTGGTGATTTGTTATGGACATTTGGATCTCTTCAGCTTTAGCATAGACTTGTTTGATCCAATCTACTTTTGTGCCCAACTTCTATAGCATGAGGTTAAGGGAATGCATGGCACAAGGTGTCCAAAATATATGTTAGAATCATGACTCAACTATCATAGCAATAGCTCTACAATTCTTCGCATTATCCGTTATAACTTGGACAACATTTTGAGGTCCCACTTCATTAATGCACTGTATAAGGATGTCAACAATAAATTGTGCATCCTTTACCTGCCCCTCACAATCCACATCTTTATGGTATTGCTATTTCGGAGACATGACATTAGGGCACACTACAATCACATTAATTAATGGTCTATTTCTTGCATCCTTCCATCCATTGAAAATAATAGACTGACCTATTTCTTTCCATGAGGCCTTGATGGGAGATAATGCATCTTCTAATGTTTGACCTCCCTTGACAATATAGTGGTACACACCTTCTCATAACCTAGGCTTGTGTACCCCTTTGGAGCTTCATTTGCTTTTCTTAACATATTTTGCCAATAAGGTGATCGAACAACATTGAAAGAGATACCATTTGTATAGAAGCATCTTCCAAGGGCCTGGTCAACAATCTCTTTTGCATCATTATTAAATGCTTTCTTCAATGGTCCCTTTGTTGTCTTCGAAACATTAGCCTCATTGACATTTTCAACTTCATTTCTTCTAAAAAATGGATGGCTTTCTACTACAATATCAAGGCCAACACTATGTGTGTGAGATGTAGAAGTAGCTGGCTTTTGTGAGCCCCTTCCTGTACTCAATGGATGCCCCATTCTATTTTGAACCCTTTCATCTGCTTCCTCTTCCTACTTGATATATTCTACTATTTTGGTACGTGATATAGGTATTTTATTGCTTCCTAGACATGCTTTAATTCCCTTCCCAAAAATTGCACACAAATGTGCTTTCACCCGGCTGTAGGAACTAGTGTATTTCTTATCACACTTGGGGCATACCCAAACACATGTCCCCCCACCTGGAACTTGCTCTATTATTTCTACATATCTGCATAGTGGTGAGGCCGGGTCAATATTGAATGAGGGACTAGTATTACCGATGGAACCTAAACTAGCTGCCATGATATTTAGAAAGTAGAAACAATCTCTACGTGCAACAAACCTCCAAGTAAATTGTTAAGAGAAGTTTGTGTGTCACCAAAAAATGTAGCCTTTGACACTTTTCACTCATTTGGACCCTTGCCTATGGATTTTGGACCTTTTTCAATCTCTTTTTACCCCTTTCTAAGCCTTGTCCAAAGTGTTGTAAGGTGTTGCAAAACATTTTCACACTTTCTTAGGCTTTTCATCACTAAATTAACCCTTTCTTATGCTATAATGACCCCTTAATACACATACATGCCTTACCTCAGTGTGTTTTGTGAGACAATCCCGACAAAAAATATTGATCACATTTTAATCCCCAAAAATCAATGAAAATTGCCTAGGTGGACTAGGTCGCCACCTTGGGCGACCTAGTCCCATGTGGCATAAAAATTAAAATAAACTTAAATTTCTTTCGGGATTTTGTCTCCTAAACCCTAAGGTCGGCCTATATGGTGTTAATTTCGGGGAAATTAGGGCACAACTTGTATAAATAAGGGTTTTTCTCATCTTTTTCACCCTATTCTATCCTATTCAACCCTAATTGATCATTATTCACAACTCTCTCACTCACTCACCACTCTTCATCCACCATTCTTCTCAAGCAAGCTAGGGTTTCTGCATACTAAGTCATCAAGACATCTCTCCAAGGCATTCAAGGGTTTATTGCTGCAACCATAGTTGAAAAACTCGGATTCGACAATAACTTGGCAGACCCAAAAATTTTAAAAACTCGAGACTTGGCAAAAACTCGGGGAAAAGCTCGGCAATAACTCGACAAATTTATCGAACATTTGAAAATACATAATTTTAAAAAATATTCTTTAAAAACACACATATAAACTGAATTTTTAGAACATATTACCGATTTCATCATATATAAATCAAAATTAGAGTCTAATAGATATCAATCATCAATGTATCAACTGATTTCATCATATATAAATCAAAATTAGCGTCTAATAGATATCAATCATCAATGTATCAACTGATTTCATCATATATAAATCAAAATTAGAGTTTAAAACCTTAATACATATCAATCATCATCAATGTATTATAGACCAAAAAACAAGTTCGACTTCTCAATACATATCAACTTCAAGTTTCAATATCAATAAAAATTATCTATCCTAAATTTCTTCTCCATTGAAACTCAAAAGTTTTTGTCGCTGTTGTGTGGGTGGTGCTGAGGTAGAGGTATAGTTGTAGTGTTCTTAATAGGAGCCTCAACAGGTGCGTCAACAGGTTCCTCATCCATAGGGATAGGATCAAGCTGTGTGTGTGAAGAAAACTCTGTGACTGACCAAGCTTGCCTTCTTCCTCCTCATATGCTGCCACCTCTGCTTCCCATTCAGTTGCCTCTACCTCCCTCTCCATCTCAACGAACTCATCATCACTTATCCATGGTTCCACATGGACCTCATCAGGCTCAACAATCCAATCTAAGAATGGATCAATGTCATCAAGGTCAAGTGCTTCATGTGAACTTTGCCCTTGTACCTTCTTCTCATGCAACCGAAGGTTGTACCGAACGTAGACAAGGTCATTCAAGCGCTTTTGAGTCAACCGATTGTGCTTCTTCGTGTGAATGGCCTCAAAGACACTCCAGTTGCGCTCACAACCAGATGCACTACAAGGCTGAGATAAAATACGAATGGAAACCTTTCGAAGATTAGGCGCTGTGGCACCATAATCTTCCCACCACAAATCTGCAAGGAAAACAATTGTCATTTATAACTTAGTAAGGATTTAATAAACTTAAACATTAACATAAATAGTAAAACAATATTAAACACATGAATTTGTTACTTGGCTGTAGAGTGTCTCTCCCACGAATGCAATCTTTGGAAGAAAACAATGGCCCTTCGGCCTTCTTATAGCTCTGTATCTCATCAAGCATGAGATCTCGAAGCTCATCATTACTAACCAATCTCTCAATACATGTGTTGAGGCCAACAAGAACCTCTGCATCTTCTTCGAAAGTAGGAGAGAAATAAAACTTGGGGTTCAAAAAGTGGGCAGCAGCATGAATATGTTGGTGGAGTTGTCATTTCCATCTCCGATCTATTATGCGCCATATGGGTTCATATTTAGTCTTGTTTGATCCATATAAATGCTGAATTGCCTCTTTGGCCTTATCCATGGCCTCATATAGATACCCCATGGGGCTTTTATCCCCATCCACCAATCGTAGAACTCTAACCAACGGTTCTGACACCTAAAATATAAAAAAATAAACAAAATCAGCAAGTTGTAATATTAGAAAGCAAAAAACTAAATCAACAATCAAAGTTTGAAAACTTACATTGATGATCTCCATTTGTTTGGCAAATCTATCATCAAAAATGGTCTTCTTGACCTTTGTCTGCTTCAGGCTTCTTGGAATAAGGACTCTCCAACCATTTTTGACTCACAAACATGTGCTTGAGGTTGGGCAATGTAGCTAAAATACTCTGCAAGGTGAGGAAATTGGTGGCAAAGCAAGTGACTCCTGATCGCACGAGATCCTTACCATCAGTGTGCTCTCTCATAAGACTTAGGACCCATGTGTGATTGTAGATGAACTTTGTGATATTCCTTCCATCTTCAACCACATTCTTCACCCAGCTTAGTTTCCCTATGTCCTCAAGGAGCAAGTCAAGACAGTGGGCAGCACAAGGGCTCCAAAATAATGTAGGATGCCTTGCCATTAGAAGTTTACCAGCTGCCACATATGCAGCTGCATTGTTGGTCACAATTTGAATTACATTTTGAACTCCTACTTCCATCACCACCTCATCCAACATGTTGCACAAGGTCTCTGTATTTTTTGATTCATTGGAGGCATCAATTGATTTTAGAAATACCAATTGTCCCCTTGAAGCCACTAGAAAGTTGATGAGTGTCCTATTTCTGCCATCCGTCCACCCATCAAATATAATGGTGCGGTCATTCTTTTCCCAACTTCTCCTTTGTTCCTCCACTAGTTTGTGTGTGTTTTGGACCTCATTTTGCAATAATGGCCCACTCAACTAATAATGACTTGGGGCCTTGAACCCCTTACTTTCCACGGTCAATGCAGTGACCAACCCTTCCCAATAAGGACTAGAAGCAACATTGAACGGAATATTGTTGTAGAACCAAAATTTAACACATGCCAACTTCGCCTCATTTTGCAACTCTTTATTCCAAGAAGTGCCTTCCAATGAAGGTTGTGCACCAGGAGTATTACATGGAACAAAAAAACTAGAACTGAGGCTGCCCACACTTCTAGTTCCTAATCCTCGTATCTGTGGCCCAAGAGAAGAGCCTCCCGTAGCCCTCTGTGACCCTGTAGAACTTGAATCTGCATATGGGGCTGCCATCGCCTCTGCTGCTCTCTTTTTACTTTCCTTCCTTTGGTCAAATGCTGCAAGGAGTGCTTTGGCCTCCATCTCAACCTCTTCGGGTGCCTCTTTACATGGTGTAACATCTTGACAAGGGATTCGTGCAAGGTGGTATTTTAGCCGGTTTATGCCACCAAAATAAGACTCGGTGCAATGGTTGCAAATAACTTCTCCTCACGCTGCACCTGGTGTTCCATGTTTCCAGAAAGGATCTTTTGGTTTGCCACCACTCTTTTTACTTGCAGAAGCCATATTCTTTTAGTAAGATACCTAGCAAATGAGAGACAATATAAAAATTAAAAGATAAAAAGTGAAGCTAAACAAAATAAATGAAACATATTAAAATTAATTAAAAAGTATGAAATTTTTTGTATTAATTAAATTTCAAAGATTGTTATTGCCAATTGCTTGGTTGCTAAAGAATTGAATTTTGAAACATAGTAAAATTAAAAATGATTGAAATATTTTAATATATTAATTTATATTATGATAATTTGATATTAATGAATACTCGAAAATAAAATAATAACAAGAATAATGATACTAAAATTTCAAATTTTATTTACAATCATTATTTTTGTTATTTTTTTCTTTTCTACTATTCATTTTATCATAATATAAAATTATAAATTAATATATTTCAATCATTTTAAATTTTAAAAATAAAGTAAATTAAATTATTATTTTTTAAATTTTCTTTTAATTATAAGTTAAGATATTAAATTATAAGTTTTAAAAATAAAATAAATTAAAAAATTTCAATTTTGTAAATACTTATACTCTTAAGTCTTACATAATATATTAATTTTTTTTCAAATATTTTTTACAAATCAATAAATAAAAATATATTATGATTCCAAATATAAAAAATAAAACCTAGCAAATAGAATAAATCATAAATCTCACTATCTTTAATTTAATATATTCATAAAAATGTTTGATTTTTAATATACTAGCATTCGTAAAAAATAGATAAAACTAGCAAAATGCTGGAAGTCAAACTCATGAAAAATCAATTCTTTGTTTGTTGAAAAACGTGAATGTAGGAAGGAAGTCGAACTCAAATGAATTTGCAAGGTTAAAAAACAAATAAATACCTGTGAATCTGTGATAAAAATGTGCTTTGTCTTTTCCCTGGCGTTTTTCTTCCGATGGCGTTGTTTTCTTTCCGCGTTGGCGTGGGAGAATAAAAACAAAATGAAACGCTTTGTTTTATTTTTTTTAACGCCTTATATTCGCTTTAACGTAGGGCAAAAAAATCAGAGATGACTTTCACTCATTTTGACCACATTTTATCTGATATACTCAGTTTTTATCACTGTTTATTCGTTGTGCATTTTTTAGTTTTACGCGGCTGCGAGTATTTCCACGATTAAATCGCCCCTCCATTTGCAACGTGATTACTCGCGCGTCATGCGAGTTATTGGCGCGTTTTTCAACTATGGCTGCAACAACACAAGATCATTCATCATGGCAAGGTATTGAATCTATTATTCCATATTTCATGCTCTATTATCTTGTTTCTTCATTAGATTTAATTATCTACAAAGGGGTTTGACCAAGGCAAACCCCTATACTCTAACAATCAACATTTCCTTCTCTCTCTTTTTGTGTTTGCAAATATTTTTTACTTATTTAGGGCATCTCCTTGTTGGCTAGGGCAAAATATCCATTAAAAATCTCTTACAGGCTGAGAATCAAAGTTTCAGATCCGGGCACCTCAAGAAGTAGAAAGTGCAAACTGAGACCTCCAAATTCCACTTTGGGACTTCCCGAAAGGTTGAAAGGGACTAGGTCGCCATTAGTGGCAACCTAGTCCCACCATACATGCATTTTAGGGTTTTTTTGTAGATCTGAGTACCCTTTTGGTAGAAACGGGTTCCGGTAGATTTTCACAGAAAGAGGACTAGGTCACCTAGAATGGCATAAATGTCCCAGTGGACCTCTGCATCAAATTCTTCAGGTTTCCAAATCTACATGTCATCCCTCTTCAGCCTCCAGGTGCACATCTTCCTTTCCTTTCATTTATGTTACAGTTTGTTTACATTTCTTAGGTCATTTGCATATTATAATGTGTTTTCTAGCATAGTTGCATTTCTTAGGTTTTACATTACTAGTTAGTTTCTATTTTCCATTTCCAACATTTAGGGCATTCCGCACACATCACTTTAAGCCCCTAACCCTTTTGAATGAACACCGAAAATACATTAGTGCGAAAGAGAGTCATTCTTCATCCAAGCTTCTAGGTGAAAAACCCTAGGAGCTTATTGGGGAATCCTCTTTCCCTAATTGCATGTTTTTGGTGGTTCATTTTGGTGAACCCGACTTTCTTACTGCCTTTTTTGCTGATTTGGAGTCCTTTATCATCCTAGGTTTGCATTGCATTGCATTTTGCATTAGTGAAGTTGCATCCTAGGGTTTCAATATTTGCATTAGTGAAAGTGCATAATAGGTTGCATTTTTGCATCTTAGAACATTACACATCTCTGAAATTTTGCATTTTCAGGTTAGGTCTCGATCACCCAATACAAAAACCACTTGAATCAATCCAAAACATTTGAAAAATCTCAAAAAAATCACTAGGAGGACTAGGTCGCCACCTAGTCCCTTTAGGCCCCTGAAAGTATCCTTTACAGAGCTGAAAACCTTGTTTTTATGCTCCCGTTTTGTGTCATTATCTATCTGTATCACTAGGTTGTGTTTTTGTAGCTTGCATTTCATTAAATCTCGCATAAATTAGCTCATTTCATTCATTGTACATTTTCAATTTTGCATTTCCAACGTTTTATTTTCAGATCATTGCATAATATAATCAGTAAATTACATTGTTTGAAGTCTGAAACTTGCATTGCATTCTATGCCTTTACATTACATTTTAAGTTTACATAGCTTTTGTTGCATTTTAAATAGCATTCATGGTACTTGTGGATAGTTTTAGACTTTTGCACTCTTCATTTTCTGCATTAGTTCCTGGATCATTTAAATCAGAAAACGAAAACAACACTTTAACAACATCACATGCACCCACTCACAAACTTAGTGATTGCAAGCCCTTTAGTAGTGATGACTTAGACATGTTAGATGAAGCCCTTGACGACTTCATCTCTTCTAGCTCATCCACTAAATCTTTGACCGATGAGGATACAAACATCGATAATCATGATAATCATAATTGTTCTTCTCCCGATACCTCTCCCATTGGTGACAAAGGTATCTTAGTGCAAGAAGACACAACCTTTGAGGATCATGATGGTCTTGCTTGTCTTCCTCCTCCTCCTTCCCCTTTGCAAAACATCAAACAACACAATGAAAACATCATTCCCTTACCTAGTCTCTATAACAATGACCCTCAAACTTCTTCTTCTCATATCCCTCCTTGATACAAAGAGGATAGGTTGGTGTTAGAAGATACACCTATTACAAGTCATGAGCCTCTTGAACCTCCCTTCCCTCATGCTCCCACCCTTTAGGATAACCTATTCTATTTGAAAATCATAGCGGTCCTTCTCTTGATTCCTCTCCCCCTTGTGATGTAACATGTGATGACCCTCTTCCAAGCTCTCCTACTGGGGTAGATAGTATGGCACAAGCGAATGAGACCTTTGACAATCAAATAGAACCCTCTCCTCTTCCTCCCACCATTGCCAATCCCATCATTGATCATTCCCCTACTAGTGACGAAGTCATTTTAGAATAACCAAACCTCTAATGTCAAGAACATGAGACTTGTCATTCTCCTAAAATCTCTCCTCCTAGGGAGAATATCATGATGCAAGACAAGGATAACATTGACTCTCCTTCCTAAGGGGATGTTAATATTATTCAACCTCAACTCATCCTCTATCCCCCTTCAACCAAACCTAAGCCCGAATTCATTCTCTACCCACCTAAGAATAATGTGTCACAACAATTGAGTCATAATACCATTGCTCATACACATTACATAAGAAAAAATCCGCGCCAACAACAACCAACCTCAACACCCTTACCTTTGCCTAATCCCCTCTTACCTGCTGCCCCTCGCCTAAATCCCCTCATTAGGGAGTATGACCTTGTTGACCAACTAAGGAATATTCCCGCTAAAATATCTTTATGGGACCTTATTCAAGCCTCCCCTCACTATCACAACATGATGTAGGAAGCCTTACAACAAATTCCCGTCCCTTCTAATGCACAAACGAACGACATAGCAGCTATGATTCAAGGCTTAAATGCTGACATTGTTTTCCACCAAAGTGAGCTCCCTCCTTTGGAAATGCAAAAACATGCTGAAGCCTTCATGATCATATCTCAATACAAATGCATAGGGATAAAGCGAACCCTTGTTGATAATGGCTCTGCTGTTAATGTGTGTAGTGTCAATCTCTTGGATAGGCTCCATATCGATAAGTCAACCATTTAACCTACTTCCTTATCTCTCAGTGCATTTGACAATAAAGGCCAAAAGCCGTTTGGTGTGATCACTTTGCCTCTTACAGTTGGAATGGCCACATTAGACACACTAATCCATGTTATGCCAAATGATGTTTCATATAATCTCATTTTGGGCAAGCCATGGATTCATGCAATGAATGGCGTGCCTTCCACTCTACATCGTAAGATGAAGTACATCTACAACAACAAAGTGTACACACTTGACGCTGATCCTGAGACTTATAGTGTCTTACACCTTGAGCAAAACAAATCCAACCCCTTCACCACTTCAACACCAACGAAATGAGTGGAACCCGTACAACCAACGCCATTAGATGATGATTGAGGTTTCTTAGACCTCACAACTCCTTTACTAGGAGAATCCAAGATCACAAACAATGAATTTGAAAAGGGACACACAGTCTTGTCCACACAAGATTCGTCCGATCCTTCTCAAGCATCCAACTCGACTACCTTAACCAATGGAGCCAACAACGAACCCTCACCCGATCCAAAAGTGCTGAAAAAGCTCTATGGAAAAGGTTATGAGCTTATGAAACAACTTGGCTATAGTGGAAAAGGATGTGGTGTAATGAACAAGGTATCCGCAACCCTCTTGAGCCTCCTACGCAAACAACAAATCATGGTCTTGGATTTTGTCCTTTCATCGAAATCATCAAGCCTTCCTCTCACATCAACACCATCTCAAACCATCACCCTTCTAAACCAACCTTAGAAAGTGATCCTTTGAAACCAATAAATGACTCTTTGCTTATGGCCAATGTCATCTTGCAACCCACTACTGATTCGGATTTTACACACTCCTCCAAAGGAGTATACAAAATCTCACAATATAAAGCGCCTTGCGTAGGTATGACATGCTATACTAAGCAAGACCCTTCTTTGTTACACAATAAATGAACACCTTCTACCGTTGATCAAGAGGGTATCTTGTTGAGACTCCTCCAAGATCACTTGATCTCCCTTCCTCCGAGAACCCGAAAGAAATATTCACACAAACATTCCTTTTGTGCTTACCACCGAGTTCACGGTCATTCCACTAATGAATGTAAGGCCTTGAGTAGTAAAATTCAACATCTTAAGGATTTTGGTGCTCTCCCTTCTGTGGGGGCACCTCATTCCTCTAATTGATAATGATTTTCACTCTACCATGCATTCCATCAATCCTTTCGGCTTACCTTTGTCCTACACTAAGTGGGTGCTAGGGGTTAGTTAGCCTTTTCCTCCTGATGTCACTTGTCGTTGTCTCTTTCGGCTACTCGTTAACCTTTCGTGAATACATAAGAGCAAGCTTGGGACATGGACGACGTGTCTTAAGTTGACTCGCATGTGACATACTACCTTTTCTTGATTTAGCTTCTTAGAAACATATGACTTGGCATATGGCTTTTCGAACAAGCTCTCATGTCTTCTTCTTCTTCTTCTACTTTAAAGGAATTGCTCATAATAATGGTGTTAGCAACCGCTTTAAAGTGGGGGCATACATCACCACTCACATTCCATTGTGCAATTTTCTTTTTTTTTTGCGATTTCCTCTCTTGGAAACATTACGTACAATGTTGCCCACAATGAGACATTGCACTTGTCCTCTCTTACAAACAAGATGAGACCATTTGCACTTTTCCTCTCTTGGAGACATTACGCATGATGTTCCTTAAGATGATACATTGCATGAACAAAGCAAAATCCCTTTGAACATTCCTTACATCACTTCAAAATTCACTTTCTTTTGTGGCGCCTTATCAAAGTTATCATGAGGTTTAACTTTGGTATGGTTTGAGCGGGAAGCCCAAGCGACATGACTTTCCCCATAGCCACCTTTGTGTGTGTGAGTACATACCAGCCGTGTGTATGTTTCTCACCTTTTGGGCCTTCTCACCTGGCGGACAACCAAGAGTCTTGTGGCTCGAGAGTGAGTACACATCTTCTTTTTGGGCAAACAACCTAGATCTAATCCACAACTAGCTGGACAAACGGTCGAAGCTTGATCCAACTTTTTTTACTTTCCCTCATCTCTTCCTTCTGGTTCTTGTCATTGCATGATCATGCATCTTGCTTTGCTACATATCATTCACCCTTGAATGTGTCCTTTGGCATTGATGTCTTTTTGACTTAGAATCTCGAATCCTTGGGGGTTTGATCACCTCCTTCTTTCTCATTCTTCACCATTCTTCACCATCTCCATTGGGCTACTTTAGTGTGAGTTTGAAGCAAGTTCATCCTCTCACTAAAGTGGGGGCTAAATGTGTCACCAAAAGTGTAGCCTTTGACACTTTTCACTCGTTTGGACCCTTGCCTATGGATTTTGGACCTTTTTCAACATTTTTTTACCCCTTCCTAAGCTTTGTGCGAAAGTGTTGTAAGGTGTTGCAAAACATTTTCACACTTTCCTAGGATTTTCATCACTAAATTTACACTCTTATGCTATAATGACCCCTTAATACACATACATGCTTTACCTTAGTGTGTTTTGTGAGATAATCTCGACAAACAATTATAATCACATTTTAATCCCCAAAAATCAATGAAAATTGTCTAGGTGGACTAGGTCGCCCTATGTGGCATAAAAATTAAAATAAACTTAAATTTCTTTTAGGATTTTGTTTCCTAAACCCTAAGGTCGGTCTGTATGGTGTTATTTCAGAGAAATTAGGGCACAACTTGTATAAATAAGGGTTTTTCTCATCTTTTTCACCTTATTCTATCCTATTCAACCCTAATTGATCATTATTCACAACTCTCTCACTCACTCACCACTCTTCATCCACCATTCTTCTCAAGCAAGCTAGGGTTTCTACATACTAAGTCATCAAGACATCTCTCCAAGGCATTCAAGGGCTGATTGCTGCAACAACACAAGATCATTCATCATGGCAAGGTATTGAATCTATCATTCCATATTTCATGCTCTATTATTTTGTTTCTTTATTAGATTTAATTATCTACAAAGGGGTTTGACTAAGGCAAACCCCTATACTCTAACAATCAACATTTCCTTCTCTCTCTTTGTGTGTTTGCAGATTTAGGTATCTCGGAAGCTTGGAAATCATTCAAGAATGGATTGAAGACTTGTTTAGGGAATCTCCTTGTTGTCTAGGGCAAAACATCCTTTAAAAGTCTCTTACAGGCCGAGAATCAAAGTTTCAGATCTGGGTACCTCAAGAAGCAAAAAGTGCAGACTGAGACCTCCAGATTCCACTTTTAGACTTCCCGAATGGCTAAAAGGGACTAGGTCGCCATTAGTGGTGACCTAGTCCCAACATACATGCATTTTAGGGCTTTTTGTAGATTTGAGTACCCTTTTGGCAGAAACGGGTTTTGCCAAATTTTCATAGAAAGAGGACTAGGTCGCCCAGAATGGCGTAAATGTCCCAGTGGACCTCTGCATCAGATTCTTCAGGTTTCCAGATCTGCATGTCATCCCTCTTCAACTTCCAGGTGCACATCTTCCTTTCCCTTCATTTTTGTTACAATTTGTTTACATTTCTTAGGTCATTTGCATATCATAATGTGTTTTCTAGCATAGCTGCATTTCTTAGGTTTTACATTACTAGTTAGTTTATATTTTCCATTTCCAGCATTTAGGGCATTCCACACACATCACTTTAAGCCCCTAACCCCTTTGAATGAACACCAAAAATACATTAGTGCGAAAGAGAGTCATTCCTCAACCAAGCTTCTAGGTGAAAAACCCTAGGAACGTATTGGGGAATCCTCTTTCCCTAATTGCATGTTTTTGGTGGTTCAGTTTGACTAAATTAATTAATTAAATAAGAAACTTATTAATTATTATCTAAAATTCTAAATTCTAAAGGCTAAATCTAAACATTAAATTATAAATTATATAATTATAATATATGAATTATATAAAAAAATAAAAAAATTGAAAGATTAAAATTTAAAAAACCAGTTTTAAAATTAAAATATATAGTTCTACTTTTTGTTTTAACTTTTAAATCTAAATTTTTAAACTAGGTTTTTAAATTTAAATTTTTATAATTAATCTTCGAAAATTTGTTATTTATTAAATATTAAATTATTAATCTCTAAATTTTAATATTACATGTTAATCTATTAAATAACACAAAGCATTTAACTTTTAATTAAAAAATTGAAGTTTGAAAGAAAAAATGAAAAAAAAAACCCTACCTGAGCCATGTCGCAACCTGGTTCTTTGCCTTGTTGCATGGATTTTCGGCTTTCCTGGTTCATAGCCTTGTCGTAGAAAGAAATGTGGCTTCGTCTGAAACAATTGTTGCTTCATTTGAACTCTGAAACAATGATGGTTTTGTCTCTCCTTGTCGCGACGTTTTTGCTCTCTCTCCCTTCGCATACAATCACTGCAAAGTGAGAATAGGGCTATGCGAGCCTTTTTCTTTTAACCTATTCACTTTTTTTGCGGGTCAAAGTCATCAAACCAGTCTGAGTCGCTTGGGAATCGCATCGGAATCGACACGTGGGCGCATGAATTGTTCTGAAAAGTCGGGCATTTTGGGGAATCATTTCCAATGGTGCAAAAGCTATTCGTAGTTGAATCCACAAGGATTCGTACCAGTACTGGTACCCAAAACAACTCGTTTCTAGAGTTGTTCTACAAAGGGCAACGATTCGGCAACCTAGTATGATAGTACAATTACTAACACATATAGGTATGCAACCACACTAATCTTCTGACATACATCATACTTCTAGAAATATAACTAGTAACATATTTTTGCAAATCTCTGCAACTCAAAATGATATGACAGGGGAATATAATGATAATTCATGTATTACTTAGCCTTACACGCATGACACAAAGAACTCCTTTGACATCAATGACAACCTTTGTTCAATAGTCACAACTTTTCACATTAGGAGTCACAATCTTTCACATCAAGAGTCACATAATATTTATTCTTAATTGTTTTCTTCGTCCCTTCTTCTCATGGAATGATCCCTCCTTTATACCTTATTGGTGAAAGAGTCACCACCTTTCACCATCGCTACCCTTGGAAAATATCATTTAATTTTAATTAAACTCTTTCGCTGGCGCTCCCTTATGAATATTACTAGTGCTTCCTTGCATTGGTTTTTATGATATCACCTAGTCAATGATTTAATATGCAATGATTTGGACATTCTAGCAGGGCATGACAAAAGGTTAAAGACACGAAGAAAATTTAAAAATTCTACTATTTTCCTTAAAATGTTTCAGCTAGCTAGGGAAAAGTAGAAATGTGCAGGTGTTGCCAGTCCATTAGCAACGCAAAAGGGCGAACTGTATAAACAAAGAAAGGCAAGTACCAGTATTGATGCTAGATCATGGAAATTCTTCACACTTGTCAATGTCACACAATACTGTGTATAGTGTCTATCAAATGAGTAGACTCATTTATGTCAAGTACCAATGTCTATGACATGTTCTTTTTTGCCTAAGGCCCAGTTTAATAGCAAATTTCAAGGAAAGTTGCTACTGGTAATTGTTTATATATCTTATGCTGAACCAGATATTTAGGGTCTTTATATTTTGAAGTTCTCTTAGAATTTTGTACCCAAAAAAGAAAAAAACTTGTTATGCTTGGTGTTGCATAAAACGTCAGACAACATAATGCTCTAATTGGATCCACTTCCACTTACTATTGCCATTGTTTAATGCTATAATTTTTAGTGATGTACCTTGCAAACTATAAAATGGTTGCAAAGGTTAAAGAAACGAAGAAAATTTAAAAGTTCTAATATTTTCCTTAAAACGTTTCAGCTAGCTGGGGAAAAGTAAAAATTTGCAAATGTTGCCAGTCCATTAGCAATGCAAAAGGGCAAACTGTATAAACAAAAAAAGGAAAGTACCAGTATTGATGCTAAATTAGGGAAATTCTTCACACTTATCAATGTCATGCAATACCGTGTACAGTGTCTATCAAATGAGTACTCATTTATGGAAAGTACTAGTATCTATGACATGTTTTTTTTTGCATAAGGCCCAGTTTAATAGCAAATTTCAAGGAAAGTTGCTACTGGTAATTGTTTATATTTCTTATGTTGAACTAGATATTTAGGCTCTTTATGTTTTGAAGTTCTCTTAGAATTTTGTACCCAAAAAAAGAAAAAGACTTGCTATGCTTGGTGTTGATTTCATGTAGCTTCGGTTAGATATAAATGATGATTGCATTATGCATTATCATCATTTATATATAATCGAAATCTACTATGATGTTTGCAAGTAAGTTATTTGAATTCTGTTCTTGAGTAAATTCAAATTTAATGTTGATCGAACTCAACCTTCACTAATCGCTGTTTGCTAAACCCTTACGGGTGATTGGAGATTAGCCACCAATAAACATCGGTTGGCTAAGAGGAAGTCCATGCGCTCAAGGGACACGTCCCATGAGCGGACGTGTCTCCACTTGTGGAGACATGTCCTCTCATGAGACGCGTCTCTCCTTGAGACGTGTCTCCTATCTATAATATAAAAGCGCCATTCGATCTTCTATTACAGATATCGAAATCATTAATATTTTGCGATAGGAAGATCAGGAAATAAAGATTAGAATTCTGACTTAGAACACATATACAGAATTTGACATTTAGGATTTGCCATTTATTCTTAGAATAATTTGATCAGATTTGAATACATTTATATGGTATCAGAGCCAAGTTGAGAAAATCCGAATCAAATCTAGATATTAGATTATTTAGAAAAATTGTATTTTTTAAGAAATCAAATTCACATCACATTCTTCATAATGTCAAGTGTGATCAGATTTGAAGACCGTCTTGAAGGTGCAAACAACTTCACATCATGGAAATTCAGAATCATGATGATTCTAAAAGAAAATAAGTTAGTTTCATTTGTGAAAGAAAACAAGAGAGAACCAGAGGATGATCCAGAGAAAACTCAATGGATTGAGAACAATGAGAAAGCCATGAAAATTTTAGTAGATGCAGTAAAAGACCATATAGTACCTATCTTGTCAAAACATGAGACTGCATATCTAATGTTCAAATCCCTTGAGAGCACCTTTGAAATAAACAACACTAGTAGGACTCTTGCATTAACAAGACTCTCAACAAAAGAAAACAGACAGAAACTCGTAGATGAGGATATTCATGTGCTTAACACAACATCTAATAAAAGGGGTAAGAAGAATTCTTACGGGAAAGGATCATTCAAGAGAAAGAGAAATTCCTATGGAAAATGATCATTCAAGAAGAGGAAAGACATCTTTCAAATACAATGTTTTAGATGTGATCAATATGGGCACTATGCAATGAAGTGCCCCGATAGATCAAAACAACAAGCATCTTTTGCTAAAGTAGGAAAATCAAATACAAACTATGACTTTGAGAAAATAGTATTCTATTCAACCTTATAAAGTCAAGTATCTAACAACATAAACAATTGGGTAATTGATAGTGGTTCTTCAAGGCACATCACAGGGTTCAGAGAACACCTAGACACTATGATTGAAGAGACTGATGAAGAAGTAACTATTGGGGATGATTCCGCACATCCTGTAAAAGGGGTTGGAACTTGCTCCATCAAATTGAAATTTGGTCTCTCCCTACAACTCACTAGAGTCTTATTCGTACCTGGAATAAAGAGGAATCTAATATCCATCTCTGCTCTTGAAGACAATGGATATAGGGTTACCTTTATGGATGGGAAAGTTCTGGCATGGCCTAAGAACTCCACTATAAAGAAAGCTCAAACCATAGGTGTAAGACAAGGTTATCTTTACAAACTATGCACTGAAGTCAAGCAAGCCCTTACCCTTAATACTTCTGATTCAAATGAAATTTGGCATCGAAGATTAGGACACCTTCATTTCTATGCCCTACCCTCTATGGAAAAACTAGTAACAGGATTGCCTAAATTAAAACAAACTCATGAAGGAGCTTGTAAAGGGTGTGCCCTAGGAAAGAATACAAAGGGATCCTTCCATAGTAGTTTGAGTAAAACCAAAGACGTGTTAGAATTGGTTCACTTTGATTTATGTGGACCCATGTCTGTACCCTCCATGGCAGGCTTCCTATATTATGTAATAATTATAGATGACTACTCTAGGAAGACATGGATTTACTTTCTTAAGTGTAAAGAGTCAATAGAAATCCTTAAAAGGTCTAAGGAGTTCAAAGCTCTCACTGAAAACTTCTCCGGGAAGAAAATCAAAATTCTTAGGACAGACAATGGGAAGGAATTCACCTCTGAAATCTTTAAGGAATTTTGCATAAATGCTGGGATTAAGAGGGAGTTTACAGTAGCCTACAACCCTCAACAAAATGGTGTTGCTGAAAGAAAAAAATAGAACTATTGTAGAAGCTACAAAAACAATGCTATTTGACCAGAACATAGAAACCTCATTATGGGCAGAAGCCTCTAGAATTGTTGTTTAAATCCAAAATAGATGTCCACATTCTCATCTAGACAACAAGACTCCTGAAGAAGCTTTCACTGGTATAAAACCTGACATTAGTCACTTAAGGATCTTTGGTTGCCCGGTCTACATTCATGTACCTAAAGAAAAGAGATTCAAACTAGAACCTTCTAGAAAGAAGGGGGTATTTGTGGGATATAGTGAAACCTCCAAAGCCTACAAAATATTCATAACAGGGTAGAAACAAATTGAACTAAGCAAAGATGTCATCTTTGAAGAAGACTTTGCATTCAAAAGGGCAAGGAGTTCAATTGAGATAGAAATTCATAATTCCCCTAGAGTCTTAGAAGTGGAACCTACTCCTAAGATTCAGAGGGAGTATCCTGAAGAAACAATAAGTGAATTTCAATCTGCTTCAGAAGAGAATCCAAATGACAACAACAAGAAGAGACCACTTTGGGCTAGGAAAATGATTAAAGAAGCTCAAAATCATGCAGCACCCAAGGGAACCTTTAGGGAAAGTAAGAGACCCAAAAGGTTCTCAAGCTATGTTGCCCTAATAAATGAAATCATCAATTCAGAACCCACCAGTGTTACTAAAGCCTTCCAACATCAAGTATGGAAGGATGCAATGACAAAAGAGTATCAGTCCATTTTAAAAAATGATGTATGGGATATAGTGCCTAGACCAAAAGAGAAATCTGTTGTTTCTTCCAAATGGCTTTTCAAAATCAAACATGTTGCTGATGGCAGTATAGAAAAATACAAGGCACGCTTTGTGACAAGAGGTTTTTCAAAAAAGTAAGGCATTGATTATGAAGAAACATTTGCACCTGTTGCCCGGTACACATCTGTGAGAGCAGTGATAGCTATTGCAACAGCTAAAGGCTAGAAGATCCATCAAATGGATGTGAAAACTGCCTTCCTGAATGGGACCATTGAAGAGGAAGTCTATCTAGAACAGCCTGAAGGTTTTGTGATACATAAACTTGACTCACATGTATGCAGATTAAAGAAAGCTCTATATGGACTTAAACAGGCTCCCAGAGTCTGGTATGAAAGAATTGACAGCTATATCTTGGGACTAGGATTTTCCAAGAATGATGCAGACCCAAATCTTTATTTTAAGGTAATTAAAGGTGATATGCTAATAATTATTTTATATGTTGATGACCCGCTGATAACAGGAGAAGATCACCTCATTGCTCAAGGAAAGAAGGATCTAACTTCAAAATTTGACATGAAAGACTTGGGCATTTTACATTACTTCATGGGTTTAGAATTTTGGCAGAAATCAGATGGCATCATACTAAATCAAGGAGAGTATACTATTGATATTCTGAAGAGATTTGGGATGTTGGATTGTAGACCCATGTCTACACCTATGGAAACCAACCTACACATACTAAAAGAAGTAGCGACAGAATCTAAGTTTGCATATCCCACTCTATATAGACAAATAATTGGATCATTGATGTACCTGGTTAACACCGGACTTGATATTTGCTATGCAGTGAATGCTCGAAGCCAGTTCATGTGTGAGCCAAAGGAAATTCACCTTATGGCTGTGAAACACATATTAAGATATCTTCAAGGCACTATTGGATATGGTCTTCTTTATAGAAATGACCAACTAGATTTACATGGATACTCTGATTTGGATTGGGTTGGAAGTGTAACCGATTGGAAAAGCACATCAGGATGTTGTTTTAGTTTAGGATCGGCTATGATCTCTTGGATCAGCAGAAAACAGTCTTCAGTGGCACAAAGCTCGACAAAAGTTGAATATATTGCAGCCTCTATGGGAGCAAGAGAAGCAGTATGGCTCCGGAAATTGATTGTGGGACTCTTTGATGAACCCTTGAATCCTACTATTATCCATTATGATAATTAGAGTTGCATTAAACTTTCAGTAAATCCAGTATTCCATGATAGATCTAAGCATATTGAGATCCCTTACCACTATGTAAGAGACATGGTAGAAAGGAATGTGATTTAGTTGGAGTATGTCAGTACAAATGATCAAACAACAGACATTCTCACCAAGCCTCTCTCCAGAGTTAAAGTTGAACACTTCAGGAAGAAACTTCGTATGGTTGAAATGTAATTTGATATTGTGATTGAGATTCAAATTGTTTAGTTGTACTAATATATTTAAAGATGTTTAATGTGTAAACTCTTTTGTCATGTGTGTGACTCCATGACTTTATGGGCCCTCTATCCCCCTGTGTACATTATTGAAAGGTGACTATCTTTCTAATAATGAACACTTGTATTTGACATTGTAAAGTGACGACTCTACAATGATGAGTTATATCTATTATGATAGATATCATGTGACTTGATATCTGTGGACATGTCATGATAGTATCTCGTGGACATTCTGATAGATACATGAAGACTTGATGTCAATTGAAGATCATTATGATCCTTATGAGATAATCATGGTGGATAAGTATATATCCGTGGACATGCCATGAATTATTATGGTAGACATCATGAGACTTGATGTCAGTGCACATACCATAATGAAGATGTGTTATGAAGAATGTCATGTGACTTGACAAAGTTTGGAAACATTTCATATCTTCGATATCACGTGTAAGGTGATATCTCTACTTGTGTTGAGTTATCTTCCCTAGCTAAGAGGGAGTGTTGATTTCATGTAGCTTTGGTCAGATATAAATGATGATTGCATTATGCATTATCATAATTTATATATAATCGAAATCTACTATGATGTTTGCAAGTAAGTTATTCGAATTCTGTTCTTGAGTAAATTCAAATTTAATGTTGATCGAACTCAGCCTTCACTAATCGCTGTTTGCTAGACCCTTACGGGTGGTTGGAGATTAGCCACCAATAAACATCGGTCGGCTAAGAGGAAGTCCGTGCGCTCAAGGGGCACGTCCCATGAACGGACGTGTTTCCACTTGTGGAGACACGTCCTCTCATGAGACGCGTCTCTCCTTGAGACGTGTCTCCTCTCTATAATATAAAAGCGCCATTCGATCTTCTATTACAGATATCAAAATCATCAATATTCTGCAATAGGAAGATCATGAAATAAAGATTAGAATTCTGACTTAGAACACATATACAGAATTTGACATTTAGGATTTGCCATTTATTCTTAGAATAATTTGATCAGATTTGAATACATTTACACTTGGTGTTGCATAGAATGCTAGACAACACAATGCTCCAACTGGATCCACTTCCACTTACTATTGAAATTGTTTAATGCTATAAATTTTAGTGATGTGTCCTGCAAACAGTTGTGAAATTGTTGCAAAGGTTAAATAAATGAAGAAAATTTAGAAGTTCTAATATCTTCCTTAAAACATTTCAGCTAGCTGGGGAAAAGTAAAAATTTGCAGGTGTTGCCAGTCCATTAGCAATGTGAAAGGGTGAATTGTATAAACAAAAAAGTTGCAAATTAGCATGGAAAGCATCTGACGAAATGCAAACATGCATAGACAAGGATCATTTTCAGCTTATATATATTAATGCACGTAGCAAATAAAATAGAATGCAAATAAAGATTTTTCATTATATTTGTCACATATAACATCATCTCTAATTTGTTCTTTGGGGTTTACCCATTTTGGGTTCATGACCTCTAGTTCTAATCTTTTGATGTGCTCTTTTTGTTTCTAGCCTCTATTTTCATTTAGATGTTAATGTTAGTTTAGAATCTTTCCTGCTATTGTGACTAGCTGTACTCTTGAGTCCCATAGTCCTAATTTAGTCATTCGTTGACATTAAAATTTCTTTCTTTCTTTGTATTGATCTTAATGTCTTTTTATGGTCATATCATACATGTATTTGCAATCAATTTACAATTCATCTTAAAAGTGTATTGGTAACTTGAGTGAATTCTTTTGTGGATGGCTTCCATAATCAATAATAATTCTTCCTCTTAGATCATAAACTTTGTTTTGAAGCTCTTAGTTTACATAGGCAAAAGGATTGGTGGAGTTGCTACTTATGTCATGTATATTGTTGATCAATATTCGTATTTGTTGGTGTAATTAAATGTGTTGTACCTTGTCCTAGGTCATAATTACACCTTAGTTAAGTTTACTTGGGGACCACATAGGAGGTAGTTGGAGCTTTTCCACTTTTGGTGGACTTATCATGTTATTACTTTATCACCTCCACCTTTCATGGACATATCATGTGATTACCTCTCCACCTTTTGTGGGTGATCCACACTTTGTGGTGATTATCACATTATCACTTTTCCACTTTAGGTGGAGTGATAGCTTTTCACAGTTGTCTCATGTCATAAGATTACGACACTTGTCATAATCTTATGCCCTTCTATGTTCTCACCTTGGCTATATAACCAAGGGGTCTCCTATGTACATACAATTAGACAATCACAATCATATTGATAATAATACAGTTCATTCTTGTCACATTCTATTATCTCTTTTTGTGCTTTTCATTTGGTCTCAAGATCTTGGCAGCCATAGCCAATTCTAACATGGTATTAGAGTGGGTTGGGTGCCATTGGAGAGTCTTTTTCTAAAGAGAGATACCAGATTTGGGGAGGTTCCATTTTTGGCTCTTTATTGCAGGTTCAAATAAGAGCTTGCTGGAGCAAATTTGAGCTCACCATTGCGTCCGGAAAGTTTGAGAAAGTCGATTTTTCCTTTTGTTTCGTCCAAATCGGACATACGAGGCCGAATCTATGAGGGTTTGAAGCTGAGTGGTTGCCAGATTCAAAATGTAGCTGCAATTTTGGAGCATTTTGGGTCAAATCCGACCCTGCCATTGCGTCCAAAAGGGCCAAAAACCTTAATATTGACTGCCAAATCATTCAAATCGAAGCAGTTGTCTGAGGAGGCAAAATTTTTTTGCCCAAGGAGCCATACGACCCCCCAGGTCGTCATTATTACGCTAGTACGATTTTGAAAAATAAATATTTTATTTGAAAATTTTCGAATTTTTTTTTAGAAAAATCAATAGTGGAGCAATCAAATTTTTATTGTAAAAAAATTGATTTAAAAATCAAAATCAAATAAAAAAAATCAAAAAACAGAAATAATTTTCTGTGGTTTAGTATCATTGCAGAGGTTGCAGGGTACAAGGTACCCGCGGGCCCCTTTGCGCAGGCCACGTGGCCACACGATAGTGGGCCATGCAGGCCCTCGACCCCGACACATCTGCGGGCTCCTTCATCCAATCGACGGTCTTCGTGGAAAATACCGGCGCTTTTCAAAATGTCGGTCAATCAATTCCGGTGAACATCTCTATTCCGGCGGCTCTTGCAAAATCCGATGGACAACAACAAAAACCGGCGAAAAGATTCTGGGCAGTAGAATATTCCAGGCATCAAGCATATTCCGACCCAGGGTATATTCTGCTGGCAAGGGAATATTCTTTTTTCACAGGTTGTAGGCCGTCAAATTTAATCGGGGCACTTGCCGACATCAGCACACGTCAGCGTGATGTCATCGGTTCATAAGGTTTTTTTGACCCCCTTGTTGACATGTTTTTATGAAAACACCAACACAGAATAAAATGTCCAACGGTCACTCTATTTTCTCTTGATCATAGTATTCCGCATGCTAAGATTGCGTGAAAGTTCATGCGTTCAACTCCAAGGTTCCTTTTATTGCGAATAGACTCAATTGGTTGATGTGAATATGCTGGGTATTCCAAAGGGACTTACGTGAGTTGCTCATTCAGAAGAAAAGATCCTCAAATTTCGAGAGATTTGTTGATGATGCTCGAGTTCTTAAACTAACCGGATAATACTAAATGTAAAAAGATGCAAGGATTAGAGATGCTACCATCTACTCTAAATGCGGAACGTGAAGATTAATTCTTACAAACTTCAAACCAAGCTCTACTTTGCCTCACTTCGGACAGCTTCCACAGAACCAGTGCAATCTTCAAAGGAAAATGAAAGATGTTCACACTATGACCCGACATGCAAATACCATCACAATGATGCATACCAACACATGAATCATAATTGAAGTTAAGTGCACAAATACTCCAGTTGACCATGCAAGGTGAACCCACCATCAGTGAGCCCGCTAGTGGTATGGATAAGTGAAGCTTGCTCAAATTAAATGCCACATTCCACAACTACCAACTACTTGCATGAAATAAAATCTATTTTACTTTAAGCTACTTTAAGACCCTAAATGAATCGGAGAGACGAAAAAGCCTTGCTAGCTACTCACAATAACAGATTGAACCACCAAACAATGATAAATCTTTGTATTATGAGAGTGTTCACAACAACTTCTTACAAAGTCCCCAAATGAGAAAACTTTCTTTCCTCTTCAATCTAAACTATGCAATCTATGCTATGCTACTTCTAAGTTCTACCTCCAAGCTATCTCTCTTATCTTTTGATCTAATCTACTTGATTACAAATGAGGGGGGATGCCCCTTTTATAGTTGGCCCAGTCCAACAGACGACTTAGATTGAATTACAATAAAGGGCTCAGATCAAGCCACATATGGCCTAATTAGGGTTTTTTTGCCCTAAAAGCCGCCATAAAGAGGAGTGGGGCAATGAATGCACAGAATATTCTCCACTCCTCCACAGGAACCACTACGAGCAATTGATGCCCACTATCTCCAGAAGATTCTTGTCTAGAAACACATTCCACTGCTTTGCTTGCCAATTCTGTTGCGCTAGGAGGGTAAAAGAGTCTCTAAGATTGTCTCCAGAGTTCGTTCGCTCAGTCATTCACATTCATCCCTCTTGTCGTTTCAATTCCTAGACACATTTCTTCCTCGAAACTTTCATATTTCTCTAGCCCACTGCCTTGGGCGCATTTGCCTCTTTTGCACCACGTCCTTAATGCCTTAGACAAATCTTCACTGTCGTTTCCTTTTTCCAAAGTTGTAACATTGTCCAGCTTCATCACCTCAAGCCCTCACGCTCTGGCTCCGGTGTCCATCCTGCGAAACAGAAAGAAGAGCATTAGAACGCTTATAATATAAATTCACTTCACTTACCTAGTTTCCACATTCTGACTTTCAAGGTCTGCTTGATCTCCGGATGTGATAGAGTTCGTCACTTTTCTAGCAAACTTTCATCACGGGCATACTGTGTTCATTTCATGAGGTCTCCTTCAAGGGCACATCCACCACCATGTGCTTGGAGCTTGTGTCTTAGAAAATATTTCACCTTGAGGATTCATTTGAATGCTTGATGTTCTACCTTCATTTCATCTTCAAATTCTTTCATGCCTTAGACAAATTTCACCTCTTCCTCGTTAGTGTATTTGACCTCTTGTTGTTTCATTTTCTCTTTCCTTAGACAACCTTATCTGTTTTATGAATTTCACCCACTGTAATCCAAGCACTCATTTTGACATCACAAGCCAAGGCATCTTTGTAAAAACACTTATCTGCCTTAGAAAATTTATTTTTGCCTAGGAAATTCATTAAACGGGTGCTAGGCAAAAATATCTATCAAAACAATGCAAGCAAGGTGTGGAACAAATTCAAATCATCTCCCAGTGGGAAATGTCCAATACCCAGAAGAAATTTCCCTTCAGAACTCATCGTTTTCATGTGTATCCAGACGAAGGGGTACATTTAATTTTTATTATTTTTGAAAAATAATAAAATTTGCTAAGGTTGATTCCATTTTATTCTGGACGTATTCCACACCTGCAGTATTCATTTTCCGGCCTTGGCATCTTTCTTGCTTTCTTGAAGAATTTCCTTCTTGTATCTGGGCGCATATCACCTAGCATTTGGAAATTTTATTGCATCACCTCCTCCTTAGGCGTATTTCTCACTTTACCATAGAAATGCCTTAGAGAATTTTTTTAAAATTTTGTCAACTTACCCATGAAGGGCTCATTTTCATGTATCAACTTATATTTTCAATGTAATGCCTTAGACGTTTTTGTCCTTTCAGGAACCTTGGGCACATTTAGCATCTTGCACTTTCATGTTTATGCCTTAGAAATTTTTCAAACATTCACTCAAGGTGGGCGCATTTAGCCCTCTCGACTTCTATTTTCCACGCCTTAGACAATTTCCTCAAGGCTTTCACTATCCCTTCACCCCCTTTGGCGCATTTGAGGTAGGCTTCTTTCATTTTATGACTTAGAAATACTTTCAAGTCATGTTCCTTGCTTGGGCGCATTTAGCCAGGCAAGCTTTAGTTTCTCACGCCTTAACATCTTTTGCTTGGTATCATTAACTTGGGCGCATTTTGAAGGGGGGACTTCCATTTCTCTTTACTTAGAAATGTCTTTACCTCATTAACCTTGGCTGGGCGCATTTCAGCCTTCTAGCTTCTACTTTCAATGCCTTAGAAGCTTTTACAAGTCCTCATCCCCCTTGGGCGCATTCTATGGGGTGTGCTACAATTTTCATACTTAGAACTTTTTTAAACATCCTCCATGCTGAAGGCGCATTTCACCCTTGCTGCTTTTGTTTTCTTGCTTTGGGCAATTTTCGTAGCCAACATACAATCTCCCTTTTACCTTGGGCGCATATGAAGTCCTCTACTTCCATTTTCTAACTTAGAAATTTCTTCAACATTTCCAACTTGTTGAGGGCGCATTTTGCATGTGTTAGAGGAAATTCCCATGCCTTAGAATATTTCATGGCCAAGCCCCCTTTTACCTTGGGCGCATTTGAGGGGTCCTCAAGGAATTTTAATGCCTTAGAAATATTTTTAACATCCTTTCATCTTGGGCGCATTTCCACATGCAAGCTTCCATTTTCCACGCCCTAGCATCTCATTGCTTCTTGAGCACATTTTACCCTTGGCTCTTCAAGATGAGGGTGCATTTAGGCATGTCCACTTCCATTTTCTTGCCTTAGAAACTTTCCCCAAGTGACCTTTTCATGCTGGGCGCATTTGACATGTAGTGGAGGAACCTTGTGGGCGCATTTGAAGTGCCTTACTTCTAAGTGATGGAGCATTTAGGGAGGTGGGAAGGAATTCCCCCGCCTTAGTGACTCTTCACCTCCCTTGGGCGCATTTTAGCATGGCCTCTTCCACTCTTGAGCGTATTTAGCCTAGCATGGAGGAATTTCCCATGCCTTAGCATATTTTGAAGTGACTTTATGCAAGGTGGGCGCATTTTGAAGGTGGTGCTTTTATTTGTTGCCTTAGAAACTTTTAAGCCTTTTCATCCTCCTTGGGTGCATATGAGGGTAGCTCCTTCCATTTTTTCTATACTTAGAGAATTTTTTTACTTCATACCTCCTTCAAGGGCGCATTTTACCTAGGGAGGAGGAATTTTTCATACTTAGAATTTTTAAAGCCTTCACATGCTTGCATGGGCGCATTTGAGAGGGTCAACTTCCAGTTTTCAATCCCCTAGAATTTTTATCATCATCTCTTCAAGACAGGGCACACTTAGGGGGGTCTCCAGGAATTTTCCATGCCTTAGACAAATTTTCCAAGCCAACCTCAACTCTTATAGACTTGGAAATTTTCAACGCCTCAGCTATTCTATTTTTAGTAAATTTTGGAGATGTATGACTCCTCCTGGCTTCCACCTGTTTTGACTCTGGAGCTGGTGTGATATGCCTCTTGTGGCCTCGCTACCCTGTTTATACCCGTTGCCCAAGCTCATCTGCTATATTTAGCATTCTTGCTATTTTTTGCAAACCCTAAAATTGCTTGACTTTTGCAGCTCCGTTTGACTTGAATTTTTCACCATGTGGTCCTCATCACTTGATAAACCTGTTCACACCTGCCCCTTGCCTTGACCTGCTATTTGTTGGCATAAAAACTAACACCTCTGGAGTGTAAGTTTGTATGGACAGCTATGCACACTACGTAATGAGTGCTCTTCAAATTAGGAGGGGAAGCTCTCTTGTTGTGCTGGAATGCATGGAATGGAAAAGTAAACTAATATCCTATCTTTTTGTTCTCAACTAGTAGAGGCACAAGGTTAAGAAAACCTAGAACGTTGCAGCTAAGGATTTTCTGGTTTCGGAGATCATCTAACTACAACTAAGCTAACTTCTTTGAATCTATCCAGTTTCCTCAAGAAACAGAGCATGAGGAAATGGAGCGGGAATGTATTATACGATAAACTTCAGGTGCAGGCTCACAACATGAAGGCAAGGGAGGCGCAACTATTTGCTAATCTGGGAAGAAGTTTATTAAAACAAACGAATAAACGGTAAACCTGGTACAACTTCACAACATGAAGGCAAGGTAGGCGCAACTATCCGCTTGGCTGAATGAGTCTATTATAACACACATCAAACAATAAGCTTTAAGTACAGTTTTGCAACATGAAGGCAAGGTGGGCATAGCTATTTGCTCTTCTGAATAGGCTCATGATAAACAGAACACAAGGTAAGCAACTGGGACAGTATATTGTATAGACGCAATATGCATGCAATAACGATCAAACCAACAACCCCATTTAACTAAGATCGAATAAACACCATAACATTAACATGAAGGCAAGGTAGGCGCAACAATTTATTATAACAACAATCACTCTTTGAACAGATACAATAATAGCAATACTACAGGCAAGGTAGGCGCAACATGTATGCTATCAAGTAAAAGTTAAATTACAAATGAGCTTAAAGCTCTTATTTATAGACTTCAAGGTGTAGGCAACCGTAAAATCACCTTGAGTCAACTAGAGTCTTGCAGTGCATGCAAGATCTTATTCCTAAACCCTAATTGAATGAAACTATACAGTTAACTCGGAAACTATCATCAGTTAACTGAAACATCTAATCTAAATGGACAAGGTGCAACATGCACGTCCTTATTGAAAGCAAGTCAACTGGAATGCTATCATCAGTCAACTGAAAAATCTAATCTATGATCCAAGTGTTTGTAGATGTTTCCAAGAAAGACATGGCATGCAATGTGTAACAACCAGTTAACTCGGAAAGAAGCCTCGAGTTTAACTCCTGTGTCTAATGTCTATCTTGGAAAAGGTGGGATGCCTTGAACTGAAGTTTACTGGCCCTGATCTCTGGCAATTAACCCATCCACGAAGTTGCCGACTGCATCACCCTCTGGGGAACTGAAGCTCTGGCGGAGAATCCCATGTCTATGCAACATGTCTTCTCCATTAGTTATCTGACACTGGGACTCACCCTTACTCCTGGTCGCCTCATCAAACAATGTTGACATGATTGTAAGCTGATTCAACTTGCAGCCAATGGTCTCACCACTGAAAATATTGTGAATAAGTGCTTGGAGCTCTAATTGAACATTAGTAAGCTCAACATAGTCACCACCCACATGCTGATACAAACATGGTAATTGAGACACAAAGTTTCTCACATAGTGGAGTGCATTAGTAACATGCACTCTACTCTCAGCCACCTCAGATGCTATCTTTCCTTCTATCTTTGCCTTGAAGATCAACTGTGTTCTCCAAACGTAGACATCTTCTTTATCTTCTTCATCTGTGACTGCGTCAAATGACATTCCCAGGTTAGCAATCAAAATCTCATCTCTGGGTCTAGTGATGGCCAAATCACGCTCCTCCTCTTGAAGTCGTAGACGAAGCTCGCGTGCATTATACCGCAACTGGTACAAGTCTGAAAGTACAAGGCGGCCTCTAGCAATGAATTCCTCCTCCCACTCATCCAACTGCTTGCCATATGCAACCAAGTGATCAATCTGACCTTGTTCTGCTGGTGGTTCTAACATATGTGGAAGCGTGATGACAACATCCCCTGTCCTATGTACAAGGCTGGAAATGTATTGGCGAAGCTGCTGTATTTCAGCCTTGAGAGCTGATTTATCTTCACCATCCTTCACCATCCTATCCTTGGCACTATCTGTAGCAACCTGTAGGAGGTCAATATCTGTCTGACGAGTACTTCTACCGAAGTTGACTGTGATAACTTCGAAGTCTTGTGCTTCCATCTCGTCCAGACTCTTATCTTCAGGAGGTGCAGCAGTCTCAACAATAATCTCCTTTCCCACATTCCTCTCAACGTGGACCTGTTTCTTGATCCTCTTTTTAGGCACATCTTGATGGTCATGATCGAAATCTGAATGATCAAGTACATAAGATGGCTGTCTCCTTTTTCTTCCCAATTGACTCTCAAGCCAAGACGAATCCCGACTAATCCCACTGGAATGATCTGTAGTGTTCATAGGATCTGATGAAAGTGAATGTGTAGAAGGGGCACTGTGAGGAGGTGAATCCACCTCCAAATCAATGTGAATTGGAACTGGAGGCTGCTCTAGTGTTGGCGATGGTAAATGCGTTTGAACCTCAGGCTGAGGTGAACTCTGCACAACTTCTACAACAGGCTCTACATGTGGAATCACAACAGGTGCTTTTCCCTTTGAATTACTAGGTGCTGGATTCTTCCTAGACAGGTTACTCCTCTTCTTCTGCTTCGGCTTTGATGAGGAGGGTGGTATATCTCCTTCTGGTGGCGGCTCTGCTCTAGACATGGATGCCTTTCTCAACCTTCTGCTTTCTAAGTAAAGCGTACTATTCTGAATAACCCTGCTCGATCTCTCCTTCATTGATGTGAACTCCTTGGCATACCAATTCACTAACGGCAATGGTTGTCCATCAACCTGCTCTCTATAAAATTGAGGAAGTGTATCACCCTCATCTTCTGACAATCCTTCCACATCTTCTGCCAAGAAGACATAAATCTGCAGAAGAGAGAACCTACTATAGCTACGTCTGTGAACCTCAAAATCATCCTCGCAATTCACCCAGTAATCTTCCATCGTAGGTTTGTGATAAAAGAGATTACCAAGGCGAGCTGCGTAATGACCCCAAGGATCATATGTGCGTGTATCATTCAGGTACTTGAGTTTGAGAATTTCTAACTCTTGACCTACAACCTTAGCATCAACTGCTGTCTTACACCAATACATCCCGAACTGCAAAGGAAACTCAGCAGCTAGTTTATGCTTGTTGCGCAAACGTTTGTGAACTTCATACAGTTGCCTCAGGAACTCCATGAATATAGTTTTATCCGAAGGATAACGTGGTAACATTACTGATTTTCCTATGTATCCATAGACACGGATATAGGTGTAAGTAGGAAACTGAATGTACCAATCTGCCCAGTTCTTCATCGCCATTCTGGCAACTGTTGATATGCGAATGTGCAACTCCCGGTCCAAATTTCTCACTGTATATGTCAAGAAAGCCTCTTGTACACGTTTAAAATGACTTTTAGCCGTTGTGAACTCAAGCTGGTCATAATAACGATAGACTTTTTGTACACTGAGTATGCCCATCGTGTTCAACCCGTTAAACTGATTTTGATAAGCGATCAAGTACACCAGGTAAGAACACAGGTGAAATTGATGCGCAGCTAGGAAACTAGTGATTTGCTCGTGAATAGCATCACTGATGAAGGATGCTCAGTCATAATGCTCTTGCCCCAAGATGATTCTACCAATGATATAATACATCCAAGGGTGAAACTTGTTTGCGTCAGCATGACCTGAGACACGATTAAGCAGTGTAATCAAAATACCATATTCATCCTTGCACTCGCCACGACCCAAGTTGTTTGGCAACTTGTTCTTCTTTTGTTTTAACCACCTCTCCGTCATCTTATTCTGACATTTATCCAATTCAGCATTGAATGCCTACTTACTCTGACTCATAGAAATAACCAACCCATCTGGATGTTGAGGAATATCCAAACTTCGCTCGATATCAAGGGGTTTGAGACTGCATATGACACGTCCATCTATTGACCGTATCTCTTGTGTAGCGGAATTGTAATGCTTGATGCAAGATATTACAAACTCCACGCAATGCATTGAAATAGGTATGGAAGCAGCCTCGAGTAAACCGGATTGCTGAATATTCTTGATAACAAAATCCCTGATCTTAAGTGGATCCAAAACTACTTCCGGCAATACCTTATGTAGATTTGTATCAACTGTCCCGATGAAGTTATGAGCTATGACCGACTTGGTCTTGAATTCGAGCTGAGTGAACTGCATTCTGAAAAACTCGCCTGTTGACTGTGAACACGGCTGTATTCTGACAACTTTTCTGGAAAGCCAAAAATAGTTCGCTGCGGCTAAAAATAGCTTGTCGGATGAGAATTTTTACGAAAAAATCTGAGATATGGGATTTGTCCAGAAAATGATTCCAAGACAACTTAGAGCGTCAGAAATATAAAAATCTGCCCTTTACTCAGCCATGCAAAAGAATTTCGGTTGAGAAAATTAAAGCTTCAAGAACAGATGTTCTGGAACAAGTTTTCCTGAAAAATTCTGGCACATGGGTTTTGCTGAGAAAGCTCTTCTGAATCAACCCAGATACTTTGTTTTGCCAAAATCTGCCAACACTTCGAACATGCGAGAGAATTTAAGACGAGAAGATGGAAGAAATCTAGAAGAGAAAAGACTTTTTTATTATTTTATTTGTTTTTCCTCTTCCTTCAAAATCGCCACTCTATCTTTGAATTTGATGCTGAATCTGGACTTGAACTTGCAAAAGAATTTACCTATCGCCTTCGAGTTTGATTCTCTGATGAAAATTCACTAATCTCTTTGAGGAAATTCGAACTTTCAAAGCTGTGTGAATGAGAAGAGAGGCCATGCTTGGTTAAATAGATGAAATCGTACCCTCATGCATGCATGCCGAAACCCTAATTGTGAAGAAGGAATCTGATTGGCCCTTTACTAGTTGAACTGCCACTATCTCTGAGTCTTTAGTCTAAAAATAATATTTTAATTTCAAAACATGCAAATAGCTAAAAGTGGCGCCAATATTTATCTTTGAAGAAATTCTTCACTTTCAATGCTCTGCATGCAAAAATATTATTTTTATCATTTTTTCAAAAATAGCCTCTTGCTGCGCTCAACACACTTCACTGATTCTAAAAAGTCAAATTTTGACCTTTTAGGCGTCCATCTTCAAGAGTTATGAGATTTTCTAAGAATCTCCTATTTTATAGTTGACTACGAAATTACATCTAACCATGTTCAACTTTGATTTTCGGATGATTGAATGATCTTGCAACTGTGCTGAGATATCCACTGTGAAGCTTGCATAACAAGGATGAAATGTCTGCTAGGAGCAACAACTGCTAAAATCATCATCTGACACCTTAGAAAATTAGGCGCCTCTGATTAAATTGATGCTTTGACTCCAGACTTAGCCATTTCATCGTATTGCCTTCTGATGCTTCAAACTGCTATTGACGGTGAATGATGAGCCTTGTTGACTAGATAGTGGATTCATTGCGTGACTGAAAATACTCTGCATCCAATGACTGTATGTAAGGTATCTGGAAATTGTATTAGGAACCCCAAAAGAATGGGCGCCCCTATTTTGTGATAGCTCAAATACCATTTTGACAAAAGTGTGATTTTCATCTGAACACCATACTTTGACCGTCGATACCGGGAGTTGGAATGCTCTGATTCGCGTGCCGCTTGTCTCTCTGTATAATTTGCTCAACTTGCAAGAGATGTTCTTGGAGAAGACAGCCAAAAAACTGTTTCTAAGGCCCTTAAAAGAGAATCGCCTTTTTCAAATAAAATTCTAGCCTTATACTTAGTCATTTTTTGAACTGTCTTCAACCACTTCCACTTTACAGCATTGTCACCTTGACCTTGCACGTACGAGCACTCGCCAAATCCCGGAGGCTGTTGGCTGGACTCGTTGAATGGCTGGAGTAATTGCACACAAGTCTTGTGAAGACTGGAATTGCAAATAACCCCATCTGGCAGGCCTAAAGATTGGGCGCCCCTAGCCTACATACGTGTAGCTTTGTGTAGCTATGCTTCACCATCCTTTGTTTTACTTGCTCGGTAGAACCTCTGTCATGATCACTCAGAATGCCGGATCGTCTTGTGAATAGGTGCATCACAGACCTGGACTGAGCTAGTAAAGATCTCAGGAAAACCTCAATCACAAACTCATCCATCAAACAAGTCATATTTAGGGGCGCCCCTGGGCTACAGGGGTGCTCAAACCATCTACTAGCAACCTTTTCTCACATGTATCCCGCTTGCAGTTTCAACCTCTGACGTTCATAACCGGAGTTCTGCACTGGATATGCCTCCGCTTGATAGCTCGTTGAAAAGCTAGACTGATTCTGCAAAGACTGAATCCAGTAATACACACATTCATCCAGATCTGGGCCTTCAAAAAGAAGGGTGCCCCTAGGCTAAAGGGGAGCAGATCCGTATTTCTAGACTGCCTTCTTGTGAAAAACACTCTTCGTAACCTCCGCTTCTGTCTTTGTTTGCCGGAGTTCTGTAACTCAGATGGTCTTGCTCCATGGTTAGTCGGAAAGCTGATTGAAAACATAAAACAATGAATGTGTTCTCAATCCAAAACAATCAAATCTTGACCTTCAAATGGAAGGGCGCCCCTGGGCTACAGGGGAGCGGATTTGCTCTGAATTCACTGATTTTCACCATTTTATACTTTACAAACGTTCTATCCACTGCTGAGTTTGACCATGTCGACGTGTTGTGACTGCCGAGGTGTGTGTATGACTATACTTCATCATTTTCACAAGTATGGACACTATAAAGTTGATTTGCACGTTGATTGCGCAAGTGTCTACTACGTTACATAGTGAAAAGTTCCCAAACTTAGTTATTTTAGCACTTTTTGCCAATCTGAAAATCCCCTCCGTCAAAAAGCATTATTTTCAACATCTTTCTTCGTAAAGCGTTCTTCTTTGAGTTTCAGGCTTAGATATTAACAACTGGTACTGGCCAACTGCCATTGACGACCTTAGAGGTCCTAACTTTTCTCCTGAAAAAGTTATAACTACCCACCAGTCTTAAACTGACTTCACCACTGTGATCGTGATGTGAAATAAGCCAATCAAAATTAATTTCAGCCAATTTTGGCAAGTTCCTATTTTTTAGGGTTTCGAGCTAAAAATAGATTTCAGAAACCCTAATTTTCAAATTTTGCCAGTATCTTCTTGGCATCATACTGACTAAAAGCCCATACTTTATTTGCCCAAAAATTGAGTTTTGACCTCATTTTTACAAGGTTTAGACCATTTTAAGCAAAATGCCTTAATGAAGCAAAAAATTTGGTTTGGGTACAACACTATTTATAGCCGTGTTCCAGAGACAACTTACTATAAATAGTAAGTTCTTGGATTGCGCCCAAATTTTACCAGTGGATTGCCTGAAGGATGCTGATCGCAATGGGATACCTTTGTTTTTCGAAATTCTGGCTTTTTACCCCTCTTTTTAGTCATCGAAGCTGGAAACCCTAATTTGATATGCATGTGCCTTGAATAGTCTCCGTTTGACCTCGTTTTTGTTGCATGTTGCTCTGTTCGTGATATTGAAGTGTCGGGTGGCTGTCGGAGTGAAACTGCCATTTATAGTAAGTGTCCGGAAAGTGGTCAATTTGATGTTGGATGAGTTTGCATGTCACAGTGCCTGTGGGATCTCAAAAAATCCAAAAAAACCTAGAAAACTGGTCAACATGCGGGCACTGGCTAAAAATAGTAAGTCCCTGAAAACTGATCCACTCTGCCTGCATGTCACATCACTGCAAAGCTCTCGAAAAACCCATGAGGTATATCCAGACATGCGTTGGAAAACTCTGCATGCAAACCCTAAAAATAGCCTCAGAAGGCTGTACCGTTGAAAGTCACCATCTCGATTTGCATGTTATACCATCGCGAAGGTCTTGAAAAACCCAGATCGATCCTCCAATCATGCATCGGAAGATCATATGTTTAAACCCTGAAAATGGCCTCTGAAGGCCGAACTGCTAAAAATAGCAAGTTGTTTGATACTGTTCAAATTTCTCGTGTAGGCACTCTGAAGCTACCTGGACGTGCTGGAGTGGTTAGAATTCCAAAATTCTGAAGAAAAGACCTTCCAATTAGGTACTTACTAAAAATAGTAAGTTTTCAGAACATCATGAAAATTCAGTGGGCAGGAAACCTTCTGATAACAATGATAAGCTCAGAGGTCAATTAGCCAACTCAATTTAACTTCAAACTGTCTTGAAGAATGAAACCCTAATTTCACAAAGAGCCAAAATTTCCATCATATCAAAGATAGGGACATCCCCGAAAGGACAAAAAGATTAGAGAGAGAGAGAGAGAGACAAAACAACCCAAAAACCAAAGCCAAAATACCAGAATGAAGCAAAATTTAGGGGGGTCCCCATTTGAATGGGGCGATGTGTGAAAAAAAGGTCACAACACCCCTCTCCATTGAGCTTCTTGACTTTGCAAGCGAACTTCAGAGGCCCATAACTTGAGCTCACGATCTCCTTTTTTCGAGCAATTTTTTTTTATTTGGGCTAGTTTTTCATGCTCTTCGCAGTGGTGCAATCAGTTTTTAGTTTTGGTGTCTGGTTTTTCCAGAATCTGCAGATTCTCATAGGTGTTGCTACTTCGTCCTCATTTTGGGAACTTTAGAAGCTTATATCTTGCTCCTACGGTAACATTTTTGGGTGATTTTTTTTTTTGAAAGTGCATGATTTTTATGTACTTTCTAGTGATGTAATCAGATTTATATCATCTACTATAAATTTTTTCACTTTGAGTTTGAGGCCTATTTTGGCACTTTGCATGTACCGAGATCAAAGTCCACTTCGCTGTTTTTGGCAAGTGGCAATTGTAAACGCACTAAATATAAAGTGTCAAATCAGATATTGCTTGGGAGGGTTTCTTGATTGAGTGATTTGGGGGGGTACTCTTGCAGTGGTTGGTTTAATTCTTTTGCTTGGTTTGTGTTCTTGCAATGGGGAAATCTCAAATAGAATTCCTAACTCCACATAATTATGCTACATGGAGAAAAGCAGTATAGAACTATCTCATGATGAAAGGTCTAATAGGTCATCTAAAGCATAGTTTACATACTCGAAATCGGAGAGTACTCGGCAAGCCCAAAAAATTTGACTCGGCAAATACTCGGCAACTTAAAAAGTAGCAAAATTTCTTGTAAAAACACATTTTTTTTGCAAAATTCAATTACAGAATGCATCAAATAAGTCTAAAAACCATGAGGGAGTGTTTTATATAAAATTTCATTGTTCAATACATATGGATTACAAAATGGCATCATTATACGAAGCCGCATAGTAAAAATACTAATAACTATAATGAATTTATGATGATTGTATTTGAAAATCATCATCATAAATTTCATATCTAGGCAATTACAACTTCCTCTTCCTCGACCTAGAGAAAAATTGGGCGGTAGAGGGTAGTGGTACGGTCCTTGCACTCGATCCTGGCTCCCTGCCTGCCGTAGAAGATTGTGGCAATGGCTCCACCATGCTGGTAGGTGGCAGTGGCTCCTCGACCACATCAATGTCATCCACTCCAATCTCCCCTGCTTCTGTTGCTGGCAAATCCTCCATAGCTTGCCTCTCGAAATCAGCAATCTCATCCTCTGTAAACAAGGAGGCCTCATCATCCTGCACGGTCCAATCACAGTATGGATCAATGTCATCCAAATCAATGAGCTCGTCTGACTGGTCTTGCACCTTTCTTGTGCGAAGCCGAAGGTTATATTGCACAAAAACAAGATCATTGAGGCGTTGTTGAATCAACTTATTACGCTTCTTTGTGTGAATGGCATCAAACAAACTCCAGTTCCGTTCACAGCCAAAAGAACTACAAGGTTGAGACAAAATTCGAAGGGCTAGCCTTTGCAAATTTGGGGTTTTTCCACCCCAATCTTCCCACCAAGAACCACAAATAAGATATTCAAGTTTTTGTAAATATTAATAAAACAATAGTAATAAGTAATAATAATTGTAATTCATAATTTGCAAGATATAAGGCTTCACTTTTTCTTACTTGGTGTTTGGATCTCTCTTCCTCGTTCACATAATTTGGCAGAAAACAAAGGCCCCCTAGCTTGCTTATATGTTTGCAACTCTAATAGGATGAGGTCTTTCACTTCAGATATAGGTGTCATCCTTTCAATACATGTGAATAGGCCCTCCATAACCTCCCCATTAGATCCGTGAAGCCATCAAAGAAGTAGAACTTGGGGTTGAGAAAGTACCCCGCTGCATGAATGGGTTGGTGGAGTTGATTGTTCCACCTTCGATCAATGATCTCCCAAATAGGGGTAAATCTATTTGCATCCCCCATGTAATAGTGTTGGATGGCCACTTTGGCCCTATCCATTGCCTCATAAAGATATCTCATCACATTTTTCTCGCTGTCCACCAAGCGCAAGACCCTCACCAATGGCTCCGTCACCTATAAAGTACAAAGTAGAGCCAAATTTAAATTACACCTTACAATGAAACAAAATACTTATATAATTTTAAATTAAGAATAAAAGATTCAATCTGAAAATTCATTAGAGTTGAAGTTACCTTGACAATCTCTAATGCTCCAGTTGCAAATTGACTATCAAAGATTATTGCTTGAATCTTTTCTCCATCAGCCTTCTTTGAGTAAGTTGAGTCTACCCATGGTTGACTCACAAACATTTGCTTCAAGGAAGTCAATAAACTAGTGATACTTTGCAACGTTAGAAAATTAGTTGCAAACCTTGTAGCACCCGATCGCACAAGCTCTTTCCCCTTGGTGTGATCTCTCATCAATTGAAGAACCCATGGGTGATTATATATATATTTTGTTATGTCTCTTGCTTGTTCTACAATTGGTTTCACCCAATCAATTTTGCCTATATCCTCCAAAAGAAGGTCAAGGCAATGGGCTGCACAAGGGGTCCACAAAACTGTTGGATGCCTCTCTTGAAGCAATCTACCAGCTGCCACATATGCCGCTGCATTGTCAGTAACAACTTGGACAACATTTTCTATGCCCACCTCTAAAACAACCTGCTCCAACATCATGCTCAAATTTTCTGCATTCTTTATTATGTTGGAGGCATCAATTGACTTTAGAAAAACCATCACACCATTGGAAGCCACTATAAAATTGATAAGTGTGCGGTTTCTTCCATCTGTCCAGCCATCTGAAAGAATTGAGCATCCAAACCTTTCCCATTTCTTCTTTTCTACTTCCACAATTCCTTTTGCATCTACAATAGCATCTTCAAGTAACTTGCCACTTAGATCTCTTGGAGTAGGGGCCTTGTACCCTTTGCCTGCAACTGTCAATGCTGTCACCAAACACTCCCAATATGGACTCCTTGCCACATTGAAGGGAAGGTTGTTATAAAACCAAAAACTTGCACAAGCCCTGTCTACCTCTTTGTGCACCTCCTTATTCCACCTAGTTGCTTCCAATGAAGGTTGTGATCCTTGAATATTTCTGGGCATAAAAAATTGGAATTTGCTTGAAGTGGATGGGATATTGCGACCAGCACGTAAACGTGGACCACGACTAGAGCCCACAATGGCTTCAGTTTGCATTTGCACCTCAGAATCTTCAACCAAATTAGGAGCAATGGCTGCTTGCACGACTGCTTTTACTTTTTCCCTCTCCAATTTTTTTTCATCAAGTGCTGCAAGAACAGCTATCATCTCTCGTTTCACCTCTATAGTGGCTTTTTCACATGCCTTTGAATCACGACAAGGAACACCAACAAGATGGTATTTGAGGCGATTGATGCCTCCACTAATCCTCTTCTTGCAATGAGTACAAATAACATTGCCTGGTACTGGCCCGTAATAACCATGTTTCCAAGTAGGATCACGGCTACCAGGTGGTCTCCTTTCAATGAAACTTGTGCCAACTGAGTCTGAAGCAAATGCAGAGGCGGAGCCGGATGCCATTGTGATTAAATAGTAACCTACAATATTAGAAATTGAACAATAAATATATTAGAAGTTGTAAGTTGTAACAAATCTAGTACAAAGGAACAATCAGCTAATTGTTTACACTTTAACTTTATTCAATGACAATCATTATCTAATTTCAGTTTTTTCATTCTTATATTTGTATTTTTTGTTGGATGCACATTGATTTAATTTACTTGTATGCAAATTGGCATTGCAGCCCTAAGTCCTAAGTCCTAACCCTCTTGGCTGTTGCAAATTTGCAGGTGGGAGCAACAGATTATCATTACATAGCAATTGCTCAAAATTATACTGTATTTAATAATTTATTTCAGATATTCCACTATAAAAGTACTTTGAGACTTTCAATCATAGTTCGTAGATGGGCAAGTAATCTATGTGGATGAACAAAAGTTGTGTGTATGTGTGGATATATATGTGTGTGTAGGTATTTGCATGCAAGTTTGCAACATGTGTGTGTAACTTGTAAGTTGTAAGTACGATGTTTGTGTGTGTAGGTATGTATGTATGCAGAGTGAAGACTGCACTGTGCACACATACATATCTATACACATGTCACATACACATGATGGCAGGTTTGCATGCATATACACACTCAAACATATCTATACACACAGTGCACAGTGATAATAATATGAGTAAACATTCTCAAATTTCAACTTCTAAAATGTTGATGAAATATGATGATATGAGCTCTGTTTCTGCTTATTAAACCCTCCTTTCAGCACTCTTTTGTTTCAAACTTTCATCATTCATGGCCATGCATAGAAATTTTGTAACAAAGTAGTGCTGAATCATGAAAGTTTGAAACAAAGTAGTGCTGAAAGGAGGGTTTAATAAGCAAAACTACAGTTACTTTGGTTTGAATCATCACATTCACAGCCCGGCTACAGTTTTCAATTTTATATCTGATTTTCATGGCTTCATTATAAACGAAATTCATACAAAATCATTATTTTTTGCAGAGTATGTACATTGTAAAGCTAAAAATAAATAATAAAATCCCATCTTAGCAAGCCAATTTATATACATTATTGATAATAAATATAATTATATTACTATCTAATAATCTGTAATATATATCTTTTATTCATAATAATATATATTACAGATTATTAGATAGTAATATAACTGTGAACTGTAATATATTATTTATATATAATTTTATATACATTATGAATAATAAATATTAAATATATTTAAGTTTACTATCTTTAATATATTTTTATTCATAATATATTACATTTAAAATTTTAATATATATTAATATTAAAATTTAAAATTTAATATATTATGAATAAAAAATATATGAAAGATAGTAAATTATTTAGTATTTATTATGAATAATGTATATAAATAAAAATGATTTTATAATAACTTTATAACTCTATAGTTCTAAATTCTAATTTTCTAAATGAAGTATGATTCTATGAAGTATGAACGACTTGAACTGTTACGACTGAACTCACAGATGAAGCCGTGAGGTATGAACAGAGAGCAGTGATCTGAGAATATGTTTTACTTTTAAATGATTCGAATTTCGAAATAATGAAGTCATGAAATTAGAGATGAAGGTAAGAAGAAATAAAAAACCGTAACCTATAGCTGATGTTGCAAATCGCGACGCCAAAACCTTCCAGTTCGCATTGAGATGAAGTCTCGATTGCGCCAAAAATCAGTGGAAAAACGCGGGTGTGCTAAAGGATATGCATTCGAGGGTTTAAGTAGAATTAACTGCTGAAAAAACGTGTGAAAAGACATTAAAATTTGTGCGAAAATATGGAAAAAAAAACACGCCAAATTTATGGCGACCAAATGGCGATTAATCATCATTATTTCCTAGCGATTACTCTGCAACAATCGGCGATTTTTTCCGCTGTAGCATTTGGCGAGTAAAAGTAGCATTTAATCGTTTTTAGAAAAGTTTGGCGATTAATCGCCCACTCGTCGATTAACCTGCAATTTTGTAATCTATGATCTAAAGGACACCATTCAAAAATCTACTAATGCTAAAGAATTGGCAAAATGGGAGATTGATCATGAGAAAACACTTGGATGCATATGTTCATTAGTCTCATTTGATTTGCAATTTCATATTGAATCATGCAAAACACCTAAAGAAGCATGGGAGACTTTTGAAAAATTGTATGGTAAAACGGATAAGATTAGGGGATATCGGATTGATAATGATTTGATGAATCTTGATCCTAAAAGTTTTGATCACATCCAAGACTACATCTCCAAAATCAAGCAATTAAGAACACAATTGAAAGAATGTAGCATTGAAAAAGAAGATTTACAATTGATTTTGAATGTGTTATCCAAGCTTGGTCTTGAGTATTCAGTGTTTGTTTCTAGCTTTCATACCCATTGACTTTCTATGGGAGCATCATATGTTGATCCTAAGTTTGATGACTTTGCAAATCTCCTAATCCAAGAGGAAGCTAAGTTAATGAACATGGGTCTAATCAAGTCTTCCAAGCCACATGCATTAATGGTCAGTGAGTCTAAGGGACAAAAAGAATCAAGGAATCTTGATAAGAAGCAAAAGCTGAAAAAGAACAAGCCACATAAAGAATCAGAATCCACTCACTCAAAAGGAGAATCATCTAAGGAGGAGAGGCCTTTTTGTGCATATTGCAAGAAGGATGGACATGAAGAACACTATTGTTATAAGAAGGATATTGATGAATTGAAAAATATTCTCAAAAGGAATCACATTGATTTGCCTTCTAGAATGTCTAAATCTTCTTCTCCTTCTTCAAAATAGTCTAAAAAGGACAAAGGTCAAACATCTACATCAAGAAATAAAGGACAAGCTCTTCGTGCTTTTTCAGGTCCAGGATCAGGGAGATGGCTTCTAGATTTAGGAGCATCTCATCATATAGCATCTTCACAGTCTATATTCTCTTCATTTCAGCCTTGTACTATGTTTCCTATCTTGATGGGAAACAATAAATACATGAGTGTAATTGGGAAGGGATCTATTAGTTTTGGGGAGAACACTTTTCAGGATGTCTTGTGTGTTCCTCATTTGACGAACAATCTTCTTTCCATATATCAGATTACACATGGTGCAGATGGTTGAACTATGGAGTTCACGCCTGATTGAGTCATCATTTGAGACTTGGAGAGTAGAGAGATCATTGCTACTAGGGTGGTTGATCATTCATCTCGGTTGTATACCTTTGCAGATTTTGCTTCTGATGATGACATTGTTCCTTTGACTGTTGATCACACATCTTGTATGGACCATGATTTAGAGGAGACATTTGGCTACTTGAACTTGGGAGTTCTCACATCAGATCCAGTTCTTGAGTCATGCATTTCATCTCCTCCATCTACTGTTGTAGTTGATGATGCTTGTGATTCCACAGTTTTAGTTCCTTGTGATTCAGTGCAGCAGGATATGCATTGTCTTCCAGATATGGCTACTTTGGATGGCTTCTTGACAGGTATTTCAGACTTGTTTGTGGAGTCTCATCTTGCAGATTTGGGGGACACCATTGATGACATTCATCTTTTCTTTGATGAAGATGCTCCTTCTTCAGTTGTTGTGAGGGAACACTCCGACCCTCTTGTTCATTCTCTACATGATCATTCTTCATAGTTTGGCGTGAGTGTGGATACTTTTGGACAGCATTTGAAGGAGGATTCTTTGTCTTCAGAGGGGATATCCTTGTCTTTGGATAATGTTCTACATTCGTCTCTACTAGATTTTGGATTGTCCTCTTCAGTAGTGTGGCCTAGAACGCCTGTTTGGAGTGTGTCAGCTTTTAGCATCAACATGGAGACACTTGTGCATCATTCAGAGATATCATCCATCATTCCCGACATCCTGCATACATCCATGGTTTTGTTTCTTCCTAAGGGGAGGAACGTTGTTCGGCGAGATTGGATCATCTTCAACATTCAATGTCAAGCTTCTACCATCATTGCAGGAGACTCAACATTGAGGGGGGGCTGCCTTCTCTCTCTTCTACTTCTCTCTTATGGGGAGGGTCTTTTTCCTCACATGAGGTTTTGGCCTTCTCATGCATCATTGAGAGCATTTCATTTTTTGTATCTTTTATCTCTCTTTTGGGGAGGAGTTTTGTCCCACTGGGTTTTCTCCTTTTCTCTGTTTGTGAGAGATTTCTTTGCATTTGTACATAGGTACCTAACATGGCCTCGTTGTCGGGACCCATCTTGCATTGTTTGCTTTTGTGTACATTCTCCCTAAGTTGCACTTAAGGGGGGGTGTTAGTGTAATTAAATGTGTTGTACCTTGTCCTAGGTCATAATTACACCTTAGTTAAGTTTACTTAGGGATCACATAGGAGGTAGTTAGAGCTTTTCCACTTTTGGTGGACTTATCATGTTATTACTTTATCACCTCCACCTTTCATGGACATATCATGTGATTACCTCTCCACCTTTTGTGGGTGATCCACAATTTGTGGTGATTATCACATTATCACTTTTCCACTTTAGGTGGAGTGATAGCTTTTCACAATTGTCTCATGTCATAAGATTACGACACTTGTCATAATCTTGTCGTAATCTTATGCCCTTTTATTTTCTCACCTTGTCCATATAACCAAGGGGTCTCCTATGTACATACAATCAGACAATCACAATCATATTGATAAGAATACAGTTCATTCTTGTCACATTCTATTTTCTCTTTTTGTGCTTTCCATTTGGTCTCAAGATCTTGGTAGCCATAGCCAATTCTAACAGTATTGTCTACAATGCAGTTAGTATCTGCATTTATCGGGCTTCTTGAGATTATTCTTGTCTCAAGGATGAATCTTAAGATGCAAATCTCGGATCAAGCTTTTGTTTTTGATGATGAAGCTTTGACTAAGGCTATATCCAAGCTTCAAGTAATGCCAACGCTTGTACTATCTTCCCAGCTTTGCCCCACTAGTATTGAGGCCACCATCTTTGCTTTCCTAATGTTAGTGTCGACCTTTGGACATACATGCGGCTCCTGGTCTGGGGCACTTTTGCTGGAAAAACCTAATTCCCTAGTAAAACCGTAAAAGTTAAAACATTGCATGAAGACCAACATTTTTCAAGCTTTCTTGTATGCAAATTCAGCATTTAACTTACTCAAGAATGGAAGATCTGAAATTTACAAATATGTTTCAGAATTTAGAATTTTAAGCTGTGAACTAAAAAAACATTTTGTACCTTCATTTATAAATTTCTCCAAAAGCCATTTTACCATATCATCCTTAGCAAATGCAAAGCAAGCATGGCTTTAATTCTAAAATACCAGCAAATTACTCACATTATTCTTCTATAGTATTTTGTGTATTTGAACACCGAAGGAACTAAGAGTGTTAGGAAAGTATAACAATGCTAGCAAAGGTTATTCTATTTTTTGAAATTGTGTGAGAAAAGAAAGACCTATGACTTATTACATGAGTTTAGAATTAGGTGCCCAGCTCTCTAGGATAAAGGTTGGATCCTCTAAAGTGGGGAACAAAGTATACATCAATGCAAAACACAGTTTCCTTGGGAATGGACTGGAATTGTTGCCATTATGGAAAGAAAAGAAAAAATAATGTCAATCAGGACAGGTCCAACATCAGCCAAGTTGGGTCTCTTTAACAAGAGAAAAAGAGTAAGACGAGAAATAGAGTAAGGCAAGAAAGCTGGAAAACTAGCTCAAAAAATTTGAAGAGTACTGAGCAAAAAGATTGAAGATTAGAGGTTCCCTGAAGGTTCTGCTCTTAGTATCCAGAGAGGATATATAAATCACATGGAATAATAGCTCTTAAGACTGAGGGGCCCTTACGGATATTTGTTCAACACCCTGTCCAATTCTTTGCTTTCTAATTTGCACCTCTATTTCTTTGTGCACCTAGCTCTTTGGCATTGGAAGAGGATTCGGACACAAAAGGAGAGCATCCAGACCTATTGAAATGCACTATTTATAAATCCATCATTGTGTCTTGGAAGCATAAATTGAAGAACCGTGCAACATATGGAAGGAATGATTGCAATTGGTAATTAACATATAATCAAATTTTATGGGCTGAAATGTACTCCAATACTAGGGGATATGTGTATAAAATCAATGGCATTTAGAACTAAGCAAAAATGAAGGTCAAATCTAATTGCAAATTAAACAACAAATTAGCATGCAAAGAATTTGAGGAAATGTTAGAAAAGATGGCCATAAGCCAACTGACTAAATGTCCAACTTGATGTGAACCGAAAAAAAATACATATAGCAAAGAAAGCAGAGATGAATGCAATCGTCTTTTTCTATGTATATGTATCTAGTGTATTTGTGCAGCTCAGTGTTTTGATTAGATTACCTTTCTGTCCATCCTATGTGACTGTGTAGAGCATCAATATGAGTTCTGATCATGTTAGTCTCTATGCTACAACTGACACTGGTTTGACTGCTGCAACACTTACAGATAGCAATCTCTATTGACCTTAATTCAAACTATTGACCTTAATTAAAGTTTGAATCTGGCTATGATCACATAATATGTATGGACTAGCAAGTCACGGTTTCTCTCCAAGTTTGCAAAGATTTTGATTTTCTCCTCTATATTTGAACATTATTATGTTACAGACTTGTTTTATCAGTATTTTGTTTATTGCAAATTCTGCTCTATAATCAATTCCACAGTTATGGAGGCATTGTGAATGGGGAAATCATGTGTAATTTTGCAATTCAGAGATCTCCTCTGACCTAGCAAATTGCTTTCAACGTGGCAAGCTACATGGTTCTTATTATTTATTTAATTATATCATGCTTTCTAATAGATAGTAATAAATAATTGTTGCATAGCTTAGACTTTCTGCGATTACCGCTACACTATCTGCTTTGTACATGATTAGTCCTCAGTTATTTTATTCTTTTTGGTCATTATATGTACATAATGCTTGAACAACATTGATATTCTCCTAAAATGTATTGTGGCTTCCTACTAGTGAGTGAAGGTGAACCTCGACCTTCATATCAAGTTGGACAGATAATTGATTGGTTTGTGCTCCTTTTTTCTAAACATTTTGTTAAATACTTTGCATGCTAATCTACATCTATTTCTGCTTATGCAGCTCACCCTTGCACGTTGCAAACATGTTGGGAAGACCTGCACATATTTACTTTTCCCTAGGTAGGCAATATGGCTTATCTTGCATCATCCTGTTTAATATGTCTGGACTCATCTTTTTTTTGAAAGAACCTATCATATGCTTTGCATACTAATCTGCATCTCTACTTGTTTGTGCAGTTAGCTCCTTTGCATTGCAGGGGAATTGACAGAAGCTGCACACATGTACTTTTCCCTAGGTAGGCGATGTAGTTTCTCTTGCATTATCCTTTTCAAATTGATGGGTTTAGACCTATGCTTTTTCTGTTTAATACACTCAACAATACCAATGTAGATAAACAAGCATAAGATATGTTTTCATCATCGCAATTATTTTAATTAAAAAAAGGGACCTGCCAAGACACATGACAACAAATATTAGTCCCTAACTTCGGTAGGGCTTATATTTTTAGGACAACATTTTGATTTCAATTGGTTTGCCTTGTGCCTAGGCAAAAGTTAATCTGTTTGTCTAAAGTTATAAAATTATTTTTCTTCTTTTATTTGGAAAACTGTTTTATAAGGGCCAGGTGGCTTTAGATTGTCATGTACTGTCATCTAAGAGCCACAAATTGAATTGATGGAAGAATTTTCAGCCATACTTAAATGCTCTTAATTTTCTATATTAATCTCCTGGTATTGGAGTACTTCTTTGGCCCATGAAATTTGATTATACGTTGATTACTGATTATGATCATTTCCTACAATATGCTTCACAGTTCTTCAATTCATGCTTGCTAGACATAGTGGTGGTTTAAGTAGTGCAGTTCAATGGGTCTAGATGTTATACAGTTAGTTCTTCCATGTTATTCATGGGTTGAGAGAAGCTGTACACATGTACTTTTCTCTAGATAGGCAATGTACCTTCTCTTGCATTGTCCTGTTTAGTATGATGTGTGACCGATTATATTGTCCAGGAGGCTAGATACACTACATATTAAACAAAGCAATGTAAGAGAAATTACATTGTCTTTCTTGGTAAAAGTCAATGTGTATTTTGAAATTATTTAATGGCTTGATGTTTCTGCAGTCCTTAATTGTTGAGTTTTGAGACAATGAATTTCTGCATAAAAAGCTGGATTTGCAATTACCTTACTAAATGAGCAAATAGGTTAGTGGAAGTGAAAATGGTCCCTGGCTTACCAGTAGCAATGTCACTGTGTGGTGGACGTAGACTGAATAACATTTTAGATTTTTCACACTCCAATTACAATCATAAAAGGCCATTGCCATCCACTATTCATCTAAATCTCGCAGCATTATGTAGAGAGGGCTAGTTGAAGAAGGCAGTGGACATTCTGCTTACTACACAGTACCCTCCTGAAGACTTTTCAAATTAAGGTTATTAACATGCATGTCAAATGCAGGAGTAGGCAGTCACATGTTTCAGTAAATGCAATGAACAGGTTTGCAACCCAATCAATTCACATTTGCCAGCATACTTGCAGCCTGTGCCAAAATGGGAGCTTTGGAACAGGGTATGGATTTCCATCAAAGCATAAAGGACACAGGAATTTTGGCAGATGTTGTAGTTACAACTGCCCTGGTACACATGCATGCAAAATGTAGAAGTGTGCACAAGGCACACAAACTATTTTGCACTTTTTATGTTTGCAAATTTCTGCAACTTTAAGAAGTTTTCAAGAAATGTGACCTCATGGAATGCAATAATTGCAAGATACACACAAAAATGATTTCTTGAAAAGGCTTTACAAACTTTCAAGCAAACACAATTGGCTGGTGGAAAGCCAGATGCTCCAACCTTTGCCAGCGTCCTCACAGCCTCTGTGAAGAATGGGAACTTCCAAACAGGGTATGGATGTCCATGAAAGCAAAACAGGAGGATTTTTGTTGTGTGTTGTAGTTATGCAAGTGTCCTGGTAGACGTGTATGCAAAATGTAGAAGCATAGACAAGGCACATAACTGTTTGACAAAATGCACCAAGGAAATGCCATAATTGCAGGATATGTTAAAAATGGGAAGAGGTTGTGGACATCCATCAAAGCATAATTGAAAGTGGAATTTTGTAAGATGTATTTGTTGTGAGTGCTACTTCCAATCACCATAGCCTTCACAAGAACTTATGCCCAAAATTCAATAAAGAGGAATTTTTGCACAAATTATCTCTTGAATAATTTCAAATTGTGATTAATTTTCTTTGCAGCTTCTATTGTATAGATGAGATTTGAAGTTCCTTGTAATTTCTTATGGTATTCACTAAAGTGGCTCAGTTTTTCAAACATGTAAGGTGCAGATTCATTTGAGAGACTTTGGAATGCATGTACATCATCCTATCAATATGTTTGGCAGAAAAATTGAGTGACTTTAATCAATTCTTTTATATATATATATATGAGCAACTTTAAGCAATATGTACACACATACATATCTATAATATAAGCACACACACACATATATATATGTAATCTCAACAACAATATTGCCCATGCACAACATATTTAAACAAAACAATACAAGAGCAATTACATTGTCTACTTGGGTGAAACTACATCCATGCCATAGAACTGTTTTATTCTGTTTGTAATATTATTCGTTTTTATCTTGCAGATTTTCTTTAAGGCAGATGAAAGAAATGTGTATGAGTTCTTTTGAATGCCTAGGAAGGTCAGTATCTTTATTTTGTATATATACCATGTATTTGACATTTTTTCCCTATAATTTATTCACAGTGTAATGCTTGTTGCTTGATAAATGAGCTAATGAACATGTTATTCTGATTTCCGTGTATGTACTGCTGAATGTGTAATTCATTGATATAATGTTTTGTTAGTAGACATCACACACACTTCTATTTTGCTAATATTTCGTCATACATCGACCTTTTCCAAAAGTCTGTACAATAGATGCATGCAATGCAAATATGCAATAACACCTAACATTGATATAAATTTGCTTCTTATTGCAGTAAATGCAGCCATCTTTTGTTGAGGTGTAGTATTATAAACACCATTGCATCAGTTGAACTATTTGAGAATTTAAAACTACAATCCTTCACAAAGGGATATAAAGTGGCAAAGAATTTGGCATGCAAGTAGCTCTCAAAACCTAGAGGATAAAAGGATGGATAGAAATGACCTAATCCAAATAAGTTTGTGCAAGCTTACCTTCCTTTGGGTTTGAGTACTTTTTTTTAAAATTTTGTTTTCTAAGGCTCATAGTATTAATTGAGTTCTAACAAAGAATACATTGATCTTGTAAAAAATATTTCTGGCTATATTTTGATCATCTACCATTTGATGTTGATGATGCGTTTTCCTTGCTATAGGTATAGTGCTGGTAATGTGTGCTAGCATTTTGACAGTGCAACATCTTGCTAGCAAGATGCTTACAGAAGTCCTCATTGTGTAGACATAAACAGCTGTTGTCTTTAATTGTTAAAAATGCAAATTGTATACTCAAATGTTTCTCATAGTGAAAACAAATTTTAAATGGTTGCCTTTAAACATCTGACCAATTAGAAATGCAAAATATTGGTTCAAATGCTGATGACTTCAATGACAATGAGGGTTTTGCCATGTTTATTACAGTTTTGCTTGTCCAGTTGCAACAATTCTGACGAGTGTACAAAATTTGGAAAAAAGGTTGCACGGTTGTCGTAAAAGCTTGTCTCTCTAGCTATATTTTGATCACCTGACATTTTGTCTTGACAATGTGTTTTCCTGACATTTTCTTACTCGGTCCTGCTCTTAAAACTGCAAGTGTAGGTGGAACTAACACAATATTTTAATTGGTTTTTGTATCATGCAATCTTTGCAGTCCATGTGAGCACATTTTTTTTAGCAATTTTGTTAAATGGTTCATATTTTGTAATGTTAGAATTTAAATTGCCATTCTTGCTTTTGTCAAGCTTGTAACAAAGCAGAGGATGCAAGATCTAAAGTGGCTAAGGAATTATACAAAGAACTACAGATTGCTACACAATGAAGCAATTCAAAGGAAGAAAGAAGAAGGGAATGTTGCTTTGGATGAGACTGAAGCTGAACTAAACAGTTGAAGCAATCTAGAAGAGAAAATAAGTTGAAGAACTCAATGCCCATAATGAGGGGGACAGGTGCATTGCAATGCTTAGTAGTCTTGCTTAAATTGATTTTCAACTTGGTTTCCACTACTATGTTAGGAATTATAGTGCATGACATAGAATAAAGTAATAATTAATAAATCAATTTATTAGATGTTAGGTTTTAGTTAGTTATTAGTTATGAGTTAATTGGTAGTTAGTGGTTTGGGTAGTTAATAAGTTGAATGGCTTTATAAAGCCATATAATGTAACCATTTGAGTGTTGATGAATGAAGAATTTACAGATTTGATCCTTTGGTTCTTTCTTGTCACCATTTCAATATGGTATTAGAGTAGGCTTCAAAAGAGGTCTCTTTGATTTTCACCTACTCATGCTTTGTTTGTCAAGTTGATTAAGGCAATGGATTAGTGAATACCACAGACCTTTGTGACCCCATTATCTTTTTCTGTGCCCATCTATTTGTTGTAAAATCAAGTGTTGCAAATAAAGGACTAGCGGATACCATGGACCCCGCGTGAAATTTGGATTTTGTAGCATCCACCCTTGCACATTTGTTAATGGTACTAGTGGATACCATGTTACTCGTAGTGAACCCATTGACATCCGCCATTCATGTGCATTTCCTTTCTCTTCCATTTTGTATATTCTCTTCATTGTTTTGTCTTCATTATGTTCATATTAGTTGCAAAGATATAAGGTGTTGTATAAAAGCGCAAGAGGTTAAGGTGGTTGAAAATAAGTTTATCTTTTAGTAATGAGGGTTTATTTGTTTCAAGATTGGTATGGATTTATTATGCTTCTCTTTGATGGATATTATGTTTGTGCAAAGGAGGAATCATGTTCTTATTAGGCACCATTTTGTTGTTGGTATATTGTTTTGATTTTAAAATGACAGTTTAACAGTCTCACTAAAACTGTGATATCTTTCTCGTTACTTAAATGAAATTCAAAAACTCAAAATGTTGTGGAAAGTTGTTGAATAGGAGCACAGAACCCAAAAAGCAATTGAGAATGACTGCAATTTTTAATTCGCAGCTAGATGCAGAAGATAGAGGTATTTAAATGGTTAGCCAAATCAATTTATTTTTTTATTTTGTATAAAGATTTTGGAGCTATAAGCTTGTAATAGATTTTGTATTTGCACATTGTAATTGGATGCATTATCAGTAGAAACTGACATCCAAAGAAAACTTTTCATTGAAGGGGGGCAAATTTGAGGTAGGCCAATTGTTGATACTGCAACACTAGAATAAAGTCCCTATGTTAGCACTAAAGGGGGGTGTTAGGAATTATAGTGAATGACATAGAATAAAGTAATAAATATTAAATTAGCATGTTAATGCTAATTTATTAGATGTTAGTTATTAGTTAGTTCATAGTTTACATACTCTCCAATTACTCTCCGAGTAGCTAAGTAATCTCCAAAACATTTGCATGCCGAGTAATTTCTGCTTTTACTCGTGGGCAGTATGCAGATGGATTTTCTCCTGTCAAATTATTGAGTAATCGCCAGTAGCTCATAAAAAACCCACAAAATTGGCATGTTTGTGTGTGTATATGCATGCAAACTTGGCATCTTGTGTATGTTTATAGATATGTATGTGTGCACAGTGCAGTCCTGAATATACACATACATAAATATCCACACATTTGCCGAGTATTTGCTGAGTATTTTCCGAGTATTTGCCGGGTCTTTCCCGAGTCAAAATTTTTGGGCTTGCCGAGTACTCTCCGATTCCGAGTATGTAAACTATGAGTTAGTTATTAGTTATGAGTGGTAGTTAGTGGTTTGGGTAGTTAATAAGCTGAATGGATTTATAAAGCCATAGAATGTAATATTTGAGTGTTGTTCATGAAGAATTTATAGGTTTGAGCCTTTGGCTCCTTCTTGTCACCATTTCAATATGCTCTTGTTTCAAGCTGCTATTTAAATGACATTTGACTTGTTTAGCACTTTAACTAGTTGTGTAATTTAGTTGGTGTTGTATTTGGAACAAAGAAAACTAATCATCAAGAAGTTAGATTATTTACAAAGTCCAGGTGCTTGTTTGTTGCAATTCTGTTTTTAGTTTGTGTTATTTCTTTGAAATGGCATTTGAATTGAAAAATGCTTTGCCCTTATCATTACCTTCTCAATGATTTCAATAAATGTTGCAAAAATTCTTAAGATTATTTAATACTAGTTGTTACACATAAATTTTTTGTTGTGTAAATCTTTGTCTTGTGCATTTGCGCTATGCCTGCTCTTGTGGCCTTCGATAGGTACTCTAGCTATAATGCAATCCTTGTTTTAGTGAGCTTTATAGAGTTGTGAGGCTTTTTTTTTGAAATAAATTAGTAATGTATGTAGAAGTAAATTTAAACATAAATTACTCCCATTATAGGGATAATTGATAAACAAATGTTAGGAACAAGGCATATTGGACTAAGCCCCTCAAGGATTTTTTAAAATCAACTTTGGTAGCGCCTACAAAGGTAGTCTAGATTTTGTTGGTGTTGGAGCAATGATTTGTGATGATAAGGGATGTTTTGTGAAAGGTGGGTCCTTTTTATTGGGCTTCCAAACTAATAATGAAGCAAAGTGGATGACTATGGTTGAAGGGATTTCCTTGGCTAAGGACGTTGGGTATAAGAATATTGCTATGGAGGGGGATTCGTTGGTGGTTATTTAAGGAATTTTTTAAATGGCTTGTCCAAATTGGAATGAGGTGCCAACCTTGTGCAAATCTTTTGATGATGTTTTCTTCATGCATTATTTTTGTGAATGTAATAGGGTGGCAAATTTTCTAGCAAATGTTGGGCTAGATCAATCCCCTTTCTTGATTATAATTAGAGGTTGATCAAATGCTTGGGTTGGTTTGGTAGATCTTCCATGAATCGATTTGTCTCCATGAATGAGTTTCCTTTGCTCCGGTTTTGGAGGGGAAGGAGTCTACATGTGTGGTGGTCTGATCTATCTTAGGGAGGACTTACCATATTTATGTTATGTTTATTCTTCCCATTGGTGACTATTTGTTTTTACAATTTTCTTTTTTGGCTCCTTGGCCATAATGATCCAGTGTTGTCATTGTAGTTTGAAGGGTTCTCGTAGCATTTGTAGGATGCGAGTTGGGCTTTTCAACTTGTTAGATCTTTTCAATCTAACTCCTAGAGTTTGTTGGCATTGTGTTTGGGTTGATGTGTTTGTGGTGTGGCTATTTGATTTTGCTTCTTCCATGTGGGCATCAAGGAGGTGGTTGTTCTTTGTTTCTTTAGGTCCTCTTTGTTATGGCTCACAAGAAGTTCACATCAAAATATTGGGACACCTTTTGTGGGGCTATTTTTTTATAGAAGATTGAAGGCCATTTTTAATTGTTTTGCTCTTGGGGTGATATGCTTGGTTAAATGTATTATGGGGCCACAAGGTCTAGGCAACAATGGGTCTATTCATAGAAAGGCTTCTATCATGTTTTTTTTTTTTTTTATATCTTGTACTTAAAGTCAAATGAAGTAGTGAGGAAATGGATAATGTGTTTTTGCTACTTGAGGAGGCTTCTTTCTTCACCTTGACTTTAAAAGTTAGTGTTCCTTCTTTAGTTCATAGTGGCTTGAATTAGGTGCCACTTAGGGTGACTTGAGTGTTCTCAATAAGGAGTTGTTTGTGGTGTTTCACTAATTAGTATGCTCAAGATTTTTGTTTGGACTTGAAGACACTTTTAAAGAACTTTTCAATCACACATTCAAAGGGCACATTGGAAGTTACAAGAACCTTTATCTTACTATCCTTGAAAGGGGGTTCTTTGTGTCGTTTGGTTTAGAGGGATGTGATCCATGGAGTGGACATTTTGAGCTTGTAGAATGTTTTGTCAGGCACCTAGGGCCATGCTTGTGATTACACCAATGGAGTCATGCCATATATGGCAAAATATCGTATTGTATTATCTGCCAAATTAAATAATTAAATATATCTCAATTTCACTTTTTGAAAACTATTAAAAAAGAGCAATATTACAATATAATTTTATTTTTTGGTCGGTAACAACGATGAATTTATTAATAATAAAGATAAAAGATTACACTACTATTCTCAATACAATGCCAATTAAGATCTCTTCCAATCCCCAACAATTCCTAAAAAGACACCTCTAAATCTACTCCCAATTTTTGCAACAAACAATTCATAGTTTACCAATGAAGCTTTCCAAAGATGAACAATACAGGGTTTAAGCCAACATCCCCACCAGAACCTATTAATAGGTTAAGCGTTTGAAACATTATTTGGTCTTCCTTTGGTTTGCAATCGGAGGACCATTTCAAAGGTTTTCTTCTCTTCCTTCTTAGTTTTCTTCCCCTTGACTATTTGCCAATCATCCTCCACCCTTGCAGCCTCCTTTTGCCAATCCAATGAAATAGCATGCCAACTATTCCAAGCACCAATCCCCTTGCTGATTGCTTGCTGGCTCTGATCATCTACCTTTTGTTTCCCAACATCCTTCTCTTGTGTCCTCACCACACCTTTCTTTTCTCGACATTCTGGAGTTGCGGTCCCATTTTTGGAGCTCAACTCTTTCTCACCTCCAATCAAAACAACATTTTCATTGTTCCCCCCCAAGCTCTCTTTTTGTGGTGACACAAAATCTAGTTGTTGTTCCTCCCCTCTAACTTGATTCATCAGTAACTACCCCTCTTGATTCAGTGACTTAGAAGTTCGTCCTTCCTCTTCTCTGTCTTTCAACTGCGAGCTCACATGCTTCTCAACTTATTTCTCCACTGTGTAGTGTTGGGGAGCCAAATCCTTCCACCAGGAAGCAGATTTATTTGTTCATTTTTTGAAACATTGAGCAGCCAAATGCCCAATCCTGTAACAAATTCTACACCTAAAAGGAACCTCTTCATAATCCAAGGGCTGCACTCAACAACCCTTTGAAGTTTTTATCCAAATCTCCTCCGACGACACCTTAGTTACATCCATCTCTACCAAGATACAAGCATAAGTCGAGTGCAAAAGATTTGAAGAGCCCTCATCCACCATTAAAAAGCTTTCTAGAGAGTTCCCAACATCTTCCAAGCATGAATCAAACCAAAAATGTAGGGGAAAGTTAGGAAGCCTCACCCAAAAGGAGCCCTCTCAAAAACTTCAGTAGTTGGGTGCCAAGGCTTTAACATTAATGCATGTTTTTCTTCCCAATTCCAATGATAATCACATAAAATCCTATTTCTATCATGTTCCTTTTCAAAAACAACAACAAAGAAACCTTTTTACATTGGGTAAATTTGGACATACCCTTCCATAACAGGCTTCCAGTGGCTAGTAATCCACTAGTGTAGATCAATAAGGCTGGGCCAAAAACCCCTAAATCTCCCTATCAGACCCGACCAAGAAAATACTATTTCATTTAAATACACTTCTTGTTCCAGCTTACCATCTAGTTCCATTGTGATTGATTTTGATGAGGAATGATCATCTTCTCCTCCCCTACCTATGTCTGCTTTGAAAGATTGCTTTACCTCCTAAGAGGGCCTTGTTTGTTTCCTCCCATTTCCTTGAGCCTTCGATTCCTTAACTAAACTCACACCCCTTGCCACCTATGTGCTGGCCTCCCCATTCCCCAAGTCTTTACCCGACGCCTGAACACCGCCCTGCAACCTACAACCATTGTCGTTTGGGTTAAAAGACTTCACGATAGTCTTCGTCTTCATTGTTTGTTCCAACCGTGTCTTCCCAATCTCTGACTTCTTGGTTCCCTCAACTCCAACGACCCCTGTGGTGAGGTCGGTCGATTGTCCATTGCACTGGACTCACAGAGGAGACCCGACTCCATCCTGCCGTTTGAAACCACTGCCGCTAAGGTTTGATTTTGTTCCCGCAATCTCTATTTGGGGCCCTGACCAAGCTTTTTGCTTCTACAATCTCCCTCTAGCCGAAAACCATGGGGATTTCCCTAAGAATCTCTTCCCAAGCCAGGAAAAGCCCTAGCTTCTGCAGGCTGACACAACTTACCGTTAGCGTCCATCCTCCTCGTCAAAACATATCCTTCCAAAGTAATATTACAATATAATTATAAAAGTGTAAAAATCAATAAATAATTTTATAAAATAAAATATTAAAATATATACATTTTAATAGATAAAATTTATTTTATAATTAGTATATTTAATTTCAAACAAAGATAAATTAGAAAAATTTAAAAATATTATTTATTACAAATTATCTTAGATAATCTTAAAACTATATAAATATCTTTTATATAAAAAGAAGGGCTCTTCAAAACATTGTGATACTAAGTTTTAAATAAATTAAAAACAATTTATTTCTCAACATATTATGATGAAAAAAACCAACATAAATATGAGCTATAATACAAATATTAGAGTACTTAACAATGACAAGAGGATTTTGGAAAATACAAATCTTTAAGTACATATCAACCATTGGAGGATGTGGAAGCAAAGGTAAAGCAACTTTAGGGAATCACTGTTCTAGAAGATAATAGATTAAATTATTCATGTGAGCAAAGCAAATGTATCTCCATTTATGTGGAAGCACAACATCATCGATCCATTACAACATGTGCATCTACATCTCCATCTTCAACAACTCTGTTATTCTGATTTTCTTTGCTACCTAAACCAAAAATCAGTGTTATATTTTCTAGGGGGGAGGTCCACAAAGATTGGGATTTCCTACAAAAGAATTAGCCTCAAAGGTTGAAAATTGTTTCCTTTGCAGTATTAATCTGAAAAGCATGTTGTCAAAAAGATTCAACATAACAAGGAATGTGAGATTTAAGAGTTGGGATGGAATCTTTCTTAACTTGTTTTCTGAAAGATCTAGAGATTCCAAGTAAGCCATGGCTCCTAAGGATTAGGGGATTGATTCGTTCAAATTATTTTTTGATATGTTTAGAGAAATTAAACCCTTAGAGAGTCCCACTTTTGGAGGAATATTACCTGACAACTTATTACGTGATTGATCTATGAACTTGTCCACTCTGATTATCTTCTCGTACGGATTTTCCCTTCCTTTTATCCAAAGCATTACTTCATCAACAAAATTGAATGCACAATCTATGTCAAGATAAGAAACACTGCAATAATTTTGGGAATATTGTACATCAAAACTTTGTGAATTATTGAGCATACCACATAACTTGCTAACATCTAGATGTATACTCCCTGATAATTAGTTACCAAAAAAATCTAGAATTTGAAGATTTTGTATCCTGAACAGTTGGGGTGGAATTCTATGAGTGAACTTATTAGAAACTAAGTTGAGAATTTTTATGTTTGTTAGTCTTTCAATCCAAACAGGAATGGTACCTTCAAATTTATTATTTCCCAAATCAAATACTTGAAGATCCGTGCAATTCGCAATGGATGAAGGAATAATACCCTACAACTTGTTGCCATTGAGATTTAGTGTGCGAAGAGGTGTCACATTTCCCAACTCCTCTAGAATCTCCCCTTCCAAAGCATTTTGAGCCAACTTTAAAACTAATAATCTATAACACCTCCCAATGCTTGTAGGAATCTTACCAATCAGCTTGTTATTTGACAAGTCCAAAACTTCATAGTAACTATACGAAGCATTACATATAGAACTTGGAATTTGTCGAGTTAGATTATTCCTTGACAATAATAGAGAATTTAATGTGCCAATTGTTGTAGGAAGAGAACCATTAAACTCATTATCTGATAGATCTAATATATCTAAAACAAAATAAAGAGCAGGAAGAGTCGTATATTCTATTCCCATGCAAGTCCACCATAAAAAAACTATGGGATATCTTGGAGGATAGGCAACCTTCTAGTTGATTGTTTGATAGATTGAGCATATAAAGATAAGTAAGATCCCAGAGCCATGAAGGAATATTTCCCACGATATTGTTATTTGAAAGATCTAGCTCCTCCAAATAATACTGCTAGGACAAAAATGCAAGTAAGTCACCTTCTATATTGGAAGATCCTAATCCAAGGTTAATCTAGGTGGGAAAACTGAGGAACCCAACTGGTAGAGATGTTAATGAGAAGTTGATTTTCGGAAAGGTGCAATATTTCAAGGCGAGTTATATTATTGAGTAGTTGAAGTGAAAAGTTACATGTTAATCAATTGGAAGGAAGTGACAAAACTTCTAGATTAGCCAGATTTGAAATAGAATTTGGAATTGTTCGTGATAGTTGGTTATGGCTTAGCGAGAGGTATCTTAATGTTGGAAGGTGACATAAAGATAGAGGAATATGACCACTTAACGGTTGTGAGTAAGCTCCAAAATTCTAAGGGATAAAAAGTTGCCAAAAGAGGGAGCAATTACTCCTAAATTGCACTCATAAAGAGATAGCGTGATAAGTGAGGAAGAATCGCTTAGAATGAAAGAAAGGTTTCCTTTCAAGTCAAAAGTATCACTAAGCACAAGAATGCTCATTCTCGAATGGGCCATGAAACTGGAAGGGATGGAACCAGTTAGACCATAGGAGGAGAGATCAAGTGAAACCAATGAGGACACGTTCTCAAACCAAGAGGGTAGTTCAAACACGATTGAATTTGATCCTATATATAGATGTGATAAATGGGTAGGTTTAAGAGTTCTGGAATACTGTTTGAGAGCCCACAACTAGGCAGGTGAATCTGGGTAAGATTGGAAAGACTGTTAAGGGCCTCACCCTAGTGCTTACACTACAACAAAACATGCAATTAGCATCAAATTTTACGTCGGATTTTAGTGTATTTTGAGAGCATGACTTGAACAATTTGGTTGGCACTCAACTCGACACAAACAGGCATGGTCAGTTCAGTGCCGAATTTTGCATTGGATTGAGCGCCAAATTAAACATCGTATTTAGCGTCGAAAAATTGCAACGCCTCTATTAGCACCTAATATTGCGTTAGGAAGTAACGTCGACAATTGCGCCGAAATGGGCCCCCAATTTGGCTTCCGGTTTGGCTTTCATGTCTACTCCCAATTTTGCTTCTACTTTTGCTTCTAATTTGACGTCCAGGTTTGCTTCTAATTTTGCTTTTAATTTTGCTTCTAGATTTGCTTCCAGTTTTGCTTCCGGTTTTGCTTCCATTTTTGCTTCTGGTTTTACTTCCAGTTTTGTTTTTGGTTTTTCTTCTAAGTTTGCTTCCGGTTTTGCTTCTAGTTTTGCTTCTGATTTTGCTTCTAGGTTTGCTTCTGGTTTTGCTTCCAAGTTTGCTTTCGATTTTGCTTTCAAGTTTGCTTCTGGTTTTACTTCCAATTTTGCTTCCGGTTTTGCTTCTAGGTTTGCACCGGATTGAGCGTCGTATGTTGCGCCAAATTGAGCACTGGATTAAACGTTGTATTTAGTGCCGAAAAATCGCAGCGCCTTTGTTAGCACCTAATAAAGCGCTGAGAAGTAACTTCAAAATTTGCATTGAAATGGGCACCCAATTTGGCTTTCGGTTTGGCTTCCATGTCTACTCCCATTTTTGCTTCTAGTTTTGCTTCCAATTTGACGTCCAGTTTTGCTTCCAGTTTTGCTTCCAAGTTTGCTTCCAATTTTGCTTCTATTTTTGCTTTCGGTTTTGCTTCCGATTTTGCTTCTAGTTTTGCTTCCAGTTTTGCTTTCGGTTTTACTTCCAGTTTTGTTTCTGGTTTTGCTTCTACGTTTGCTTCTAGTTTTGCTTCTAGTTTTGCTTGTGATTTTGCTTCTAGGTTTGCTTCTGGTTTTGCTTCCAAGTTTGCTTCTGGATTTACTTCCAGTTTTGCTTCTGATTTTTCTTTCAGATTTGCTTCTAGTTTTGCTTCCGGTTTTGCTTCCAAGTTTGCTTTTGATTTTTCTTCCGGTTTTGCTTTTCAAGTTTGCTTCCGATTTTGCTTCCAATTTTGCTTCCGATTTTGCTTCTAGGTTTGCTTCCAATTTTGCTTCCAAGTCTGCTTCCAATTTTGCTTCTAGTTTTGCTTCCTATTTTTCTTTCAGGTTTGCTTCCGGTTTTGCTTCTGGTTTTGCTTCCGGTTTTGCTTTCGGTTTTGCTTCCAATTTTGCTTCCAGGTTTGCTTCCAGTTTTCCTTCTAAGTTTGCTTCTAGATTTGCTTCCAGGTTTGCTTCCATATTTTCTTTCAGTTTTGCTTCCAATTTTTCTTCCAAGTTTGCTTCCAGTTTTGCTTCTAGTTTTGCTTCTTATTTTTCTTCTGATTTTTCTTCCTGTTTTTCTTCTAGTTTTGCTTCCAATTTTGCTTCCGGTTTTACTTCCAATTCTGTTTTTGGTTTTGCTTCTAAGTTTTCTTCTGGTTTTGCTTCCAGTTTTGCTTCTAGGTTTGCTTCTAGTTTTTCTTCCAAGTTTACTTCCAGTTTTGCTTCCATTTTTGCTTCTGATTTTCCTTTCAGGTTTGCTTCCGGTTTTGCTTCCAATTTTGCTTCTGATTTTGCTTTCGGTTTTGCTTTCGGTTTTGCTTCCAGGTTTGCTTCCAAGATTACTTCCAGATTTTCTTCCAAGATTGCTTTTGGTTTGCTTCTAGTTTGTCTTCCATTGTTGCTTCATTTTTTGCTTCTAAAAATGCTTCTTGTTTTGCTTCCATTTATTAATTTAATATGTTTTATTTCAATTTAATTAGTTATATATATCGTGCCTCTGAAATAAATCATATGATTATAGAGTAAGTAATTTAATTATTTAACTCATATGATTAAATAAAAATACAATTATTGTAACATGATCATCATCTATAATTAGAAAACGTGAGTCAAATATCTATAATTGAATTGAATTTGACAACATCCATCCTGAGTAGTAAATTAAAATCATCATACTTAATAAATATCCATCCAAAAATCATCAACCACTTTTAATATATATAAAATGACAAGTCAATACTGATAAGATCATCATATATAACTAAAACAAGTCAAAGTCCAATATGCCAGTACATCAAAAACATGTCAAAATGATACATGTCCAACCATCGACATAAGTGAAAATGATACATGTACAAATGATTTAAATAAAATTGATAAATTATGTAACTCAAATTGATACAAGTCAAGATGATACATGTCCAAATGATACCGTGAAAATGATACATGCCAATATGATACAACTCAACAATATAGTACTGTAGGCCGTGAAAATGATACATATGATAGTAACCATGAAAAGAGTCATCATAACGATATATCAACAATGAGCCATGATGTAGTCTATATGATCATGAATGTCACTGGTTACTATCACCAGCTGTCTCATCATCATCATCATCATCGTCGTCATCATCATTGTCATCGACCTCGGTGTCTTTCGTATCTGCATCATCATCACCCTCTGCCATGTGATCTATACCGACAAAACCAATATTTTGTGGATCTATATCATGTTGAGGATCATCTTGATCTTCTGGAAGACCCGTGTTCTGCAAAAAAAAAAAAAAACATTATTAATGAAAAGTTACTATTCATTTCATGCAATTATTTATTTTTATTATATATATAATATTACAACATATGAGACAAAACCATAATCATATTACATCATATCAAAGTGCACACACCATAATAAAATTTCAAAAAAATTATATGTAATACTGGCGAGTTAGGAGAAACTTCAACTTTAAAAAACAAAGCCAATTAGGCTGGTAGACGTGTGGATTAGGCCAACATTTGGTGGAAGAGGACGAAAGATGACTGGAACTCTAGAGGCCCATCATAATGGATTTCAGTATTCAACCATGAGAGCAAAATAGAGAGTTGATATCATGTATCAAAACATTAAGCATGCATTCTTCCAGCCAGTAGAGAAGGAGATGATTACTTTGCTTGATTTTCATTTGCATAACCATACCATGGCGTGGGAACCAAGCAAACCAAGGATGTCCAGTTTTATGTGGAGGTAATGGATGTGGTCCAAAATTTAGGAGGGGAGATCCTGATGTCTACCAAGAGGCATAAAGTAAGATGAATTAAGTTCACCTACATGTTTGCCAAAGTTTACTTTCAATTTTTATGATTGTTTTTCTTGACTGTCAGAGTTTACTTACAAATTCAAAATTTCTTTCTGGTCATTTTGATGAGGATATATTAAACCAATGTGTAAGCACATTTTGTTTGTATCACAAGCATATGTGTATTGCAAGAATTCTAATTATCTATGGTCTATAGCTATGCCATCTCGCTTATTGGATCTTCTATTTCAATGTTTTCTATGGCCTTCTCTATTTGAGGTAGCACTTGACAATCCTACCTCCTTTCCTTAGCTGCGAAGTGGATTTGAATTTGGAAATACTGCACTTTAAAACTAGCTATGGTTTAAGGAGAGCTATTCTAGCTTTGTTGTTGACACCCTCAATCTTCAACAAGGACTTAGATGCATGGACTGAAATGCAAGCTTTCAAACTTAGATTTGAATGTGCATAATTTGATTGATTATGGTTTTCACAGGCAGTTGTCTTTACATGACCATTCTGGATTGTCAATACATGTAATAGTGACTGCATGCTTATCAAGTTTGGCTACCCTTATTCAAAATTCCCTGGTCTTTGGACTCAATACAAAGCTGTGCATTGTTATTCCATATTTGTAACATGTAGGACATTTAAGTGGTACAACATATAGAAATTCAGTACTGTCATCCAAGGAAAACTTACATATGGTGTATCAAGAGCAACAAAAAATGATTTTATTAGGGTTAATGCTTTCTTCCCCCACGTTGCTGATATTTTCCCCAAAACATTTTTTTTTAATTATTTCAACACATCTCAAAATTCAATGTATTGATTAACATTTGTTACGCATTTCAGTTGTTTATACAAATGATGCATATATGTTAACTCGATCAATGTTGTTACTTCGGTAGTTTGACTTCTATGACAACCAACCATTAGGCCATTGTGTGTGGGAGCACGTTTGTGTTTTTTAGTTAGATCGTTTGGATAGCTCTAGTGGGTGTTGAGGACATTCCATTTATCTTTTGAATGTTAAGAAGTCAGAGTTTCAAGGATTTGTCAAGCAAGTAAGAGAGCTATGGGAGCAGCCTCATCTAAAATATTTTGAACTAGAGTTTGATATACCATTTAGAGAACTTGGTTTTCATGGAGTTCCTTTCAAATCCTTTGCTTTCATTGTTCCTACGGTAAACTATTTGGTGGTGTTGGTGGAATTACGTTTCTTAGTAATTGCTATTAGTGAGATTGAAAATTGTTAACCTTGAGAGAGTAGGAGTTGGGAAAAAGGCATTTGATATGGCTATTGTTTTCAAAGACTTCAAGCGGGATGTACTCCACATGTACACCATTCCTCAATCTTCGCTTGATGGCATCAAGGAATGGCTGAACTCCATGGATATAAAGTATTATGAAAGAAGAATGAACTTGAACTAGTGGCCAATTTTGAAGACTATTACTGATGATCCAGATAAATTTATTGAAGATGGTGGTTTGGAATTTTTTAATATGGAAGCTAGTGATTTTGATTCTAATAATTCAAAAGAGTCAGATCAAGGATACAAACCCTTTGATGTAGAAGAGGAATCAAAATTAGATGATGAAGGTTCAGAAAATGAATCTCTTGTGGAGTCAGAGGAGGATGATGAAGAAGAAGATTCTGAAGAGGAGGAAGGTAAAACATGGGATGAATTAGAAGCCCAAGCTAGAAATGTAGATAAGGAAAAAGGAGACGAGTCTGACAGTGAAGATCAGGAAAGGCGGTAACGAAAGGTAAAAGCTACAGGGAAGTCTTAGGCACTTGATATTAGAGATTCAAGAGGAATGCCTACCAAGAGGCATAAATTCAGATGAATTGAATTCATCTACATCCTTCTACTATTTATTCATGCACATAAACGATCATCTTGTAATCATAAGATTTAAGCTCTATTTACTCATCCTATGCATCAATAAAAAACTCAACACAAGAGATGCAAATTGACATATTAACACAACAATATCCAACTAAGTTATTGAAACTCAACTATTGATACCTCGTGCTCCATCCATATTACAAAATCGTTCCACTTTTTGTTTTGTAACATATTCTTTTGAAATTTCTTTGGATGGCAACCATATTTCTCCTCTTGTCAAAACATGGCACATGGACTAGTTAAACTAATTAATATGCAATCATTTACTTTTTCCAAGGAAATAAAAAAATATATCATTTAACATATTAAATATACTTACAAATGTACAGATCAAGGCTTGCAAACTTTTCTAGTCACTAAGATGCGTGGCACAAAGTTTCTCAACCCTAGCCTTGGAGGCCTTGTCCTGAAACATATACTAATTCAATTTAACTATGCACAAATAAAATTTAAATATCGTTTAATAAATTTTATATAATCTTATGAGAAAATTCAAATACATGTGTACTCTCCTCACTGGACTTCCTCTATGCATTAAACTTCTCATATGCTCTTACAAGCTCTTTCCATACTTTCACATTTACATCAATTGGCCTTCTTTTCTGCCTTAGCTTATGAGGGATATTTTTTATCTTTTTTGTTTGGTTGCACCAAAATCCCTTGTAGTTTTGAGACATTTGTAGCTTTATCTTCTTTACAAACCAACCTGTGCCCAATTCAGTCTCCATGTCATGGATTAGTGATTTTTTCAGTTCCATGGGTATTTGTGAGAATGGAAAATATAGATGGTCTTTGAACCGTTGAAAGCATGATTCCTTCAACCTATTCACAAATGTTTTCCCAGCATCTATCATTCATAATTCCCTTAAACCACCTTGTATTCTATCTTCGTATTGTAGCTACCAATGCAAGATTGATAACATGGTGTGGTGGAAGAAGTTTGTGTCCCAGGAGTGGTTGGGACAATGGAAGTTTCTCTTCCCTGTTCCAAATTATTAGATTTTATTGTCACTGATTTCGTCTTGGATCTTTTGCTTGATCCAAGACTAGTTGGGGAATCAATTGATTCCCTTTCACACAATTGATTTTTTTGCAATGTTTGAGGGGCATTACCAGATTGTTTTTCTATGTATCTAGCAAGCGTTATCCAATCCACATTAACCAATTTGTTCACTGCCTCTACCCCCAATATGGAAGCCAGTTCCTCTTTATCTTTGTCATTCTCATGTCCCTATATATATATATATTTAAATTATATTTATTCTTTTAAATTTAGAAGAAAAAAAAACTAAAAACTACAATTCCTCTTTATCTTTGTCATTCTCATGTTCCTATATATATATATATATATTTTAAATTATATTTCTTCTTTTAAATTTAGAAATAAAAAAAGTAAAAAGTAAAATTCAAAGAAACGGTGGAAACATTTACAAATCTATAAAGGGACAATGAATTACCTCACTATGGCCAAACTTTGTTGACAATGCTTGCTTCCTTCTATTGCTTGACATTTTGAGGTGACCTAGGGAAAATTATTTTCGTCTGGTGTGTGGAGGCAAATGAAGTACACACTGTCAAGTATGAAAGTTTTCATCCATTTTGTGGTATGAAAGTTTTGTTTTGTGGGAAAATATGTTTGCTAGGTTTGCTTAGTGTTGATAACCTAGGGAAAATATGTTCACTGGGTTTTCTTAGTGTTGATAAACTTATCATGAAAACTCTTTCATAATGCAATCTTGCATGAATTTGTCATGGCATCAGTGACTATGGCATGACTGGGCAAAACCAAGAGGTTTCTGTGTTTATTTTCATCAGTTACGCATTATTTTCAATAATGAAGTGGTTTCGATGCTGTGGTGACTCTCACAGTCCCACAAGTCTTCTACCATTGGCGTGTGGTAGTGCGGTGACCATTGTTGTCCCGCGGCTCCTTCATCAGCTCGGTGTGGTAGAGTGGTTTTAATCGCGGCCCTGCAAGTTGCTTCTTCCTTCTCGACAATAGTGCGGTGGAAGCTTCTATGGAAACATTTTTATTCATAGAGGAGGCCATGGATAGAGGACGTGGACGACGTAGAAATACTAAATCATTAAGAGGAAAGTGGGTGGAAATAGATGAGATGACGAAATCTGCAGATACAATAGAGGTAAGAAGAGAAAGCAACCTTAACCAAAGGAGGAAGGTGTTTATGAATTCATAAATGCTACAACATAGAGGAGATATCAATATGTCAAATATATGACTAAAGTGAGGTTTTGTGTTGGATAGCATACTCGTTGAAATGATATAATTGGTGTACTAAACATTATTTACTATGTTGTGTATTATAGGGGTGAGACGAGGCCATGGCGACAAATCGTGTCATATCAAATGAGGACACAATAGATGAAGCGGGACATTAGGTACTCAAATTTTGACTTATGAAAAAATGATCTGATGGCATTTTGTGATACGTCCATATTTTTTCATAGTATTATTGAAATTTATAATGTATTATCCAATCTTGACATAAATTAATGCATGTTGTTGATTATTTTAGATGGAGATTAGATAAAATGTAGAGCCTGAGTGTTCAACTAGCAAAAGAAAAAGATATGTACGTGGACGTGGACCTAAAACTGTTAAATCACGTAGACGACATTGGGTGGAAGAGGATATGACAATGGATACTGCAGACACAAAAAATGATTGCACTGAAGAAGAGGTAGGTCACGACATATATGATGAGCTTCCAGTCAGTAGTATGCCTCATACAATCGATTAAAACCAAATAATAATAAATGAGTGTGGACTGATGATTTATAAACTATGTTGTCAAAACTGTGTTTTATTTAAATTATTGTATAAAAAAGGTAGTCTATAAAATAATGTTCCATTATTCAATTGATGTATATATGTTCATACAATTTTTTATTTTTAGTTTTTAAGCCATATTTGATTATATTTCTTTGAAATTGATATATTTATGATTTATCCAATTGTTGCTAAACATTAAATAATGCTTGCATTTGTTGATAGGTAGAAGATTTTGATGAAACACATAATAATACCCAAAATCCAACAGGGTTATTAAGATTTGGACGAGATGATCCAAACCATCTCTTAAACCATACTAGGTTGAGAAGAGCAAGATTGAAGAGAACACTGCCACCTGAGAAATTTGAAGAGTTGATGAGAGTCGCATACACTGATGACATGCCACCTAGCCTTAATGATGATGATCATGATAGTGAAAATGCAGTGCATGAAGAAGGATTAAATGAAATGCTTACAGGTTTCTTTGGGGATGGAAACAATGATGACAATAATGATGATATGGTTGACAGTAACAATGATAGCAAGGGTAATTACCAACAACGTATTGTTGATGATAACAACATAAAAGACTCCATCACGCAAGCAACGAAGACACCCGTGTTCAAATCAGGTGCAAGTAGAACCTCAAAACTGGCTTGCACATTAATATTATTAGAAATTAAGTCACTATTTGGTTGGTCAAACAAAGGATTCACTACCCTACTGAAGTGAGTTGAAATTTCTTACTTTGCATTGTCAATTGGTGTACATAATTTGTAAACATTCATCAACTTCATTTATATTTCTTTAAGGGGATTTTAAAACCATATATTGTATATGAACAGTCCTAGTATATATTGCCATATCAAACATGGTCATCATAAGTCAAACATTCAATTGATTTAATCTCTGGCAATCTTACAAGGCACTAAAAACTAAATAATTCCCTGAAGAGAATGTGTTGCCATCGTCTTGCAGATAGGCACATTTGTTGTTGGTTGAGTTGGGGATTAAATATAAGAAAATTCATTCATGTAAAAATGATTGCATTTTATACATAGATGAATATCAAAACAAGGTAGAATGCCTTGTATGCAAAGAGAAGAGATATCGTACAAATGTACAAGGTCCTATGGTTCCAAAAAAGGTTTTACGTCACCTGCCAATTATACCTAGACTTCAACGAATGTTTCATTGCAATTCACTAGCACAATTGATGGAGTGGCATGCAAAGAACATGAGTAAAGATGGATCCATGCGAATTGTGGCCGACTCCAAAGCAATGAAACACATAGAGGAAAAATGGCCAAGAAAATTCAAAGATGAACCCCATAGTATCAGGTTTGGTCTTGCAATTGATGGAGTGTTCCCATTCTCTTTCCTAAGCTCAAATTATAGTCTTTGGCCAGTTGGATTGATAGTATACAATATTCCCCCATGGATGAGTGTTTGAAAGGAGCACCTTATGTTGACTCTCAATGTTCTAGGAAAATATCAACTTAAAAACATGGATGTTTATCTTGCGCCTTTTATTGATGAGATGCAACTACTATGGAAAGGCATAAGAATGTATGACATATAATGTCCTCCATCAAATAGGTCATTCATGTTGTATGGTGTGCTATGCTGGACTATTCATGATTTCCCAGGACTTGGTGTTTGTTCTGGTAAGATAAAATATTTACGTATTTACACTCATAATTTATTTTCATCCCAGCTTTCATACTTAGTTTTATACTATTTTTTTGTGTTATTAACATTACTTGTTTTTTTTTTTTTTGATGACCTCAGGGGTATCCCCGCGACCCAACCCAGCGCCCAACCCACCTTACCTTGGGCTTACTTTTTATGCCAAGTTGGGGTCAGGAAGGGGCGAGTTGAGGCAAGACTAGTCCCCTAGGGATGCACACAATCGACCGCTAACCACGTGCATCGGGTAAACCCGAGCCTCAAAATCAAACCTGGAACCAATGGGGAGCAAACCCACGGCCCAAGCCAACTCCGCTACCCATGCAGGCTTTTATTAACATTACTTGTTGAATTGCAGGGCTTCAAACAAAGGGGATATTTGCATGTCCAAGATGTGCAAAACAATTTCAAGGGCGGTATTCTAAAGATCTACATAATTTTATTTATGCAAACAACATGGTTTTTCTACCTGTAGATCATAGGTTTATAAATCACCTGAAGAATCATGGAAAAGTTGAAAATAGAGGCCCTCCCATGATTATGGGTCTAGGTGATTGGCTTAAAAAGTATGAAGATTCTGAATTGAAAGCTTGGGAGGATTTTTTGATTGGGGTGATTCAATTCAAGAACCAAAACAAGTTCTAGTCAATATGTTAGAAGGAATGAAAAGGAAATCCATATTTTATGAGCTCCCTTACTAGAAGGATCTATTAATATCTCACCTATTAGATCCTATGCACGTCTTCAAAAATGTCCTAGATTCTATATTTTGGCATATATTAGGCAAAGAGGACACCTTGTCTTCGAGGAGAGATATTGCTCTTTCGCGTACCAAATTTGATAGAAAACATTTGTGGCCAAACAGGTAAAATGAAACATATGTAGAAGCTCCATGGATTTTGAAAAAACAAGAGGTAGACCAACTAAAAAATTTCATCCGTTCAATAAGGACACCTACTGGTTATGGGTCATCATTGGCTAAAGCTTTTACAGTTGATGGACATATCACAGGATTTAAAACACACGATTTTCATAATTTAATGAAGGTGCTATATATCAACGTTTAACATTTTCTAGTAACATTGATTAAGCACTAAATTTATTTTGATATTTTATCATGTGAGAAAAAATTACTAATGACCTTTTCATAAATGTCTTTGATAGCATATCATGCCATTGGCAATTAGGGGGAATTTTTGTCTTACAGTTGACTTAAGGAATGCCATAAGTCAATTTTCACCATTTACAAGGTATGTGGTTATATGAAATGTTCATGTGTGAGAGACATAGATATATTATATTGCATTTTAATTTATGACTAAAGGTTCATACTAATTTACTATTCTTATATTAGGTGGGTCACCTCCAAGGATATCCATGAATCTAAAGTGCCAAAGTGGAAGAAGGAAATTGCAAAAATTGCATGTGCATTTGAGAAGGAGCTCCCTACAAGTTTCATGGACCTACAAGTCCATTTACTTATACACCTAGTTGATGACATTGAATTGGCAGGTTTCGTATCAACGAGGTGGATGTTTTTCTTTGAGAGGTATATGAAAAATCTTAAAAGACATGTCTAACAAAAGGCACATCCAGAGGGTTGCATGGCTGAAGGGTATGTATTGAATGAAGCATTTTTCTTCCTATGTGAATTACTTGGTAAGGATTTTGAAGATGGCCCATGCGTTTGGGATGAAGAATGTGCATCATATATTATTGATGGATAAAAACCACAATCCAATGGTTTTGAAGTAGAAATTAGTAAGTAAATTCACGATTAGTGTAGTTGTTTTTTTTGCAATCATTAATTTACTCTGTAATTTATTTGTCAAATTAACAACATGAAATTTGGAGTTTGAAATAAACATGTTGACATGTAATAGGTGTAGATGAAATTTCTATACTCGACAAGTTCATTATGTACCACATGGACTTTATGAACAAATGGATTGATTTGTATGATAAAAAGAGAGAAGAAGTGTTAGAAGCAAGGAGACAGTTGAAGAGATCGAACCCAAGGAATACTCCACTTCCCACTCATTTTCTTGGGGAATGGGGCAAATATTGCACACTAGAATGGGTTACTGAACAAATTCAAAATCAAATAGAAGATGCAGGTACAGATGCAAACATAAGCGAAGATGAAATCAACATGTCTAGAGGATGTGAAAGAAAGGTACAATTGGAATTTTACAAAATATTGTTTACTTATAGTTTTGACAATATTAAATATTTTAATATTCGTCATTATATTTGTTTTCATTGAAATAAATGGTCTTTCACAGGTGAGGAAATATCCAACAATGTGGGCATATGGTCGATATTATCGTGTAGAAAGTGTAGACGTAAAGAGATGATCCTTAGATTGTGGCATCATGGTTGACTTCAAGCAATCCAGTCGATCAAGCTCAAAAGATAAGAATATAATTGAAGGAAATCTACAATATGTTGGGAAAATACAAGAAATTATTGAGTTGGATTACCTCTCTTTTAAATGTTGTATTTTTAAGTGTAGATGGTATGAAGCATTTGAGAGGACACAAAGACATGATACCCATAGTGGATTTTTTTCTATAGATTCCTCACCATTCCTACTAGAGGATAAGGAGCCTTATGTTCTACTAATTCATTGTGAGCAGGTATTTCTTTTACTCAAACAAGAAGCGACAGTGATCATTAATCTATTAATTCATAACTTATTGCGAATATATACATGTTTTTATTAATCAATAAAATTGATATAACATACGCCTAATATATGTATATCGTTCATGTGCAAGTATTTTTCTATGAAGATATTTTGGACCTGAAATGGATATTTGTCATATATTATGATCCAAGATTAAGGCATGTATTTGACGATGCATTAGTGGATACTAAGAAAAACAATGATGGCCAGCAAAATGAGAGAGAGGGATTAGAGAACATCGAAGAAATTGACATCCATGATGATGTTGAAGATGGTTATGTTCAGGCAGAAGAAGACAACAATCCAGAGTTAGATGATGTTATGGAAGACAACATTATGGATGGTATAGAAAATGATGATCCAAATACATTTGGAACACTATAGATGGTCTACAGTCAAATTTCAATGATGATGAAGATGATGTAGGTCAAGATGAGGATGGTGATAATATTAAATACTTGAAAGAACATATGAGCATTGACAATGATACATTGGATGACATTGTAGCAGACAATAATGTTAATGACCAAGAATTATAAATTTTCAGAACTATTTGCAATCCATGTTTAAAAAATGATGATTCTTATGGCCTAAAATTTGAAATGCTTCAATAATATTATTATGTTGTATTCACCATATATTTCCCTTAACAAAGCAAAAATGTGCTTTAATTTATTTTTACTGTATATCTCAGAAGTGAAACTGTTTTTTACATAATGATGCATTGAGAAAATAATATATACAAAAAAATACAAAGAAAATGTTTAAAATTTAACATGCAACCTACTATGTTATGTTGAAAGCAATCAAGATTAATTGGGACAAGAAATAAAAATAAAATTTTGATGATTGTACTTAAAAGTGAACAAGATATGAAAAGTGTGGACAATGATGGTGCTGAAATTGAAAACCCTGATTCTGATGACATTATTGTTTTATGTCAGTAGAGATAAAGAGCACATACAATTTTATATACATAGAAAATGAAGATTTGAAACTAGTAAACTGAAAATGTAAACATTGTAAATTTTTCCTTAAACAATAATTCACATACTCACTTACAAAAAAGGGTGAAGCATTTTTTATTCAAACTCTGTTTTCTTTAATAGACATAACAAGAAAAAATATTTACAAGTACAAGAATATATACATTGTTTCATAGACTTCTAAATTTTCAAAGTTATTTGCAATATGTTAGGTCTCAAAAACGTAGGTTTTTAGACCATAAGAGGGTGCCGATCTCTAAGAGGACTTTAATCCTTAATACAAACCAATTAAAGTAAATTATTTGAAAGGACTTTAATTCACACCTAACCAAAAACCAATCAAAGCATCCACACAGTAACAAAAAATGTGCCCTGATAAATCTTGCAAATTTAAACAACTTGAAAAGACCACTTTGGAGCAACAAAGCAATAAATAAGTATGAAAATCGACACAACAATTGAATGCTGAAAATGGATTACGAGTTATAATGTATCTGCTCCATTATATTTCTTAAAATATAAACATACATAACATGAGTTCTTTTGATATGAATAAGTGGATGAGATGGTCTAGTATCTATTCTAATGGATTGAAATAATGATATGATGATCAAAATTGAACCTTGGTTTCCCTATTTGTACGGGAAGCAACAAGCTTCAGGTCCATTCACAAAAGTTACATTGTTTCTTAACTAAAGCATAATTAACATATAGAAACTTAAAAGGAGTTTATTGTTGGATACATCACAGTTCGTTAATCATCAACAAGTTCTTGTGACCACCTAAGATATGTTCAAGTCTCAAGCACCATGTTAATGTGTCCACAACAACCAAAATTTGACTACCTCCTCATACAACTTGTGCAAGGAACAATTTAAACTTTGACATGTGATCAATGCATTTCTCCTGGGCATAAGTGTTTGCATTCTATAGAGTGTGTTTCATTACATTCTCCAATCCAACAATCCTCCCGGGTTGCTTATGCATTTTCTTGAGTACTTCATCCTCATCATTGATGTCATCAAGGATGCCTAGAAAATATTTTGATATCTCATTTTTCTAGGTTTCTTGATCCTTCAAATTTGTTTCTTCAAAGAAATCTGGCATGGCCATACATAGTGGGTGGCTGAAGTCAGTCAATTCCCATGTCAAGATATTCTAGAATTTTTCTTGTGTATTCATGAGGCTCTAACATTCTTGGAGAAAAGCATTATTATCTCCATCTTTTGCCTTGATATGGGATTCCATTTCCTTCATCCTATCAAGCAATCTTCCATGCTCCATGAGGGCCTTGTATGTTCCACTGTGAGCACGCCAGACAGCATCTGCATGTTGGCACATATCTTTGAATTTCATACAAATTATCCTTGATGCTACTTCAAAAGTAGTAGCCTTTAATTTTATTTTTATTTCTTCCTATTCCTTTTGAGCCTTTTCAAATTTATGCTTCCATTGAGCAGTCTTAGACATGGCCTCTAACACTTTTATTTCATGTTCAATTAAAGAAGAGTAAAGCCTTGGAGAAGCAGGCAACCTATCTTTGTAGTTGGTTAATTCTTGTTTCAACCTGTCATTTTCCTCTATCAACCACTGGTTATCTCTTATTAGCTATTGGATCCGGGCTTTGGTGAATTTGGCTACATTCACATTCAAGTCAGTAGTCTCCAAGGAATCTGTCTCCCCTACTCTTTGCACCAAGAGATGTCCAAAAATCTAATCATGGTCAACGAGAGAAGGCTTCTTGCCTGGGGCTAAAGAGCCCAAATTTGCAAAGTGGTATTATCAGGATTGTACCCTAACCCTCTATAGACCCTATCACCTACTTCATCCGTTATTTGTAAAGTTTTACTCTTTCTCTTCAAAATTTGTTAAACACAATGACTAAACTAATATCCCACCCAGGAAGGAGCATAACTCCAGCTTCTTGAAATAATTATCTTCCTCTCTCAGCAATCATGTTTCTAATTTCCCTATCAACTTCATCTTGCAACTCTTTCAGGGCATAATCCTCTTTCTCAGGGTCAATTTCCTTCAACCTTTCTCTTATTAGTCTTCCTTTATATTCATATACAAAGGAATTAAATTCAGGGGTCTGCACAAAAGTATCATCTACAACAAATTCCTAACTTGCATGATGCCTCGCATCATTTGATAGCTCATCAGAGGCTTCAAAGGTGATCACACTTATTTCCAATGGCATCTCATATTGGGGTATAATAGGATCATTAAACTATGAAACTAATTCTTCCTCCTTAGTGTTATCTTCTTCCATGGATGGGGAACCAACTGAAAAGCTCACTTTAGGAGTAGGCTGAGGTGATAAGTGATCTAGTAGTGTGATATTTTCTACTTGCCTCCTATGATTGATGTCCCTTCCTCTTTCAAATACCACAAGTGGCACATCTCTTATCAGTTCTTCTTCATGGAGGATTAACTGTTCAATTCTTTTTGTGGGATCTTGTACCTCAGGGAAAGCCCCTATGTAGCCTGGGTTATTATTCACCTTCCAAGCCTCATCCATCATAACCCTACTGTAGGCATTCATTCTCATCATGTTTTGTTTTTCTTAATAATTTCTGATGACATCTTCTAAATGGAAACTATGCTCATACCCTTTCAATTTCTGAAAAAAATGACATCACAAATGAATGTTTAGGATCAAACTTTTCCCTTTTGTTGCCAACCGACAAGCCATAATAATCCAGTTTACCACTAACCAAGTCATAGCCTGAATCAAAGATAATAGTGAAATCACCAAAGCATAAAGTGGAAGGCATGAAAGTATGCCTCCCATAGCTCTTTAAATGCATGAAAGCTGAAAATGACAATTGCCTTATGATCTCTAAATAAGCAACTCTATTTGGCACAGTCTTAGGAAAAATATAAGGTGCAACTTCAAATCCATAAACCTTGATAATAGTATAATCCCCAGACATGTACCAATCCCCCCAATTGTGATTTATCCCTACTTCATGACCCATATCTTTTGGTTGGAGAAATCTTAAGATCTCTAGGGAGAGGCTGTAGTCACATTTGTGGGCTAGAAAATTGTATGGTGGTTTGAAAAAATATTCCTCAAAATATAGGTAGTGGGACCTCCCACACCTGCTATCCCAGTACAGGCCTTGAATTTCCATGATTATCTAAGTCTTTTATTCTTAATTCCTCACCCCATATCCCCATCAACTACGCTTCGTATAATATCATGTGCTTGAAAAGAGAATAGTGCTTGAAATTAATGGCTTCACTGTCATTCTTGATGATATGGAGGGCATTATTGATGGCCTCCAATAAATACTCTACATAATCATAGGGTTGGGCATTATGGATCTAGATGTTTATGGCTAAAACCATGGGAGCAATTGTCATGTTCTCAAGAACATCGATTCCCAATACTTCACCAACTGAGTAATAAGTGTATTAAAAGTACTCTTCAAACAAAGCCACAGAGAATGGGGGGCTTATCTTCACTAGAGAACCTCATAGTTCGATTACTCTCACCTTTAACCCTATGTAGAGGCAATTTCCACCTCTTGTAACTTGTGTCCATGGTGTGGTATTCCTCCAACAATTCTCTTATTCATAATTTTGTTTTCAAGGAAGTGTCTAGCTGAAAAATCATGGAAATATAATATGGCTTTATGACCATGAACTGTGACCCAGCAGGCAAATGAATTTCTCTCATCTTCGGATTGTAGTTCTTTTCCAACACCTTGATTAACTCTGCGTTCACAAAGATGTTGGGTACTACAAGTTTACCCAAATTCAAATTCCACGGGTTTGACATCGGACTATGTTGGAATTTCTTCCTATAATGATAAATAAAAAGGTCGTAACCCCTACACAGAGTCCATACATCTCCCATATTTTTTTGTTTATCTTGTAATGACACACATGATGGGTTAAGCTATACTATTCTTCTGGATTTTGGCCCACACCCACAATATTGATCAATTAAGTCTTGATTCAATTTCCTAACTTCAGTTTTCTATCTCTTTTCTTTTTTTTTGCCTAGGGTTTTTTCCATCTCAACCCTAATTGTGCAATGCTTTCATCTACTTATTGAGAAAATACTTTGAGCTGAGTCTAGACCACTTACTTGGATAAATGCTGAAAATTTCAAGTTGCCTACCATCGTCCAACTTGGCTCTCCAAATCCTTTAATTAAAATTCACAGTGATTTCAACTTCTTTGAGGCCATATTTATCAAATTTTAGGACACTTCATCCAACCTTGGTTCATAAATGGCGCTCGTGCCACCTTTATGATCAATTTCTTCATTAAGAGCAGTAGTCTCATTGATATTTTCATTAGTCACATCAATCAGACTAATCATCATTTCATAACTGTTGAAGAGACTTTTAATTAAAATTCTCATTGTTTCTTCAATATGCCGATATGGCGGTGTTTTTCCCTTCCCTTCTGTTGTTTACTGCACTATCGCCTTGCTCAAGGCTTCTTGTTGTGGGGTTGCAATGTAAACCACTCTACTGAATATGTTGCTAACCTTCCTGATGGTATAACGGTGTATGTTTTTTATCATTACTTGAAGAGTGTCGATGAGACAATCTTATTTGTCTTACTGGTATCTCAATGTCTCTTCGACATTAGATCTTATGTTCCTCCGATGTTGGTTGCCAGTGTCAATGAGATAAGTTAATGTCTCTTGCCGATTATGCCACTGTCTCATTGAGAATTACTTTGTTATATCTAAGAGTTGTGTTTCGCTGAACACTTGTAGATATACCTTCTCGATGTGACATAAGTGACTCTCTCCTCAATATGCTCATATCTTGTTGACATTTCACTATTTTACATTATCGATGAGACATATAAATAAGTCTCTTCGACATAGGGGTGTCTCATCTACATTTATGATATGTGCTTTGTGCTAATGTCAAGGAAACTTTGGAGGGACTCTCATCGACATGGTGTTGTCTTGGTGATATTCTATGAGAAATCATAGGAGTATTTCAAAGGAGGAGTACACTTTGATGTTGTGATCAAGGGTTTTATTTGGAAGCTCACGTGAGGGATTTTATTAAATTTAAGTTATCATGACATGAATTCTATGCATATGGTGGATTTAAGAGATGAATGAAAATGGAAGTATGCAAAAATAATTAGGATAGAATTTTGGCTAGAACACAATCCATGTTTAAAAAAGGATGATTCTTATGGCCTAAAATTTGAAATGCTTCAATAATATTATTTGTCGATACAAATTACCTATTGTAATATCCTTAAATTGTTCAATCTTTGGTATGAATTATTGGCAGAAAAAATTAGGATTACTTGGATGCTTCTTCCATTCATTTTGTATCAACATATGTTCGTGAAGACACAAAAGTTAATAGCTCAATCAGGTAGAGCTTTTGTGATTTTCAAATGAAGAGTAAGGTACATTTTTATTTCTTCTACATTACATTCATGTGCATAAACAAAATCAGAAGATTACATTACTAGATTGCACTTATGCAGATGCATGTAATATAGGAAAGATTACACAATCCTTTCAAAAATGTAGTCTTTATTGATAGCATAAATATATGTTGTTCCACACAAGCCGTGGAACTGACTATTTGAATTCATATAATCAAACAAAATATACATTTATAGATACAAAAGAGAAAAATGCACATAAAGAGAAAGGGGACCCGTCATTGCCTCAATGACGAATCCCAATTGTTTTGTTTTTCATCATCTTCAGTCTTCCCGCTTGTCTAAGCCTCCAAGTTGATGTCTTCCTTGCTGATCCTAGGTTCCCTGCATTTGAGTGAGAACTGTGTTGTTAGATAAATGAAGGATCACCAATCAAAATATGTTCATACATCTACTAACATATAACTTGATCATCATGTGCATTCAAATAACTTGCATACCATAGATTTCCAGGAAAACAAGAAAGTTATCAAACATATCTATCATATGCTCAGTTTTATCTAACATGTTCTCTCATTGTGCAGGTATAGATAAAATTATGTTGTAGTTTTGTTTATCTGGTTACAACATGTGGGGTGAAATGTGGCTCCCACAAGGGTTGAGCCCAACCTGCTGCCCTATTGTTTCATTTGAGAAGGATAATCACAAGTAAACTATCCATGAAGCATTAAATATCAATCTTTGCAAGGATAGTGGAGTATGCTGATAAGGGGTAATATCCTTATTGATAAAGATTTATCCTTATTAATAAGAACATTCCACTATCAACATAGCCATGATTCTGACAAAATTGATCATCAAGGGTTCCAAGATAGTTTTCATTAACAGTCTGGTTAAAAGTAAGTAGCCCCAAACATCATAACAGTCACAAGAATTGAACATGAGGGGCAGTCATATAGATTAAAAGCTTACACAATAGTCATCACTTGCAAAGACAGAGACAACATGTTTCCACATACCAAATTAAATAAAATGCATGAAAGGTATAATGATGAAGTCCATAATAGTGAATTTTTCTTAAGAGGGATTGAAGGACAACATTTTGTATCAAGGAGAACAAGGTAACCTCAAACTCTGTTGTACCTAAGTATGACAGTACCTGAGCTTCAAGTGTTTTTAGATGGAACCTATAGTGGAAAAGTGTAGTCTCCATTTGAAGGAACCATCTTCAGAGCTCTTCCCTAAAATGAGGGTTGAAAACATTAGAAGGAAAGAAATACCATAATTCTAAAGTAGCAATTTGTATCAAGACAAATGTCAGAAAGTATAATTAAAAAGACAAATCCTTACAATTAGACCTCAAATTGGACCAAACAGATTTATGATTTTATCTTTAGAATGTAGGAACTTTCTTTGTCAGAGCTTCACGACCTGAAATTGGATCTCAAATTGGACCAATAAAATTTATGATTTTATCTTTAGAATATAGGAACTTTATCTGTTCAATATTCAAAACCTCAAATTAGATCAGAAGTTGGATAAGCAGATTTATGATTTTATATTTAGAATGTACAAACTTTCCCTATTGAATATTAAAGATGTTAGGTTGGATCAGAAATTGGATAAGCATATTTATGATTTGATCTTTAGAATGTAGGAGCTTCCTCTATCGGATATTAGAAATTCCTATACACAAGTTTTGCTTCAGAGCAAAAACACCTAGAAGTGTTTCACACCGACTCAAGGTATAATTCAACCTAGTTATGACCCTGATATCAACCCAATTTTTCCTAAACCGTCCATACCCGAACATTGCATCACAATCTATTCTTCTTGCACATAAAAATGCCACATATCAACCCCTTCTAAATAAAACTCAAAATACCATGAAACAATGAGTCCCCTATATTATTAAGTAATTAGGTAGTTTATAGGGCATAGTTTGATTTTATACAAGGATGCTCATGAAAGGAATATTCATGTGACAGTGAGTGATTTTTTTGAGATTGAAGTTGATGGTGCAATATCTAGTCTTAAAGGAAGTTTAGAAAAGCAGTAAATGTGCAAGAAAATCAAATTGTACACAACAAACAATTCACAATGTTATCTTGCATAATCCCTTAAGTTTGAAGACAAATATCTCATTGTATCTTGATGAAAGTAGTGACCTTAATGGTCAATCATTGGCAACCATGATTTTAAAGCATGCTATTGTTCTTATGGAGGTAGCATTTTAAGCAAGGCAGTGAGTGGTGGTTTGGAACAATGGTAGGTATGAAGGACTTGCTTTATATACATACTATGCAGTCTAGCTTAAGGAAACATTCTTAGAAGAGATTGAAGGTGAATTATGGAACTCAAGTGTTACCATGATAAAGATTAAAGAAAAGACTGAGATCTATTTAAAAGCCACTATCATGAAGATATTAAAGATGTCAAATGCAAAACCCTAGTAGTTGGAGTAATGAACATAGTGTGAAAGAGGAAAGTGTGCTAGGGAAGATCTAGGAGCTCTCCATGTTATCTAATCATAGGAAAATGCATCATTTATTTATTTTTTAAAATTAAAAGAAATTATTCTAAACCCTATATAGGAAACATTGATACTTCAAAAGTATCTGATTTATTTTTTAAAATTAAAATAAGTCATTCTAAACCCTATATAGAATACATTGATACTTCAAAAGCATCTGATGGAATTTGAGATTATGCAAATATATGTCAATTAAATACCTGGATTACAAACAGTAGCACGAACATTGTAACCCTTGTTGATCAGAACAGGAATGAGATAAACAAAAATGAATCCTATGCCTCATATTGTACACATCTCCTTACCATTCTCTATCATTCTTTATTGAAACACTTCTCCATTTTGGCAGGCTATGCCTAAAAATAAGTTGTCAACAAAGGTTTTATTGTATGTTTATTAAAATTAAAACTCCATTCTGGCGGGCTATGCCTAAAAATAAGATTTCCACAAAAATTTTAGAGTATGTTTATTAGAGTTTTAGAGTATTTTGGCGGGCTATATTCTTGATTCCTTAAATGTTTTATTCAAATGGATTATGACTAACGTGATTTTTTGCATTTAGTGTTGTAAATTGTAATGATGCCACGATTACCGTACTATCATTGTCTCTTATTATACCCATTGTGGTATGACGGTGTTTTTCCCTTCCTTTTTGTTGTTTAGGTACTACCACCTTGCTCAAGGCTTCTTGCTGCGAGGTTGCGGTGTATATCGCTTTACCACATATGTTGCTCACCTTCCCGATGGTATAGTGATGTATTATTTTGATCATTACTTGAAGAGTGTCAATGATACAATCTTATTTGTCTTACCAATATCTCAATGTCTCATCGACATTACTTTGTTATACCCAAGAGTTGTGTTTTGTCGAGCACTTGTAGATATACCTTGTCAATGTGACGTAAGTGATTCTCTCCTTGATATGCCCATATCTTGTTGACATTTCACTATTTTACATTGTCGATGAGACATACAAATAAGTCTCTTTGACATAGGGGTGTCTAATCTGGTGCTAAACCCGAAGCTAAACTCGAAGCTAAAGTTAGAGCTACATACGACACTAAACTTGGAGCTAATTTAGGAGATAAATATGGTGTTAATTTTGGCACTAATTAGAACCAAAATTAACACTGATTTGTACTGATCGATGCAATGAATGCCAAAAATTGTGCCATCTCGATAAATAGCACCGACATTTTCAAAAAATTGCCAAAAAATACATTAAAACGGTGGGTGGAAACAAAAACTGGAGCAAATCACATGGATTTGTTATAGTGTTAGATGCCATTGTTAGGTTCAATTCATCCATTTGTAAGAACTCTAGGCTTCTTATATTTCTAACCCATACATCAAACTTACTACTACTCTCAACTAAAATATCCAAATGACACATAGGCTTGACATATTTTCTAACTCTAGAGGGACTTTGCTACCAAATCCAACATTTTACAAGCTAAGAAATGCAAGTCTCTGCAGCTTTGAAAACTTGGAAGGAATGTAAATACCTTTGAATTGATGCAGAGGGAAAGGAATCACAACCACATCTTAAACACTTTCAAACAAGATTCCAACACCAAGGCTGCAAATATGCACTTTTGTTCACTCTAGACAATGTGTTCCCAAGCCTAAAACATGGGGAAACATACCAAAGGCACTAGATTATTGAGGGAAGCATGGAATATGGGATACTTGATGTATTCAGACCTGCCACCACATATTCTAGGGGCTCCCAAACATATATAGCCTCAACCAAGCAATTGACACAATGGAGCAAGCAAATTAGGTAAGGCTACCACTAGGCGCATTTAAGGCAATGGTTTCAAACAAAGTTAAGAAATGTTGGTCATGTGAATTCCTCGAATTTTGCAAGCCCCCAACAACATTCCAACATGGTTCTACTCCCTTCCATCAATGAGTAATGTATAGATTGTTCATAGCAACAAGGAACTAGGGTTATTTTGGACTATTTACACACAAATGCAAGCATACTGTGATTAATATCTCCATAAAAATTAAAAACTATGAATTTTACTTTAAATGGTTTTTAGAACATATCAAATCAGAGATCTTAACCAATTTTTGGAAAATTTGAATGGTTAAAATAAAAGATATGAAATTTTAAGGATTGTTGGAAACCCTAGGCAGGGTTTAGACCCGCACTCACCAAAATTGCAATATCTTGCACAAAGCTCAATGAAATTCTACCAAAAAAAAAGCATTTGAAAGTTAAGATCGTCCTTCAAATTTTCCAAGTGGTTTTAGGATTGTACTTATCCATACCAGTCCATACCACGTGAATTATAGTCACTATTCATAGAAAAATGCAATAGGGAACATGGTAAAATGATGTTCTTCTCATTCAAACTTCATCCCAACCTTTGGGGTCAATGTTACAAGTCCTATTTATCATTTAACAATCATTTCCAACTGAAAAAACTAACCAGCAACCTTTTGTTAACTCTAATGACACTTTTACATCTTTTTGACAACTTTCAATAACTTTTGCAACTTTTGACAATATGACTCCAAAACATCCTAGATCATCCTAAAATGACTCCATACGACTCAAAATGGTCTCAAATGACCTTATTGACTCCAATAAAACCAAACACCAAAGATTATCAACATTTACAATAATTTGCCTAAAAAAGGGTGCATTAGGATGCCCCTACATCATGAAGTCATTCCCATTGAGATCCATATGTTGTAGATGTTGAAAATTAAATAGCAATGGACGTAGCTCCCCACTCAACTGATGGTTAAGGTGAGTACTTAAATCAAGGTGGATGACATGGGATGTATGATAATCATAGGAAACACCCTCTCATTGGTAACAATTGAATTCCAACCAAGAGGATAAAGAGTGAGTTGATGATAAGGAAAGATTAAGACCAAGCTTGAAATCCAGTAAGTAACTTCTCTCATGTTTTTTTAAGATTGCGGGAATCAGTACTATAGTGCGTTCGGTAAAAAAAATTCACGTGACCGGTAACAATGTGACATGCCCTCCAATACCACAAAAATGAAAAATGAATTATTATGCAAATCAACAAAAATGCATAACACAGACATGTTAAAGGAAAGTGGATACATTGCATTCCTATTGTGCAATTTACTATTCTTCTTCGGGTGGGGTATAATTAACGGGATATTTTCTAATTTATTAAAGTCAAAGTGATGGAAAATATTTGATGATTAAAGTCTGACGACTTTTGTAACACGTGGATGACAATCTAATTTAAGTCCACTATAAATATTCTAGCATGTGACTGACTAACTTTGTAAGAGACTTAAAAGTTTGGTTAGCTTATTCTACACGTCTATCAACTTTCTAAGATTAGAAAAGTCTAGTTGGCTTATTTCACATGTATAGGAAATAATAGGATTTTTTGATGGCCATTGGACTTTCTAAAAGAGAGTGTGTTCAATATATTTTAGTGAATTATTTTTTTTATATATTTAATTTCAAAATTATAATGCTATTGTAAAAAATAAATTTTAATACTATATAATTTAATAAATATATATTTTTATTTCGTTTAATTTTTTAAATTATGAAATTTTATACATTTAAGAAAAAATAGAAAGGAAGAGAAAAAGAGTTTCATGAAATGAATTAGATTCATATTCATTTTATTTTTAGATGTCTTAAAATTTCATTTTTAAATATTCAAATGAATGTCTTTAAATAGTAATATGCAAATAAATCATTGTACAAATGTGTATTAAGTCAACTCTCAATATGTATGAAGATGGAATGACAGTTGTAGACACCTAAAATATTCCACAAAACCCTAATTATCATCATCTCATCATTAATTAACTATTTATTAATCGTCATATTAATTGTCCATTAATTAAGTAATTAATTACTTCCTATTTATCCATTTAGTTAAATAGTATTTTATTATTTAATTAAATGTGATCTAATTTCCATTTTTTCAAATAATTTCTATTTTCAAATCATTAGTCAACTCTTTCCTCCATCATCAATTAAGTCAGTCCTCATTTATCATATCAATCTTTTCTCATCAATTAACTCCACTTTATTTTAGAATCTTCATCTTCATCCACTAGTCAACCCAATCTTCAAATGTAAACTTTATGTGCACAATTATCCATTAATTAAATCAAATAATTGATTATTATCTCTTCATTATTTGAAATGAAAATTTTCTATTTATAGTTGAGTTGGCTCTACATTCAGTTCAATTAACTAAAGTCTTTATTTTTATCATCATCTTCTATTTGATTTTATCCTCGAAAAGTCTATAAATATAGTCTTTCTTCATAATTTTTGATATCTCACATCTTATCCAAATCAACTCTGTCAAAATCAAAACCAATCAATCATCAATCAAGTCTATTGTTATGATGTTGAGATTTAGCATTCACATCCAAAGGAAAAACATCATTTTACTTTGAGGTTTGCAGTGAGATCAATCAAATATAATCTAGATTTGATTTTCATTTTTTTAAAATCTATTATTTCTACTTTTTCCAATTTCATTGTATACATTTTGGTGAACTAGACATGAAAACTAACCTTGTTGTCTGTGAGTTTCTTTTTTCTTTTTTTTTTGGTCTTGAAGGTACTTTAACAAAGGTTTTGAAAATCAACCTTTTTTAGGAGCTTCTTGAGGAGAATTAAACATCACAATTATGTCCAAAAGGGTCGAGAAATGATTTTTTATATATAATAGCTCATATATTTGGGGTAGGATAACCTTTTAAGCTTGAAAAACACACTTTTGTGGCACTTTCTTTGTTAATTTGTACATTTGTATGGATTCATACTTTGGGACTGCAGATTTATTGCCATAAATCTTAAAATTGATGTTGATAATTAATTTGTTGCATTTTATGATTAAAAAATTAATTAATAGAAGTTTAATCAATTGGCCAAAATCTAGTTCTTCCTCTTTCAAAATTTTTAAAAATACCAACCTACAGTAAAACAAACATAACTTTCAAACCACTAATCACATTTTCAACTTTTTGTAGGCATTGGAAAGCTAGTTTTGATGTGCATTTTGTGAATTAGGTTATTTATTCAAATCAAAAGTGAGAAATTAGATATAATAAATCAAGGTGAGTTTTTCATTTTCAAAAGTCAAACAAACACATGCAAACTTATTTTTTGATAATTTAAAAAAAATTATCAAAATTTCTTAAGGAGTCTAATAGGGTAGTTAATTTTTTTGTTTGAAATAATATTTTACATATTTTAACTAATCATTGAATGCAACCCTTTTTCATCATGAAAGAGAAAAATTTGAAAGCAATCCTTTCTTCAAACCAAAGATGAAAAAATAAAACTTCTAACGAAATTAGTTTTGTAGGACAAAATTAAGAAGACACATTTATAGACCATTTTTTTGTGTACCTTTCTTGTTTGGTGTCTTTTCAAACCATTTCTATGAAGGATTAAAATGAGCCATGCACATTTCAATTTGGTTAATTAAAGAACAAGTTATTTTAATCCAGAAAGAGTATGTGCATATGCTCTTCTCTTGCACACTTGCATGATCTTGAGAATCAAAAGCAACATATTTTTAGGGGGCCTTTATAGGGATTTCATCACCCTAGAGGATGACCTCAACTCTAGTGTTCTGGAAAAATATAAATAGCAGGGGGATGAATTAAAAGACATGCCTTTTAGAAGCTATGATTTTTCATTTAGGCTAAGCCTACAAGAACTTTATACCTTGGGGAAGTGGAGGAGAAGGATGGGGTTACCCTCTTCTCCTAGTTGTTTGATTCACTACCAAATTCATGTATTATGCCTCACATGCTCTTTGTGGCATATAGAGGATTCCCTAGAAAGCCTATATAACCTAGTTTAAGACCTTTTGATTGTTTCTTAGTGTGGTGCAGGGTACAATATCATGCCCAAAGTTACTCACCATGTAATTTATTTTGCTGAGGTGACAATTATTCCTTGGTAGGTCCTTGTCCTTCCAAGGTAAGGGGTGCATAGGTGGTACATGACCTTTTCATACCCTAGTTACCCATTCATTTGAAGGTATTAAACCTTTGGTGGGTGGACCTACATTAAGTTAACACTCCCATTTGATTAATTTAGGATTGTTCATGTGTCTTCTATGTTTGTTATTGTTATAGTAAAACCTCCTCATTTGAAACCTAATGGGGACCTTATCCTTATCGAGTCTTAGATTTTTTAATATTCTATTTTTTATTAGTATAGGCTTTCAAAACTTCAAAAAACCAAAAAAAAAATGAAAACCCAAAACCAAAAATCCCCTTTTAAAAAAAAAAACCAAAACCAAAAAATAGAGTCTTTGATCTCTTGTATTTACCTTGCACTAGGGTTTAGAATCCAACCATTATCTACAAATTCAACCATCCTTTGCATCCAAACCAAAACTCCATCATATTATCCATCCAAACCATCATATTGTTCATCCTAATCCAAACTCATAATTATGCCTTCATCTTACCTTGATAGTCTCCTTAATCAAATTGAAAACCCCTTCTCTGATGATGATGATGTTAGCCTTGTTGATCAACCAAAGTATGATCCCTATGATGATAATGAGTCTTTTTTATCAAGTAGATTATGAAAATTAAGATGATAAAACCTTATATTCAATTTCCATAAGCAAATGCCATCCATTTATGTTCCATCAACACCAACAACCCACAAACCCTAGCAACCTATCCATAAATATTAAATACCAATCACCTCCAATCCCTAGTAATTAATCCATCTACCCTCCTTTCCAACAATCCACAATCCCTAGTCACCCATCCATCTATCATACATACCAACAATCCCCACTATTCCAATCTACTTACCAAAAAACCATAAGATCTAGTCATCCATCTATCTACCCTCAATATCAAAAACTAGTTGACACAATACATACTATTAATCCTTAACCAACATCCATTATTCATCATCATCCTAACCTTGACAAGGGAAATCAATATTCTAGCCAAAGCCTTCCTCAACACCAAACCATATCAAAAATCCCTATTTCCCATACATATCCCAAATCGCCATCCCCATCACCAAACCAAGAGAGCTTTATAACCTCCACCTCCTCTCACAATCCTTCATACACTAAACCATTGCAATCTACTTTATCCAATTCACAAATCCATCCAATAAAACACCTTTAGCAATGTTTTTCAAAGACTAATAGTAAAGGATCTTCAACTCCGATGTGAAAAAAAAGTTAGGAAATCCCATCACATTGCTAATCCTACACCATCCAAACATCTCCCACGATCATTCCCTATATCACCTATCAATCTCACAAAATATCTTCATAACTATTAGAATCAAACATGCTCTGATACCATGTTAGAATTGGATATGGATGCCAAGATCTATGAACCAAATGGAAAGCACAAGAACAGACAAAATAATGTGACAAGAATAAACTGTATTCAATGTTAATATGATATGATTTTTTTACAAAGAGAGACCCCTTGGTTATATAGTCAAGGTGAGAACATAGGAGTGCGTAAGATTATGACAAGTGTTGTAATATTATGACATGAGACAACAATGAAAAACTATCACTCCACCTAAAGTGGAAAGTGATAATGTGATAACAACCACAAATAGTGGATCGCCCACAAAAGGTGGAAACCTAATCACATGATATGTCCATGAAAGGTGGAGGTGATAAAGTAATAAGAAGATAAGTTCACCAAAGGTGGAAATTCTCCAACAAATCCTATGTGGTCCCTAAGTAAACTTAACTAAGGTGTAATTATGACCTAAGACAAGATACAAAACATTTAATTACACCAACACCCCCCCTTAAGTGCAACTTAGGGAGAATGAAAACAATGCAAGATGGGTCTCGACAAGTAGGCCATGTTAGGTACCCATGTACAAATGCAATTTAATCTCTCACAAATGGAAAAAAGGAGAAAACCCAGTGTGACAAAACTCCTCCCCAAAAGAGAGATGAAATACAACATAAAAATTCTCTCAATGATGCATGAGAAGGTAAAAACCCCATGTGAGGAAAAATACCCCCCATAAGAGAGAAGTAGAAGAGAGACAAGATAGCCCCCCCTCAATGAGATAACCTGTTGTAAGAGAAGCACTGGAAGTACATTGTGGAGTAACATTGGAATCCTCAATCTGACAAGAAAGGAAAGATACTTTTGTTTTATACTGAAATCATATGCGAGTCACTAATTGACTCAAGGTGGAATCATGATAAAGCAACAGTAGACCTGATGCCAAGAAACACTGGAAAACTCACAAACTGGAACAACCCTGGAATCTATGAAGCAACAATAGATGAATAAATGATGCCCCCATAAGAGGGAATGATATGATGAAATAATCTGGAAGCTATGTGTATCTTGATGCCGATGTCAAACTGTGACTAAAACTGATCCATAGGAGCAAGTACCATGAAGATTCTGGAACATTAACCATAAAATGAATGGCCCTCAAACTGAGATGTGACCCGATGTGAATCTAATGTGATTCAGGATCATCAACCATAGGCTCTCAATCTGAAATGTGAACCGATGCAAACCAAAATGTGTTAAGCTATGAGCAAGATGTGGCCAAAAGAAAAACAACAAAATCCAGATACAACTCATGCGAGTTGTCATCAATATGAAGATGAGATCAAAGTGCAACTACACTCTAATCAGATTATTATGCAAGAAGCCCCCTCGATGGAATTTTATGTAAGTTTATTTATTACAATACCCCATGATTGTAAAAGGATAACATGCAAAACATGCATAAAACAAAGAGAAATTACAAACCTAATGCATACAAAAAAGGAAATAGTGCATGCACTGATGAATGTTCACATTTTCCTCCATGATGAAAAATAACCTCAAATTTTTTTAGATGACTAAATCTGAAAAAATGGCCTACGCCACTATGAAGTGCTCGAAACTAGCTTTTCGTCGATATCTCGTTTGCCAAAAACGGACACCGTGGCCAAAAGTTATGAATTTTTCAAAAACTGAATTTAACTTGCAGGAAACAAGTTTTCTAGCAAAAACGTTTATTTCTAATTTGATTTCTAGAAAATCTACTCATTGTTTGTAGAAAAAAATAAAAACCTAGTAATATTTTGATGCTAGAAACAAAACCCAGAAATCGTTTTTTGATCCAACAAGCAGAAGATGAAAAATTGAATTTTTTTAATCATCAATCAAGAGAAAAATGATGTGCGCCACTTTTTGGACTGCAATTTTTTTGAGATATATAAAAGATATGCAAAATCTAAAAAATACCAAGTTTAAATTTCGACGCTGGCTACAAAACCCATAAATCGTTTTTCTTGCAAATGAGTGAAAACTAGATTTTTGAAGCAAAAATGATGACGACTCTAATAAAAAACGGCTTGTAACAAACCCTTGTTTGCCAAAAATGCAAATGGTGATCAAATTGAGTGAACCAAAAGTCAAATCTGACTTTCTCAAGCCTTCTAGACGCAATGGTGAGCTCAAATTTGCACCAACAAGCTCTGATATGAACCTGCAATAAAAACAAAAAATGGAACCTCTTCAAATCTAGTACCTCTCTTAAAAAAAGACTCTCCAATGACACCCAACCTGCTCTGATACCATGTTAGAATCAAACATGCTCTGATACCATGTTAGAATTGGATATGGATGCCAAGATCTATGGACCAAATGAAAAACACAAGAAGAGAGAAAATAATGTGACAAGAACAAATTGTATTCAATGTCAATATGATATGTTTTTTTACAATGAGAGACCTCTTGGTTATATAGCCAAGGTGAGAACATAGGAGTGCATAAGATTATGACAAGTGTGATAACCATATGACATGAGACAACAATGAAAAACTATCAATCCACCTAAAGTGGAAAGTGATAATGTGATAACCACCACAAATAGTAGATCACCCACTAAAGGTGGAAACCTAATCACATGATATGTCCATGAAAGGTGGAGGTGATAAAGTAATAAGAAGATAAGTTCACCAAAGGTGGAAATTCTCCAACAAATCCTATGTGGTCCCTAAGTAAACTTAACTAAGATGTAATTATGACCTAATACAAGGTACAAAATATTTAATTACATCAACAATATCCAAACTCTATTATTGTCATGCCAATATCCCAATTCTATTAAAAAATCTCCTATTCATGTCCAAAATCACATTCCATTTTTTAAACCATTAGACCTATGTCAAGAGAAAAGCCCAAAGCATAGTGAAATAAACTCCAAGACAAATTAATAAAATGACCCAAAAAATACCTATAGATAAGCATGATATACAAGCTTATTTGAGCCTTGATACAAATCCTATATATATATACATTATCCATGATTATCCAATCCTTGATCATGATCCTATTATTGAGTCTATCTAAAAATCCCCTCTAGGTGATCACGATATCCAAGTTAGTCCAATCTATGATAAAGATCTTATTCTTAATCATGACATACAATATAAGCCTATATTTGATCAAGATTCTACCAATGATCTATAAATACAAGATGATCCCCTCATCGACCTCTATACCATCCATGATCATGAAATTGAACTTTATCCTATCCAAAATCTAACTACCTCCATTTCCCAAGATGAGACACTTACCTCCCTTGGACACATAGATAGTAAAAAAAATGCCATGGATCATATCAAAGAGAAAGAAGCTACCACAGATCTCATTGACATCCCAAATGATTAAGAGGAACCAAGAATGACCAAGGATCAAGCAATAATATCCTATCAACTAGGATCGTCTAATTTTGTCAAAGAAAGATTTATTGTTGATGAGAAAACAAGCATTAATAGTTTCCAACTACATAATGATGAGTTAGCATCTTGCTTCTAAAACAACAATCACCCCATTGCAAAAAAAATATGTCAAAGCATGTAGTATCAAGGAAGAGGATTAGGCCTAAATGAGCAAGGAATTATAGAACCAATACAATTTTGTGAAAATCCTAGACATCAAGGTATTATCTATTCTTCAATTGACAAAATGAATGATGTTAGTGATACCTCCACGATATTAGTGAAAATTTCATCCAATGAAAACATGAAAATGGGATCCAAGAGTAGTCCTTACCATAGGGTTGTTTCCAATACTCCCATCAACATCATTAACCATAATTGAAAAATCATTAAACCCATCAATTGGAACCAACAAAAAGAAAATTCTTATAAATCCAAAGTCCAAAATCAAATTTCAAAAGCCATTGAATCAACAAAATCCAAGTCGACAAATGAATTTTAAAATGGATCTTAAATAAAAATAGATCAAGCAAAGAAAAGAGTTTAAATCCAATATCCAATCAGAAAGTGGATCCACAAGAAAAGAGGTCTCCTACATATAACAAGTGTCAACCTCCTTCAAAATGGTTTCCACACAAAGCATATAGAATTTTTGTTTCCAAACACAATCCTAATCTAGAAGCCAAAATCCATCATCTGCTATCTCAAGTTTGGAAAATAAAAATTCCTCCATCCAAATTTACAAATATTCTTTCCACATCTACCATCACCCATCATAATCCAACATCTTTCCTAAAGTCTAAAAATCCTACTCCACAAATTCGTCATATCTTAGTAGAAACACTTTATCATAAGGACTGTCAGGGAACTCTATTACAATGTGGGTATTTAGATAAGGCCAAACCTGGTATGAACAAGGATCATAACAACATCCATGGGTCATATACAAGTGCCATGATCTTGACAAAGAAACTCATCTAATAGTGAAAACCATTTTTATGGTGCTTTAGATAAGTACCATGATGAAAACTAAAAAAACAGGCATCATGAGTAAGACCAATTATCTATCTGGACTATTATACTTGGGGGAAAGTTGTCTCATCTACCATACATTTTTCATGATGTATTGTTGAAACTTTCATACCCTTTCATTTTCACCTACACTTTTGTATCCACTCCCTTATTATTTGTATAGGCTCATCTTACCCTTACATCAACATTTTTCCTCTTAGGATTCTCAAGACCCCTTTTTAACAACTACCTTCTTATGTTAGCTTTACGTTAACCTTTTGTTTTCCTTGTTTCCCATCATTTTTTAGTATGATTTGTTTGGACACTAGCACATTGCAGGGACGCCCATGCACCGCGCTAGTTTCCCATGAAATTTTGATGTTCAAATGTTTTTTTGAGAACTTCTCCACTTGTCACCTACCTAGGCTAGTGGAAATGACAAAATGATTTTTAATGGCTCAACAACCTCTTTTCCCTCCTCTTCTCTCTTAAATATATCTTTTTACTCCTCTTGAACTCTCTTGGGCTCTATGTGTGCAAGAAATATATTTCTCTCGAAATCTCTCTCTCAAGCTTACACAACTCTCTATATTAGTCTCAAGATCTCACAACTCTCTTTCTCTCTTCCTCTCTTTGGCTTCCTCAAGCCTTGCTGGTAATATCAACTTATCTTGTGTCTTTGAGCATCTTGGAATTTATCACATCCCTTGTCTATGCATTTATCATCTTGTCTATTTATCTTTCAATCTACCTATCTGGCTATCTTAAGCTATTTTATGGGATATTCTTTGTTTTCAATCTATATGAGATGTCAGTGCACCACGAGGACATTCATGCATCACACATTTGTCCTTGGTTGAGAGCTTGTCAAACTATCTAGAAGACCAATGTAACGTGCTCTTTTTTTATTTTTAGGACTTTCATATTTTAATTCTATATAAAATATAAATAAACATTCTTTCATCATCTCATCCCATCACTTGAGCTTTGATCCTTGAGGTAGTGAGGACCATTCACCCCTTGAGACCTCATCATCTTGAGGGTGTCGAATCTCCTCTAGATTTTGGTGAACCCGATGTAAACACTAAAAAAGTACAAACCAAATATTTTCCCTTCTAAAATAATTTTTTTTGGGGTGCTACCCCGAACCCCATTCCATGTCTTTAAAGTAGAAATAATACGCCAACCTTCGACTGACTTGTTTATGTATTAATGCTTATATTTATCTTATTACTTTCAAAATGTATTTATTATCTTATTTTATTAGTTCAATTTCTAGTTTTATTCAAAGTGCTAATGATTTTCCATTCAATCCATGTGATGGTGACTTGGATTTTCCTATGTTACTTTGTATCTTTGATCATTCTCATGAAATTCCTCTTATTTCAAAGGATATTTTATTGTAAGAAGATGAAATCATTGATAATATTCTTAATGTTACTCTATCTTATTGTCATCCCAATGCACTCTCTTTTAGAGATGATACATTAGTGAATGATGAATCTCCTCTCACATCGGATCCTCCAAGGATAAATGTTGAGCATATTCGTTCAAATAATTCTCCCATGAGTTGTGACAAATCTGCTAGCGTTATTGTAGTCTTCGCTACCCCTAAAAGGATTAATATACCAATCATTTGCATGACTCTAGCTAGTCCTCTAAAGATATTTTGTTCTATTCATGATTTTCCATTTAATAATGATTCTCCAAATCTTTATACAAAGTTTATAGGGTTTAAAACTTCTTATAATATAGTAGCTCATACTTATAATACTAGAAGGAATAAACTAAATTTTGATCAATCTAAATCTCTTCCACCTTATCAACCTAGAATTCCTCAAGCACTTAGACATGTAGCTAAGCAATCAGGTGAGTGAGATCTTGTTGAGAAACTTCATGTTACTCCTGCCAAGATCTCACTTTGGGATTTGCTTTATATTTCTCCAATTTACTAGGCAAAACATAAAAAAAAAAAGATGATAAAAAAGGGTGAACCAAGACGAAATGATGATCTAGGACACCATCACTTTTCCCTAGTTTCACTAGAAAAAGAGATATCCCAAGAATAAGATTGGCTTTCAACGTTGAGGTGAGTCAACCCTATTAGGAGATCTAGGTGTTTTCCTAATAAAAATGATTGAAATGCACTTTGGGAGATAAAAATAAAATACTTAATGAACTCAATTATGTGATTCAAAACTTGAAATGCAGAATTTAAGGATATCACAAACAAAAACAAAAAAAATTAGGAATATTTGAGAAGGGCAGATTGATGTGTAATAGGCTCCAAAAGTGGGTGTTTAGTTTCTTGCAAGGACAGATTTGCCCTAGGGCGAATGGGTCTTTGAACATGGGTCCAAAATTTGATTTCACAGTCCTATAATCTCATATCTTACCTCCTGATTTCTCCATATTCCACTATCAGAAAGCCATAAATAAATTTTGTAAATGAGTTTTCATGGCTTGAAAAATTTGATGACAACTTTGATAACTTTGCAAAATTTATCTTTTGATCCAATTCTAGTCCTTCTTCACCTGCAAATCTGCACATACAAAGAGGGAAAAATATTTGTTTTTGGGTAAATAGGGGTTTTCCTTGGTCAAACCCCGGTTTGGTATTTAAACCTTGACGAAATAATGATAAAATAGAAATAATTTTATGAATGAAAAATGCTATATCACAACTCACCAAAACCTTAATGGCTGCTCTTAGAGGATTGAATTATAACACATCTCTCTAAGGATTGGATCTTGCATAAATTGGATTGAATGCTTCCTTGAATGCTTGAAACCTACATCACAATGTTAGCTCCAAAACATAATATGAACACACATGAATCTTGACACGATGATATGATCTTGAATATTGTAGATGCTTGATAAATCTGCTCTTCAATGCTCTCGACAATAAATTTTTCTCTTAGGATCGATCTCTTAAAGTCTTAGGATTTGAATTGATAAAATAACTATGTATTTATAGGTGTTTATCTAATTTCCCAAAATTTAAATGATTTATAGGTGTTTATCTAAAATAACTATGTATTTATAGGTGTTAATATCTAATTCCATAAGTTGACATTTGAAACTTGAGTTTGAATTATTAAAATTCTACCAAAAACATATTAAAAATTGGATCTTAGCACTTAAGAAGGACCCATTCGCCCTTGGGTGAATGAGTCTTGGGACCTAAATCTAGGAAACATAATGTATAGGATGTTTTAATTATTGTTAGCATTTGTTTGATGTTGGTTTCCGTTTTGCAAAATGAGAATAATAAGGCTTAGCAATGCATAATTCAGACAATTAGAAGCTTCATTAAGTCCAATTAATTAAGGGTATGCAAACATAGTGTGAAAATGTAAAGGAGTACATTTTCCTACACTAAATTTAGCCCCCACTTTAGTGAGAGTATGAGACCTACACTCAAATTCACATTAAAGTAGACAAATAAGTCTAAAGAGGTCTAATTGTAGAATTGTTAGAAAAACGAGATAACAAATATTGAGGAGGATGATCAAGCCCCTAGGATCAAAGATCCTATGGAAAACCAACAAAGTCACAAAGAGACATGTGAATGCAACAACGACATAAGATACAAAATCATACAATGTCAAAATTAATGTAAAGATAATTAAAAAAATAGATCAAGCTTTGACTATTGTCCAAATGATATAGATCAAGCCTAGGTTGTTTTTCCAAAAATATGCTCACATGGATCTATAGGCAAGTAAGTTATGTTATGTTCAGTGGCGATGAAAAAATATGCTCATAAAGTGTAGTCTAATATACTCTAGGTGAGCCCCAGGGAAAAATGAGAAACACACAATGGTCTGGTGTAGTTTGATATACACTAGGTGTGTACCCATAAACATGCCAAATTTATACTCCCTGATAACTTTGATAAGGTGGCACATACGACAATCACAAGGCTAGCAAGTTGTGTTATGCTAGACACTCATAAAATAAAGGAACCACAAATAAAGTTATGTTATGATTGGTGGCCAAAAGTTTTGTTTATGACACTCAAAGGGGTTTTTATTAGTTCATGAAATATCTCACTTTGGGGAACATCACACTCGATATCATCATCAAGAGAGGACTAGTCAAGAGATAAAAGATTTGCACCTTAAGGAATGCAAGCCATAACATTATTACTAGGAGGAATGCCATATGCCAAGAAAGGTCACACTCTTGAAGGACATCAATCCCAATGTTGCCTACAAAAAGAAACATCACATGAAATAAGAAGGCTACAGTCTAAACAAGAGGCCATGTCATCAAGCAAGCAACAAGCATGATGCATAATGCCACCAACTTTAAAGAAATTGCTAAACACCATGTTGTGAGAAATTACTTTGAGGTAGAATATGATGAAATCCAATAGATAAAAGGTACATGCAAGCTTATTTGGAAATCCCCATTCCAATGATATGCTTCCAAATAAAGCTACATCATGAAAAGGAGGTTGCCCCCATATGCAATCCTAAGATAACACATAATGGACCCATGGATTTGGGGGTAGTGCATGTCATTGATACAATGATATGATCGAGCTTGGAATCATCATCATTCCCCAAATAACTCATGGAACAATGAGTGCAAAAGAAGAATGACACATAGAGAGTGAAAACAAAGGAGAATCTTGTTGGTTCAACATGGAAGAGACCTAAATGTCTTGACACTTTATATTGTTCCGAAAAGGAAGCATAAGACAAATGAAAAGATAATGGTTACGACAGATAGAAGAATGAAGATGTAAATAGAAGAATATCACAATAGATTTTCTTCCTTTGTATCCTTGCACCAACAGAGTGAAAAGGGTCATCCAAAGTAAGATAACAAATATAAAGACACATCAAGAAGAACAGTACATGGAAGCAAATTATGCACATGAAATCATACAAAGAACATGAATAGAAATAAATTTGGTATGAAACATGTGAGCCGATCTAAATCAAGTCATCCACATCCTAATATTGTTCATCATATGTGAAAGGGGGATGACTAGCAAAGGGGCAACAATGAGTGTTGTACTAGGACAATGACTAGGTTCAACATATGGTGATTCACTCTTATTAGGAGGATCATCACGGTTGTTGTCACTTAAGCTCATGAAAGAGAAAAACAATAAATTTAGCTCATTATGCGCTTCCTCATCAATCTTAAAAATCTCATCATCATCATCTAAGTTAATCACAACAAGAGGTCTAATGGTACTATCCATAGAGGTTTCATGTGTTTGTTGTTGTAATGAAGGGAGAGAATCATCATGCTTTTATTTAGTTAGGTTTTGATCTTGTTTTTTTGTTTGTTATCTTCTTTTAACTTACAAGCAATAACACGGAATATACAGCTACGCTATTTAGAATTTTGGTTCCTTTTTGCACAATTTTCAAGTTGTGATTGTGTAGGAGAGGGTTTGTCAACCATAGGTTTATTTTATTCCCATAAGGGAGGAATGGAAGGAACCATCAAGGTTTGGTCAACCACTTCTCTTTAGGTTTATAAACATGTTTGATCTTAGAAGGCACAATGAGAATTTTATAGTTATGTCTTGGTATCTTATAGGAAATAGGTGGAGGATTTGTCATGGATTTATCTTGATTACTCAGAAGGTCTTTTGGTTCAATCATGGGTTGAGGGATATTGCTAAGAGATAATTTTTCTATGCGATTTGCCTTGAAATTTTGATAATATTTGGAAAATAAGTCCTCACGAGGCTTAATAGATTCCATAGGTTCAAACCAAAATAAATCTAATGAGAAATTTCCACAATAACACACGAGATTAAAATTGCTATGATTCATAGTGAAAATTTCATTGCCAAATGGAAATTTTAAACATTTATGCACTATTGATGGGATGAAATCCATGGAGTGTAGCCATGAATATCCTAGTTTCACATGGAATTGGTCTGATGATGGGATGATGGAGAACGAGACATATAATTACTTTGGTCCAACTCTTAATGGGAGAGTGATCAAACCTATCATAGGGCAAGAAAAACCATTACGCGTTTTGATCCATGCTTTCAATTTTTCATAAGATTCTTGATAAAGTTCATGCACAAATAAGAATTCATTGATGATCGCATTCTCTACACACGTGATCAATTAATATCCCATTAGTAGGCTTGTCATTGATTCTTCCATCTATGTAAAGAGGACCATCATGTGCATGTTTAATTATGTCATTTTGTGAGAAAGCAATGTCAAGAGACATTTTCATTTGGCTCTTACAAGGTTGATCGTCAATGAGGTTGATCATAGTCCCTATATCATCCCCATTGTCAATCATGTTATCATTATTCATGTCTTGTATATTTTCAACATGCATCACATCATTCTTGGTGTCACTAGCTTTAAAAAATGAGATGTTATGACTTGGCATTGGATTGGTAAAAATTTACAAGTTTTGGTTGTGTGGGGCAAGAGACTTATTTCCTTGATCATTAACACCACTAATATGGATTTGATTAGAATCAATGAGGTCCAGCACAATATTTTTAAGAAGTATACAATGTTTTGTATCGTGTCCATTTTGTTGGTGATAATACCAAAATATATTTGGATTAGAGTTCGAGGGTAAAGGATTAGTAGGATCAGGGTTTCTAATAGAAGGTAAGGTAATTAAGTTCTTACCCAAGAGTTGCAACATGGTAGAATGAAGGGCATCAGGTAATAGGGTAAATTATCTATTATTGTCCCTAAATTGATATGGATTTGTTGTTTTTATAGAAGCCACTTGAGATTGAACTTGATTTTTTGAGGCAGATTTATTTGTATAAATCCCTTATTTTGTTTCTTGAATGGTTAGAAATTGTTATGGGGCACATATTCAAATTTTTTAGGATGGTTGGAGGAAGTTTTCGCTTCATGATGACTAACTGAATTCTGATAATCACAGAGAGGCATGCACAAGTGAGTGAAGAAATAAAATCTCATCATCCCAAGCTTATCTTGGATATTGGTTTGCTAGTTTTCAATGAACATTCTTTGAAGATCAACATCAAGAATCTTAATGCTGATTTGTGAGTAAAGTAATTGGTAACATTCTATAAAATCAATGACCTTTTCATCTTTGTTTTGTTTACATTGCATTAAATTAGGCAAGGCCATCTTGGGAACAATGTGCACTTGGAAATGGTTGAGGAAGGCATCAAAAATTTCATTGAATGAACTAATTGAATTGTCTAGTAAAGAGAAAAAACTATTTCAAGGTTGTGTCTTTCAAGGATCTAGGAAAAATCTTAGCTAAGAGCTTGTCTTCGAAAAATGAAGTCACTACATAAGGTTGTGTATGTCGAGACATGGTTACTAGGATCTCCTTTACCATCGTATTTCTCGAATCTAGGAATCTATATGCCTTGTGGCATTTATGCTTTCAATATCTCCAATGATAATGGGTTTTATTTGGCATATTGTGAAGGTGGGACATTTTGATTTTGGTTCAATGTGGAAATTTTTTGTTGGAGGGATGACATATTTTGAAAAATTTGGTTGAAGACGAAATCATTGGTTGTGTTTTGAGACGGGGTTGAATAAGGTGGAGGTGTATATGTGTTGTGAGGACAAGTAAATTGAAATTTTGTGAGAGGTGACAAGTTAGTAGATGTGATATTTGAGTTCACAAAGCTAAAAGGATTCCCATTGGACATACCTAAAGTTGGATTGATGTTGCTAGCTAGTCGTCTTGTTGTAGTAACAATTGAATGAGTGTATGCAGGAATAGAGACCAAAGTTGTAGGGGGAGGAATTTTATTTCCACCTTGAATTTGAGTGTATCCCAAAGTTTGAGCACAACTAGCCATTGTAGGAACATGATCGTCAATGATATGAGCTAAGATTCGTACAATTTCTATTCCCTATTCATTATCAAGAATTCTCCTCATGTTATCTATGACAAGAACCACAGTACCACAATATATTCAACACTCACAAGGTTTTGAAGTTTTTCTAATGCTTTATCAATTTTTTTGCAAGTTTTCTTGAGGAACATGAACAACAATGGTTTCAACATCAATAGGATTAGAGGTCATAGGACATGTTATTTCAAGTATGGATTCCAACATGGGTTGACTAGTGCCAATACTATGAGCGAAAGAGTTAGAAAACCCAAAAATCCTCATTGGATGTACCGACACATGATGTCACGAATCTCAAACTACTCTCACTAAAGTATTAGAGATAGGACACCAGGTTGTAATACTCATACAAGTTTCACCAAACAAAAATTACACCCAAAATGGATAATAAACACTAAACAAATGTAATAAACATCCACAAATAGGCAGTACAATGCAAGTATGTAAAATATTAGCAATTTTCATATATGACATGCAAGAATTTTTTTATTTTTTAATGTAGGAAACTAAAAATGTTGAATTTTGAATGCAAATTTTATGTTTGATCCATGAACTTGTTTAGACCAATTAACTTGAATGCAAACAATTTCAAAAAACTATAATTCCCAAAATTGAAACTGAGATCTACCAATAGCCAAAAATAAAGTGAATATAGACAGATTAATGCCCAAAAATTTGGAAAATGACTTGGTCCTCACACAAGGGTTGAAAAAATTAAGTTTTGAGTTTTTGAGTTAATGTTTAAGGTTGTTGATTCAAGTTGCAAACAAATACTTTTAGTTACAAATTTCCAAAAAAATATGATGAAATGTAAGTGCACTTTGATGACAAATAACAAGCAAAATGACAACTTTCTAGATGTAATTATGTTTGAATTTTTTGATTTAAATGTATGAAAAACACTAATATGCAAACTACTATGTTAAGATGAATTCATTATGTATGTAAATTTTTCAATTTTTGAGATTTTAAAGGATGCAAAATGCAATTTCAAAACCCTAAATGAAATGCAAACTTGAAATTTTTAAAACCCTAAATGAGATGCAATGCAAACTAATGCAAATCCTAGATCTAGGGTTTTGAAAGGCTACCAAATTAGAAAGCTTATAGTGTAAGAATGTTGGCTTCACCAATATAAAACATGAAAAAAATATGATAATAAAGGGTGAACCAAGACAAAATGATGACCTAACACACCCTCACTTTTCTCTAGTTTCATTAGAAAAAGAGATCTCCCAAGGATAAGATTGACTTTCAATGTTGAGATGAGTCAACCCTATTAGGAGATCTAGCTATTTTCCTAATGACAAAATTGACTGAAATGCACTTTTGGGAGATAAAAATAAAATACTTAATGAACTCAATTATGTGATGCAAAAATTTAAATGCACCATTTAAGGATAGCACAAACAAAAACAAAAAAAATAGACAGGTTTGAGAAGGATAGGCTAATTTGTACCAGGATCCAAAAGTGGGTGTTGAGTGTCATGCAAGGATAGATTTTCCCTAGGGTGAATGGGTCTCTGTATAGGGGTCCAAAATCTTATTTCATAGTCCTTTGATCTCGTATCTTAGCTCTTGATTTATCTAGATTCCACTATCAGAGAGCTGGAAATAAATTTTATATATGAGTTTTTGTGGCTTGACAAATTTGATGACAACTTTGCAAAAAAAATATTTTAATCTAATTTCAGTCCTTCCCCTATAAATCTGCACATATAAAGAGAGGGAAAAATATTTGTTTTTGGGTGAATAGGGATTTGCTTTGGTCAAACCACGGTTTGGTAATCAAACCTTGATGAAATAATGATGAAATGGAAAGAATTTGATGAATGAACAATGCTATGTCACAACGCACCAAACCCTTAATGACTACCCTTAGAGGACTAAAGCCTGACACATCTCTCTAAGGATTGGATCTTGCATGAATTGGCTTGAATGATTGCTTGATTGGATGCTTAAATGCTTGAAACCTACATTGCAATGTTAGCTCCAAAACATAATATGAACACACCTAAATCTTGACATGATGATATGATCTTCAATGTTGCTATAGATGCTTGATAAATCTACTCTTCAATGCTCTTGACAATAATTTTTTCTCTTAGGTTTGATCTCTTAAAATCTTAGGATTTAAATTGATAAAATAATTATATTTATAGGTGTTTATCTAATTTCCCGAAAATTAGATTCCATAAGCCAACATTTGAAACTTGAATTACATTTATTAAAATGCTGCCAAAATAATAATAAAAATTGGGTCTTGGCACTTAAGGAGGACCCATTTGTCTTTGGGTGAATGGTTCCTGGGACCTAAATCCAAGACATACAATTTCCAAGATGTTTTAATTACTATTAGCATTTGTTGAATGTTGGTTTCCCTTTTGGAGAATGAGAATAATAAGGCTTAGGAATGCATAATTTAAGCAATTAGAAGCTTAATTAAGTCCAATCAATTAAGGGGATGCAAACATAGTGTGAAAATGTAAAGGAGTAAATTTTCCTACACTACACTAGGGTATGCTTTAGGAAGTCTTGCAAAAGATTATATTGTCTTCTTCCACTAGGTCAATAGATGTAAATGATAGATCATATTCGTGTGGATTCACTAAATATTTTGTTCCATCCACATGAACTCCCACCTTCAAAATTGCAAAATTGGGTTGATCCATTAATGATCGCTCCATTTCTCAATAATATTAGTATTAGAAACACTATCATTGATACCAGTTCGATGCTCAACATTTGTAGTGTTGATCTTTAACCTAAAATCAAAATTGATCTAAGCTCTCTTGCAACTTCTTCTATATGCACGCATGGGTTTGATAATGTTAGTTGAAAAACTCTAGGTACAATAATACTACCTTTGCAACTTAGACCCATTATGTTACCCATCCTCTAGTACATGTAATGCCAGGTCCTTATAATAATTGGTGCAAGAGCACCTTAAGGTCTTTTTGAGAGATCTTTGCAAATTTTGGCTTGTAGGTGGTTCTAGCTAACCACCAAGGTAATAAGGACTAGGTTATAAAGTCCCAAGGTTGAATTGATGTTGTATTGTGGAAAATTTAGGTTAGTTTAGAGCCTTGAGGTTTGGGAAAGTCTCAATGAGGAGATTAGGCAAAACTAGACAATGTTGTCTTGGAAATTTATCCTAAAAGTTGGAAAAATGGCAATAATGTTGTTCTAAGCCCGACCTAAGGGTCCTAACATGTGGGCATAAAGTATATAAGGTTAGAAAAACCCTAATATTACATGTGGGAAAGCTATTGTACGGATTGAGTTTTGAAAAGAAGAGATTGTGACTTGGAAAAGAGCAAATTTGTTTGATTTCTATGACAGAGCCTTCATCCAATCAATTAATGGATTGAAATGACTGGTCTAATGATTTGAGACTTTAACTTGAAATTTTTTCCTGCTTGGGGTAGCATTGGGTTAGTCATTTAGTTCAACTGGTTAAGGTTTTGTAGATTGTTTTGGGTTCTTGTTTACACTGCCCGGTTCAAGGACAGTTTTGTAAATAATGATCCCCACTTGAATTCCTATGGCAAAGCTACCATGGCCACTTGGAATCAAGTAGGGGACTATGTATATAGTGTATATATGGCTTTAGGAGTCTTTGTTTGCAGGGGATTTGATATAATCATCAAGCTCTAGGCGAGTGTAGAGGCATTCTGGCTAGTTGCTTGGACAGAACATCAGCAAGAAGACTTGCTAAATGGATTGGTTTGTGCCAATTCAAGGTGTAGGGGTGTAGGGGCATGTGTCCTAGACATGTGTGCACAAGGAAGAGTGCAGAGGAGGCCATTAAATCCCTCAAATAAAACTAAAGAAACTGGGTTGTGACACATGCCCTAGAAACCCTTGAAAATAGGGGTTTGGTGAAAAGCCTGTGTACGAATACCAAGGAGACCTAAGACCTAGAAAATATTGAAGCCTAGGAGGTCTGTAGGGATATTCCATGAAGATTTTGGGGGTTTTTTAAGGAAGTTTAGGCGTAAAGTCAAGAACACTGGTTTTAGGAGGCCTAATTGGGGCAAAAAGGCTATAAGGCCTAAAAGCTAAGTTTCTTGAATTCGATGGAAAAATGAGGAAAGAATCATGCAAGAAGGATCAAAATGGAGTAAGAACACCCTAGGAATAGTTGGAAGACCTATTCCAAGTCCCAAGAAAGGTTTGGGAACATTGTAGAAAAATTGAGTCGATGGGAGCTCATGGTGATTTGAGAGTGAAGGTGAGCATTTGAAATTGGTAGAGAGTTCTATAAGGAGTTAGGGGTCTTAGGAGTGACCTCTGAGTAGGGTAGTGAAGAATACCCAAGGAAGACCAAATAATAGGTCTTAGGAAGAGCAAATGTGCTCTTGAGAGTTAGAACTCCCCACCAAATTGGTATCAAATCCATTAAAAGGCTTGGGAATTGAGAGGTGAATGTCAGAGGGAAGTGAATCCATAGGAGAAAGAACCATGGTGACTAATGTAGAGCTAGCAAGAGATCTGACAGAGCAACAAGAAAAGAATAGACGTCTAGAGGAAATTGTGGAAGAAATGAAGCACAAAATAGAAGAGGTTGCAGAGACTGCAGGCAAGATGGAAGTGTAGTTAGCAGGGGTTAAAGACAAGGGTAAGGACCACGTTGAGGAAGAAATAGAGCCAAAACCTGACCCTCCATTAGCAGAGGAACCCTTCCTCAAAGCATTGAAGGCATTAAGTGGCAAGGCACTAGAAGGCATCCCTGTTTTCACAGGAAGAATGGATACATAGTTGGTTATGGAATGGATTGAAGGAATGGAGAATCACTTTGAATGTGATGGGATTACAGAGGAACAAAAGGTGAAGATAGCCAAATCAAGGTTAAGAGGACAAGCATTAACTTGGTGGAAGTTCTTGCAAGAAGAAAGAGAGAAGGAACGCAAGAGGCCAATAGGAAATTGGAAAACAATGGTGGTTAAAGTAAAGGAAAACTATCTACCTGAGGACTATGACATCCAATTGCATAAGAAGAGACAAAATCTCAGACAAAGAGAACTAGATGTAGCTGCCTACACAGAATAGTTAAAAAAACTAAGCCTTAGGTCTAGATTGCAAGAAATTGAAAGCATTAAGGTTGCTAGGTATTTGAACATCCTTAGATGGAACATACAAGATGAGTTGAGTCTCTTCACACTTACTACCCTCCATAGCTGTTATCAGATGGCTATTAAAGTGGAAGAGAAACTGAAAAAGAAACAAGATTCTAATACCAGGGGTAAAGGAAGAGGCAGAGATCCTAGAGGTGGACATAAAGGAAGTTTTGGTGGAAGGAGAAATGATAACAGAGGCCAAGGTGATGCTAAGGTTGGTGAACAATCCCATGAGTCAAATAGTAGAGGGGGATACAGAGGTAGAAGCTCTAACAATGGTGGAAGAGGTAGATCAAGAGGATTTGGAAGAAGTTCTCATTTTGCTTCCATGAAGTGTTACAATTGTGGACAGTTGGGTCATCCGACTTATAGGTGTCTTGACAAGCCAGCATCTTCACAAGGTGAGAGGAAGATTACCTATGTTCAAGAAGAGGATTGCTCCAAACATTCAAAGGTGAGTTTATATTTAGAGAAAGGAGAGAATCTCATGTTGAGAAGGATCTTGATCAAAGCATCTACTGAGGATGAACACAAATAGAGGAGAGCTCTTTTTAGAATCAAGTGTAAGATACTAGGTAAGGTCTGCAAGGTCATCATTGACTCGGGATCTACTGATAATGTCATATCAGAGGAGGCAATACATAATTTGAACCTCACCAAGATACCCCATGAGTGTCCTTACAAGGTTACTTGGTTGAATAAGGGGAAAAATGTATTGGTCAATGAACAAGTATGGGTTGAGTTTGCTATAGGGAAGTATCAAGATAGGATAATATGTGAAGTGTTACCAATGGATGCATTCCATCTATTGCTTGGCAGACCATGGCAATATGACAGGGAGGCAGTACACCATGGCAAGGAGAACAAGTATTCATTCAAGAAGGATGGAGTGACTTACAAATTACAGTCTTTGATAGAAGAAGGCAGAATCCGGTGTACTTTTGATGAGTGGAAAGGAATTCCTAAGAGACATGAAGGAGGAAGAAGGAGTTGTCTATGCAATAATGTTGAAGCCAAAGGAAGAGGAGTCACCTAGCTGGTTACCTATGACAACAGAAGTGAAGTAACTGGTGGATCAGTTCAGGGATATCATTTGTGAAGGCACACCACCTACACTACCACCTAAGAGGGAAATCAATCATCAAATAGACTTTGTACCAGGAGAAACATTGCCTAACAAGGTTGCATACAAGATGACACCGAAGCAGAACAAGGAGATAGCAAGGAGAGTTCAAGAACTTTTCGACTAAGGGCTGATCAGAAAAAGCATAAGCCCATGTGTTGTTCCAGTGGTATTGGCACCTAAGAAGGGAGATAAGTGGAGAATGTGTACCGATTCTAGGGCCATAAATAGGATAACCATTAGATATAGGTTTCCTATTCCTAGGACAGAAGACTTAATGGACTGTTTAGGGGGTGCTAAGTACTACTCCAAGATTGATTTGAAAAATGGCTACTACCAGATTAGGATGAAAGAGGGAGATGAATGGAAGTGAGCTTTTAAAACTACATAGGGGTTATATGAGTGGTTAGTAATTCCATTTGGGCTTACAAATGCACCTAGCACTTTTATGAGGGTGATGAATGAGGTCTTGAAGGATTATATAGGAATCTTTGTGGTAGTCTACTTAGATGATATCCTCATCTTTAGCAAAACAAAAGAAGAAAATATGAAGCACCTAGAACTTGTGTTGAAGAAACTTCAAGAGGAGAAGCTCACCATAAATCTTGAGAAGAGTAAGTTTATGAAGCAAGAGTTAGTCTACCTAGGATTTGTAGTATCTCAAGGGAACTTGAAGATGGACAAGAGCAAGGTTGAAGCCATTCTCAGTTGGCCTACTCCCAAGATAGGGATTGAAGTTAGGAGTTTCCATGGATTAGCACAATTCTATAGGAAATTTGTTAGAAGGTTTAGTGAAATCTGTGCACCGGTCCTTGACACCATCAAAGGAGGATTGAAAACAAAGTTTGTGTGGACCAAAGAAGCCAATGAAGGATTTGAAATATTGAAGAGGGAGATAGCTACCCAAACAATCCTAGTTTTACCAAGTTTTGACAAACCATTCATAGTGGAATGTGATGCAAACAACATAGCAGTGGGTGCAGTCATAAGCCAAGAAGGCAGGCCAGTGGCATTCTTTAGTGAAAAGCTAAATGAAGCAAAGTCTAGGTACTCATCCTATGACTTAGAGTTAAATGCTTTAGTACAAGATCTTAAAAAGTGGAGGCACTACCTATTGCCCAGAGAATTTTTGGTATACATCGACAATCAGGCCTTAAGTTACATCAATACTCAAGAGAAGCTCAGTTTGAGGAACATCAAATGGATGGAGTTTTTGCAGTCATACACCTTTACTATCAAGCACAAGAAAGGTGTTAACAAAAAGGTTGCAGATGCCCTTAGTAGGATATTGCTTACCATACAGGAGATACAGCTGCAAAGTACAGGGGTTGAAGGATTCAAAGACCTATATGAAGGAGTTTCTGATTTCTCAGTGATCTACAAGGTATGTACTGATTTTGAAAACCATTTTCACAGTGAATATGCAGATTTTACTTTGCAGAATGGTCTATTGTTTAGAGGGAAACAATTATGTGTTCCAAGAGGTTCCATGAGGGAGAATCTTATCCAAGAAAAGCACAATGGCAGTTTGAGTGGACACTTTGGGTTGAACAAGACCCTAGACTTAGTGGAGGGGTTCTATTGGTGGCCTAAGATGCAAAGAGATGTAAGAAGGTATGTGGAGCAATGTGGAGTGTGTCAAAAGGAAAAGGGAACATCAACAAATTCAGGTCTTTATCAGCCATTACCCATCCCAAATAGACCATGGGAGTGCATAAGTATGGACTTCATAGTAGGGCTACCTAGGACACCGATTGGTTTTGACAGTGTGTTTGTGGTAGTGGACAGATTCAGCAAGATGAGCCATTTCATCCCATGCAAAAGAACACATGATGCAAGTCAGATTGCACATCTATTCTTCAAGGAGGTAGTGAGGATACATGGGTTGCCAACGAGCATAGTTGTAGACAAAGATGTGAAGTTTATGGGACATTTTTGGAAAACTCTTTGGAGGAAGTTAGGAACGAACTTGTCGCATAGCTCAGCATATCATCCTCAAATAGATGGACAGATAGAAGTGATAAATAGGTTACTTGGTAACTTGTTGAGGTGTCTAACTAAGGAGTATGGACAAGGATGGGAACAAGTCATTTCACAGGCAAAATTTGCCTACAATGATAGCACAAACATGTCTACTAGTAAGAGTCCATTTGAAATTGTATATGGGTTACATCCAAGAGGTTTACTTGAGCTAAGAGACCTAAAAGGTTATGAATAAATCGATGGACATGATGATTTTTCTCAGTCAATGAGAGAGGTTCATGAGCAGGTAAAGAAGACATTAATGGAGGCTAACCAGAAGTTGAAGGCTAAAAGAGATGAAGGGAAGAGAGATCTACAATTTGAAATAGGTGATTTGGTGATGGTATACTTGAACAAGGCAAGACTATAGAAAGGCATACCAAGTAAGCCATAGATGAAAAGGATAGGGCCATGTAAAGTGTTGGCTAAGTATGGATCAAATGCATACAAGGTGGAGTTACCCACGGAGATGTCTATTTCACCTATCTTCAATGTGAAGGACTTGGTGAAGTATAAAGGGTCAGAAATGGATGAGGAATAGTATAGTGTTAAGGTGAGAAAGGATGTGGAAGGACTCCACGTACCTGATCAGATCAGACCACAGGTTAATAAGATTCTGGATTCAAGGGTGAAGAAGAAGACTAGGAACAAGACATACATGGAGCACCTAGTGAAGTGGAGACACCAACCAGAGTCAGAGGCTACTTGGATAGAAGAGAGTGTTTTCAAGAAGAATGGAAATAGTGAGATGTTCTTAACACCACAGGTTCCTTAACTTCTTTGTTGCAGGGGGAGAATGGTGCAGGAGCACCTTAAGGTCTTTTGGAGAGATCTTTGCAAATTTTGGCTTGTAGGTGGTTCTAGCCAACCACCAAGGTAATAAGGACTAGGTTATAAAGTCCCAAGGTTGAATTGATGTTGTATTGTGGCAAAGTTAGGTTAGTTTAGAGCCTTGAGGTTTGGGAAAGTCTCAATGAGGAGATTAGGCCTAGACAATGTTGTCTTGGAAATTTGTCCTAAAAGTTGGAAAATAGAAATGATGGTGTTCTAAGCCCGACCTAAGGGTCCTAACATGTGGGAATAAAGTATATAAGGTTAGAAAAACCCTAATATGACATGTGGGAAAGCTATTGTACGGATTGAGTTTTGAAAAGAAGAGATTGTGACTTGGAAAAGAGCAAATTTGTTTGATTTCTGTGACAGAGCCTTCATCCAGTCAATTAATGGATTGAAAGGACTGATCTAATGCTTTGAGACTTTAACTTGTAATCTGTTCCTACTTGGGGTAGCATTGGGTTAGTCATTTAGCTCAACTGGTTAAGGTTTTGTAGATTGTTTTGGGTTCCTATTTACACTTCCCGGTTCAAGGACAGTTTTGTAAATAATGATCCCCACTTGAATTCCCGTGGAAAAGCTACCATGGCCACTTGGAATCAAGTAGGGGACTATGTATATAGTGTATATATGGCTTTAGGAGTCTTTTTTTGTAGGGGAGTTGATATAATCATCAAGCTCTAGGCGAGTGCAGAGGCATTCTAGCTAGTTGCTTGGACAAAACAACAACAAGAAGACTTGCTAAATGGATTGGTTTGTGCCAATTTGAGGTGTAGGGGTGTAGGGGAATGTGTCCTGGACATGTGTGTTCAAGGAGGAGTGCAGAGGAGGCCATTAAAGCCCTCAAATAAAACTAAAGAAACCAGACTGTGACACTTGCCCTAGAAACCCTTGAAAATAGGGGTTTGGTGAAAAGCCTGTGTACGGACACTAAGGAGACCTAAGACCTAGAAAATATTGAAGCCTAGGAGGTCTGTAGGGATATTCCATGAAGATTTTGGGGGTTTTTTAAGGAAGTTTAGACATAAAGTCAAGAACACTGGTTTTAGGAGGCCTAATTGGGGCAAAAAGGCTACAAGGCCTAAAAGCTAAGTTTCTTGAATTCGATGGAAAACTGAGGAAAGAATCCTACAAGAAGGATCAGAATGGAGTAAGAACACCCTAGGAATAGTTGGAAGACCTATTCCAAGTCCCAAGAAATTTTTGGGAATGTTGTAGCAAAATTGAGTCGATGGGAGCTCATGGTGATTTGAGAGTGAAGGTGAGCATTTGAAATTGGTGGAGAGTTCTATAAGGAGTTAGAGGTCTTAGGAGTGACCTCTGAATAGGGTAGTGAAGAATACCCAAGGAAGACCAAATAATAGGTCTTAGGAAGAGAAAATGTGCTCTTGAGAGTTAGCACTCCCCACCAATAATCTTCTTGATAGACCGTGGATTCACACTATGGGTACAATCTTTCCTACCTTACATAAATCCATCAAATTCATTCATAATAATCATGTAGTCACAATAAAGGTTGATCATGAATCCATTTTCTATTATCAAAAGGCTTAAGCAGATCAGACTTCACGTTGCACTACTTTAAAGAATTGAATTCCTTCTTTATCTTCAAGTCTTTTTAAACACCACCATTAGTTCCTAATCTTGATGATGGTCCTAACTCATTTTCTTCTCAAGAAAATACATGTCTCGATGATGATTGGGGTTCCTTGGACTTTACAGAATCCTTCAATGGAGAATATAAAGTCAAACTTATCCACCTTGACATCCCAAAAATATCATTTGCATCCATTATCAAAGATGATTATTCTTTTGTATTGCAGGATAATGTGAAGCATCAATTATAATATCCTTAATTTTGATCCTCCCCCTTTTGAGGAGTTGCAATCATGTTATGGTTTAGGATTCAATATTATTTCTAAGTATGGGTACAAAGGAAATAATCTTGGGTGCATGGAACAAGGAGTTAAGGTCTCTTTGGAATCAACCCTACAATCTTTTGTAGTGGGTTTAGGTTACAAGCCCTCTCCTTTGTCTCCATCCCCTCCTCCATTGTATGTTGTCCTTATGTCTTCTTCTTGTGAGCAATCAAACTTTTCTTCATAAGAGAAAGGGTTACTTCTTGCTCCTCATCCTTTATCTAAACAAGAGTTTATTTTGTTGAGGCTTCTCAAAGCCTACTTGATTACTCTTCCTCCTCCTACTTATAAGAAGTTTTGTAAACAAGATAAAAAAAACTTTCTTTTTGTGCATACCATCAGATTGTTGGCCATTCCACTAGTGAATGTAAGGCCTTGAAGGATAAAATTTAGCTACTTCTTGAATCTTGTGTCATCAATCCTTCATTTATTAATACACCTGTCTCTTCTTCACATAACAAGTGATATCGAGGTTTATCTCTATTTTTTTCATTCTATCTAATAAGAATATTCTCATGAGGCTCTTACAACTCCCTCCTATTGTTTTTCTACCCCCTACGTGGTATTGATAGTTTTTCTTGCTCGTTTCCATTCATGGTGGTACAATATTGTGTGTAACCATAATTTATTTGTGGTAGAGAAACAATATTATCTAGGATGGTTATCCTCACCTATACACCAAGGGCAATGATAAATTTATTTGTGTGTGTCCCTCTTGGGGATATCCTCTCTACTTCTCACTCTTAGCAAAAACCTATCAAAATTCTCTTGCATCTTGGATACTTGCAACAATAAAGACTCTTCTTTCTCAAAAGATTATCATTTCTGTTATAATCGTGATAGGGTATCTCCTCCTCATGGGGTTTGTTTCTATCACATGTCTATTATAATTGTGATAGGGGTTCTCCTCCTTGTGGGTTTTTTTTTATATCACATGTCTATTATAATTGTGATAGGGTTTTCCTCCATAGCAAGGTTGGTTTCTATCACATGTTGGTAGTGGATTTCCTCCATAGTGGGGTTGGTTCTACTAATATGTGATCACCTAGCATAACACAACTTGCTAGACTATGATCTATATTTTTAATTATTATCATCTACATGACTCCTAGCGACACAACAAGCTAGTTCCTAATTAATGTAGTCTCATTGACATTGGTTGCTTCCCTATATTTTGGATGCATTCCTTCATTGAATCAATCAATCCTTACATTCTCTTCATTTAAAAATTATTCTATGTGTTATTTCTTATTATTTTGGGAACAAAACATAGTACTGAGACAACCTTTCGCATCGAGGTCTCTTTTACTTTGATGACTCAAAAAAAATAGTTTTTTTTTAATACACCTTTTTGTATGTGTTATCCATGTTTTTATTCCTAAATATCTATATGTTCTAACCCTATGATTTGGTAGATTTTTATTTTCTTTTTTATCTTGTGCAAATATTTATTGTCTAATGCATTTGTTTTGTAGGTCTTCACCTTAGGGGAATGCTTACTTGGTTTGAAGAGCTATCTACTTCCCATAAAATATCATTTTGGTATCATGATGTTATTTATTTTTAGTAGCTTTACTTTAGCATTCATATTCATGTAGACTCATAAGCTCACTAAAGTGGGGTAAAATATAGTGTCAAAAATTACATACCCTTGCAATTTCACCTACACTTTTGTATCCACTCCCTTAGTATTTGTGTAGGCTCATCTTAGCCCTTGCATCAACCTTTTTCCCCTCATGATGCTCAAGACCCCTTTTCAACAACTACCTTCTTATGTAAGCTTTGTGGTAACCTTGTGTTTTCCTTGTTTCCCATCATTTTTTAGCGTGATTTTTCTGGACACTAAAGCGTTGTAGGGGCATTCACATGTTGTGCTAGCATCCCATGATATTTAAATTTCAAAGACTATTTCTAAGTGTTTTTCCACTTGTCACCTACCCAAGCCAGTAGAAATGGCTTGGGTCGATTTGTAACAACTCAACAACCTCTTTTTACATCCTCTTCTCTCTTTTAAATCTATCTTTTCACTCCTCTTGAACTCTCTTGGGATCTCTTGGTATCTCTCTCTACAAGAACTCTCTAAATATCTTTCTCTCAAGCTTTCACAACTCTCTACAACAGTCTTAAGATCACACAACTCTCTTTTTTTCTCTTCCTCTCTTTGGCTTCCTCAAGCCTTGTTGGTAATATCTACTTGTCTTATTTATTTGAGCATATTTGGATTTATTGTATCCCTTGTCTATGAATTTATCATCTTGTCTATTTATCTTTCTATCTATGTATCTATTTGGTTGTCTATGGAGGTGGAAACACAAAAGTGGGGGTTTGACTAAGGAAAGACTCTGAACAACCCCAATATTTTCCTCAATCTTATGTGTGTAGGTATTGAATATATTTCATTGTTAGAGGCTTCATTTCTTGATTTCTTGTGAGCATTTACTTTCTCTTCCCTCGTTTTATCATTCACATTTCACTTAGTTTACTTTAATTTATTCGTTTCTTTGTTATTTTCCCACATTTCAAGAGTTCCTAATAATCAATATTGATAGTATCCACTTAAGCTATTTTCTAGGATATTCTTGGTTTTTGGTCCATACGAGACACCAATTCATTGTAGGGAAGTTTTCATGCCTCAATGTCTTCCTTGATCGAAAGCTTGTCAGATTGTCTAGAAGACCTCTATAACCTACTCTTTTTGTTTTTGGAACTCTCATATTTTAATTCTACATAAAACATAAGTAAACAACCTTTCATCATCTCATCATGTCACCTAAGCTTTGATCCTTGAGGTAGTTGAGGACCGTTTTCCCCTCGATACCTCATTGTCTTGAGGGTATCGAATCTCCTCCTCTACACATGGAATTTCCATCTATCCATCTATACAATCCATATTATTTCCATCCATCTTCCCTACCTACCTTGATCTTGATAAGGAATGGGGTACAAACATAAATCATGCTTTGGAAAACTGTTGATATTTCCATGCATTGGTCACACAAAAAATATCATTCCATAGCCTACATAACACTATCCAACCCATATCTTGAACAAAATATTTTATTCCTACGTGAAATAGTCCTTGGAGATCATATCCTAAATCTTCTATCCAACAATCCTTATGTCTCCTATCCTCTACCAAATAAATCCCTTATCCTTTCATACTTATCATAAGACTTGGTTTTCCCTTGTCATTGGTTATGATATTCCAATCCACCTATCCAACATCCCTCCAGTATCCCATCTAGTCCTAATAATTATTCCATCCAAATGTAACAATCTTAATCTATATAATATTTCTATCCAATCTATTGCATCATCCAAAACATCCCTTGGTTTTGTTCCCAACCTTGCTACTACACACAAAATAATAAGGAAGTGCGATGCTTGCCAGAGGTTTTCAGCAAAGATAAAGTTCTTTGGTGCCTTACCTTTGAGGAAATTGAATGTTGAGACCCATTTTTAGCTATGGGGTGTATACTTTATTGGTGAATTCAATGAAAAATCCAATGGTGGTCACAGGTGGATCTTGGTGGCTACAAGCTATTTAACTAAATGGGTGGAAGTTGCTCCAACCAAGAAGGCAAATAGTAAACTTGTCACTAATTTTTTCATGGAAAATATCATCATTAGGTTTGGAACTCCTATGAAATTAGTTGTGGATAATGCTATGCATTTCAAATTTGACGAGTTCACAAAGTTTTTCTATAGCTATGGGATTGCTATATCATACTCTTCTTCTTATCACCCACAGGGAAATGGAAAAGCTGAATCCAACAATAAAATTCTAATGAAGGTCATGAAGAGATTGATTGGAAAAACAAAATTTCATGGGATTCAAAGTTAAAGTTGGCATTGTGGGTTGATAGAACAACAACAAAGAAATCCATAGAGAAATCCCCTTATGAGTTGGTGTATGGATTGGATGCAAGATTACCTATTAATAATTTGTTGCCAGCTTATAAGTTCATTCATGAGTATGAGGAAGACATGAATGATGCGATGATGGTTAGGATAAAACAACTCACTGAGTTGGATGAGCCTATAAGAAGAGAAAAACATACAAATATAAAGAAATTATTACAGGTCAAGTATTTGTTTGACAAAAGAGCAACAAATAGAAAATTCCCGATAGGAGATATGGTCCTAATATGGAATCCTAGAGTCTAAGATAAAGATAAACATGGTAAGTTTGATTTCATTTGGAGATGACCCTACATTATAATCAAAAATCATGGAGAGAGTTCATATTTATTGCAAAACATGAGTGGTGAAATTTCAGAGGTTCCAGTGCATGGACAATTCCTCAAACCCTACTTCATGTAAGTAGGATGTATCCATGCATAGTGTATCATATGTTCATATTGTATATTCTTCCTTTGGTCTACTTTTTTCTACTTTATTTTTTCCTAGTTTTCCTTTTGGATTGCTTCCCAAAGATCCTAGATCCTTGCCTTGTTCTTTCAGAACAAGAGTCTCAAACTAGAGCCACTGATGGTACTTTCTCCAAAATTCTTGATTCTTAGTTTTTGCCCTTGTTCTAAGATTCAAAATGAGTAGAGTCTTGCTATGGTTTGTTATAAATATTTTCACAAGAATTTATTTAGTACTAAAACCCTAAGAACCCTAAGTCTAAGAAGTGTTGTAATCACTTTTTTAATAATTTTGCATTGATCGTCTTTGGCCCATTACTAATCTTTTAAGTTACAACATCTAAGCCTCATATTCATCTATTTATCGAACCCTTCGAGCCCTTTGTTAGGTAACCAATTTTACCAACCCCTAAATAATTTCCTTAAGTTTTTAAGGGTCTTTTATTGTGCTCCCCTTTTAATTAACCCATCAATCCCCTAATGTTCCCTAGCGATTTAAGCTTGTTTTAATAGCACGTGCTAAAAACATTTTTAAAGTTTTCTGTAGCCCTATTTTTCTTTTATTCCCTTTTCTAAAAATCTGAAAGGAATATTTTATCATTTAAAAAATGCTCCATGGAATGACAAAAAGATGACATATGTCACTATTTCTATGGATTCTGCCACGAGTAGTGTATTACTGAAGGTAAAAAGTCCTTGTAGAACCATGGAAGAGCACCACGTGGTGCCAAATGATTGATCCAAGTTGTAAGTCTTTTGTGAAGGACGAATACTACCACATGGCATTGTGGAAGGCATTGCATGAGTCTGCAAGATGATTTATAAAGGCGTAAATAGAACCTACAGAATGGAGGAAAGAGGACACATGGTGTTTTCTTAGCATTTTTGAGGGTGCTCTATCTAATGCAGCGAGAAGTGGACACATGATGCAACCTCAAGGTAATTATTTGAGTGTGTGAGCTCTTCAAAGTGGCTTATTTTTGAGGTTGTGAAACCACGAAATTCTGCCATATGGATCCTATGATAACATCAACAAAGTTAAAAGTTGTCTCTTCTATGGTCCCCTCTAATGCCATGTAAAATGATCCCACACGAGATAAAATGGTTTGTTGAAGATATTTTTAACTCACATCAAATATCCTCAAATCAGTTAAACTGTTGAAGATCATCAGATCTTGTCCTTACATCTGAAGATCAACGACTTGCATTCAAACTTAGGAAATCAATAGCTAGAAGCTCTAGCTTGCACAAATTGGGAGTAATGGGCGGACAAGATGGCTTTCTATTGGATTTCCATTGAGAATTTTTCCATAAATACCACAATCTAACTGGTAGAAAGATTCACTTGGCATCCAAAGAATCCGGCAAGACTTGAATTGAAAATATCTAGTGCTTTCTGCAACAAACTAGGGTTTTTCAGAAGCAAAGAACAAGTGAGTAGTCATCTACTTAAGAATTATATCCTATTAATTTACAAGACTATGGTTACAATTAGGGAAAGAACTATCTTGATGTACCTTGAATTTCCTTAATCAAGTCCTATAAATTCTAAAAAAATAGAAATAGAAGTAAAAAAGACACTAGTTTAATACTAATTTGAAATGGTGAGCCCTTCGAGAGACCAACCTTCTGCTTCAAAAATTCCATTGGTTGAGGACCTAATTATCTAATTCTTGGTTCAAAAAAGAGGCCTATTATGGTTCATGGTCTTGGTGTAGTGGGAGGAATGGTGGATAGTTCTAGTGAGTGTAGAGATGCAAAATTACCTCTCACGGGATGGTGATGTTACCATATTTTCACCTACAGGCTCAATCAGGAGGATCTATCTATGTTTCAAGATGAATGGTAAATTTTTTTAAACCTTCTATGGTACATTAAATTATACAAATGAAACAATTTTATGAGATTACAAGAACACAAAGTTATTATAATCATACAAGTGAATGAAACGTAAAATATTTTACAATCTTTTGATGAAAAGTAATCTTATTGAATGTAATCGTAAACATGTGTCTCACACAGCAAGCTGTGAGACTGACTTACTCATTTGATAAAAATAATAATTAAACTATACATATATGAGTAAATGCTAAAGATATTTAACATGAAAAGAAGGGAACCAATCATTGCCTAAATGACTGATTTTGCGAATTCATTTGCCTCTAATTGCCTTGTTTTTCTACCTTTAGCTCCTTGGTCTTCTAGGTGACTGGTGTTTGGTTACCTGCATTGGGTAAAGGAATGAGTTAGAATATTAAGTTCTAAGCAATGAAAGGTTGCATTCTGAAAATGCACATCTACCCATACATGCATATGCTAATTCCTATGTGCATCAAATGCAATTCCTATCTTAAGTGTCCATAAGAAGCCAAATAGAATAATATTATACACACTTAAGGTAGGTGTTTTATTTCTAACTCATTTGCTTCATGTGCAACTACAGGTATAATCATATTTTTGTTTTGTTAGATCGAATGAGTGGGGAAAATGTGCCTCCCACAAGGGTTGAGCTCAACTCATTGCAATAAAAGGTACTTATCAAATAATTCATCTCCTCTTGATCTACTCAAGAAAGTATACATCAGAGATAATAGTGAAGTTTAAGTCACTATTTTAAAAGAAATATACCTGCTCAAGAAAATCAGATGAAAGGGTGAATTTGATAACAGGTGAATGAAACAAATTGCAAAGAAAATCTATTGATCAATTTAATCCAAGGAATGGATTCAAGTTAGCAAGGGATGGTTGAAGATGTGCATGAGAAATAAGCATAATTGATAGTGAATATGCATGATAGTCAACAACTGTGAAGGGAGAGATCGCAATACTTATAAACATTAAGGGATAGTTCCTCTTTATCAATCACAGTGAACGTAACAATGAATATCAGGAAAAGAAGAACAATGCAGTGGTAACACACTAAAAATCTGAAAGGGGGAAATTACATATGCTCAATCACCGACATAATCTTGGAGTGTAAGAGCTTTTGGGTTATTTGTACATTGGCGGGGCTGAGAGAATCTTCAAGGCAACGAAGTAGTTATAGGTTTATGAAAATACATTGACCTTGGTGTCAAGGGAATTTTTTTTGTTAATAGCCTGTACACGCACAAATCATAAGGAAAACAATGAATTTCATAGAGCAGTTGAAGTCAGCTATAGTGAAGCATCAAATTCACTGAGAGAAGTGATAGAAATATTTAATCCCTTGGCTTGTTGGATCATATGGAAGTTTAAAAAATAAAGACAAAGCTATGTAAAAATGAATATAAACTTAGAATGGAGTTTCTGATCATATTCAAGCAGTATCATGAAGTGAATTTGGTGCATGATGCAAAAGAAGGTTCCTAGACTAGAGCATTTTGAAGCAATACCACTATTGCAGTGAGATAATGAATAATAGGCCTGGGAAATTTGTAGGGAATTCTGCCAAAACCTCTTTAGATAGTCATCTAGGAGCATATAGAAAATAAAAGGTTTTCATGCCAGAAAATAGAGAAGGAGGAGACATGACTCAAAAGGAAAAAGTGTGATAGTCCCAAATGATATGAATACTGCTTTAAGAGAAGTTGTATGAGGATAGTTCATGAAGGTCCCATCAAAGGGACGGGTCTCAGAAGCTTCAAAGTGACTGTAGTTGAGGTTAGTTAAATAAGGCTGAAGGTTGAGAGCAACCTTGCATAGTGGAGAATTGAAATATTGCAGGGTATAGTTTGACATAGCTACAAGAAGGAATCATACAAGGATAGTCTGTGACAAGGTTTCAAGAGATAGTCCAAGGAAGCATGACTATTATAATAGTTAGGGGTCTAATATGTTACAGTATGAAGAAGATAGTCTATAAGAACATGTCACAGTCATGAGAATATTGAGTATGAGAAAAGATCTTTGTAGAGATGACTTTAGCTGATAAGAAGAGTGCATTATATCATTCAAATGGTGTTGCATGAAAATATGTCAGTAATGATTTATGCCAATGTTCAGGATAACCATGTAGAAGGTATAGTACACAGTGAGAGAGGTGATAGAAAATATTTTAGTTGGACAATTAAGGTGTATAAATAAAAAGAGCAATGTATACATCAAACAATGAAAGCTAACATTATAGAGGTTCAACAGGGCACAATCAGGAAATTTGTGTAAGAATATCACTATAAGTGATATTAGTTTGTTTGACAATCTTTTTAACTTCAGAATAACATGACACATTCGTATTTATTTTTGTCTTCCAGAAGGGTATTAACGGAAAATTTTAGGGGACCTAGAGACTGGAGTTATCTAAGGGGGCCAAATCATCGTATGTAGTAGTTACTGCACACCAGAGGAAAAATTATATGAGCAAAAGTTGATATCTATAATAATGGAGGAATGATAATGCATTTATCTATTTAATGTAATGTACAATGATATCAACTCATAAAACAATAATCATCATATGAATTAGAGGCATGAATGTTGGTCGCTAGGGTTTTTAGTCTCTCAAGCTAAGTTAAGCCCTAAATGTTTAGAGGAACTGTCATTCACGACCATGTGATGCCAAGAGAGATTTATGTAAAGTTTCAGAAAATAATTATTATTCTTATTTTCTATAGACCCAAGGCTCAAAATGTTTTTTCATCCACAGAAAATCAAACTCTGTCAATATGTAGAAACACTCAAATGCACAGGAAAAAAAATTTGACTTTTTTTATTTCCTTGCTTAATCAAACGAGTTGGAGTGAGGGACAAATAAATATATGGGTTCGACCATTAAAATAATGTGCAAAGTGATAATTGTGGCATGGGTTTGTGTATACCCAAAGTCCCATGCCAAATAACATAAGATTTTTCATAGCTTATAGAGAGGAAATGAAATTTACGGGCCGAGATCTTGTAAATACAAAAGGAAAGGGCAGAAAATTCGGAACTATCTTCAAACATTCCTCATTTACTATAGTGTCAACTATGAACAACAAAGCACAATGAATATATAGAAAAGTGGAGCTCGTGACAACATTTTTTACAGAAGGTAGAAAGGAAAATAATGAAACATGAAAGCTCGTGGCCTTATAAGCCTTTTTTGTATAAAGAATGCAAGGTTTCTTTGAAGGAAAAGAATATGATCTCGTGAGAGGTACATTTTTATAGTAGAAAAAGACTCACTTGAGATTATGGAGGTTGTTTCTTCTAGGCAACTGCCCCGAATGCCCGTGTTTTGCAAAATGTTTGTACATAAGAACTCCTTGAAACCCTCACTGATGGTAGCACATGACTTCTTCAAGAAACTTCAAGCATAATAAATAAGAGTGCATTTTTTCACCTTGCATCGGTTTTTGTTTTAGGGTTTCAACCTTAATTTTTCCAACAGTGACTAAGGCTTTTGCCATTTACTTTATTTTTTGTGAGCATTAACATTTTTCCCATCGGCTAAGACATAGGTCTTATGCCTTGGGTTCAACTTGCATTTGCCACATGCAAAGTATTTAAGACTTTATAACATTTGTATTGTACTACCCCTCTTTATGGCCGGTTATGGCTTTTGTAATCATTTTTAAAAAAATTTTTTGCAAAATGTATAATATTTACCTAAATAATAAATCACTTAGTGTGGATATTATGTTGATGCAAAAGGTTGAATAATTAGGGTTTTCCATTGCATGAGGAGAGGATGTGAGGACTGAGCGTTTTGATCAATTCAATGAAGGAATGAATAGAGATGTGCTTGTATTAATGGTATGCCACAAATGAAGGGAGGTTATTTTTCAGTTATGGAACACGTGGAGAGCATCTAGGGAGGTTGAAAATTAATTTTCAACACATGCCAAGGATTTTGGAGGTTTTAATAACAATTTGAAACACTTTTGAGTGGCTTTTATGGTTTGATTAAGTCTTGCATGAATTTTTCAACTATTTGAAGTCTTTTTGGAGACAATCTAGGGGCTAGATTTGTGGCTTTTTGAGGAGATCCGAGATGGGAAGCTTCTAATTCCTATTTGGATGGATTTTTTTGTGGAGCTTGGCTACTTAGTCATTTTTTAATCATTTTGTAACTCAGTTCTTGATATGCAAATTTTAGCTTGGAGTGACTTTTACAGTCCTTTGTGGAATTTTGGCATGTTTTGTGACTCAATTTTTCTAAATATGATTAACAGTGGAGACCTTTATTATTACTGGTGATTTATCTCTCGTCTTTTCATTATTGCAAATTAGTGTATGTGAGTGATTTGATCAAGTTAACAGTGAAATTAATTTCCTCATAGCTTTGTCTCACAGGTTCATACCTTTTTGGAAGTAGTTTGTTAATGTAGGTTACTAATTGTGTCTACTTGATGCATGTTGCTTTATTAAACTATGAAGTTAACTTCCTTTTTACGCAAATTTTTGTATACAGACCTATTAGTAAAAAAATTATACATTAACATACAACAATGAACTATGCACACTTAGGTACATGCCAGTTCTGATCATTTGTGTCAGTATTCTGTGAGCATATTTTAACCATAGCTTTGGTGTATCACTTCAATTACATTAGTGTTTCATTTTATGCAATCTTTCTCCATTTTCTCATCAAGTCAGAAGATTAAGAGATATTACAAGATAGGGAGCCAGCCTATCCGGAGGTTCATTTCAACTTTAGGTGACCCACAACCTTGAAATGATCCCATGTTTCTCCAGAAAGCTTAGTTTTAATACTTTGTAGAGGGTGCATTTCTAGGAGCTAATAATTATTTGTTAATTGGTATGGAAAAAGGAGCACTAGGGATTAGACCATGCCAAAGGACTTATGACTTGGGGAAGTTGGTAGTACCAAATGTGTTCATGGATATGGATTCCCTTAGACACATTACAACAAACTATGATGAAAATGTGAGAATGATTAGGGCTGTCAATGTAGGTGAACTAATCAAAGTGGACAAGCCCTTCTTTTTTGAGGTGTTTAACCTAAAGTTGACTATAAAAAGGTCATTGAATTTGAATTTTTCAAGAAAAATTACCAACGGATATGAACAACTTTAGGGTTTACTGGCTTCCCAAATATAGGCTCAGGGGATTTGATAGAAGGTATGTTAGAACTCCTCCAAATGAGTTAGAGTATTTTAGTTTAGATACATTTGAGGATTATTTCATAAGGACATACTATGCTTTTTGTCAGTTCCTTGGAGGGGATGCACAAAGAAGAATCGTAGTGACCCTTATGTACATGACAGTAGACATCCAAAATCCTCTTGTAAACATTGAGTTTGATTTTGTAATATTTATTGCAAATGTCATCCACAAGAAACTCATTGAGATCAAAAGGAGCAATAAAGTGATCACTTCAAATTGTACTCCTTCTTGTTCCACATATTCCTATATGGAGGTAGAGAGAAATGAGATTCATCTTTGTAGATCCATATGGATGATGGGAAGGGCAATCCTATCCTTGTCCAATGTTGGACACATATTGGGATAAATATTATGATAATGAAATATTTGTTGTATTTGAAAACCACTTTGTGAGGAAATTAATCACACATTTGGGAGTGGAAGAGGTCAAATTGCATAAAGAAATCTTGGATTTCTTAAGACCTAAAGACAAAACACTAGAGAAAGGAGTGCAACACAACTAGGGAGATTGGTATCTCCATACTGACTCCACTACCATTAGAATCTATGGGTTCTCTATTGGACCACACATTCTACCAAGATTTGTACCTTTTAGAATATTTTTTTTGGAAATCGTGTGGAAGTTGAGTGAAGTAGATAAGCTTCACCTTGGAGGGTATAAAATGGCTCATTTTTCCCATTTTCCACAGTGTTTGATGACTTTATAGTTAATAGAGAAGGATTGGATCAGCTATATCCATTATTGCAAGCATACACAATGAATCGGGAAACCTCAAGAGCCTTTGATCTAGAGGGTTTCATTAATCAAGTTAGGGTGAACATAAAAATATCAAAATTCCAACATAATGTATACTTCGGTGAAGATGTTCTAAGGAATTGCTTAGATGAAAAATAGGCAAATGATAGAAAATTCAAATGGACAAAATTTAAGAAGGTTGAATATGCCAAGATAGAAAGAAACCCTAACTACCAAGGGGAATTTACCGAGGTGAAGGATCAAATTGTCAAAACTCAAATGATCCTACATAATATTGATAAGATAATTGGAAAGGCCCTGACACCCAAAGAGAGGCCCACCTATCAACCAAATATTGACCCATTTGTTTATCCTTTTAAAAGAAGGTCTAAGGGACCTATAATAAGAGAGCCTACTCCACCATCTCCCCCTCATGCACCACCACCACCTCTACCCTAGGTTCCATTATCCCATCCACAAGAGCAACCATATAAAAGGAGAAGAATTGAGCAACCACCTTTGGTTGATTATCCGATTGGACATGATGAGGAGGATGAAGTTGAAGTGACTATGGAGGAGGTGAATAAAGAAAATCCCTCTCCCTTAAGAGAAATTGGAGTCATATTACCTCAAATCAGGCTAGGTATTGATAATGCAAATGGTTTGGGGATGAGGCCAATGATATTAGGGCATTGGCTTGCCAACAATTCATTTTAGATAATGATTTTGTAAAAGACAAAATAATTTAAAGATTTTGTTATGAGATCAAAGAGGGAAGAATACTTCCAAAGACTTGAGAAAGAAAAGCTAGGAGTTCCTAGGGAGTATTATGAGGAAATAACAAAGAAAGTACTATTAGAAATGGATTTTGATGCCAAGAAGATTACCCCAAAAGAGGGGAGAAAATTGATTAGAGATAGTGGACTATTATTTCTCCTAGAATGGGATATTTCCTCGACCATTTCTTTTGATAGTATAAGGTGGCAAGATGAAGAAGTCTTTTCTTTAGAGTATCAGACAAAAATGGTGTTGTTAGGGTCAGGGTTCAACCATAAGTGGTAAACCCTAGAAATTTGGGCCATTTCCCCCAACACTAATAAGCATCAGGTTGTAGAGGTAGCCTAAGATGTAAAAGGAGGGATTGTAATAAAAAGGGTATCAAATACCTTAGCAATTGAAGTTGTTGCATTATCAATTAGTATTGCTAAGTTCAATGAGGCTACTTCCAAGACTCTGCAAAATAAATATGACAAGTTGCTACAAGATCATTTAACACTTACAATAGAGTATAATAAATTGAAGATTAAAGAAGCCCAGGTAGGATATCCCCCCATTGATACACAAGCAACTAGCTCTTCTTCAGTAGCATCTGCGAAGAATCTAGTCAAAGAGAATGAAGAGCTTAAGGAAAAAATAAAAGAGATGGAGGGGCTTGTTGAGAATGCTAAAATCAATCAACATGAGGGAATGCTTAATGTTGTATCTAGTGTGTTGGGACATGTCATGTCCAAAATTTTTGGTAAGATTGAAGAATCCTACATTGGTTAGAAGAACCTTAGAGATGTTATTGCTAGAGTAGCTAGGGACCACCTAGGAGACTAAAGAACATTATAGATAAATGGGCTCCTAGGTATATGGCTCTACAAAAAATGTATAGAGGGTATGCAAATGAGAGAAATCCTCCTAAGAATATTTTTCCTTCTTTTAATATGTCCAAATTAGTAGGAGAGATGGACGCATATATGGAGACCTTGAAAACAAAGGCCAAAACCAAGCTCAAGAACATTGAAATAAATATCATCCCTTATATTGTAAAAGAAGATGGAGAGATGAAGGAGTTCCATGAATGGAAGGTAGAATTCAAAGCCATAGTTCCTACATTGTCATATTTTATTTGTGATAACAATAAGATTGATATCGATTTTCTTAGGACATGCTTGGATAAATTAATTGGCATTGACCAAGCATTGGATGCTTTCAATAAAGAAGTCAAAGCAATTATGGATGCAAGATATAGAAGATACATGTTTAATGTTGACTGGGTTCTTGCATTCCAATGGCCACAAGAAGGAATATACATGGCATGGAATGATAAGTATAATGATTTTCCTAGATTATAAGCCTCCTTACCACCTAGGCCAGGGTTATCAATAAATGCAACCCACATGATGATTTGACAGTCAGTTGTCTCCATGCATCCTTGCAATTTTGGCACATTTTCTTTTTGCAGTCTACTCAGTGTCACCTCCAATGACTCCAAGGGGAATATTATTTCAATTCAAGAAGTGAACCCTTAATGAATAATCATTTACTTCCCCATCATTGCAACTGTAGGAAATATCTTCAATAGTTCAAAGAACCATTTTTTCTTCTAGTGAATGGTTCCTTTTTACAAAGGGGGTGTTTGTCATTTGTCTGATTCTAGGACAATATTGTCAAATGAAAATGTGACATCTATCCATGGCCTAAAGCTTTTTTGCTCCCTTGTTTTTATAAAAGGGAACTCAAAGGCTATTTTAAATTATCTTGGAAAATTTTGTAAGCAAAGCATTTTGTATATTAGTCTATATATGTTTGATCTAGGTTTTGATAAGAAAGGATGCCAATGTAACTATTAATTTTGTATAACAAAACTAGATCAATATCAATATACAATGACAATTTTGTAGTCAATTGTCTCCTAATTGTACATTTCTTCAACATTTATGAATACTTGAATTGATCAAGGATCATTTTTTATTCATCTTTATAGGGTTTTATGTGATTGAATGTTTCTTTCATGGATTTTACTCAAGGATTGAATTAGTTTACTATGTGAGGAATGTTGAATTATGTTTTAGGTGCGTCAAAAGATTGCTAAGTAGAGTTGATTGCAAATTTTTAAAGAGGTAACACTGGAAGGCATTGCTACTAAGCTTTAACAAAATTAGAATGAATATTGTTGTATGAGTTTTCAATTGTATTTCCCTTGACTCTAGTCCCTAGGTTTAAGGCATCAGTTTGAGCAAAGGTTTTGGTTATGTTTTTTATGGTCACCAAATCTAAAAATCAAATTTCCCTTTCAAGAAATATTTATTTCATAATGTTATTCATATTTTCTCAAATTTAGAATGCGTAACACTCCAAAAATTTAACCCTTCATATGTGTTTATTTGTAAATCTTGGTCAAAAGAAGAGAACGTATCTGGTTAAACCAACATCCTTCACAAATCGTGTATAGTCTTAGTTGATATTGCATAGGACTACCCTCCTAGGTTCTATAGAGCCTGAAGTGCAGAGAAGAAAATTGTTCAATCATTCTCTTATTAGTTGGCCAACCCCTTAGAATACCTGAGCATAAGAATTGACTACTCATTTAGATTGTTTTAGGAATCAGTTGGAGCTTAAAGCACAAAAACAAACCAACATATTCATTAAAAAATAGTGAAAAAATTGGGCATAAACTACATGGTGTTAGCTAATTTCTCACCATAGCGATTTTTTATATACCAAAAAAAGTTAACATTTTAGGGGGAGCACATCAGACACTATGCTATTTTTTTGACAAAAAAATGAGTACTTTGTGTGCTCCCCCTTTTTTAGCCCCTTAATCTCCAACATTTAAAAAAAATAGTAGTTTAGAAATAAATTGGAGCCCTACGACTCTTGTTTTTGTTGCATCTTCAAATTTTGAGCATAACTATCTTCAATTTCTCATCCAAGATCAATCCTTTCCGATTTCAGAAAAAAGTTGCCACTTAAGACCCCCTTTTGGTCCCCCACCTCCCTGCACATATCCTAAGGGAAATTAAGAAAATATCTTCGAGAAGAAATTTGATAAACAAAACTTATAGGACCCATTTGATGTAAATGCATATATTAACTTTGAAAAATAAACAAGAAACCACATATCTTAGTAATTATTACTAAGTACTTAAATAGACTCATTTCTTAAAATATCATGTCATTGAGTGCTTGAATGGTTGGTAATCCAACCCTCTTATTAAATCACTTTGCAACTAATGTTGTATATTATGACACAATTTCACTTTGTTAGTGTATTATTTTATTTTTCATCTAATTTATTTATTTTATTGTATATTATAATATATAAGATAAAATAAGTATTTAATAGGGTATATTTTTTTCACAATCCATGAAGAATAGTATGAGTGTTTTTGGTTTTAACTGTGTATGCCCTTTTTTGAATGTCCTCTTCCTAATGATGGATCACTGAATGTGATTCAAAATATCAATTCAAAAAAGAAAACATAATTAAAACTAGAAACACTCATACTAAATTTATTTAGTCAAGTATATATCTATTTGTGTAGGTTGTACTTTTGCATCATGTGGCCATTACTTTCATTATTAGTAGAGATATACTAAACATATTACTACATCTCATATTATCCCACATTGTTGTGCATCCACATCTCTTGGTGGTGTGTCTTATATATAGCCACCTTTTTCTCTCATATGAACAATCAATCTCATCTCATTATATTGTATCATTTGATTAGAGTGCAATTTATTCTATTATATTCATCTTTGTGCTCTATCATATTAGTCTTTATGATTTTCTTTAAGCCTTCTTGATCTTGGGTTTTTATTTGGATAGTGAAGTTTATACACTTTATCTTTCTATAAAGTAAACTAGTTTTAAATAATTTTATTTTGGTGCTCCAATGTCTCTTATGAAAGGTTCAAATTATTTTAAAATCTAAATTTTTAATGCTTATTATGAGTTTCAAAAGTAGTAAGTCTCTTCCTAAAATTGGTTGCACATCATGAATTTCCATCTAGGGCTTTGTAACAATCAAAGAGATGCATGATGGTAGGTTTGCACCATAATTACAATGACAAAGTGTCACATCACACCATGCCACTTTCAACCTGAAATGTTCATTATATATTGGCCAACTCAAACCCAAATGTATATAAAATTGTAAAAAATAACACATTGTGGTTACCAATTATCTTCACACTTTGAAAGACTGCATTGACTTGTTTGAGAGGCTAGATGCATAATATGTTGCTCCAATTTCTATTTAGCCACAACAGTGCAAGCCTCTTCCCACCTATAAGCTACATATGTAATACTTTACATAAAATATATCGAAGAACCCAAGAAATTATATGCAAAAAAAAATGAAATCTTAATAGTATTGGAATTGACAATAAATGGATGGAAAACCAAAACAAAGGCTCCAAAATTTTCTACTTCATATTCTCTCTAAATTAATAGAACTTGACCTCCCTGCATCTAATCTAGAACCCTTATCAATAAAGAAATATCATTTTTTCCTCATAATTCTCTCAAATCTACAATCATCTTTGTTGAGTTATAAAATTGATGAATTGGCCATAATAGTTTCCAACTTCTTGATCATGTTAGAGCATATGCAACATTACCAACCATGGACTTGTGTTTTCTACAACTTCTATGAGTCGGTCTGATTATAGATAAAATTTGTGTGATTCAAATATATCTTGCTTAATTTGCTCCAACTGTAGACTCATTTTCTTCCTCCATCCAAGATTCCAATTTCATGTTTTTGTTCCAATTTATTTCTTAAATCTTCCAAAAACAACACACATGATATGCTATATCTTAAAAAAAAGCAATATGTGAAGTAAACTCGCATTCTAAAAGAAGTGGTGTATGTCGCTTGAGATTAGAGAATAGCTAGGAAAATAAAGAAATATATGAAACATCAAAAGAAAGATAAGAAAGAATAGAGATGATGGAAGGTGATGCAAATGCAAATGGGAGAGATAGTTCATCCCTAGGGATTGGAAGAATTGAGAATGTATAGAAGAGTGAGAAGTTAGTATGATATTATGGTAAATTTAACTTGTCCTAGCCTACATAAAGAATGTTGTGTGCATTATAAGACATTAGGAAGAATTAATGCAATTGGAAAAAATACAAAAAGAAAGAGAGTAGAGGTGTTTAAATGAAAATATATTTCTCCAAGTTTGTCAACATCACCTTTGCAAGTGTTAGAAGTGATAAGAAGGTCTAGGAATGACCATCTTAGATCTTGAAGATTTCATGTAACAAATTAGAAAGATGTAGGATTTGAGATATTTCTAAACATTTGTATATGTTACACGACTTTTGGAACCTAGGGAATAATGTAAGCATTAGACAAGTGACCTAGAGTTATGAAGTCGCCTTTGGTAGTATCTAGACTATGAGTAGCTTACAATCTAGAGCTCTACCTATACATTAGGACCCAGGTCAGAAGTTTTTCTTATCTTGAACAACATGAACTACCACAAGATAGGGGTCCTTATGTCAATGCTAGGTACCAACTAGATAGTACTTTTCAAAATACAATAACACCAACACTTGCAACTCATATTAACCTTAAACTTTGATGGAATCCACACATGCAATAACATATTTGTGAGAGCATTGGCTCGAGGAGTAATTAGTTTAATAATAGTAATCTTGGTGTTTGCTACAACATTAAGGACTAAAATTTTCAACATTGCATGACCTTTAACAGAAAATGAGATATTAAAGACCCTTATGTCATTAAGGTAGAGTTTGAGAAAATAATATATGAAGAACCCTAATTTGTTGTATATCAATGAGTTAATACTATTTATGAAAAGGAAATCACAAAACAGAAATGATAAATGGTTTACAGGTTTAAAGATTTATGAAATGAAAATGATATATTAAGAACCCTAATGTTGTATATAGATGAGTTAATACCATTTATGGAAAGGAAATCACTAAAAAGAATTGATAAATGGTTTACAAGTTTAAAGGTTTATGAAATGAACTGTCCATCAAAGTTGAGTTGCCCAAGTCAAGCAATGCTTCATTAAAAAGGATTGAGGAATTTTTTTTTTAAGTAAACTCATTTTTCCGGATCAATTGTCTGATTATTCAGATAGTAAAGACTCTGAAAGCCTATTCAAAAAGGTTTTTATAATATACTAAAGCACCACTTTCTTCTACATTAAGAGTCTATATTAGAAATGCCCTATTGTTTGAGGAGGATGCAGATGATGACTCCACCAAATAAACTAGACTAAATCATGCTTATTGCAAGATCAATGCTTGATATTGGAATTGTTGGTTACTTGACCTTCCATTTTGGTGCCTGCCACAGTAGGTGTCTAGCTTGGGGTTTCCTTTATTCAAATATAATTGGGCAGAGCGGAGAGAGGAGGCAATGAGGGCAGGTTATTACAAAAATAGATGTGGTTTCTAGATCTTATGGCCTCAAACTCGCTGACAGTCCCACCATCTACTTCAGTGTATTTATTAACCCCCAACAATTGTGTAGAATATTATAACTGTAATCATAAAATGAGCGCTTGACAATAAAAAATAGTTCTATACACATGATTTTAAATCACATAAAATGCAAAGAAATGTCACATCATAATAATGGTATTGATAAACAAATAGGAAGATACCCAACCCTGCACCCGCTTCACACACACCACCCCGTCTCCCCAGTGACAACTTCTGAGCAGAAATTTATAATTACTTGTTATTCTTTAGAAATTTAGCTTAACGAATCCTCCAAATTTTTAATCCTCAACTGTACAAGATCAGGGAACAGGGACTTTACAGATGCCCCAATAGTATATCTAGGCAAGATACATACCATACAATATGACTCCTTGAAGTCAACAGCATGGAATGACTGATCAAACAGTCAAAAATGACTCTTGTTAATAAATTGAAAGATTAAACTACCTCCTTCCCACCACAATTCTGAAATTGTGCACTCTTTTATAGTGCAAGCTTTCAGTTAGCATCACCAATAATCTCCACAAGAACATTGTCCATTTTTGAAATGATGGAACCGGTTTGCATCTCTCACAACAATTTCTCTTGCAGCAAGTTTACAGATAAACTTGGTTGCCAAGTGGCAGTCACCACAGACTCGAAGGTTTTTGACAACTCTAATAGTTGTTCCGTGTGGCATTTTTAACAACCCAAATGCAATTGCTAACTTCTCACTATGGTGGCAGATGAATAATTCTTTCTCCTCCTCTTCCACATCATTTAATACAGGTTTTTTATCTGGAATATAACCTGCTTCCTTCATCTCCTGAGACAATTTCTCTAGCATTGCATAAATCTCATGTGTCTGTGGATGTGATCTGTCTCCTACACAAAAAGCATGTACCACTTTATGGACTTCAATCCAACTGCATCCAGGTATCTTTATAATTTCTCTATCTTTCATCAAATTTCTTACCTTCTGAACGTCAACCCACCTACCTACTTCTGCATAAATGTTTGACAAAAGGACATAAGGTGCAGTAGTTTTAGGGTCCAACTCAAAAAGAAGTGTTGCCACAAATTCTCCTATTCCTATATTCTTATGTGATCTACAAGAACCAACTAAACACATCCACACAACCACTTCAGGTTGTATTGGCATTTTAATTATAAAGTTTAAGGCTTCCTCAAGATAGCCAGCACGGCCAAGAAGATCAACGATGCATGCATAATGATCCATTGTAGGTGTAATGCAATAAGAGTTGCTCATTCCATTAAAATATTTACAGCCCTCGTCCACTAGACCTGCATGGCTGCATGCATATAAAACACAAACAAAGTTTATATGGCCAGGGTTGGTTGTAGAGTGCTTTATTAGTTCAAAGAGTTTGATGGCCTCCTTGCTATATCCATGCATTGCATATCCTGCGATCATCACAGTCCATGAGACTGAGTTTGGATTGTGCATTTTGTCAAACAATTTGCGTGCCTCGATTATGCTTCCACATTTTGCATACATGTCTATTAGGGCAGTCAAAAGTACAACATCTGATAAACATCTGCTTTTGATTATTCCTTGATGGATCTCCATACCCTGTTCCAAAGCACCAAGCTTGCCACAAACTGGGAGGATGTTTGCTAAAGTTGATGAATCTGGCTTTGCATCTGCTAATTGCATTTGCTTAAAAATCTCCAATGCTTTTTCAACAAGACCATTTTGCGCATAACCCACAATCATTGTATTCCATGATACAAGATTTCTTTGAGGTGTTTTCTCAAATAAATCACGTGCCTTTTGTATGCTTCCACATTTTGCATACATGTCGATCAGGGTAGTCACCACCACTATATTTGACAAACATCCATTTTCAACTACTTTTTGGTGGATTTCCATACCCTGTTCTAAAGCTCCCATTTTGGTACATGCTGGGAGAATGCTGGCAAATGTGGTTGAGTTTGGCTTTATACCTCCTAACTGCATTTGTTTAAAAATCTCCAACGATTTTTCAACAAAGCCATTTTGTGTATATCCAGTAATAACTGTAGTCCATGAAACCACATCTTGTTGACGCATTTTTTGAAACAATTTGTGTGATTTCTGTATGCTTCCACATTTTCCGTACATGTCCATCAGAGCAGTCACAACAATGTCATGTGACAAAAATCCGCTTTCAACTGTTCTTCGATGGATCTCCATACCTTCTTCCAAAGCTCCAAGTTTGGCGCAAGATTGGAGTATGCTGGCCAAGGTTGCTGAGTTGATTTTTACGCCTTCTAAGTCCATTTTCTTAAAAACCTCCAAGGCCTTTTCAGCAAGACCATTTTGTGCATATCCACTAATGATTGCATTCCATGAGACTGCACTTCGTTGAGGCATTTGACCAAACAGTTCCTCTGCCTTCTGTAAGCTTCCACACTTCCCATACATGGTTATCAAGCTATTGACAACTTTAACATCCGACAAAAAACCACTTTCTGCTATTGTTCGATGGATTTCCATACCGTACTCCAAAAATCCAAGCTTGGCACAAGCTGGAACAATGCTAGAAAAAGTTGTTGAGTCTGGCTTTGCAACTGTCACTTGCATTTGCTCAAAAATCTCCAGGGATTTTTCAACAAGCCCATTTTGTGCATATCCACTAATGGTTGCATTCCACGAGACAGTATCTCGTTGAGGCATTTTGTCAAATAATTTGCGTGCATTGTGTATGCTTTTACATTTTGCATACACGTCAATCAAGGCATTCACAATTACAACATCTGAAAAAAATCTGCTTTCCATTATCCTTTGATGGATCTCCATACCCTGTTCTAAAGCTCCCATTTTGGCACATGCTGGGAGTATGGTAGCAAAGGTGAACTCATCAGGTTGGACAGCTGTTAGTTGCATTTGACGAAAAAGTGTCAATGCCTCTTGAGGAAACCCATGTCTCTGGTAAGCTGCAATCATCATATTCCATGAGAAGATGTCGCGTTCAGTCATGCTTTCGAAAACTTCACGAGCTCCCACTACACTTCCACACTTGTCATACATATTGATAAGGGTATTTTGTAAAAAATTGCGGGTACCAGATGAAAATTCCTTGTCAATGTGAGAGTGAATTTGCTTACCCTCTGAAGGGGCATTCTTAGCCATGCAAGTCTGCAACAGTTGAAGGTATGTACAGGACTCTACAGGAGAATTATGTGTAGTACGCAAAATGTGTAGAGCATCCTTCAAGTGACCCTGCTTACAGAGGGCTCTGAGATGACTATTATGGCCATTTCTTTCTTGTATCTGAATCATCCCGGACACTAATGGCCTAGATAGTATTGATATTCTCTGGATTGCCATTCTGTGATATCAATAACTTTTCTACACAGTTGAGACAACTTCAGATGATGTCTTGGCAAAAAGTTCATTTTGAATTGCAGTTTGCAGCCGGTACACTCCGTTAGCACACCACTTATCAGTCAATAACTTGGAAACCGTGCATTTGAGGTTAATGGAGCATTTGTATAGATACAGAGAGTGTACACAGTGCAATATATTGAACATTGAATGGCTTACTAGTTGAAAAGTGCACTTCATCGCTTTTTCTCCTTGGTTTCATCATGATTTAGCTCTTGTTTTAATAAGCAGGATTTAAGCCTGTGTTTCGACCATTTGGAGCGCCAAATTGTCCTTGAGCCCTGCCCTGTATTTAATCCGGGCCCACATCACCCATAGACATCTCTCATCTTGGACACTGGTACGTTGCGCTCTTCGTTTCCTTGATAGGATCACATGTGATTGGATCTCCCGGGTTCAAAATCTCTTTTTCCTTGCTAAACTTAACTCGCTTCTAATGTTTAGAATCAGGTAGAATACAGAAGGTTTTTAATGGTTCAGTTAAGGACCGGTTTGCATCAGTTTAAATTTGAAATTGGTATGTGGAGGGTATCTAAAGAAGAGTGGGTAGATAGAATATGTTGTTTCTCTACTTTGATGTTGATGAAGACGTAATGACACTATATCATGGAGTGTCCAACTTACATAAATATTCAGGCCCACTACATTGAGATTTTAAATGTGGGTTCCTTAAGTAATCCATTTGAAAAAGAAAGGATAGTAAAAATTGTAAATTACTTGATCAAGATTCACAATAAAAGATCCAAGATTTAAAAGGAAAAGAAGATCAAATAGGCAACATGTTGGTAGTTTGCTTGTTTTGGGCTTTTGTGTTTTACCATGTGGTTGATTATTCCATGATCCACGAGGCTATTTGGCCTTGTGGGTGTTATTAAAAGTCTTTCAATTTAAATAAATATAAGGAAGCACATCCAAGCATCTTGGGAGCAAAACCATCCACACATAGATTAAGGCATCATAAAAATCTAGGAATTGTTAGACCTTGATTAGACCTCCATTATTACTATTGGAGCACATGATCAAGATTCACAATAAAAGATCCAAGATTTAAAAGGAAAAGAAGATCAAATAGGCGACATGTTGGTAGTTTGCTTGTTTTGGGCTTTTGTGTTTTACCATGTGGTTGATTATTCCATGATCCATGAGGCTATTTGGCCTTGTGGGTGTTATTAAAAGTCTTCCTTCATTCAATTTAAATAAATATAAGGAATCACATCCAAGCATCTTGGGAGCAAAACCATCCACACATAGATTAAGGCATCATAAAAATCTAGGAATTGTTAGACCTTGATTAGACCTCCATTATTACTATTGGAGCACATGTTTGTTGTTCAATTATCTAAGATTTCACAAATCCTAAACATATTTGATTATTATTAACTCATTCTAGTGATCTTGTCGAGGTAGATCCCCTAAATATGACTCTTAAATCCCAATCATTTACTATATTATGCATATTTATCCCACATACATCATATAAAGTTGTCATAATGTAATGAGTTCATACTAAATAGGTGGATTCATCCCACATTATACATCACAAATCACTCCTTGTGAGGCATTTCTATTATTTATTTTTTTGGGCAAAGGCATTTATATTATTTTTGCAATAAAGAGAAGATCATTTTAGATCATATTTTGTAATAAAGCTTTGTTCTCAAGGAGTTTGCCTCCTTGAAGAGGTTTGTAATACTTGTTCTATATTTATCAATATAAGCATATTTGTAGCTTTGTTTTGATATAAGCATAATTATAACTATTTTTTGAGCATTTAAAAAAAACTTATTATTTTGTTTGGTAACATTCTCATGTGAGTTTTTTCTATGGCTTCTCGCTTCTCTCTCCTTCGATTACGTTTGAACTTCCTGCGTGCATGGTGGATTCTGCTCTGGGGGTACCCCACAGTCCCCCTATGTCCCCTCCTGACCCGAGCATCTCCTTTTCACATGCGATCTTGTGTCCCTTGGGGTTCACTCCTATTGGGACAGAGCTTTCGCCTATAGGTCTTTCGAAGACCATTGAGATTCCGGTTGTATCTACTGATTTTGTGTCGACGGTGGAGATTCTTCCAGAAATTGGCTGGAAGGATGTGCTGACCAATGGAAAACAAAACTCTTTGGTGCAGGAGCACCTTAAAGGTCGTTTGGAAGATCTTGGCAATTTTGGCTTGTAGGTGGTTCTAGCCAACCACCAAGGTAATAAGGACTATGATGTAAAGTCCCAAGGTAGAATTCATGTTGTTTAGTGGCAAACTTAGGTTGGTTTAGAGCCTTGAGGATTGGGAAAGTCTAAGTGAGGAGATTAGGCAAAACTAGACAATGTTTGTCTTGGTTTTTGTCATAAATGTTGGAAAATGGCATAAATGATGTTCTAAATCTGACCCAAGGGTCCTAGCATGTGGGAGAAAGGTATATAAGTTCAACAAAACCCTAATACCTGAGTTAGAGGTTTGATTGTACAAATTGAGAATTGTGAAGGAGATTTTTTGAGTTGGAAGAGTGCAAATTTCAATGAGTTTCATGTGTTTGAGCCTTCATCCAGTCAAGAATGGATTGAAAGGACTTATCTGATGCTTTGAGCCTTTCATTGGTGACATTTTCTTGATGTGTGTAGCATTAAATTAGTCATTTAACTCGACTGGTTATCATTTTGTAGTTTTTGGGTGTTCTTGGTCTCACTACCGGTTCAGGCCAGTTTTTGTAAATAATGATCCCCACTTGAATTCCCGTGGCAAGGCTACCATGGCCACTTGGAATCAAGTAGGGGACTGTTTTTACAGTGTAAATATGGTGTGTGGTGTCTTGGTTTGCAGGGGAGATGGTGAATTCATCAAGCACTAGGTGAGTGCAAGTGCATTCTAGCTAGTGGCTTGGAGAGGACAGCAGTAAAGAAATTTTTTGAATGGTTTGGTTTGTGCCAAACAAGAGAATGAAAGTGTGGGCACATGTATTCCAAACATGTTTGTGCAAGGAGGAGAGTTGAGGAGGTCATTGAAGCCCTCAAAGGAGGAAACAAAGCAAAAAACCCTAGAAACCCTTAAAATTAGGGGGTATGAGGACAATCCTATGTATGGACACTTGCAGACCCTAATACCTAGGAAATCTTGAATCCTTGAGGGTCACTAGAAAGAATTTGAAAAAAAATTTGGGGGTTGTTAAGACCGTTTATGAGAAAAGGCAAGAAAATGGGTTCTAGGAGGCCTAATTGGGGCAAAAAGGCTACAAGGCCCAAAAACTAGAATTTATTGAAAGCGATGGGTAAAAGGTAAAAGTATCCAAACAATTGCATCAATAGGGAGACAAAACAACTAAGGGACAGCTAGGATACCCTTCCCTAAGGCCTGGAGTAGTTAGGACACATTGGATCAGTGTGGAGCCCAAGGAAGCTCAATGGTGGAATGGGAGTGATGGTGAAGAATTTGAAATTGGTGGAGATTCCTACGTGGTGAGAGGGGTTTAGGAGTGATCCCTGAGTAGGGTAGTGAGGAATACCCTAGGAAGACCAAAGAATAGGTCTTGGAAAGAGCAAGAGTGCTCTTGAGGTATAGGACTCCCCATCAAATTGGTACCAGAGCCATTAAAAGGCTTGGGAATTGAGAAGTGAATGTCAGAAAGAAGGGAATCCATAGGAGAAAGCACCATGGTGACCAATGCAGAGCTAGCAAGAGATTTGATAGAGAAACAAGAAAAGAATAGACGACTTGAAGTGGTTGTGGAAGAAATGAAGCAAAAACTAGAAGAGGTTGCAGAGACTGCAAGCAAGATGAGAGTGCAGTTAGCAGAGGACAAAGACAAGGGTAAGGACTACATTGAGGAAGAAATAGAACCAGAACCTGACCCTCCATTAGCAGAGGAACCCTTCCTCAAAGCATTGAAGGCATTGAGTGGCAAGGCACTAGAAGGTGTCCCTATTTTCACAAGAAGAATGGATGCAAAGTTAGCTATGGAATGGATAGAGTGAATGGAGAATCACTTTGAGTGTGATGGAATTACAGAGGCACAAAAGGTGAAGATAGCCAAATCAAGGCTATGAGGACAAGCACTAACTTGGTGGAAGTTTCTACAAGAAGAAAGAGATATGGAAGGTAAGAAACCACTAGGAAGTTGGAAAACTATGGTGGCTAAAGTTAAGGAGAACTATCTACCTGAGGACTATGACATTCAATTGCACAAGAAGAGACAAAATCTCAGACAAAGAGACCTATATGTAGCTACATATACAGAGGAGTTCCAAAAACTAAGCCTTAGATCTAGAGTGCAAGAAGTTGAAAGCATTAAGGTTGCTAGGTATCTAAACGGTCTTAGATGGAGCATACAAGAGGAGTTGAGTCTTTTCACAGTTACTACCCTCCATAGCTGCTATCAAATGGCTATTAAGGTGGAAGAGAAACTGAAAAAGAAACAAGATTCCAATACTAGAGGTAAAGGAAGAGGTAGAGACTCTAGAGGTGGACATAGAGGTAGTTTTGGTGGAAGGAGCAATGAGAATAGAAGCCAAGGTGATGCTAAGGTTGGTGACCAATCCCATGAGTCAAATAGTAGAGGAGGATACAAAGGTAGAAGCTCTAACAGTGGAGGAAGAGGCAGATTAGGAAGATTTGGAAGAAGTTCACATTTTGCTTCCATGAAGTGTTACAGTTGTGGAAAGTTGGGTCATCCGGCTTATAGGTGTCCTGACAAGCCAACATCTTCACAAAGTGAGAGGAAGATCAACTATGTTCAAGAAGAGGACTGCTCCAAACATTCAAAGGTGAGCTTAGATTCAGAGAAAGGTGAGAAGCTCATGTTAAGAAGGATCTTCATCAAAGCACCTACCGAGGATGAACACAAACAAAGGAGAGCTCTTTTAGAGTCAAGTGCAATATACTAGGTAAGGTTTGCAAGGTCATCATTGACTTAGGATCAACTAATAATGTCATATCAGAGGAGGCCGTACAGAAGTTGAATCTCACCAAGATACCCCATGTGTCCCCTTACAAGGTTACTTGGTTGAACAAGGGGCATAATATATTGGTCAATGAGCAAGTGTGGGTTGAGTTTGCTATAGGAAAGTATCATGATAGGATATTATGTGATGTGTTACCAATGGATGCTTGCCATCTATTGCTTGGCAGACCATGGCAATATGATAGGGAGGCAGTACACCATGGCAAGGAGAACAAGTACTCATTCAAGAAGGATGGAGTGACTTACAAAATTCAGTCTTTGTTGGAAGAAAGCACAGTGGAAAAGGTAGAAACCAGTGTTCTTTTGATGAGTGGAAAGGAATTCCTAAAATACATAAAGGAGGAAGAAGGAGTTGTTTATGCAATCATGTTGAAACCAAAGGAAGAGGAGTCACCTAGTCGGCTACTTATGATAGCAGAAGTGAAACAACTGTTGGATCAGTTCAGGGATATAATTTGTGAAGGCACACCAGCTACACTACCACCCAAGAGAGCAATCAGTCATCATATAGACTTTATACCAGGAGCAACACTACCTAACAAGGCTGCATACAAGATGACACCGGAGCATAATAAGGAGATAGCAAGACAAGTTCAAGAAATTTTGGACCAAGGGCTGATCAGAAAGAGCATAAGTCCATGTGTTGTTCCAGTTGTGTTGGCACCTAAGAAGGGAGACAAGTGGAGGATGTGTACTGATTCTAGGGCCATAAATAGGATAATCATTAGATATAGGTTTCCTATTCCTAGGATAGAAGATCTAATGGACTGTTTAGGGGGTGCTAAGTACTACTCTAAGATTGATTTGAAAAGTGGCTATTATTAGATTAGGATGAAAGAGGGAGATGAATGGAAGTCAACATTTAAAACTACAGAGGGGTTATATGAGTGGTTAGTGATTCCATTCAGGCTTACAAATGCACCTAGCACTTTTATGAGGGTGATGAATGAGGTCTTGAAGGACTTTATAGGAGTCTTTGTGGTTGTCTGCCTAGATGATATTCTCATCTTTAGCAAAACAAAAGAACATATGAAGCACCAAGAACTTGTGTTGAGGAAACTTCAAGAGGAGAAGCTCGCCATAAATCTTGAGAAGAGTGAGTTCATGAAGCAAGAATTGGTCTATCTAGGATTTGTAGTATCCCAAGGGAACTTGAAGATGGACAAAAGCAAGGTGGAAGCCATTCTTAGTTGGCCTACTCCCAAGACAGGGACAAAAGTTATGAGTTTCCATGGATTAGCTCAGTTCTATAGGAAATTTGTGAGAAGGTTTAGTTAAATTTGTGCACCGGTTCTTGACACCATCAAAGGAGGACTGAAAACTAAGTTTGTGTGGACCAAAGAAGCCAATGAAGGATTTGAAAGGTTGAAGAGGGAGAGAGCTACCCAACCTATCCTAGTTTTACCAAGTTTTGACAAACCATTCATAGTGGAATGTGATGCAAGTAACATAGCAATAGGTGTTGTCCTAAGCCAAGAAGGCAGCCCAGTGGCATTCTTTAGTGAAAGGTTGAATGAAGCAAAGTCTAGGTACTCATCCTATGACTTAGAGCTATATGCTTTAGTGCAAGCTCTCAAGAAGTGGAGGCACTATCTATTGCCCAAGGAATTTGTGGTATACATCGACAATCAGGGCTTAAGCTACATAAACACTCAAGAGAAGCTCAGTTTGAGGCATATCAAGTGGATGGAGTTTTTGCAGTCACACACCTTTACCATCAAGCATAAGAAGGGGGTGAACAACAAGGTTGCTGATGCTCTTAGCAAGAGGTTGCTTATTGTCCAAGAGATACAGCTACAAAGCACAGGGGTTGAAGGATTCAAAGATCTATATGAAGGAGATTCTGATTTCTCATAAATATACAAGTTATGTACTGATTTTGAGAACCATTGTCACAGTGAATATGTTGATTACACCTTGAAAAATGGTTTATTGTTTAGGGGGAAGCAATTGTGTGTTCCTAGAGGTTCCATGAGGGAGAATCTAATCCAAGAAAAGCATAATGGCAGTTTGAGTGGTCATTTTGGTTTGAACAAGACACTAGACTTAGTGGAGAGGTTCTATTGGTGGCCTAAAATGCAAAGAGATGTAAGAAGGTATGTGGAACAATGTGGAGTATGTCAAAAGGCAAAGGGAACATCAACAAATGTGGGTCTATATCAGCCTTTACCCATCCCAAGTAGACCATGGGAATGCATAAGCATGGACTTCATAGTCGGGCTACCTAGGACACCAACTGGTTTTGATAGTGTGCTTGTGGTAGTGGACAGATTCAGCAAGATGAGCCATTTTATCCCATGCAAGACAACACATGATGCAAGTTAGATTGCACACCTATTCTTCAAGGAAGTAGTGAGGATACATGGGTTGCCAAGGAGCATAGTTGCAGACAGAGATGTGAAGTTTATGGGGCACTTTTGGAAAACTCTTTGGAAAAGGTTAGGAACCAACTTGTCTCATAGCTCAACATATCATCCTCAAACGGATGGATAGACAGAGGTGATCAATAGAGTACTTGGTAACTTGTTGAGATGTTTAACTAAGGAGTATGGACAAGGATGGGAGCAAGTGATTCCACAAGCAAAAATTTCTTACAATGATAGCACAAATAGGACTACGGGTAAGAGTCCATTTGAGATAGTATATGGCTTACATCCAAGGGGTGTACTTGAGCTTAGAGATCTAAAAGGTTATGAAGGGATCAGTGGACATGCTGATGATTTTGCTCAGTCAATGAGAGAGGTTCATGAGCAGGTAAAGAAGACATTGATAGAGGCTAATCAAAAGTTGAAGGCTAAGAGAGATGAAGGGAGAAGAGAACTACAATTTGAGATAAGTGATTTGGTGATGGTATACTTGAACAAGGCAAGGTTATAGAAAGGCATACCAAGTAAGCTATAGATGAAAAGGATAGGGCCATGTAAAGTGTTGGCTAAGTATGGATCAAATGCATACAAGGTGGAGTTACCCAAGGAGATGTCTATTTCTCCTATCTTCAATGTGAAGGACTTGGTGAAGTATAAAGGACCAGATGGTGGAGATTCTTCTAGAAATTGGCTGGAAGGATGTGCTGACCAATGGAAAACAAAACTCTTTGGTGCAGGAGCACCTTAAAGGTCGTTTGGAAGATCTTGGCAATTTTGGCTTGTAGGTGGTTCTAGCCAACCACCAAGGTAATAAGGACTATGATGTAAAGTACCAAGGTAGAATTCATGTTGTTTAGTGGAAAAATGAGGTTGGTTTAGAGCCTTGAGGATTGGGAAAGTCTAAGTGAGGAGATTAGGCAAAACTAGACAATGTTTGTCTTGGTTTTTGTCCTAAATGTTGGAAAATGGCATAAATGATGTTCTAAACCAGACCCAAGGGTCCTAGCACATGGGAGAAAGGTATATAAGGTCAACAAAACCCTAATACCTGAGTTAGAGGTTTGATTGTATGAATTGAGAATTGTAAAGGAGATTTTTTGAGTTGGAAGAGTGCAAATTTCATTGAGTTTCTTGTGTTTGAGCCTTCATCCAGTCAAGAATGGATTGAAAGGACTTATCTGATGATTTGAGTCTTTCATTGGTGACATTTTCTTGCTGTGTGTAGCATTAAATTAGTCATTTAACTCGATTGGTTATCATTTTGTAGTTTTTGGGTGTTCTTGGTCTCACTGCCGGTTTAAACCAGTTTTTGTAAATAATGATCCCCACTTGAATTCTTGTGGCAAGGATACCATGGCCACTTGGAATCAAGTAGGGGACTATTTTTACAGTGTAAATATGGTGTGTGGTGTCTTGGTTTTCAGGGGAGATGGTGAATTCATCAAGCACTAGGCGAGTGCAAGTGCATTCTAGCTAGTGGCTTGGAGAGGACAATAGTAAAGAATGTTGCTGAGTGGTTTGGTTTGTGCCAAACAAGAGAATGGAAGTGTGGGAACATGTATTCCAGACATGTGTGTGCAAGGAGGAGAGTTGAGGAGGTCATTGAAGCCCTCAAAGGAGGAAACAAAGCCAAAAACCCTAGAAACCCTTGAAATTAGGAGGTATGGGGACAATCCTATGTACGGACACTTGCAGACCCTAAGACATAGGAAATATTGAAGCCTTGAGGGTCACTAGAAAGAATTTATAAAAACATTTGGGGGTCGTTAAGACCATTTGTGAGAAAAGACAAGAAAACGGGTTCTAGGAGGCCTAATTGGGGCAAAAAGGCTACAAGGCCCAAAAACTAGAATTCCTTGGAAGTGATGGGTAAAAGGTAAAAGTATCCAAAGAATTGGATCAGTAGGGAGAAAAAACAACTAAGGGATAGATAGGATACCCTTCCCTAAGGCTTGGAGTGGTTAGGACACATTGGATCAGTGTGGAGCCCAAGGAAGCTCAATGGTGGAATGGGAGTGATGGTGAAGAATTTGAAATTGGTGGAGAGTCCTACGTGGTGAGAGGGGTTTAGGAGTTATCCCTGAGTAGGGTAGTGAGGAATACCCTAGGAAGACCAGAGAATAGGTCTTGGAAAGAGCAAGAGTGCTCTTGAGGTATAGGACTCCCCATCACTCTTCTTTGGCTCCTCCTTTTTCTGAGGATGTCACCGCTTCTGGGATGAATTTTTCCATTCCTAATTCGGTCTATGATAGGATCCTCTCCTCTATGGAGAATGCGGTTGTGGGTCGATTTTTTTCCTTCCATCCAACTATGGATATGGTTCAGAAGTGGGTTGTTGTGAAATGGCATTTCAATGGGAGTGTGGAGATCTATGCTATGGCTGGTGGTATCTACCTTTTCAAGTTTATGGTTGTAGAGGACATGGTGGTGATCCTATCCATAGGACCTTGGGTGTATGGAAAACACATTTTGGCTTTGTGTCGTTGGAAACCGGGGTTTGACCCTGTCGTGGACCTAAACAAGTCGGCTCCAATTTGGGTTCGACTGCCTGGCTTACCCCTAGAGTATTGGGACGAAGCCATTTTCAAAAGTATTGGGGATTATTTGGGTCAATTTGTCACTAGTGATTCCATCACCAAATTGAAATTCAAGTTAGTTTTTGCAAGATTTTGTATTAACATTTGTGTTGATAAAACTCTTCCTAACACAAAGTTGTGCTCCAAGTTTGGCAACTGGACCCAACCAGTGTGTTATGAAAATATTGTTGTCTATTGCCAGAAGTGTGCTAAATTTGGCCACCTTATCTTTGACTGCAAATCATCTTTCAATCAGGAGCCTAAGGTGGACAGTACCATGAATAATCCTCGACCTCTTGTTGATCTGTATAGGATCTAGACTAAATTGTAGAATTGAATGCTTAACTTTTACAAAGATTTATCCAAGTTAATCGAAACAAAATTAACTCATAGAAATAATTAAGGTAACAGGAATTAACAAAGAGATGCCAACAGAATGAAAGAGAACAAATCAACAACAATTCGATCCTTCACAACAGGAACATTTTTACCCAAGGGACCATCAATTATTTCAATCATCATTCCCTCATGTTGTACTGCAGGTGCATCCTGCAACATTGGACCCTGGTTAGCTACTCCAAGTTCAAGTTTAGAACCACTTGTACTGACAGACATAAGAGTTAATTCTTTACTTGCATTAATTACCCTCTTTAACTGCCCTGTGTTTGTAAAAGAACAATCAGTCTTAATCCTGTGAGAATGTACAATATACTGTATGCCATCTTTAAACAAGTGATAATGATTCTTTTCCCTGTAGAAAATAGCTTTCCTGTCATATAAATAAGGGCTACCAAGAACTATCCCACAGATATCCAGTGGAACCACATCAAATTGTACTTCATCCACAAACTTACTAGTGATTGTGAATCTTAAGGTGCATTGTCTTGTTACTTGCAACTTATCATTTTCACAAATCCAGCCTAGTGGATAAGGTTTCTTATGTTGTGTAGTTTTTAATCCCAAGTTTCTTACAACACTTTCAGAAATCAAATTAACTTGAGAACCACTATCTATGAGTGCATCTATTTTAGTTTGTTTAGCAACAACCCTTAAATGAAACAACTCATTCCTTTTCTTATCTTCAGAGAAATAATTAACTATAGAAGTAGAAGCACAACTAGCAACAAAAACATCAGAAATAGGAGCTTTACCTTTTAGACCCATAGCCGTTATCTTAGTCTCATCATCTGAATCTGAACCAAGATCCATAACAACATTTGTGGCTTTCTCCTTACCTTTCTGTTTCTGATTACGTTTCTGAGCCCACTTAGGCCTCAGTTCAGGATGCAACTGCCAACAATGTTCTTCATCATGTCCCTTCCTGTCACAATGAGAGCAAGCAAGCTTGTCATCCTTCTTAGCTGTAGCTGCCTTCTTTCCTTTCCCTATCTCTGCAACTTTAGAATATTTCTTTATAGAGTTATCATTATCAATGAAAGAACCTTTCCCCTTGACTCTAAGTGTGTAGCTTGAACAAACACTTCATCCAAATTACAAGGGTTCAATACCAAAATGGAATGTCTAAGATATGAATGAAGACCTCCTATGTACTTTAACAAAGTATCCTGGGTGTACAAAGGTACATTTAATGCAATAGCCTTCTTTCTAAATTCATGGGTGTACTCTTGGACAGTTTGACCTTTCCCTTGCCTAAACATTTTCCAGTCCATCATTAACTGTTGCATATGTCCTAGGGGATAAAACTGCTTCTTAAGAGCATTAACAAACTCTGCCAAAGTTAAATTGACTCTACCATGCTGTGAAATTTCTGCCTTAGTCTTACTCTCCCACCAGGTTAAAGCTATACCTCCTAACCGAAGAGTAGCTAATTGGATCCTATCAACATCATCTAATAGGTTCTGGACTCTACAGTAGACTTCTACTTGTTGAATCCAATCATCCAATTTTTCAGCATTAAGTTCACCACAATACTTAGGCAAGTCAAATTTTACATCCAACTTAATTTTAGGCTTATGCCCATTCTTGAAAGGATTAAAAGAAGTAGAATAAGGAGAAGATGGAGAAGAGGGAGAAGAGGGAGGAGAAGGAGAAAAGGGGTGATCTGGTTGCTTGCCACCATCTCCATGTTGTTTCCCTTTCTTGTCTTCACGAACATCTTTCTTCGACGAACCTCCTTCATGTTCCTTCCGTTCTTGTCTTTCTTGGAAAAGAATGTCCACCTTAGCCTTCATCTCGAGGAATGCTCTTTGGAATTCCTGCTCACTGATTTCTTCAGGAACCTCCATTCCAGACACAAACATCTTCAGAAAACTTCTTCGCTTCTCGATCTCAGGATTAAAGTCTTCAAGCTTGCCTTCGCCCTTCTGAATCCTGGATCTCGTTAGCATTCAAAAAAACAACTGCAATAATAGTCAACTAAGCTCTGGTACCACTTGATCTGTATAGGATCTAGACTAAATTGTAGAATTGAATGCTTAACTTTTACAAATATTTATCCAAGTTAATCGGAACAAAATTAACTCATAGAAATAATTAAGGTAACAGGAATTAACAAAGAGATGCCAACAAAATGAGAGAGAAGAATAGAGAAAGAGATGCAACCGGAGTTTGATTACGGAGTTCGTCACAAACATGACTACGTCTCCGGGTCCGCTCCAATAGAGTGAGACCGATCCGATTAATCTCCAAAAAAAGATTACAAATGCACCAAGTCCATCTCTTTAAGCACTTCGGCAGCATAACAATAATCCATCATACGAAAATGGCTCAAAAAAATCTCCACAAGTTCCTTCTTTCGTATCACCTGTTCTCCTTTATGTCACCTGCATTCACTGAACTCTTAAGAGCTACATTCCCCCTTCTTTTATACATGAAATTAGCCTAAAAAGGCTTAACCACCATAGTTCCCTCTTAACAATACACCCTTTTTACAATTTGGGCCTAACCCCCTTAGAGCTTAATTTGGCTCCAATACACCTAAAAAGATTTAAAATTAACCATACAATGGTTCATTTGTTAAGAATTCAGGCTTGCCAAATAAACAAAATGAAACAGACCCTCAATATAGTTTAACAGCCATCGGTGGCCAGTTGGAAAATCTTATTTTTAGTGAAAGGTTGGTCGGGGGTTCCAACCCTGCCAACCACCTTTTGGTTTCTTATGCTACACCAAATATTCATCAAAACAAATCCGCCTCTAATAATAGTAAGGAACCGACGGTTTGGTACAACAGCTCGACGGAGGTTTCAGAAGTGGCTGGTAAAGGGTTCGAATCTTTTTACTTACCTATTTTGTTCAAACTGACAAACAAACCCATGTTGGAGGAGGTTGAATGGGGGCTACGTGGTACACCGAAAATCTGATTGGCTTCTCAGAGATGATGGCGTTGCTGACTGTGAAGCCGACATGAACGATGACGTGGCCGATGACTGGATGCTGACGTGTGTATGGATGACACGTGTCCATATGTGATTGGTCCATACAGTGCTAATGTGTATGCCACATGGCGGATTCCAATTGCTCCACTTCACTGTCTATATTGTACGGAATGCTGACGTCAGCATCCGTACAGTCAAGTCAACCTTCAAAGCATGATCTTTGATTGACGATATCTCGAGCATACGACGTTGGATTTCGATGAAACGAACATTGCCGAAATCATCTCAATGAGCTCTTCGCAATGACGCTAGTTCCGTCGATTTCCAAGATGATCATATTTTTTGCCTTCTGGGCGCCCTCTGATCCCAGTTTGACCCTGCCTTTGACTGGCCATAACTTGTGCAAACAGACTCCTTTTCGCTCTATTCAAGTTGCGTTAAAATCAAGACGTTGAGATCTTTCTGATGGTGCTGAAATCTAGAGATTTGGAGATGCTTCCTTTTTCAATGAAAATATCCACCGGATCACTTGTGGAGAATGTTTCGCCTTCGAAGGAGGTCGCTTTGGTCAAACCTCTGGTTGCTTCACCTACTTATGGTGAGCCACCGTCTCGTCTGGTTGACTCTAGAGTAAGTCTAGCAACTCTATCTTAAAATGAGACTATTGTCAAACCCCAAGATTTCCAGATGGCCCCGTGCCTTGGTTCATTGGCTATTAATCCACTACTTGATGTAGGCTCTGTTGGGACAAGTGAAACAATGAGTGAGGAAGGTGAGATATGAAAAGATGAGAGTATTGGAGCTTTTGATGAATTTGTAGAGAATATAGAGGGTTTGAAGCTAGAGAAAACTATAGAAGAAGAGATATGGACAACTCCAAAGAAAAAAGGGAGGAAAAAGAAGGCAGATGTGGGAGGAGATTCTAAACTAGGAAGACCAAGCCAGAGACACACCAGGATGAGAGAAACTACAAATGATATTTCCCTGGGTAAACAAAGGACATTGTACGTGTCCTCTAAGAAAGGTCAGAAATGAAATTTATGTCATTGAATTTCACGGGCATAACAACTCCCACAAATAACTTGCTTTGAAGAACTATGTCCTGGAACATAAGATTGATGTGTGCCTACTATAAGAAACCAAAATAAATAAGACAAATTTTGATAAGATAGCTAAATTTATTTGGCCAAATTCTTCCTACTTCTATAGTGATGTTGAGGGAGCTTCGGGTGGTCTTGCAGTGCTTTGGAACCCCTCTAGATTTTTGGGTTCATAAATTTTTCACTGTAAAAATTGTGTGGGGGCCTCCTTTTCTTACTTGGGTGACTCTTGGTCTATAATCAATATTTATGCTCCTAACTAGAGGAACGTGAAGAGCACCCTGTGGCAGGATCTTGTTGATAAAGTTAATTATAATAGGGGAACCTGTTGGTTGGTAGTCGGGGACTTCAACTCTCCCCTCTACCCTTCCGAGAAAAGCGGTGCCCTGATGGATTACTTTGGCAGCATGTCTGACCTAGAATTTTTTTTGAAATCTTTGGGGTTGTTAGATATTCATCTTATGGGTCAGAAGTTTACTTGGTCTAACAAACGCTCTGGTGAAAATCTAATTCAGGTTCGGTTGGATTGGTTTCTCTGCTCCTCCCATTGGACTAACATTTTAAATGCAAATCTAAAAACTCGGCCCAAAATAGTATCTAACCACAATCCTCTATTGTTGACCTCAAATGTCTGGCCTGTTATGGGCCCTATTTCATTCCGTTTTGAGATAATGTGGAATTCCCACCCTAACTTCAAAAATAAAATTGCAGAATGGTGGAACATCCCTGTTCGTGGCTCCCCCATGTTCAGGATTTTTTTCAAACTCAAACATATTAAAAATATGGTAAAAGGATGGAATAAGAGTGTGGTTGGCGATGTGTTTCAAAAAAATAAAAATAGAGGAGTAATTGAGAAATTTACAAATGAAAATGGAGGAATGGGATGATAGTCAGCAAACTCACAGCCAGGAAATGGAAACCAAGAAGGAATGGGAACGAATCCTCAAGAATGAAGAAATCTTTTGGAAGCAGAAATCAAGAGTCCAATGATTGAAAGAGGGTGACAGGAACACCTCCTTCTTTCATGTGTCTACCATCAAGCACAAGAAAAGAAATCAAATTTCCAAACTGACTAATACTACTAGCGTGGTGATATCGACTCTCGCCCAGATCGGCCTTCTAGCTGCTAATTACTTTCAAGAGGCTTACTCGACCCCGACTGAGGTGCCCAACCTAGCTATGGACAACCTGTTGCTTAACCACCTTCTAAACATCATCTCCCAAGAAGATAATTTGGGGATTCTCAGTGTTGTTTCCCCGAAAGAGGTTTATCTGGCTACCTTTAGTATGGGGGCTTTCAAAGCCCCAGGCCCAGATGGTTTTCCCCCTGCTTTCTTTCAAATTTTATGGGAAATTGTGGGTGGTGACCTTGTGCTAGCTGCTCGTGATTTCTTCAAAACTGGTAAAATCCTTAAACAGCTGAACCACACCTTTATTGCTCTAATTCCTAAGATTGGTGATCCTCAATCCATGACTGATTTTCGGCCTATTAGCATGTGCAACACCTTTTACAAAATCCTATCCAAGATCCTAGTGAACGGTATCAAGCCCCTTCTTGATAAACTCATTAGCCCAACCCAAAAAGGTTTTGTCCTTGGGTGCCATATTCTTGATGCTACTCTGACCACTCACGAGCTTCTCCATTCTATGGATAGGTATAATTATGCGGGGATGGCTCTCAAATTAGACATTTCTAAAGCCTATGATAAAGTTATATGGGACTTCATCCCTACGGTTTTGGACAAGTTTGGTTTCAACCATTTGATTGTTAAACTCTTAATAGAGTGTGTTAATACTATCAAGTATTTTTTTTTGGTCAATGGGACCCCCTTTGGGTTTTTCTTTGCTGGTAGAGGGATCAGACAAGGTAACCCCCTATCTCCCTATTTCTTTATCATGATAGTTGATGTATTGAGCAAGAACTTTGTTGGTCTATTGTCGGAGGGCTCTATTAGGGGAATCAAAGCGACTTCTTCCCTGGACCTGATTGTGGTGCAAAAATTTGTGGATGACACTTTTTTGTTTGGGAAATCCTATATGGTGGAAGCCAGGAAATGGAAAACATGCCTTAACAATTATGTTGTCTGCTCTAGTCAAAGCATCAACTACAATAAAAGCATGATTTATTTCTTTAACAACACACCTAACTTGCAAGCCAGGGTGACTACAGTTTTGGGTTGTTTAAGTGAGACTCTCCCTTCGTTTTACCTTGGGCTCCCTCTCACTATTAAGGAGGTCACCCCCGAATTTTGGAATTCAGTGCTTGAAAGGATTCAAAGGAAACTTGTTGGGTGGAAAGGCTCCATCCTAAGCCATGCTGGGAAGCTCCAACTATTTGATGTTGGTCTTCAAGGAATACCAATTTACTTCCTCTCTATTTTTAAGATACCTAGGTATATTGCTAATAAACTTGAAAAAATCCAAAGGAACTTCCTCTAGTCTAGGACTGAGGATAAGAAGATTTTTTCTCTGGTTAAATTGGAAAAGGTCTGCCAGCCCAAACATTGTCATGGCCTTGGGATCAGGAATATGGTCAACACTAACAAGGCCTTGATGGCCAAGGTGGGTTGGGATCAGATAAGGAATACTAAGGATTGGTGCAAAATAATGAATTCCAAATATCTTCAGAACATGCCTTTGGTCAACTGCCTCTCGGAGGTTCACCCCTAGGGCTCCTTGGCCTAGAGGAGCATCTACAACACACATAGTCTGCTAAGGAATGGGATTAAATGGAAAATGGGTAATGGAAATTGGATTAGATTCTGGGAAGACCCATGGTTAATTGATATCCCCTTGGATTGTTCTGATTTCAGGAATCTCAAGAGTTTGGCCCAAAGGTACTTTGGTTTCCATATCACTGATTATGTTTCTGGACCTCCAGGGGCTAGAGTGTGGAAGGATCTAATTCTTTGTTGTCCTCTATCACAAGACCTTTGTAGCCTGACTAGGTCTCTCTAAGACTCACTCTCTCTTACTAGGCTTCCCTCGTGTGACAGGGGAGATGAGTTTTTTTGGACCTTTGACAAACAGGGGGATCTGTCTGTTAGGTTGGTGTATACTTTGCTAACAAATCAGGGTACTACGGTTGACCCTTGGAAGAAGATATGGAACCGCCATATGATCCCTAAAATTAATTTATTTTGGTGGACAACCTATCATAATAGGATTCTTACTCAGGATAATTTGAGGAAATGAGGATTTTATATCCCCAACAGATGTTTATTAGGTAAATGCAATGAGGAAATTGTTAATCACTTACTGCTACACTGTTTGTTTGTTGTTGAAGTATGGGGGTTGGCTTTTGAAAGACTATGTGTTTCTTGAGCCATGAGTAAGTATATCATATCCTTCATCTTGGGCTGGCGTGGTCCCTATATCCACCCCTTTCTTGGAGAAATTTGGAACCGGGTCCTTCCTATTATTGGTTGGTGTCTGTAGAAGGAAAGAAATAACAGGGTCTTCAAAAATATTGTGAGGAATCCTAGGGGATTATTTAGTATCGATGTTCGGCTTATTGAGGAAAACATTTCTCTCTTCAATGGGAAACCTCCGGAAATGGGACCTTTTGATTATGAAATAAGAATGGCCAAGGCCTAGCACTAGAATTTAGATGCTAGCTCATTTGACAATAATAAATCCCTGGCCAGGAAAAACACCAAATGGGATCCTCCAGACAGAGGCTAGTTCAAACTCAATTTTGATGAGGCTGCTAAGGGCAACCCAGGCAAGGCTAGCATTGGAGGAGTGATTAGAGGTCCCGGGGGGTTTTGGTTGCTAGGCTTGCGGGAGGTATTGATTTCCAATCTTCTATTGTGGCGGAGGCTCGTGATATGCTCAAGGACCTTCAAATTTCTCTCTCTGGGGATTTTGAACCTCCACATTGAAGGGGACTCTAATTCTATCACTGATGCTGTGAATTTTGGCAAACTGATTGGGTGGAGTACGAAGGATATTCTGTTGGATACTAGGTTCCTTTTATCCAAGCTAAAGGCAAAAAAAGTGACGTGCATTTTTAGGGAGGGTAACCAAGTGGCAGATGCTTTGGCTAATTGTGGTACCTATTGGTGTTACTCTAAATGTTGGAGGAATATGAGGAATTTACCGCCAAGGATTCAATATCTCATCTTGAAAGAACAAAACACCCATTTATTATGATGATTTCAAATCTTTGGTTGATGGGTGCCATTTGGGGGGTCCACTTGGTTGTTCTTTGGGCCTGGTGGATGAGTTCTAATGTCGAGGTGGCCTACAAGTAGAAAAATTCAAAATTAAAGGTTAGTCACGTGGTTAATGGAGGTGGCTCTACGAAGGGATTTGACATGTATGCAACAATTATGATTTTGAGAGGTTGTATTGTGCGATATCTTCTCTTTGGGATTGTTTTAATTCATCATGCCCTCCTTATGACCACGGTTATGAATTTTGATGTGACATTTCATAATGAGGGAAAAGTCCCTTCTAGTGCCTTCGATCCTACTAGTTTAGTGTTGGCTTCTAAACATGCTTGAATTGAAATTTTTAAATTTGGCCAAGTGACCACCCTACCTACTGTTTTGAGCAATTGCATTATGGCCAAGAAACCTTGCTCGCCCACCAATTCCCACTTAGCTTTCTGCAATCACCTTAAGATTCACATTAATGACACTGTTAAGTCTTTACTTGGTGATCTTTCTTTTCACGCGTGTGATCTACACACTGGTGTGATTATCCAATGATGCACTCTTTGCCTTAATATCCACAATGCAAAGAAATCCTATTGCTCTACCAGTGTTTCTAACTTTTTATTATTGCAAGTTCTTTGGTTTCTTGTGTAAGAAAATATCATGGGTGGTGACCGTGTTCAGACTGAGCCTGATAATTGCAGAGATTTCCGTAAGAATCCTTTGGTGTGGCATATCTACGTTAAGGGTGGCCTTGCTCCTCTCATGGAGATTCTTGTGGGCCACGACCCTAACCTATCTGGCCAATTCGCTAATTCTTGGAAGGACCAAAGGGCTACATTGGGTGGCATTTCTTTTGAAGTCAGTGAAGAGATGATAGCGCAAGATACCAGGATGCAGTGCACTGGTAATAAATATCCAAAGCATACTTGGACTCTGGACAATGACAGTATGGAATATTTTTTCATGGGGAACAAGGAGTCGGTCTGCAACCAGTCGGGCTTTGAACGTGAAGCCCTTCCGCAGCCCTGGGACCAAGTGTGTTTAGCCCTTATGAAGTATGTAATGCTTGAAGGTAGGTTTAAAACCTAATTTTTCTACCATTTTCCCCTACTGAATCATCTTAGGTACAAAATCCTGCTTAGTTTTCCTTTTTTCTACTCATGGACCTGGAGAATTCAATTGAAAAATGCAAAGAAATGGCCAGTCTTAACCCAAATGGCAGTTTGCCTCTACCTCTCCATTAGGGGCTTATCTTGAGGCTCTACCATTTTCATTTGGCCTTATGTCCTCCTAGAGCCATTTTTTCTATTCGTATTGAAGAGATTGAAGCCTTGGCTGTCGCAAATATCTCCCCCGCTGAATCTAAAAGCCCTTCTAGAAAACCCCACCTGGGTACTGCTGAAAACCCCAAACCCAAATAGGGTGCTAAAAAAATTAAGGGTGGTGTGGGTAATGCACAAACTAGTGTCGTGGCCAGCCTGTGTGATCTCAAGGCCACCCTGGCCAAGTATGCTTACAGAGCCACCACAGTGAAAAAAGACAAAGATGATAAAAAAGGTTTGTCGAAGCCGATGGTGAAAGAGGGAAAAGGGAAGAATATTGTGGGGAAAGATTCTAAAGGTGACACGGTCATGGAGACCACAGTCATGACTGGAGGGGAGACTACCATCCAAAGGTCTGGGAGATTGGTGAAAAACAACAAAAAAAGGTAGATTATTGAGGACTCGGAGGAGGAGCAAACGAAAAACAAGGATTATAAGGAAGAGAAGACTGAGGAGGAAGAAGAAGAAAATGTGGAAGGGTCCCATTCTACCCCGGACAACAACAAAATTTTGAAAGAGATTTTGGCCTCTCAGTCTTCACACCCTCAAGTTGGTGAGGTTGGCGAGGTCCCAAGGACTACAGATGATGCTGAGGAGCTTTGTGCGCTGAAAAAGAAGATGGACAAGCTTGACAAAAGATTTAGAGGCCTGACTTGCTTCATGATGAAGTTAGGTCATTTTGTGACTAGCACCCTATCCATGGTGATCAAAGAGGAGCTGGAGGGCAATAATGCCTAGGAGAATCAAGATTGGGTCGGGGATGACGTTGTGGACCTCCTAGTCAAAAATTGGGACAATGTCAATTAGTTGTTGCCTGGGCATGTGTTTTGTGTCTCTATTGCCTATCTATGGTCGTTGTGTTGTTATTGTGTTGTTTCTGTTCTTTTTTGACTATTTGTTAGTTTTATGGACTTGATATTTTTTGGCCCTTGTGGCTTGTTGTGAAGGGTACAATACCCTGTAAATGTTGCTTACTTTTTCAAAAACATTCTCATGTGAGATTCTAACAAGTATTAGTGTTCTTTCAAAGACCATGTTTTTCTTTAACAATAGTTTAGTAGCTTACTACTACTACTCATCTTGTACTTACACATTGTCCTCACAAGATTTTGGTGGTTAAAATTGGTGAACATGGTGAGGTACTAACCAATTTTGGTCAATTTTTTTTACTATACTAGTGGTCTAGGCTAGAAACCTCATGACAAGGGTTTGCAAATGTGCTCAAATAGCTATTTTTAGCTTAACGTGTTGGATTAATGTGTGAAGTGAGGTGGAGTTTGATTCACTAATTCATGTGCCTCATATAACATTTTTATGTGGCCTTGAGCTTCCATGTACATTTAGGTATATTGAAAGACCTTTCAGGGTTATGATAAAACTTACCATAATAAGTCATTAACTATTTGTTGGTGTTTTAAACCACATTTGACAACTCTAGAAGAAAAACTTTAATAACTAACTATGGGAGAACAATATCATGTGAGAATCATGTTAGACTCATAATCAAGTTGGAGGTAATCCTAGCCCACTAACAAGAGTGGGACACCTTTTTTATACCTATGGCTTTGTTTAGGCTAAGGATGGTGTTCATAGAGATCTTTGCAGGATAACAAAAGCTAAAATAGCCATAGTGTTTAACCATTCCTTGTGCATAAAGATGCTTCAAGAAAGTGACATATATGTTTTGAATTTTGAAATGATGTAAACTAATGAAATGTATATATTTTAGTGCACTTTATCTTTTTGATTTTTTTAAAATATTTGAATATATTTTTTTATAAAATAGATATCATAATTTAGTTGTTGATAAAATATTGAAAAATAAAATTAAATAAGGCATTGCTCTTTATATGTAATTTATTTTTCCATCAATTTTTTTTTGTATTTATAATTTGAAACTTTAGTGCATGAATTTATTTTTTACTTAATTTGATAAATATTTTTTTAAATAAATATTAAAATTTGCATGAATTGAAAACTAAATTATTTTCATGGGATGTCATATTTTGCCTTAATTGTTTATCCAAAATAGAAGAAAAAAATGACATTAATTTTTCATTAGAATATCATATTCTTTTCAAAAAACATAAAATTATATTTTTCTTGACAAAATAATCAATTACATGTTTTGGTGTTGATGATCTACTTTTAGTAAAAATAAAAATATAAACAAAAAATGATAATTAAACTATTAATAAAAGTATATTTTAGAAGCCACATTTGTAAATCTACAAAATAGTAATTTTTATATATTTAAAAAATATTATTTATAAGAGTAGGAGTTGTTGGAAAATCAAGTTTTTCAAATAATTTTACTTTTTGGTAAATTAGCCCTAAAGTGATGCAAAATATGTTTTTAGTGGAAACTTCCAGATGGAAAGTCGTGGCCCATATCTAACTTAGTTAGAATGAATCTAAACTAGACCATGTGTTTGACCAAAATTGATTTTTGGTTAGAAATTCTTAAATTCACTTGTGTTGACAAGTGCATCAAAAATATGACATAGTTGTGTACTTTTACCCTAGTAAACCTCCTTTATATTTCATTTATTGATATTATAAACCTTAGATATTTGAATAACAAATTAATAAAAGTTATGATATAATTAGATGTAAAATAATATTCATATCACAAAATATAAATCTATTTATAATTTTTATACTTCACATATAATTTGAAAACCTAGGTGTATAAAGCTTTGAATATGTAACAACAAGTGAAGGCTCTCAAATTATTTGGTAGATGTATGTATTACTAAGCCTATGCAAAATGGTAGGATTAGAACCATAGAATTTGAAATATTTTAATCAATCAACAACTAATTATCAATGCCTACTCTAATGAGAAATTTAATTCAGATATGCAAAGTCTATTCGGTGAGTTGGAATTTAACTTCTAGAATCGAATCATTTTTACAAATAGAATTTATTCAAAATGAAACTCAATGATATAAAAATACATCAGTAAAATTGAATATTTTGGACATTCACAATGGTATAAAAGCATCATATCAAAACTTTATGTTAAAGACTAATCATAAACCTACAAGAGATGAGTGAACGTGACCCCCAAAGCATGATAAAATATCGTTTCGTAAAAATACTACACTACATATGGTGAATTTGTCCCCAAGTAGTGGTATTTACTTGCAACTCTTTCATCGAACTTCACACAAATCCTTCTCATTGCCTTTCCTAAATTTGATGTACCAAATTTGATCTCTCAATGACACTCTATATTAGTGAGGCCTATACACAAACTTAGTTGAGATACCAAATATCTACAAATAAAACATGTATCCATATAAAATAACCATATTCAGATTACTCTCACATCTAACACTTGCTTATATCCTCATCATTGCACCTACTTTGTAACAAGAAGAAAAATCAAATCCATAATGATAAGACAATGTGCTTTAGAATTATGGAACATGTAGTACCCTTCTGTTATTGGGCTCCATTGGGACTGACTAAATAAAATGTATTTGTATTGAAAATATTTTAAACTTCTTGTACAAAAGATCCAAAGTGCATAAATTCATCGCAACATTCCCATGGAGAAATTTATCCTACAAAGCAAAATAATACTCTAAACTTTGGGGATTCATTAAATATATTAACCTAGGAAAAATGAAGTATTTAATAACTCATTGACATTTATGTCCACCTTACAATCTAAGAAAAACTTTACCAAGCTCTATAATTAATATATATATATAGGGGTAAACAGTACCTGGTGCAGGAGCACCCATAGGTTGCCATAGGTTGTCTAGGATAACTAAGCACACCCATAGCTTGCCATAGGTTGTCTAGGAGGTTGTCTAGGACAACTTTGTCTAGGATAACTAAGCAATCTATTTTGGCATTTTTGTTGTGTTTAGATGAAGGTCATGTTGACCACAAAGTAGGTGTAATAGGGTTTTTAGATCCATAGGAGGCTTAAGATTATTGTAAGGTGCAGAGAGGGCTAAGAGGTTGTCTTGCAATTGTGCAACATTTGAAATGTTGCTCAACAATGTTGAAAGTTGGAGCTACAACCGACCAAGCAGAGCCCAAGGGTGAGGATAACTGATTGGTGACCCTATTTATGGGATGCCTCGGCATTGGAGTGAGGTTGGAAGCATTTTATACTATTTTAGTTTTTGAAATTGAAGGAAAGATATGTGATTGTGTGTGCAATTTCTGGTTTTTGGATTGCAGTGATGCTTTAATGAATTAGTTGTGGCACTGAAACTCATGCATGATGTAGGGTAGTTGTTCTTTGAATTCTATGTGGCATTAGATAGCTTGTTAATTTAGATTTAAGCATTTTTTTGTAAATAGTTTGCGTTCTACTCTGTTGCTGGTCTGAACCAGGCAGTTTGTAAAGAATGGAGTGTTAGTTCACTTTCCCACCGTACAAATTGTACGAACCTTTGGGATTAGTGACTAGAATCCATGGGTGTACATATAGTAGGAGTTAGAGTCTTTGAAAGCATAGGAGCTAATGCTGGAATCTTGTCCTAGGCGAGCCAGAGAAGAGCCCGATTGGGAAAGACCATAGTGCAGAGCACTTAAATTGTAGAGGTGTTAACCTAGAGATAAATTTCCTTTTGGAGAAGGAAGGTATGAGTCTTACCAAGACATGGTAAGGATAAAGAAACTCTATCAATCCATTTGGTGAGGAAAGAACTTAGAAAGTTGCAGAGAAGCTAGAAAAGGGCTTAAAAAGCCTTAATTTTGCTCATTTTTCAGGTTAGGGCATTGTATGGCTAGTTGTGGCCCAAGACCCCAAAAATACTTGAGAGGTGGGCATATGAATCAGGAATCCCAAGAAAATATTGGGGTTTTCTTTGGAAGACTTTGGGAAAAACCCTGATTTCTCGGAGAAGGAAACCTAATAGGGCTAGTAGCCTTCTAGGCCTAAAGAAGGAATTTGGTGAGAGCGACCTGCAGATGGAGATAGGTGGATCCCTGATACCCCTATTAGGATGGATCGAAGTCTTTGGAAGCACCTCCACACCTTTGTAAAACTATTTCAAGAAATTGGAGGTTTGTAGCCTGTAAGGCAGTTTAAGGGCTAAGGGCTAGTGCTACATGATTGCACCAAGTTTTGACTTGGGAGAAGGAACTTTGTTGATAGTTGGGTTGGCAAGGAGAACTAGGGGATCCTAAGAAGGAAGAGATCCTATAGGTTGCAAGTGGTGGAGAAAGACACCCTAGAGGTCTTCCAAGAAAGACCTAGAGCATGAATCAGTGAGTGATTCATCCAGCCTCCCTATCAGTACCCATGGTCAATATAATATCATGAGTATCACATATATTCTTTATTTGAATCAATCTAAAAAATATTACTTTTGTACACTCTTTAGTTCACTTATAAAAAAATCATGTGGCCTATCCTCTTAGAAATTTTTTTCACATCACCATTTACCCACTTGGTCAATTTTACACAACCCAAAATAAGTTTCAAACCAAAAATACTTGTAGACACCTAAAATTGACCATACCCTAACCACACTTGACTTTACCTTATCCTAGCCATTAATTAAATAAATATTTATTATTTAATTAATTAATTTATCCTTCCACATCACCCTTCTCTAATAAGATTAAATAAATTTATTATTATGTAACTAATTATTGAGAGTCACGTGACTAACTAAAACCTCAAGTCTAGATCCATTGAACCTAGAAACTTTCCACAAAAGTCAAATTAGCTTTGCATCTTATCTATCCATTTCATACTATATCTCAAAATCTCAGTCATTCACATAAGGATATGCCCTAGTGTTGCCATAATCAAATCTTAAACCTAGCCCTTATCCCTCATGTGACACATGACTACAAATTTGTTCCAAACCCTAATTCTCAATCAATTTTATCCATCCATCAATCAATCTATATTGACCCTTGATTTTCCTTATGGAAAGTCTATAAATTAGAGGCCTCTCATCCCATTTGATGATCTTTTCTGATCATTCTATTATACTACTACACTTTTAATCTAATTTATCTTCATCATATTCTCATGTTATCCATTTGATCTTTTATTATCTCAATCATATTATCATATTGTTGGTTTTTTAAACAACCACATCCCATTACTATGTCAAAGGATCACATCAAGAGAGTGTTGAATGCAACTCTTCTTCTATCTCAATCAAAGGAGAAATGAGTGAACAAGGTAAAAGGTTACATATTGCTTTGAATCTTTATGTTATTTTTTTGTTCATTTTTTTTGTCTTCATTTTGACATGCCCGATGGTACGCCCATCCCTATTTAATCCTTTATTTAAATATTTTTCTAACCCCATCTTGTTGGACTTTAGTTCTTTTATTCAAAAAAATTGATGCTTTTTTAAAGCAAAGTTGGAGACAAAACCTAATTTTTAAAAGATTTCATCATATCTTTCAAACAACTAAGAATTTTTTAACAATTTTTGAAATAAAGTTTGGGGATAATCTCAAGAAGCTGCAATTAAAAAAATTGGGTTTATAACATCAATATTCGGTGAGTTATTTTATGATTTTTCATAAATCTAGTTTTTAAGTCATAAATCAACAAAAAATTGGATATTTTTTATATTTATGGAAATCTCTCAAAAATTTAGTAGGGGTAATGTTATTTAGAATTTTATGTTTGAGGTCAATTTTTTTATAAAATTGTCATATCTATGTTGAGTATGGATTTTTTCCTAAATCTACTTTGTGTATGGGAAATTAGTGAATTTTGTAGATATTTTTATATTTTTGAAAGCTCTCATAGATTTAGTAGGGTTTTCTTTACATTTTTATTATTTTGGTAAAAAATATTGTGAAATAATCAGGTTTATTTTGACTGTGAAAAACAAAAAATCTAAAATTGCAATCTTGTGATGATCATATCTTTTCTTTGCATCAATTTGTTGCATCATAACATTACTTTTTTGGTCTTTGTAAGGGTTTTATTACCATTTCTAATCCATTTACTTATAGAAAAATATTTTTTCTAATACTATCTTTCAAATTACTAATACATTGTGAGTAACACCAATTGTCAAAAGTCAAATTCTATCAAACTACTATCATCTTTTTGTAGATTCACTTCATGTTCAAGACTTTCTTTTTTACACTAACCTAGGCACACTTATTTTCTCAAGTTCAATGAACATTTTTTGTTGTTTCTTTAGGTGAGTGGTATGTATACTCTCCTCTTGTACCTTTGTGTGATCTTGAGGATCAAAAACATCACTTACTCTCTTTTCATTTCTTTGTTATGGCAAGGAATCCAATGTGTTTATGCTTTCTTGTCGTGCTTCATACAATCTTGGATGACCAAAAATACTTGGATAATTTATTTTAGGAGGCTTTCCAATGGATTTAATCACCCTAGGGAGTGATCTCAAATCTCATGTCTTGACAGAATATAAAGAGCAAGGGGTGAATCGAAAGACACCCCTCTTGGAAATGGAATCTTGTCAATCTAGGATGAGCCTCCAAAACATTTATACCTTAGAGAAGTGAAGGTGGAGAGTGGGTTACCCTCTCCTCTTGAATATTTGGTATTATTCCCTTTCATGAATTGATTTCTCCTCAATTACCCTTGAGCTACTTAGAGGAATCCATAAAAACCTTGTTCATCCTAGCTTAAGAACTTCAATCATTGTTTAGTGTGGTGCAAGGCTTAGTATCAAGCTTTAAGTTACTCATTGTGTATCTCCTTGTGTAGAGATAGAAACTCTTTGGGCATGGTTTTGGGAGCCTCAAAAGAAAGGTAAAAAGTGTATTGATCATGTGTCATTGGATCCCTACCTATCGACTCTTAAAAGATAGTTGACATACACTATATTGAGATATTTTACCACATGGGCCTACACTAAGTTAATAATCCTACTCGACTAATTTTAGGACATTTTTTAATGTGCTTGGTGTGTAGTCTTGTATGAAACCACTGTGTATCTACCAATTAAGTTCCTCTTATCCACATTGTTTATTTGTGTTCTTTTAAATTATCTCCTAGTCAAGCAAACAAAACCTTCATCCAAATTCAACCAATATTCCAATCATTTCACCCAAATACATTTATCTAATATCTCATCTATCCAAACAATATAAACTCATCTATCCTCCTTCCAATCCAATCCTTTATCCATCTAAATATTTTAAATCCCTTAAACCCTATCCTTAATCCATTAAATTATTTCTAATGCAATCTCCTAACCAACCTAGTTCTTCATCCACCTATTCACTCCAAATCTAATCTCATCGTCCATATTCATCCTTACATCCTATTCTTCTAATCCCCAATCCATTTTTAATCCATCATCTTTATTTCCATCCTCATCTAATATCGATCCCAAATTTTCCTCTTTCATTCAATCCTCTACCATGTCCAACCATCTAATCTATCCTCTATCGAATATAATTTCTTATAACCCCATCTCATCCATCCCAACCCAATCCAACATCATGAACCCATATCTTAACCCAACAAGGCCAAAACTAGTAATCAATAGCAGCCCCAATTACATTAATGATGATGAGGATAGCCTTTTGCAATAACCTAAAAATTCACCTAGATTGCAAAAATTTTCCCAAGACCCTTACAACCAAGAAATAATGAAAAAAAATAGTTAACATTGAAAAGGGGACTAAATTATCATCTAGCATGCCCAAATAATCTTCCTAAACCTAGATAAACTATGGGGATCTCAACCCCTCCAACAATCACAATCCTAATATCTCGCACACATTAAAACTTTCACATAACATTCAATCACCCCAACCCACTTACCAAGTCAATCTCATAACCTCATACCAATCTACCATATCTTAATCCATGCCAACTCAATAAATTATATCCAATCCCAATCCATCTCATATTTCTCATCCTCCCCCTTCATTTGATAAGGTAAACCAAAACCCCATCCAAAGTTACCCTTCAACGCCATCCATATCCTCATTTTCCCCTCACCTACATACACCACACGTCTAATATCCATACCTCCATCTCATCCCTTATCCATATCCTAATATTCATATTCTTACATCACCCCCATCGCCTCCACCCACTATATAAATTAATTTAATCCTAATCCTCCAAACCATAATCCTAATCTTTCATTTAATCCTAATAATCTAATCTATAATCCTAATCCTCTATTTAATCTCAATCCTCCAAGCCATAATTCCAATCATCCTATACATAATCCTAATTTCCTTATCCATAATACTGATCCTCGAAGGCATAATTCAAACCCTCCACATTCACCTAATCCTAATCCTTTGAGCCATAATCACAATCCCCATCTAATTGCAATCCTCCATCTAAGCCTAAACCATTTACTCCAAAAAAATAGAAGGACTATTTACAAAGATGATTATATCCCCACCCCTAAACAAAGTTGTGAAATATATCCATGTAATGCATCCACCTCCATCTCCTTTATATTAATACAAAACCCAATCCCTTGAACCATGATTCTCCTATTCCTCCATCCACCCAAGTTGAGGATTCTATCCAATATTCCTACCCCATCACACCATCCTCAATGAGTGAACTATGTTAATCCCTTAATCCAAATCATGCTACCATACATTACCCTACATATCAATATCAATACATCCCTTCCATTCTATCTCACGATCCTAACCCACCTCATAATCCCCTTCCAAATAAATATTAATATATCCCTTCTATCTCATCTAATGATCCCCTTCCATCTCATGATATTGAACCAGTCATGATCCCCTTCCTAATCAAGATCAATACATCCCTTCCACTCCATCTCATGATCATAACCCCTTCACAATCCCCTTCCTAATAAAAATCAAGATATCTCTTCCACCCCATCCCTCAATCCCCTTCAATCTCAAGATCAAAGTTCCTCCTTCACCACATACCATAATCCTCCTATAAATCATTATCAAATAATTCCTTGCAATCCCCCTCATGATCCCCTTCCTTATCAAGATCAAATCATCCCTCCATCTCATAATCATATCTCTTCCACAACATCTCATGATCACCCTCCATTTCAAGATCAAAGTATCACTTACATACCATCTCATGATCCCCTTCATCTCAAAATACAAACACCCATCCTAGTCCCTTGGTCCTCTTCCATCCCAATATCCAAACATCTCTCTTAATCCACCTCATTATAACTTCCCAAATAAAGATCAAAGTATACCTTCATCTCCATGTCATGATCCCAATCCATCTCAAGATTCCATCATCCTTCACAATCCACCTCATGATCCCTATCCAAGCTACTCATGAACTCCATACCTATCAAATGGGTTCTTCTTCTCTCATCCAATATAGTTTACTCCATGAACATATAATTCATTGGACATCTCTTATCCCCCTCAAATGGACTTGTTTATTGCTTCCACAACAAGTATCCTATTAGAAAAAACATGCACTATTGAGGCAAATGGTTAGGTTTTCATGAGAAAGGAATCTTAAAACCCATCCAAATCGTAGAAAATCCAATTTTTCATGGCCTTAGCTACATTTATCATGCTCAATACATTGGTATTCCTCCAAAAACCCACATCCCTTAACTTAAATCTAAACATTCATATCCTACATCTTCCAAGTCTATTTTGGGCCCCTATATCCCAAAGAATATTTCTACCTCATGCAAATCCATTTTGGTCCATTATGTCCCAAAACCAAGTCCATCCCTTTCATCCATCTTGGGTCCTTACATTCCACCACCCATCACTCCTATGTAAAAATATCTTCATCCTATTTATCCATCGCCTCAAATCCCAAATCAAGATCAACAAATCGACAGATCCTTGAACTCCTTCGAACATCTCCCCTCCATAACCCCATTCATAAATTATCCACTTATTTTATCCTTATGCACCCATACCATTGCTACTAGTAGCAACTTGGATGCAAAATATCAAACACATAAATCCAAAAATCCACACAAATACAAAGATCAACATGTCCCATAAAAAAATATGTGCAAAATAAATAAAAATCCAATCCAAAAAAAAACACAAGAGGCCACAAAGGCCCATGGAGAAAATATAAAAAATTAAGAACTATGTGGATTCCCAAACTACTCAAAGAAATAATGCATCCCAAAGAACAATAAAAATTGGCATCCAAACTTGCTAATCTAGTAGCTTCATCCATTCCTAAGTACTCAAATCCTTCATCTAATAATTTGTCATCCTTCAAATCCATTTTGAGCCCTCATATCTAAAAATGCACTATCTTAAATCCTCCATCATCTCCTCCATCCATTTTGTGTCCCTATGTCTTAAAATCCAAATCCATTCCTCCATCTAAATTTTAAAATTTAAAATCCACTTCTCTTCCACAACTCCATGACCCTTCAAGGTGTGTGCCAATGTTGGTCTTGACAAAAATTTCATACATTCATCCACAATTCTTCCAACAACCCATACATCATCCAACATTCATCTCTCACAATCATCATTTAATCCATTCTTTTGCATAAACCCTTATCTTTTTCCATCATTCCATCACTCTACCAATGTCTATGAGCATACCTCCAATTTATATGGTCTATTGTAGTACATGTTCAAGAGATTCCATCCATGGAATTAGATGATTGAATCCTTCCTCCATATATCCATCACACATCCACTATCTTCCAGATCCACGTATCCTCATCCTTCTCCATCCATACTATTCTAAATATCCAAAATAGAAGAAATAAAAAATTAAAAAAATCCATCCAATGGTGAAAACCCCTTCTTGTGGCACCTTGGAAAAGTAGTATGATCAGAACTTGGAAAAAAAGCCTCATGTGTATTCCCCTATCCTCTTGCACTCTACACTTGGGAGAAAGCTTCATCCCTATTGTCCTACCTACCACATACTATCTACATCCTCCACTATCCCTCATCACCTATCCATATGAAGACATAGAGAAATAGTTGAAGAAAAATAATATAAGATCATATGAAAATAATCAAATGTATACCTCAAATAATATCCATCCTCCTAGATTGAGCTAAAATACAATAAACCATATTTCTATTTGATTTTCTCTAGATTGTGATGTGGATTGCTCACTAAACCAACATAACCTTGGTATAGCAATGTGTTAGATTCTGCAAGAAGGGAGAACCAAGCTAGGATTTGATGTCATTCATAGATCACATTCAAATCCACTAAAAAAATGATAAAAGATCAAAATAGCATAATGAAGAGAAATCTGAAATGAGAGAAAAATTAGAGATGAGGAAAGATAATTTGTAGAATACTCTCAATACACTCACCGAGTGATCAACAAACTAGCTGAACTAGCCAAACTAGTGAAGGTGAGAGGAGAGTGCTCAATATATAGAAAAATAAGGGAAAATACATCCAAGAGGTGAATTAACTCCTACTACCCATAAAAGTTGGGAGGTTTTACATACCTGTTAAATGAGAAAACATGTGGCATAACCTCCTTAGGTGAAGACAAAAACGAGGTGGCACATAAAGCCAAAAGAGGGTGAGAAACCAAACTACCCCATAACCTACCTAGGTAAAAACAAAATAGTGGTTATGAGAGGTGGCACAACAAGCCAAAAGAGGATGTGTAACTCAAATACCCATGTGTGGGAGAGAGTGACATATGTAGTTGATGTATTTCACCACGTGTCCTCATATTAACCACACCTAATAAACTTAAGGAAGCTTAAATAATGTGTAGGAAAAAATTACCCCTAACATAAGGAAAATAAAAAACCTACACTAACACTCCCCCTTAAGCATAGCTTAGGTGGGTGAAAAGATGGGTCCCAAAAAATGAAGCCATGTTAGGTACCCATGTACATAGAGATCCCCCATAAGAAGGAAAATAACTCGAATGAAGGACTAAGAAACCCCTCTTGAAGTAGTCTAGTGATAGATACTTGAAACTGAATGTAGAAGATGGTCCATGATTGTCGAACAACCTTCTTTCCTTTAGGAAGAAATAAAACCAATGGCATATGAAAGCTATCTCCCCACTCTTGAGAGGAATGGCTAGGAAGAAAAATCAAGATGTATGAAGTATCTAAATTTAGCTCAAGTATCTCCATGTCGATGCTAAAATTTATCACAATCAAATCAAACGTTCTAGGCCACATTGCTGAAAATGAAAACTCATAATCTCCTAGAGACTGATGTAGAACACCATCCAAAGACTCAAGTATCTCCTCTGAAGATGTCTCCTCCAAATTTTGATCCAAAGTATCCACACTCATGCAAAACTGCGATGAATGACAATGTAGAGAATGGAAAAGAGGGTCAAAGTGTTCCCTCTCAACAACTGAAGAAAAATCAACTTCACTAAAGAGAAGATGAATACAATCAATAATGTCTCCTAAATTTGCAATATGTGTCTTCATAAACAAGTTCGAAATACCTGTCAAGAGATCATCCCAAGCTAAATCTGAAAGATAATATATGTCTTGCTACAAAAATTCATTAGAATATTTTGAAGAAGCAACTCTCAACTTTGAAGTAGAAACAAATGTAAGGAACAAAGAGTTATCCTCAAAGAGAAGATGCATATCCAATATCATCTAGATCCAAAATGAGGGACTCTACAAACAAATAAGAGATGTCCAGTAGAGATTGGTCCCAATGGACTGAATCCAAAAGATATATTTGATCTTGATCCAATGAGTCACTAAAGGCTCTCAAAGACTTGTATCTTCGCAATCTAGAGCTACAACAAGTATGTGTTATGGGGTATCAATGAAGTGATCATCCACACAATATGGGAAAACATAAGTCTCAATATCATCCACAATAGCCTGGTTATCCAAGGAAACGTCACTTTTAGATAAAGATTCAATGTCTCGATACAACTATCGAATGATGGTCCAAGCAATGAAAGGGCACTCAGTATGCTCTATGTGATGTAGAATAACCTCAGAAATAGTAAGACATATTAGTCCATAGACCATGTCATTATTGTTAAACCATGTATTCTTCTGATTATAGTCACATGGCATAGGAATGAGTCCAAGGAGATAGGGTAATAGATCTTGCTCAAGGCAATGATTCTTTATCCCTTGTTTCCAAGATGAATAGTTATCTGATGTTAACTTGACAATGGAAGGATGAAAATAATTTTTAAGAGACGTGCTTAACCCACCCACAAATGGAACTGTATCTCAATTCGTGATTACAATTTTTTTGTATAATCCCCCCAAGATTGATACAAAAAATTCACTTTAAGTGAGTGTAAAAAGACATCCAGAGACACCCCCCTTTCCACTAGTCTCAAAAATCACCCCCCAAATATTACAATGTTGGCACTTTATGATTAGTGATTTTACAAGGCTTTTCTAGATTACAAGGCTTTTAAGGCCCTTAATGGCCAAAAGTACAATATTTGATACAGATTAATTTTCAAATAAAATCTGGAAAAAATAACCTTGCAACTTTGTTTTACTCTTCAATATCTTTCCAACACCTTTTCATTTTTTAAAAATGGATTACAAAAGTGAAAGATATGACCTATTGAAGATAAAAAGATGCAACAGATTCAAATTGCAATATCTTATAGAAAAAGGATTTTTTTTTTTTAATAAAACCTTTGTGGATGGAGAGTGCTCATTTCTAGCTTTCCGTCAAGTATTCATTTGCAAAATTTGGACACACGAGGCAAAAGTTATGCACTTTTGAAGAAAAATGCAAAATTTGCCTGTGATGAACGACTCATGCCTCCTTCTGATTTGATTTTTGCAAAATTTATCAACTACATGCAAAAACTAATGAATACCCAGATAGCTTTTTGACCCTGGAAATAAAACCCATAAATCGTTTTTCTTAGAAATGAGTGAAAGCTAGATTTCTAAAGACAAAGTGAAAATGGATCGAGTAAAAAATTCAAATTTTTAACTCTATTTTTTTTACCGTGTCCTCCAATCTCTGATTTTGGTGAAATAGAAGTCAAATTTGACTTTCTCAAACCCTTTTGGACTCTCTAGAAATGTTGCAAAAGCCTCCAATTTTATCAAAAAGTTACAAATCACTCAGATCTCATAGGAAAATATATATTTAAACCAAATTAAATATATGCTTATTTTCCCTTTAAATTGTTCTAATTCTCTAGGCCATGCAAGGATGCAGGAGAAGAATAATTTGTTTTTGAGGAAATATATTAGCTTTCTATTAATCTCAAATATCTCAAAAAAATTAGAAAAACAATGAGCTATACCAGACAACACAACTTTGATACCATGTTAGATTTTGCGAGAAGTGAGAACTGAGCTAGGATCTGATGTCAGTCGTCGATCACATGCAGCTCCACTCAACAAATGATCAAAGATCAAAATAGAATAATGAAGAGAAATCTGAAATGAGAGAAAAAATAGAGACAAGGAAAGAGAATTTGTAGAATACTCTCAATACTCTCACCGAGCAATCATTGAACTAGCCAAACTAACCGAACTAGTGAAGGTTAGAGGAGAGTGCTCAATATATAGAAAAATAAGGGCAAATACATCCAAGAGGTGCATTAACTCCTACTACCCATAAAAGGTGGGAGTTTTTACCTACCTAGTAAATGACAAAACATGTGGCATAGCCTCCTTAGGTGAAGCAAAAAAGGAGGTGGCACATAAATCCAAAAAAGGGTGAGAAACCCAAGTACCCCATAATCTACCTAGTTAAAAACAAAATAGTGTTTATGAGAGGTGGCACAACAAGCCAAAAGAGGATGTGTAACTCAACTACCCATGTGTGGGAGAGAGTGACACATGTAGTTGATGTATTTCACCATGTGTCCTCATATTAACCACCTAATAAACTAAGCAATTTTAAATAATATGTGTAAGAAAAAATAAATACCCCTAACATAAGGAAAATAAAAAACCTACACTAACACAATTATGGTATGATAAAAAAATGATAGTATAGACTTGTACATTGTCACCATATTGTAAAGGATGAAGGATGCGAGACCTCTAGTTATAGAATTCTCAAAAGGAAAAATAAGGAGCTAGGATAGATTGATGGTGTATGGCTAAGAATGAATAAGGATTAGGTTTAGGCTCAAATAATGTAGTCATGATGGATAAGGTCTAGGTTTAGGATTAGAATTAGGGAAACATCTTTATGTGAATGACTAGGATTAAGAGGTGTGATATGAAATGAATGGACGAGATGGAAGGTTAGTTTGCATTTTGGGAAGTGTCTAGGTTCAATGAATCTATACAAGGCCTTAGTTATTCACATGAAAGGGACACTTGTCACATGATGAAAAATTTAGATTGTGATCCATATGAAAAAAATTAAGGGATAGGATTAAATGGACAAGGATAAAGGTTAATATGAAATTAAATAAATAATAAGTGTTTGTTTAATTAAAGGTTGGGATAAAATGGAGGAAAGGAGGTAATTAATTAAATAAATAATAAATATTAATTAATTAATGACTTAGGATAGGGTAAAACTAGGTGTGGTTGGCTAAAGTTATATTTTAGGTGTCTACACCATCATCCTATCTAATTCCATCCTCCCTTTTCCACTTTTGATATTAATCATAATTAGGGGAAAAGTATCAATAATTCTTTAAAAAATGAAAGCCTTAATTCCTCTACCATCCATATCCCTTATGAAATATCCTCCCATCTCATGCATATATTATTATCTTTCATCCATGATTGCACTCCCTCTAGTGTGGGGCATCTTACTCCTTTACACCATAGTCCTTGAAGCTCCATCCTGATATCCATCCACTTAATCCTTCTTACTCCTAGCTAAGCTATTCATCCATCTTTTACCAATAATTGTCCCTCTCTTATCATTGATCCCATCCATTACTCTATCCTATCATATCCATTTTATTCTTGTAGCCTCCATCCAATCTAGTTATTCTCTTATCCATCTAATCAATCCCTTTATCTCCTATCCAATCAATCCCTCTATCCTTCCATTTTTTCCAAGACTTAGTTCTCCCTTGTCATTGGTTTCATACTCCAATCCAATCCATTTATCCTCTATCCTCCTTCCAATCTAACTATCCCAATCAATCCATCATTTTTATCCAAATCAACTAAAGTCTATTGATCCACTATCCAATTATCATCCTAGGTATTTATCCTTCCCAATCCACATGTTCTTATTATTAACAAAATAGTCCTTGGGGGGTACACATTTTTCTTATCGTTAACTTTGTTATCCTCACCATAAAGTATCAATTAATCAATCAATATTGATTTTTAGCTTGAATAGGGGCATAATCCTCATTTTCTTTTGATTTTTATGCATTCTTTGTTGTTTCTTGTGTGTATTATCATTGTTTACATTTATCATGGTCCTTGCATCCTATTACCATAGGGGCATAATGTACTTCCACATCATGGTTTTATAAGGCATATATTTGCATTTGACCTTTTTGATCATGTACTTGGCACATTGTCATCCTAGTTCCTTATACCATGGTGCATAATATTAAGAACAATATAAAATATAGGTCGCTTATACTATTGTAGCATGATTCTCATCCATATTTCATCTCCTTCCATCCATAATCTCTCATTTCCTTTTACCCTTCATCCTTTGATCCTTCCATTCATTTCAAGAGCACACCTATGTTATTTGAGCTTGTTGTCAATTAGATTTCCACCCAACTAAATTGAAAGTTCAGAAATCTATTGAACATGGGAACATTCTTAGGTTGTGGGTAACCTATAATGAGAATGAACCTCTGAAGAAAGCTGAATTCTTTGTTGATAATCACCTACCCTATTGACTAGCAGAGGAAAGAGTTAGAAAATAAAACTATAGTTGAAATTCTAAAACCTAAGATGAATTACCAACAATAAGAAGATTCTAATAATTATTCACTCTCAACAATATTTAAGATTTAATTCTTACAATCTCACATAAGACATATGACTCATCAATATTTTGCATAAAGGCTCATAAAATGAGTACAAGACACAACCTGAATCAAAATGTAACTCTTGCAAACACATCACAATAGCAAGACACACAAAGGATTCAATAGGTCGAATCACAAAACACATCAAATTATTATTGCAAAGATTAGACAAGAAGTGAGAAAGGAAAACCTTATTGTTATTGAATGAAGGAATGAAACTCTCAGAATCTGAGTACAAAATCAGTTTACAAAACTCTCTGAGTGATTAGGAGAGAAAGAGACTATCCATTTGAACCCTTGAGAAATTAAAATTTCTCAAACTTATAGCCATTAAGTAACCCCAGTAGTGCAAAATAGAAAAATCAGGCCCACTGCTTCTCCAAAAAATAATTCATTCTACATTTTCAAGATCAAGAAAAAGGCTTGAAAAGATGACTTCAAACAGCTCCAAAAATCACCAAAAGGATAGAAATTTCCCATCTCCAAAGAGTCCATCCAGAAAACCTCAAAATCAGGTGCAACTGGATGGAAAGTGAAAATGGAAACATAAGTTTGCCTCCCTTTTCCAATTTCACCCAGAAGAAAAATCAAATCCCAAAAGATCTTGGCCATCTTTTCTCTGCCTTAACTACATAAATATCAAATATTTAAAACAAATTTATAAGATATTACTTTAAATACTGATTTACATGATTTGTAGTTTTATTACAAAAATCAAGCTCATCTTCATCTCATGATTGATTTTCTCAATTCACTCCTTATCCTAATTTTTTGCAATTAAGATTTTGGAAAAATCTTTGCAAAAAATAACAAACTTTTAATGCTCTTATTAAAATTGATTTTTCTTCAAAAAATCATAAAAATTAGGACACTAAATATTTGAGTGCATAAGCTCGATTTCTATAAAATCAATAAAAAAAATGACTAAGGCATCAAAATATTTGACTATTCAAATACCTAAGGCATTGAGAGTTTTGTTTGATTTTCTTTAAAAATCATTAAAAATTCCTAAGGCATTGGTCAACGTAGGAAAAACAATGAAATTATTGGAGGTATGAATAAACCTAGGCATAAGATATCACTAAGGCAAAGCCAATACCTCAAAGGTATTAGTGGAGGAATGAATAATTAAAAGAATGTGGAAAAAATTCCAAAGGTGACTTAGGGTTAATGAAGGAAACCCTAACAACAAAACATTGAATCCCTAAGAATTCGACCTCATTTCACTTGGCCGACTTGGAGAAGAAACCTCTGCAAGCCACCGCCATAGGAGTTAGGGTTTGGAGCCTTGGAGCTTGATTCTTCACCATCTTTTGATTTCATTCTTGTTGATTCTCCTCTACAATCACTGGTAAGTTGTTTAATTTCATTTTGATGCTTCTTTGACTCCATTCGAATGAAAGAATGTGCCTTTAGGCCATGACTATGATTGTGGTTTTTGATGCATTTTGGGTGTTTTATTGTGTCGATATTCTCTGTCACTCCTTGTGGCCACCATATGAGAGTTTTTTCAAGCTTCTAAAAGTGCTTTGGTCACTGGTTTTGATGAGCTTCTCCACAGAACATTCAAGGTGAGCTCGATTCTTTGTTTCTAAAAGCATTTCCCTCTTAAATAAAAGCTTATTCAAGATTTTCTCACAAAAAATAATAAAGATTTTGTGGATTTTCTAAGTTCATTCATTAATAGGCCATGACCATGCTATGAGTATTCCTCTATTTTTGCAAAATAGATGACTATGGTCTCGACCCATGATGTGCAAATGATATTATTGTTAAATGAAAACATTTTTTTTGAATGCAAGCTCTCCATTTTATGGGTTTTCAAAACCATTATGGTTGTGGCCATTAGCTCATTATCTTCACTTCACACTAGCATGGTCTACTAGTAATAATCTCAAAACATTTGATTTGCTCTGTATTTGTGTCTAGAACATAATACCCTAAATGGGTATTACCATTTGTGAGAGAAAATTACTCTCAGACCACAACCATGAGAGTTTAGTTAAGTCCATTTGTCATCTGGTTATGAGCTTGAAATACCTTTATTTTTGCATTTTGAAACCTTTAATATACACCAATGTGAAATTGGGCATTTTGCACTTGTCTCCATTATGAAACCCTAACTCACCGCTTCCATTCTAGAAAGACAAAAAATGATTTTATTCTCCATTTTCAAACACATATTACTGTAATTTCACTTTCTTGATCTCACAATACAAATTCCCTTATCTTGGAGATCATTCTTAATGGAACAACTATTGTCCTCTTTGCACTCTTCATGCATTTTTTATGATTGATTGAAAGTAGATGTAGATGATATGACTCTCCTCAATCATACACAAAAAATCTTTGAAACATGTAAAGCTTACCATGGTGCAAAACTCTTTCATTTTGTAGCTTGATTTGTGAAATCATATGTATGCATGTTCACTATCACCATTCATGAACATGAAACATTTGTTGCACCAGTAAATGAACATCTTGAAACAACATGGATAACATGAACGAAGCATCATATGGCAGAAAAATGCACTCAACCTTGATAGTATTATAGTTCTTCAACATGGAAGTTGATGCATTTCATTTGGTTATGCATTTCAATTGAGCTCTTCGTTCACTCATAATCTTCACTTTATTTTTTTTAAAACTTGACTATTATGAGTGGCCAATGATCTTAATTTTTTCATAGTTTATAAATTTTTCAATCCTTTAATGAATGCCTCATGTGAGCATGGAAAATTTATTTCTCTTCTCATAGCCCCATTTGAATGCTAAGGGGCATCATGTCGATCTCAACCCTTGTGGGAGCTCGTTTTACACCACATGCTTTATGATATTCAAAACAAATCAGAAACATGGCTTCTCTTATACCTGCACGGGAAACAAACAATGTTAGATTAAAAACAATAATTACAATGTTTCTTATGGTGTTTCCTCTTTTGGTATTCTCTTGCACACTTCTTTTCTTTTTCTCAATTTACTCAATGCATCATAAATAGTATTCTGCATTACTGTTGATGGATCATGTAGGAGTGTTCATAGTCTGAGCTCTAACAAAACTTTCATCCACTTGCAAGTTCACTTGGAGCACAGAAGTAAAAGGGAGAGCTCAATACTGCAGTCAACTAAAAGGAACAACCAGGCAATGATGATTATGTTCTCTCTTACATGCTCTTCTCCCTTTATCTTCAGTAGTGTAGTGTACTCTTTTTTATTCATTATTTTTAGCTATTCCCACGGCTTGTGTGAGACACTTGATTCTCTTTTATCAATGAATACAAAACATCATTTTTATGCAATTCTTGCTCAATACTACATTTCTCTCTTGCAAAAAATATATGCAACATTGTGTAATAAATAACTTAATACAAAACGAAAGCACTTTCCTTCACACTTCATGCAATACTTAATGCTGTAAATAATGAATGGAAAATTGAAACACATTGCACTTAAACAACTAAACACTCAAAGGTATGTAATGGTTAAAGCAACTGCATACATAGACTGAAACTCTTCACTTTAAAATGACCCTGAATCAACCAACTCTATTAATTTGAGCTATGGTGAAAATTTGATAACATAACCCACATGTCCTCTCAAGGGGGCATACCTAACTCCCATCCTTCCAATGATTATGGCATCATATCACTAGTCTTCATTCCTTCCTACCCACTATATTTTATTCTTCTTTGATACAACTCCACTTCTTAGAGTCATGACGTCATATCAAAGAGGGATAAAATGTAGACACCTAAAATTGACCATACCCTAACCACACTTGACTTTACCCTATCCTAGCCATTAATTAAATAAATATTCATTATTTATTTAATTAATTTATCCTTCACCTTTATCCCCACTTTACTTAAATAACTATTTATTATTTATTTAATGAATTTATCCTTCACCTTTATCCCCCACTTTAATTAAATAAATATTTATTATTTATTTAATTAATTTTTCCTTCATCTTTAGATCGCTCAATTAAATTAAATAAATATTTATTTAATTAATTTATTCTTCCACATCACCCTTCTCCAATAATTAATTAAATAATTTTATTATTATTTAATTAATTATTGGAGAAGGGTGATGTGGAAGGATAAATTAATTAAATAATAAATTATTATTTAATTAATTATTAATAGTCACATTACTAACTAACTAAGATATTGTCTAGATTCAATGAACCTAGACACTTGCTACAAAATTTGAACTAGATTTGCATCTTATCCATCCATTTCACGCTACATCTCCAAATTTCAACCATTCACATAAGGATATGCCCTAGTTTTTTCCTAATCAAATCCTAAACCTAGCCCTTATTTATCATGTGACACTTGTCACATGACTACACACTTTGATCCAAACCCTTATCCTCAATCAATCCTAGCCATCCATCAATCAATCTATTTTGGCCCTTGATTTCCATTATATAAATTCTATAAATTAAAGGTCTCTCATCCCATTTGATGATCTCTTTTGATCATACTATTATGTTGCATTTTCTATCTAATACATCCTCATCATATCCTCATTCTATCCATTTGATCTTTTTATCATCTCAATGATATTATCATGTTGCTAGTTTTATAAACAAGCACATCTCATCAATACATAAAAGGGTCACATCAAGAGAGTGTTGGGCACAACTCTTCTTCTATCTTAATAGGGGGAGAAAGGAGCGAACAAGGTAAAAGGTTCCATATTGCTTTGAATCTTTATTTTATTTCCTTTTTTCATTTTTTTGTCTTCAATATCCACTCAAGCCAACCATTGAACAAATTTAAAAGTACAATACCTCATGCTTTACTCATACTATGAAGGCTCATCACACATTTACATTTAAATATACATGATGAATCAATGACATACACAAATCATAAGGAGATAAACAACCAATAGGAAATTAGAGGAATAGAGATGCAAGTCATTTTTTTTACCATTTTAGCTAAATGTTGTCAAATGTCAAGATCCTCCAAAGCCATTTTATAGAATTATTTAATAATTAAACTTTCCATAATTATGCCATTTTATTGGTAGGGGCCCTATTACCAATGTCATAATATGTAATTAAAAGTTGGTCCATGGATAATCCATCTCCCTGAGAAATAAAAATACAAAATTGATAACTATCTATTTTTCCTACAACACACCCTATTATGCTTCATGTATACTTCTTGATTCATCACTAATCATAGAAAAATCCGTTCTTCGGTACTAAGAAAAGGGCTATCCCAAAAATCAACTTATATATGATAGGGTTATGGGGATGATCCACATTCAGTACTATTCCTTTAGTCATGGTCATTACTAGATAATATATTGGTCTTTCTATATTCTTATTTGCATATCTACCACTTTAATCTTGCCACAATGTTGCACTAGAGAAATTTTATATTGTTAAACCTTTCCCTCCATATTATTGATCATTATTCTATTTTTTCCAATTTTATTTATCCTTTGTCTCCAATCAATTATGTTGCATCCAAGGATTGTTTCTAAACACCAAACTTCTCATGCACCTTTATACATATTACTTTACATTCTCATTAGACCACTATCATGATTGTGTTCTTTATATGTTGCTTTTGGATCCATAGTAGTTCTTTCTAACATCCCTATTTGAACTAGATGCGTCATTGTATGATAAATTTGATAAACCTAAATAAATAAATTTATGCTTTCTTACTCTCTCAACTTAGAGTTTCTTTTAAACATTTTTGGAAACAAACTCTTTAGCCATAACTAACCATTCAATTGATGAAGAATTTAAAATACTATATAATTGTAACTATTATTGTTGTTCAATGCATCTTCCACTAACTTCCAAAATATATTTTTATTATTATAACCCTACTTAAATTCAAATGATCCATATTCATAATTGGTTCATGGAATAAAATTTAATCCCATTACAACATGACATATTTTAATCATATATTCTAGATATCTGGGTGAAATTGGGGCAAGATTGACCTTAATTTTAGAGAGGTCAAGATGTACATTAAAATATTTTATTTTCCTATTAAAATTTTTAGATACATCGTTGAATATGTCAATAACCTTCTCAAATTGTTGTTCTTAGTAATATGGGTACTTGTAAAATTATCAAGGCATTACATAACTTGCCCCTAGATTTTTTGCCCAATTACAAGTATTGTGGTTGAAGTCACAAGGAAATATACCTACGTAAAAATTTCCTAAAATATTGGGACTCACATAATAAAAATTTGATGATAGATTTTAGCCATAAATTATGGTTTTTTTCCACTCCATTTGGATCCCCAAACTCTACCCAGAACAATAACTATCTATCCACTCAATTTCTAACTTGCTCTTATATGATGCTCTGTTTTTGTAAATAATATCATCTATTCTTGGATTCATTCTTGGCATTCTTCTATATTACTGGCTTAATGATTAACATTGTAATTAGTTTCAATTAATTCAAAATCAAAATTTGGGGAGCCTCCACTTTTGTGAATTCTAGTCCTTAAAAATTTGGTGCATCTCCTTTATTACCACCATTGATTAATGAATCATAATATAAATAATATTTTATTTACTATAGTGACCAAAAGATTTTTATTTTTATTGTAGTTGAGCTCTTTTGGTATTTATAAACAACCATGACTTAAAAAAATATTTCATTGAAAAAACTCCACATAGTAAAAACCCAGGTAGAAACACATAAGCGTGACAAAACTAGGAATTGTATAATTTTTAAAAATGTGTTAACACCATATACAATTTATAGTATGATATATGGAATATGAAATCCTTTGTAGATGAGATCTAAAATATCAAATTAATCCACTTTAAGAATGCCAAAATTCTATTAGATGATCTACAAACCAAACACAACCTATCCTAATAATTTCCCTCTTTAAACCCTAGTTGTGAAGGTTTGGGAATATTTGGGATGAGACTAGTAGATTTGAGAATATTTGCATACATATGAGAAGCCTCACATAAATTTGAGTAGACCTTCTCATATTTAATTTTATTCATCCAACCTTGATTATAATCATCTAATAATATAGTGGGTTAGCGATTTGTAGCATTGTGAAAGAAATAATTATTAGTTGTGTCCTAGTGGTTTAGCTCCTACATAGTCTATAGTGAACTACTCACTATATGTAGTAGATATTATTTCCAGCTTTTTCAAATTTTCTCTTAGTGACTTGTAGTTTTAGAAATTTGCATTTCCCTTTATTTTTTATAGTTTTATAGCATATGTTTGGTAATTGAATAAGTGAGGAAGTCTCAATGAGCATGTGCCATCTAATTGTGTTGTGTGAGCCTCTACATGAAAACTAAAGATTCCCCAAAGTCTTTGAAAGTAACTATATATAATAGATCTATTTCAACCTCCTAGCCTTAGATCCTTGTAGGTCATTTACCTCCAAAAATAATACCATAACCAAACCAAAACCAATCTCAAGCCATCCCAATTCAAAGACCTATCACACCTACAATCCCCAAAAAATCCAACAAGTATGGCATAACCATACCAATAACCCTTTATCCATGGAATAATGGTAGTCCTTAAGTTGTGCTATTTATTTAGAATATTAAATCCCAAATATAATAAAATTCCCTTCCATTTTATACTATAGATAATTATCTAACTACTATTAAAAAATTGCAAGGTGAATCTATCTGTACATCATGAGGTAGCATGAGATTATGTGGTAGTAAGGTTTTTAGAAAGAAATTTTAAGGGAGATTATCTAGATTGGTATTGAAATCTTTCCCCTAGTTCCATAAGATCGTGGAATGAGTTGAGTGAGAAGTTACACAAGTTTAGAGAAAAAGTAGACCATCTCCCCATGCTAGAATAGATCACTACAATCAAGAGAGACATAATGGAAGTTAAATCTAATTTTAAGAAAAAGGTTTCACAAATCCTAGAATATAATTCCCCTTGGGATTATTCCTCCCTCAAAAATAGTATTTTATATTACTTAAAGTCCTTTAATCCTAATATTTTAGTGATGATTAAATAAATGGGTAGTTTTGACTTGTTAGCATCTTATGACACAGTTGCCAAGGTAGAAAATATTTTAATTGAAGTAAACTCCTAGACATGCACCATCTATCTTTGCTCATAAATATCCCCCTAATGAAACCCTCAAGCCACTATAGCCACTATTCCTACATTCCATCAAATCATATCCCAAATTACTAAGGATTTGGAATAAATAAAGAGCCTTATTAGAACTAATATTAAAGAGCTAAATGTCCTTAAAATATAATAAGGTATGCTTCCTCATATACCTTACTATTAAAACTACCTCAACTATAGGTATACCTCCTAATATCAAAATTAAGAACAAAACTAAGAAGGCTATTATGAGGTAAAAAGAATCTCTTAGGAAAAGGTGTGTTGTCCACCTTGTGTAGTGACCTTCCTAGTGACACATTTATTTTAGCTGTTTTGTGACATAGTTAGTAGATAGACCTTTGATATTATGCTATTTCCCAGTGTTATGTCATAATTTAAAAGACTAGCTATGAAACTCATTTGATGATACACTATATTATTTGATGTGATGTTGACCTTTATGAGATGGCATTTAATGATGATTATCTATGATGTTATGTTTTATTCATGATGATGTTATATTAGTTATATGTTTACATTAGTCGGTGAAGAAGATAATTTAGCAATACTTATCAGTGAGTGCCCTGCTATGTTGTGACTCTTCTTCACGGTATGCTTTCATATTTTACGTGTTGGATTAATCGTGCAGTGTTACACAACTTTCAAGTACAGACATCGACTCCACCTGCTTGTCAAGTATGAGTGTGCCATGACCCAATGGAATTATCGATGGGAGATAGACGTGTCCTCTATCCTTAGCCTTCGTTTTGAAAAGAACAATTATCTATTGCTACCCTCCTATTATGTCACCCATTCGTCGTGTGTTAATGTTGAGTTTGTAATGCATTTATTATGTTAATCTAGATTAATATAATGTTTTAATTAATATTAATGTTTCTTTATAGATTTAATGAAATAATTAAATTGGAAAAAGGTATTTTTAGTTTATTAAGTGATTAAATTAAAATATTAAATTATCTTGTTTCGAAAAAGAGCATTTAATTGTTAAATTTATTTCATTATTCAATTTAACGTTTTCAAAAATGGAACTTTGAGTTGTGATCTTAAGTTGAAATATCTAGTTATCTATCATGTCTATTGAATTTAATGCATGCATTGCATGCTGAAACTGAAGGTTGAAATTTGGGAATATTTATAAAAAGAGATAATCTGGAAAATACAGGATGTTTTTTGGGAGGAGAGACAATTTTTGAATTTCGAACATTAGAAAAGATAAAAATTGTTTTCAAAAGTTATTTTTCTGGAATTTTGGTTTTGGAGGAATTGATCATAGAAGCTTCAATTTGTGATAAAGACGGTGTGCTGATTGAGGAAAGAATTTTTTTGATTATGCGAGGTTTTTCTGTATTCATCCTCCATTTTCAGGGAAACATTTTCAGGTTTTATCTTGATTAAATTGCAAAGTATATTGTTGATGAAAATGTAAATTTGCTATGAAGATTTCATCTATGATCCCTGTTACACCATAGAAAAATGAAACATGTTAGTTTACGAATGTTTGTAACAATAGCACGAATGATTGAGAAATGAAAATACTATCATATAATTGATTGTGTTTACGAAATAATACAGAGGAAAACATTGTTAATTCTATTATGGAAAGTGAGAATTGTTAGTGATATCTGATTCATTGAAATGTTGAATCCCTTCCTTTTGTTTGTTATGGCTTCATTCTTCGAGAGGTTTGCATGCGTGTAAAGATGTTGCTCTGTCACTGTTTTGTGAATGGACTGTAATGGTTGATATTAGATCCACCATCTTATCTGTTTCATCTCTCCCTGTGAATGAGAGAACAGTTTGCATGCGTTGGAGTTTCCCTTTTATCATCATCTTCTTTTGTTGGTCGGTTATAAGTCTTTGTCTGTAATAGTGTGTTTCCTTTATGATGACCATAGTTATGGTTGTGAGATTCTTATTCTCTTCCTCAGTGGTTTATCGATCTTCACTGTAGATGTTTCATACTGTATCAACAAATGGAATTCGTGTCCTTGTTTTTTATTGCATGAAACATGCATGCTAAGTCCTTTGTCGCCTTTTGTTTCTAAATACAAGTAATCTAAAAAGATCATATCATATTATGATTCGGCCTTGTTATAGATTTAATTTTTATTAACTTTTTCCTACCATTCTAGAGGTCAGAATGTTTGAAGTCGATTTATTTGAATTTTAAGACCATTCCCTGTCTATGCTTGCGTTTGGTGGGATACATTTAATTCTCTCTGTATGCATATGCGGTTTCTCTATCAACTTTTCCTTTTTGCTGAAGATACAATTTATTTCTCTTGGATTGTGTACGTGGTTCCTCTCTCAACTTTTCCTTCTAGAACGAATTTAACATATAGATTTCTTTGAACTTGAGGTCCTTTTCTTGTGTACGATTGCCTTTGTTGAGATATAGTTTATATTTCTCTGAATGTGTTCACGGTTCCTCTTTCAATTTTTTCATCTTAATAAGATTTATCTGATTCCTTTTGAAAGATATTGATTACATGAAAGGCCTTGTCCAATAGAAGTTGAAACGGTTGCTTGCAAGTGATTATAACCCGAGACGTTAGTTGTATTCTTTTGGTTTGCTGCATGCTTTCTTTCCTCTGTTTGGAACTAGATGTTGTCTTCCTACTCACCGCATGCATGCTTCTGTTATCTCCATGCAATTGAATGCATGTATGTTGTGAATTGGAGTCTTGCATTCTTCTTTTTACTACGTTGGTTAACACTTGATCTGATATTCTCAAGTTCTCATTATCTAAGTGTTTATTATCGTTATACTTCTTGTTCATCGCTTTTGTTTACGCCTGTACCATTGCATGCACCAAGTTATTTCTTCTCTGCCACCCCTGGTGATTATTATCTTCAATATGGTCTACCCGTAAATTATACTGTGTGAAGTGTATCTGTTAAGTTCTCTTTTCCTGATCAAATATCTTCTCTTTCTTTTGTTTAATGCATATTGTAGCGACCACCTTATGATGTAGTCACGACCCTTGTAACGTCGAAACCTTTGAACTTTTAATTTCCTCTATGTCGACCTACTCTTGTTAGAATGTGAATAGTATAGTCTCAAAAAGATACTATTATTTGGATAATATTATCACTTATAATCATAATGATAATATTGCTTTCTAATATTAATCTTGAACACTCGAGTAATGGTGTTGATTGTATGTTTGCAATAAGTGATTAAACTTTATAATTCTGATTTGTATTTACAAAATGTTTATGAAATCCATTACGTAAAACATGTATAAAGATTAAGTTATTGATTTCATTTGTGGTTATTTATAAATATTGATATGAGTATATAATGTATTGTATTTTAAATCCTTACTTTAGTTGTGAAATGGCTTAAAAATTATATGCACATGTTTTATTAAAATTAGAATCTTGAACTAATTTGTATTGTTGGGATGAATTTATATGTATATATATATATATATATATATATATATATAGTTTAATTAAAAGGTTTATTAATTTATATTTAAAATGCATAGTTAAGTAAGAGAGGAACTATTGTATTTAATTACGTGATAATTATGTGTTTGGATAATATGGACACTTCATTATTGCTTATTTATGAATATTCTTAAAGTAATAACATAAAGCATGTATAATTAAGTATTCGATTCTAGGTTTCTTTTATACTTTGCAAGATACAAGAGTTGTTAAACACATAAGAATTGTCTTAAATAGTTGCAATGAATATTTGTGCCTATTTTATAAGATTTAAAGTGACCGAGTTTATATGAATAAAGGAGTAAAATGACATTGTAAGGTTGAGGTATGTGTTGTGCAATTGGAAAATAAAAGAAATTACATTGTTGCTTATGTCATTCCTTATTAATTTACTTTTAGTACTTATATTAGAATGGTGTCGAGACAATGTATTTTATTCTTTTACAAGAATGAGTATTAATTAAATATGTTATAAGGAAACAAATAAATAGACCTTGTGGTTAGGTCAAGTGTTATTTCTTTTTGGAATCTATTTTCGAGCTGAAATATGTTGTTTATGGTTTTGTCTTCGAGAGGCTTGGAATTGTCGTTTTATTGATACCATGGCTTGTTAATTATGGAAGTTAATTATATAGTTTTAAAATGTGAAATGTGGACCATGTACGTTTTGTGATCACGTGATGTTGGTTGAACATTTTGAGTCCTACGACATGGTGATGAGTTTAGTTATGTAAGACTTAGTCATGCATGTTGGCTTATTGTCTAGTCGGTTTGAGAATTTGTACCTAGGAAGAGTGGCTTTCGTTAGGGGATAGACCCAGAAGTGGTTGCATGGGTAACCTCTCGAAAGTAATTGTACAACGATGACACTCTTTTCCTTGTGCTTCTTGCAAGTCTCTTGTGTAAGGTCATCTATGTTTATACATTTGCTACCAGGAATATGTTTGTAGTCATATGGATCTATTGTCATTATGATGTCATGATTGTGGACCTACTGTTGTATGCTAGCTCTTTTGTTTCCTGCTCGACTTGAGGACCTATTCTATCTCCTAGCACGGGGGGTGGCCTTTCGAGCACCACACGGTTGGGAGGATTGTGTCACTTCTTCCATTGGATTCCCTGCAGGTGATATCTTTCATGTCGTGATTTGTCTTGGTAGGATCCTGGATGCACGTAGTTCACAGAGATGTTCGTCGGATGAGTTCATGGTCGACTTGGACTCTTGATCTTATTCTTCATTGTACTCTCTATCGAGGTTCTATTGTATTATTCATTAAAGTATCGAGATTGGTCACAATCCCGTTTATTGTAAACAACTTGTAATATAACTATTGATGTATGAAATCTGTAAATGACTATATTATTGATTTGATTTATTTGGTTTTAGTTTTGATGTGTTTATTACTTACTTTAGTATCATTATTGTGGAACCCTTGAGTGTTTATGCTAGATTGTTTGTACTTATTGATATTAAATGTTTTTTTTAATAAATTATTCGGTTATTTAGTGTAACGCTTCCTGGGTTCCACAGCGGGGCATTACAACTTGGTATCAGAGCCCCAGGTTCATACAATGGGTACTTGGGGTATGTTGAGTTCACTATGTTATCCTTGTGAAACTTTTAGTGGAATTGTTAAGTGATCATGTTTTCATGGCTTTTATCTTAGCATGATGTACTCTATGAAAAGGAGTAGAGTGATGGAACCTGATATAAGGTTACGGATGGAAAGTTATGATACATATTCCATGGTTATGGAAATTGATGTTCCTATGGAATTATGCATGTAGTTGTACCCCTGTAAATGTAAGAAACCAGTAATTGTATCTTGTTTGAGTGTTGTGAAAACCCGTACTTGTTTTGTGTATTCGTGTGATGGTAATACTTGGTACCCATCCATGGGGAAAAGTTACATTTGGGTGTGGGACTTACCATACCAATGTCTATATTTGTGTGTTGTTACCTGATTGAGGGTCAACCCATGCGTGGTTGAAACTTACGTATAAGAGTAACCAAAAGTAGCTCTTTTTCTTTTGGTTCTCTAGACCCTCAATCCGTGAAGGGATAGTAGAAGCCTCAAGTTCCTTGGATGGAGTGTGTAGCATATGCATATTGTGGCACAGAGCATCTCATCTCAACCAATCATGAGTAAATGTACCCACTACTTTCCCTTATGATGGATCAGGATACTTGACCCATAAGTGTTAACCTAATCCCCACATATTTGAGCACAACAATATTGGTATGTTAGTTATGCCTGGACGTCCGCAGAGGCGTGGATATGGCATTGTTGAGTTAACCTCATTTGTATGAGAGGTGAAGCTTGGTAACTCCATAGTGATCTTATTGTATTGCATTATATATTTAGTGTATCTGCACATGCTCTGATATGATGTGATAGGTACAATGCCATACCACACTCATGTTCTAACATAGTGTTGGTGATGATGCTTTGATATACTGTACTTTCTCATTTTCTGATATGATGCAGTATGATACCACACCCCACTTATGTTATGACATAGTGATGGTGATGATGTTATGTTACATGATGCCACATGCCTAGACACGTGAAGGTGCATTATGATATTATCTTTGTTAGCCTACTTGTGCGATGAGTGTTATAGGGCCTCGAACACTTGTAGAGGGATCCTCATGGTTGTCATGACCATATTGGTCAAGTAGTATATGAGTAGATCCTAGCCATGTATACCTTTGGCTTTAGCGAGTTCTTGCATGTGGATTTTCCATGAGGTATCGCGTGTGGAGTGTGATTTGCGTGTGCCTATTTTCGCGGACCCTCAGACACACTGCCACATGGCATGCGACTAGTATGTGCCTTTTTTGGCTAGCATATGACCAGGTAGAGTGATGACGTTTCGATAAGTCATGGATACACTCCGGTTCATGTGGATGGCGTGTTCATTCTGCACCACATCAGGGCTATTATCATTCTAGTCGGATTTTGTTTCCTCTTTCCTCGTTGGTGGCTAGTATCTAGTCACATAGTGTTGTATAGTACAATTTTAAAGATTGTGAATTTTCTTTTCGATTATTGATGATTTCTCAATTGATTGTAAGGGCTGACATTATTTTTGTACTTGATTGTGAAGGTTTAGCCACGACTTGTGATCTTATTTTCTTATACCCCTAGTGGTTATATAATTGATTCAATATTGAAATTATGCGCATTTATTGCCTTATTGTTGGAATTAAACTTTAGTTTTATCTTGTTTATGAACTTGGTGGCTAAGCTAGTTATCCTTGTTGTTTTCAATGTTGACTATGTGTGGTATTGTGATTTCTCTCCAAGGACGTATGAGGTGGACTTGGTGAGAGTATATGAGGAAATAGATGCAGGAAATGTGGAGGATGGGGCTATGTGAGGCTGTTATGTGGCTATAACCCACTACTCACCTATGTGTGATGACTATCTCTTGGAGTCTAATCACATTACACAACAAGAGAAAATTCATTGTGGTCTTGTGTGGATGGTCTCACTTATGTATGACCTAACACCATCAAGCCACTGTTTTGAAGTTTGATCTATTTGAGATGGTCATATGTTCTTGGTTCATGGATTCTTCTATCATGGATGGTATGTTGCTTTCCAGTGTCTGGATGGACCCTTGTGTGGCCTTATGTTGTGATTTCCAATGCTTTTTATCGATGTGTATATGTTTATGTATTTGGGTATGATGTTTTATTTCTGAGTTTCTGTAAAATAATTTCACCTTTTGGTTGTGACTCCTCTCTTGGATGGTGTGTATAGGATGCCTAGAAGAGGTAGTCATGGAGTCGATTGTCGAAACCCTAATTTGTTGAGCCCCCATGAGAATGATCATGAGGATCACCTGGGTCCATTGTTATGTTCTATGCTTGGGGAGATTCTTACCCAACTTGGCTCTAGACATAATGGTGGTCGTCAGGTATTTAGGGAAAGGGAAAGGAGCCCTAGGAGAAATATTTCTGCTTTAGCAGGACTTATGTTGGACACTTTGAGGGCATGTTCTCTGCCCACCTATCACTCTTATGGAGGTTTGGGGTCTGAGAATTGGATGATTGGTGTTCCATCTGATAGTGAATACCTAGTAGTCTTCGGATTCTAGGGTGGTCGTCTTACGCATAGGAGGATTCAGAGTTGGATACGAGCACAACTCCATCATCCTAGCCAGTCAGCTCAGAGCACACATATTACAACAGGTCAAAGTACAGGATGTTACAATTGCGGCTGACAGGGCCACTTGGAGAGACAGTGTTATCAGAGGAACACACCTATAACCAGTCGAAGATCGATAGTTACTGAGCTAATAGGTAATGATGTAGAGAGGACTCGTGGAATGATTGCAACGATTGATCATTGACAAATAGAGAATCAAGTTACAGATGTGGAAATTATTGGAAATGGACAGGCAACTGATTCAGGAGCTCATGAAAATATTGTGGTATAGGAAGCTATGGAGGTGCCTTCAACATTGTTTTATCTGCTTTGATTCTTGTTATGTTTGGATATGTGTTTGGAGACTTGGATGGTGGTTACTTCACCATGTTGTTTTGTTTGGATTGACAGTGTACTTGGTTGGGTTGGTGTTGTTTTTATGTTGAGGTATGGAGTGGTTCAAAATTGGAACCTTGGATTATGTCTACCTATATGGAGTTTGTACTAGGGGTATTTGCAGGATTCCATGAGTAAGCCTCACCCTAGGGGGGAGGATGTAGTGACCCTCCTGGTGACACATTTATTTTAGCTGTTTGGTGACACAGTTAGTAGATAGACCTTTGATATTATGCTATTTCCAAGTTTTATGTCATGTTTTACAAGACTGGCTGTGAAACTCATTTGATGATACATTATATTATTTGATGTGATGTTGACCTTTATGATATGATATTTAATGATGATTATCTATGTCGTTATGTTTTATTCATGATGGTGTTATATTAGTTAGATGTTTATGTTAGTCAGTGAAGAAGACAATTTAGTAGTACTCATCAGTGAGTGCCCTACTATGTCATGACTCTTCTTCACGATATGCTTTCATATTTTACATGTTGGATTAATCATGCAGTGTTACGCAACTTTTAGGTATAGGCATCGACTCCACTTGCTTGTCAGGTCTGAGCATGCCATGACCCAATGGAATTATTGATGGGAGATAGACTTGTCCTCTATCCTTAGCCTTCGTTCTGAAAAGAATGAGTATCTGTCGTTACCCTCTTGTTATGTCACTTGTTCATCATGTGTTTGCAGTCGTTTGTTAATGTTGAGTTTGTAATGCATTTCTTATGTTAATCTAGATTAGTCTAATGTTTTAATTAATATTAATGTTGCTTTATGGATTTAATGAAGTAATTAAATTGAAAAAATCTATTTTTAGTTTATTAAGTGATTAAATTAAAATATTAAATTATCTTGTTTCGAAAAGAGCATTTAATTGTTAAATTGATTTCATTATTCAATTTAATGTTTTTGAAAATAGAACTTTGAGTTGTGATCTTAAGTTGAAATATTTGGTTATCTATTGTGTCTATTGAGTTTAATGCATGTGTTGCATGTTGAAACTGAAGGTTGAAATTTGGGAATATTTATAAAAAGAGATAATCTAGAAAACACAAGATGTTTTTTGGGAGGAGAGACAGTTTTTGGATTTCGAATATTAGAAAAGATAAAAAATTATTTTCAAAAGTAATTTTTTTGGAATTTTGGGTTTGGAGGAAATGATCATAGAAGCTTCAATTTGTGATAAACATGGTGTGCTAGTTGTGGAAAGAAAAAGTTTGATTCTGCGGGGTTTTTCTGTGTTCATCCTCCGTTTTCAGGGAAACGTTTTCAGGTTTTTATCTTGATTAAATTGCAAAGTATATTGTTGATGAACATGTAAATTTACTGTGAAGATTTCATCTACGATCCCTGTTACACCATAGAAAAATCAAACACGTTAGTTTCTAAATGTTTGCAACAATAGCACGAATGATTGAGAAACGAAAATACTATCATATAATTGACTGTATTTATGAAATAATACAAAGGAAAACATTGTTAATTCTATTATGGAAAGTTAGAATTCTTAGTGATATCTGATTCATTGAAATGTTGAATCCCTTCCTTTTGTTTGTTATGGCTTCATTCTTCCAGAATTTTGCATGCGTGTAAATATGTTGCCTCGTCATTGTTTTGTGAATGGACTATAATGGTTGATATCAAATCCGCCATCTTATCTATTTCATCTCTCCCTGTGAATGAGAGAACAGTCTGCATGCGTCAGAGTTTTCTCTTTTATCATCATCTTCTTTTGTTGGTTGGTTTTAAGTCTTTGTTTTTAATAGTTTGTTTCTTGTATGATGGCCATAGTTATGGCTGTGAGATTCTTATTCTCTTCCTCGGTGGTTTATCGATCTTCAATGTAGATGTTTCATACTGTATCAGCGAATGAAATTCACGTCCTTGTTTTTTATCGCATGAAACATGCACGCTAAGTCCTTAGTCGCTTTTTGTTTCTAAATACAAGTAATCTAAAGAGATCATATCATATTTTGATTCGGCCTTGTTATAGCTTTAATTTTTATTAACTTTTTCCTAACGTTCTAGAGGTCAGAATGTTTGAAGTCGATTTATTTGAATATTAAGACCATTCCCTGTCTATGCTTGTGTTTGTTGGGATACATTTAATTCTCTTTGTATGCATACACGGTTTCTCTATCAACTTTTCCTTTTTGCTGAAGATACAGTTTATTTCTCTTGGATTGCGTATGTGGTTCCTCTCTCAGCTTTTCCTTTTGGAATGAATTTAACATATAGATTTATTTGAACTTGAGGTCCTTTTCCTGCATACGATTACCTTTGCTGAGATATAGTTTATATTTCTCTGAATGTGTTCACGGTTCCTCTTTCAGTTTTTTCATCTTAATAAGATTTATTTGATTCCTTTTGAAATATATTGATTACATGAAAGGCCTTGTCCAATAGAAGTTGAAACGGTTGCTTGCAAGTGATTATAACCCGAGACGTTAGTTGTATTCTTTTGGTTTGTTGCATGCTTTCTTTCCTCTGTTTGGAACTGGATTTTGTCTTCTTGCTCACCGCATGCATGCTTATGTTATCTCCATGCAATTGAATGCATGTATGCTGCGAACTGGAGTCTTGCATTCTTCTTTTTACTATGTTGGTTAACACTTGATCTGATATTCTCAAGTGCTCATTATCTAAGCTTTTCTTATCGTTATACTTCTTGTTCATTGCTTTTTTTTACGCCTGTACCATTGCATGAGCTGAGTTATTTCTTCTCTGCCGCCCTGGGTAATTGTTATCTTCAATATGGTCTACCCGTAAGTTATACTTTGTGAAGTGTATCTGTTAATTTCTCTTTTCCTGATCGAATATCTTCTCTTTCTTTCATTTAACGCATATTGTAGTGACCACCTTACTGATGTAGTCGTGGCCCTTGTAACATCGAAACCTTTTAACTTTTAATGTCCTCTATGTCGACCTACTCTTGTTAGAATGTGAATAGTATAGTCTCAAAAAGATACTATTATTTGGATAATATTATCACTTATAATCATAATGATAATATTGCTTTCTAATATTAATCTTGAACACTCGAGTAATGGTGTTGATTGTATGTTTGCAATAAGTGATTAAAATTTATAATTTTGATTTGTATTTACAAAATGTTTATGAATTTCATTACGTAAAACATGTATAAAGATTAAGTTATTGTTTTCATTTGTGGTTATTTATAAATATTGATATGAGTATATAATGTATTGTATTTTAAATCCCTACTTTAGTTTGTGAAATAACTTAAAAATTATATGCACATGTTTTATTAAAATTAGAATCTTGAACTAATTTGTATTGTTGGGATGAATTTATATGCATATATATTGTTTAATTAAAAAGTTTATTAATTTATATTTAAAATGCATAGTTAAGTAAGTGAGGAACTACCATATTTAATTACGTGATAATTATGTGTTTGGATAATATGGACACTTCGTTATTGCTTATTTATGAATATTCTTAAAGTAATAACATAAAGATGTATAATTAAGTATTATATTCTAGGTTTCTTTTATACCTTGCAAGATACAAGAGTTGTTAAACACATAAGAATTGTCTTAAATAGTTGCAATGAATATTTGTGCCTAGTTTATAAGATTTAAAGTGACTAAGTTTATATGAATAAAGGAGTAAAATGACATTGTAAGGTTGAGGTATGTGTTGTGCAATTGGAAAATAAAAGAAAGTACATTATTGTTCCGTCATTCCTTATTAATTTACTTTTAGTACTTATATTAGAATGGTGTCAAGACAATGTATTTTATTCTTTTACAAGAATGATTATTATTTAAACATGTTATAAGGAAACAAATAAATAGACCTTGTGGCTAGGTCAAGTGTTATTTCTTTTTGGAATCTATTTTCGAGCTGAAATATGTTGCTTATGGTTTTGTCTTCCAAAGGCTTGGAATTGTCGTTTTATTGATATCATGGCTTGTTAATTATGGAAGTTAATCATATAGTTTTAAAATGTGAAATGTGGACCATGTATGTTTTGTGATCACGTGATGTTGGTTGAACATTTTGAGTCCTACGGCATGGTGATGAGTTTAGTTATGTAAGACTTAGTCATGCATGTTGGCTTATTGTCTGGTTGGTTTGAGAATTTGTACCTAGGAGGTGTGGCTTCCGTTAGGGGCCGGACCTGGAAGTGGTTGCATGGGTAACCTCTCAAAAGTAATTGTATAGTGATGACACTCTTTTCCTTGTGCTTTTGTCAGGTCTCTTGTGTAAAGTCATTTGTGTTTATACCTTTGCTACCGGGAATATGTTTGTAGTCATATGGATCTATTGTCATTATGATGTCATGATTGTTGATCTGGTGTTGTATGTTGGCTCTTTTGTTTCTTGTTTGACTTGAGGACCTGTTCTATCTCCTAGCACGGGGGTTGGGCTTTCAAGCACCACACGGTTGGGAGGATTGTGCCACTTCTTCCATTGGGTTCCCTGCAGGTGATATCGTTCATGTTGTGATTTGTCTTGGCAAGATCCTGGATGCACATAGTTCACAGAGATGTTCGTCGGACGAGTTCGTGGTCAACCTAGACTCTTGATTTTATTTTGTATTGTACTCTCTATTGAGGTTCTATTGTATTATTCATTAAAGTATCGAGATTGGTCACAGCCCTGTTTATTGTAAACAACTTGTAATATAACTATTGATGTATGGAATCTGTAAATGACTATATTATTGATTTGAGTTATTTGGTTTTAGTTGTGATGTGTTTATTACTTAATTTAGTAGTGTTGTTGTGGAACCCTTGAGAATTTATGCTAGATTGTTATTACTTATTGATATTAAATGTTAAAAAAATAAAATCGGTTATTTAGTGTAACGCTTCCTGGGTTCCACGGTGGGGCGTTACAACTTGCATAATATTTATAATGTTTAATTTATTATTATGTGTGTGGTGCACCTAGGGGGCCTAGAATTATGTGCATCACTAGGATTTAATATTCTTGGGGCCACTTTAAGTTTTATGTAACATTGAGACATAAGATAAGTTGTAAAAATGTATTTATTTAATATTAGGGAAAGTAATTTAAATAAAGTACCCAATATTAAATGTGGGGTTAATGGTTTTGTAAGCTCATGGTATTAGAAAAATGGTTTTATGTAATACCACTTTGAGGGTTTTGTGGGATCTTGTTTCTATAAAAGAAACCACATGGGTAGTTGTCTAAGGTTGGATAGTTGGTAGTTTGACAGGTTAGCTCTTGTTAGCATTTGTGAGGGTTAAAGCATGGCATGAGATGTGTGGTTACATGATTGTTCACATGGATTACTTGGAGAGGGCTTGATGTTTCAAAGGTGTTCATGTAGGACTCTGAAGATGTATTGTAATCTTTATTGTTGAATAATACATGAGTGATGGATTCTTTTGGAGGTTGGGTTTTTCTCTCTTGAGGGTTTTCCCAGGGTATATCTTGTGTCATCTTTTGATGGTATGTTGTCTATTCTTTTGCATATGGATTTTGAATACTTGTATATATTTCTCTATTTGGGTTATGTGGAAATTATCTTGGGTGGATGCATATTTCCCTTCTTTTGGTATTAGAGCCATGGTTGTGGTTTGTATAACCTTGGTTGGAGTAGATCTGATGTATAGTTGAATCTATGGATTGCATGGCAAGAATGAAGACTTTGTAAGATATGAGGGTTTTGTGCAAGTTTTTTTTGTAGATTTGGGGTTTGGGGATTACAAATTTGTGGTTATTTTTTGCAAATCTGGGGTTATAAATCTTTGTTTGAAAAAGGGGTTTTTTGTGGATGTTCATCATGAGGGTTTTCTTTTCAAATATATATTTTCTTTTTTTGCTTATACACAAATAGACTATTGGTACCCTATCTGCAAGGTAGTGGTCGACACCTATTGATTCCAATCAAAATTCCATCAGATCGGCTGGTCCCACCCCTATGGGGCCAAAAATTAAAATTTTGCCTTTTATTTTTTAAATGTTGCCCATGAAAACTTTTAAATATTATAAAATTTAACCCAAATGAAATTCATTTTTAGGTCCACCACCTCTCTAACACTGGTGAACCACCCGGGGCACCACCACCACCAATTGCTTCACTTGGGGGCCACCCTTGTTTTGATTTTATAACAGAATTGGGCAGATTTTTTCTAGAGGGCATAACTTTCACCCAGGGTGTTTTTTTGCAACTTGTTGGACTCGTTAGAAAGGTGATTTTGAGTGCTACACAGTGGTTTGATTGGTTTTTCTATATTTTGTCATTTTGATAGTGAAATGCTTGTTGTAATTCAGGTGTTCCCTTTTGAATTGGAGAGGTCATAACTTGTGTAAATGGAGTTAGATTTTGGACTTTGAATAGTTGACATAAAACTTGTTCAGAGCACTACACAGTGGATTAGGTTTGGAGATGTTTTGGCATGATTTATTTGTTATTATTTCCATCTAAACTATTTATGGGTTACTTTGACTATGGTTATTGTGTGAGTTTATGGATTATCGAATCTTGGTGGTTTGATGTTGGATTCATTGTATACTCACATGTACATCTATGATTATTCTCATTTGACAGGTTATTAGTATATTATTGGATTTGTATGTTGCATGGTTGTATCTAAAAGTTGTGCAATGTTGTAGGCAGTCTACACTTGCATGTTGCATTTATGACTTGGATATGGGTTGTATATTCCCATAGATGTTTCAGTGTTGATACATATTCAGTTTGGTGGCTTGGTTTAGTCACATGCTTTATTGGTTTGGTTGTCATGTTGAGGAGAGATGGTATTATCAGGTGCACTCATGATATGAGACCTATGTAGTTGACTATGTTATGCAGACATGTGGGACACAATTGGATTTTGTTGCTAGTACTTTTGGTGGTGATCATGGTGTCATGGATGTTCATTGTGATTTAGGGACTTTTGTATGATATGCTTGTTTATACAGGTGCATTGTTGGTGGTGTTGGATTGGTTCCTGATTTGGTTTGTAGCGGTGTATATTCTTGGCTTGAGGATCATGGTTATGGTTGATCTTTATTGAGGATGTTTTAATCACGATTTCATGGATAACTTGATTACACTTTTTAATGAGAGCTTGTGACAGTGATGGTTTGGTGGTGTTATATCTTCTTGGTTTGGAGATCTTGGTTTGTACTCTTCCCTTTGGGAGCTCAATGTTGAGTTCTTTGATTGTGTTGGGGACATGGAGGATATTCATTTAGAGGATGGTTGTCATGTTGCCATGGATAAATTGGTTACATGTTTCAGTGGGAGTTTGTGGAAATTATGTGGATTTACCATTTGATGGCGAATGATCTTTTGTAGTGTTTTTTGGTGTCATGGATGGACTCTTGGATTTTACTTCTATGCAGTAAGGGTTCATTGGAATCTTTGGTTTCATTGACAAGGGATGGTTTTTTTCTTGTGGTTTGGATATGTTGGAATCTTGGTTAGCCATGGAGGAATTCTTTAGTCCTTGGTTGAGGTGTCATGATTTGTGTTTTGACATGTGATCCCTATTTGATAGGATGGTTTTATATTGTGCCATCATGTATTCTTAATTGTTGATTTAGAGTGTTGGCATGATACAAGTATATGATATATTTTTTTGGATCATATGATATTATTTTTGAGGAGGTGTGAGATCATGATGTCATGACTATGTTCCTGATTTAGTTGTGGGGACTTTGACTTTGATCTTGGTTGGTTCTCTTGGTATTGGGTACAATAATCATTTTCTTGATTACTTCATGATGATGCTATGTTGTATTTGGAGTTTGAAATGGATTATTGGTTACAAGTACTCATGGATACTTGGAGACATAGGTGAGGCTAGGGGATCTCTTGTGATTAGAGACGTGTGTTGAGATAATTACTCATTGATAGGGTTTCAGCTGGAATTCCAAGGAGCCTACACCTTGGTTGGACGTGGGCTCAACATGGACCTATGAGGATATTATTCTTAGATGGGTGATGATGACTTGGATATCTTGGAGGAGCATTCTCATTCCCCCACTCTTGGTATACTTGGTGGTTTATCATTTGAGAGGTATTTCCCATTGCTACTTTTAGATGTATTATTTTTTATTCTTTATCTTCTCATGCATATGGATCTTAGGCTATGGTTTGCTAGTTTTGGATGGTCTTTTGAGGGATGTTGGCATGTTTATCTCCTTATGCACTGTGAGATAGTTCATTGATGTTGAGTTTAGGAGATGTTGTTGTGATTATTTCCTTCATTGGGAATGAATTTGGTTTTATCTTCCTTTGGTTTGAGATGCATACATCTTGGTTATGGTTAGATGTGGATAGTGCTATTATCTTTGGGGTTTTATGGAGGAGATCGTACTTGAAATAGATGGAATTTAGAGGTGTGTGTACAAGGACATGCTAAAGGTTTTGATTTTTGCATTCTCTCTTTGGTCTTGTTCTACTTCCTAGATGTTTGTACTCACATGACATTGGTTTTGAGATTGTGTGTGGAGCTATGGTGATCACTATGTTTGTGGTCATGTGTTGTAACTTGGTTTTTTTGGTGATGACATTGTTGTTCCTTTTATCTCTTTCCTTTGTTGGGTGTGGAGAACTTGGGAGAGATATGGAGACTTATGGTGAGAGATGTATTACAACATATTGGTCTGCAGGATTTGCATATCTTTGTGGATGTTCCTTGGTTCTATGTGATGCTAGTGGTGGATCTTTGGATGCCTTGATCATTTTTCAAATTTTACATTACCTATGCAGTGGGAGTTCTTGGATGTATATGTTCATTATATGACAGGTTTGGCACTTGGAGCTTGTGATTGCATGTTATGGGTTGTATATGTTGATGGCATGAGGTTCGTTTCTTATGTTTTGTATACCTTTGAGGTATGGATAGTTGGATGGTTTAGCACTTGTAGTGGATGTTATTTTTAGCTATGGTAATTATATCTTGAAAACTATTGATACATGTTTCTTACCTTTGTATTGAGTGTTTGGATATTGGGATGTTGGTTGTAGGCAGGACTTATGCTTCTTTGTGATAGATAGTGTGGAATCTCTTTGGATGGCTTCTTATCTTTGCACATTGGAACGAGTGAGGATGAGAGCATTCATGCTTGAGATGGTTTTCACCTTGATTCTCATTGTAGGTATCTTGATGGAGCACATGGAGCACTTTGATTCCTTGATGGTATATTTGGCTAAAGGGATTGTTCCCTTGTTCATGTTTGAGTTTACTTGTTTACCCCTTATTCAATGTATACAACAAGTGGGAGAATGTTAGAAAAAGATGTGTTGTCAACCTTACATAATGTTTAATTTATTATTATGTGTGTGGTGCACCTAGGGGTACCTAGAAGTATGTACATCACTAGGATTTAATATCCTTGGGACCACTTTATGTTGTATATAACATTGAGACATAAGATAAGTTGTAAAAATGTATTTATTTAATATTTGGGGAAAATAATTAAAATAAAGTACCCAATATTAAATGTGGGGTTAATGGTTTTGTAAGCTCATGGTGTTAGAAATATGGTTTTAAATGTAATACCACTTGGTGGTTTTGTGGAAGCTTGTTTCTATAAAAGCAACCACACAGGTATTTGTCTAAGGTTGGATAGTTGGCAATTTGACAGGTTATCTCTTGTTGGCATTTGTGAGGGTTAAAGCATGGCATGGGATATGTGGTTACATGCTTGTTCACATGGATTTCTTAGAGATGGCTTGATATTTCAAAGGTGTTCATGAAGTACTCTGGAGATGTATTGTAATCTTTATTTCTGAATAATAAATGAGTGATGGATGCTTTTGGAGGCTGGGTTTTCCCTCTTGAGGGTTTTCCTAGGGTATGTCTTGTGTCATATTTTGATGGTATGTTGTCCATTCTTTTACATATGGATTTTGAATATCTGTTTGTATATATTTCTCTATTTGGGTTATGTGGAAATTATCTTAGGTGGATGCATATTTCCTTTTAGAATCAAGGTATGTGGAAATGCTCCCTAAACTAATATTAGAAGGGATTATTATCTTTAAAATTAAAGAAAGGAGAAACACATATAAAATATAAAAAAAACCATACCACAACATATGTATAATGAGGAAAACCCTTTTGGGAGAAAACCCCATACTCCAAAAAAACTCAATGTATTATTTTTTAATTTAAATAGTTACAACATTCCTTTTAGAGTAATTCTTTATAGGATTATCGCCAACTAGAGATCTAGAGTAATTTTGATATTATAATAGTACCTATAAAATCACTATCTTATACCTCCATCTCAAGCATCCTATAAATAGGAAAATTAGTACATGAAACTCTCAAGTGGTAGTTACAAACTATGAGCTAAAACCACCAAAATTGGCACCCAAATAGCTAGTTAGAAGACCAAGACCCAAATCCTGAGATGAGCTCACTAGCTAAAAATAACATAATCCTTCCACCTCTCATAATAATGTCATAAATCACTCACCAAATCTGGTGTTCCATTTTTTATTTATTATCTTCATTCAAATATTCCTTATGATGTGTTATAATATACACCATAAGTTGGTCAAAAAATATATCTCCCTCTTGCATCTCTTTTCTATGTCTTGAACATTTTTACTTTTCCAATGCATGAGAAAAATCTTTGGGGCTATAACTTTGATTTGGGAAGTTTTTGGGTGCCCTTTTAAAAAAATAGATCTTGAAAATATATACACAACTAGAATACCTTGAAGCATTGTTGAAAATTGATTTTTTGGGTGTCATAGTCCAAAAATTATATTCTTTATATGCACTGAACACTAGGAGAAATTTGAGACACCTTTCCTAACATTATCCCACTTTTCAAACACCTTGTAAGAGAAAATGGAGTACCAACACTTTTGAAATAATTTCTAGGGATCAACTCATAACACCAATTGAACTTGTATATGCTCACTAGCTTTATCAATGCACCTGCAACATTCTAAAAAGTGTCAACTTTATCTAGCACCAATCTCCCATTGTCTATCATGTCACAAAAAAATATTACTAGAAATCAATATAATTTTTCCTTACATGAAAATTTGGATTCTCTTTCAAACATATGGCACTTTAAATCTCACATAGAACATATTAGCTCCTAGACTTGACCTCACATCTAAACATAATTGCTTAAGAAAGATGAATTCCATAAAAACATGACTTTATATCATATAATATATTTATATGGTGGAAAAATCAACCATAGAATATCTCTTTCTCATTCAACTAATAACACCACCAATCATAGTGAAAACATATCCCCTAGTGGATCTCCTATTATCAACATCTGAGTCCCAATCAGAATCCTCAAATCCATGAATATTCATTGAGTGATAGTCCCTTTTAGATTTACCATGATAAAAAATGGAGTAATTAGAGGTACCCTACAAATATAGAAAGACCAAACTCAATATACTCATCTATTAATTTCCATGAAATAGCTAAGGACTTCCACCACTTATCCAATGTTTAGTCTTATATAGACCATGACATACATTAAGCTCCCAACATTGATAGAATAATATACTCTACCATATCCCCCACCCAACTAGAAGAAGTCAGGAACTACTCAAATATTAACGTAGTCCCCACATAGGAACAAACAAAGACGTACAAGCTAACATATTTAATCTCTCCAACATTGATTTCACACTCTTTCCCAACCAAATATCTATGTTACCTCTATCTCTTCTAATCTCCATAGCTAAGATGAATTTTTCAACCCCTATTTACTTCATATTAAATTATGCTAAAATTTGATACTTCAATGAACAAATATTTTTTTAAAAATTAATATATAATGCAATAATAAGGAATTTATCACTACCCATCTTATAATAGATGCAATGATCCAATTTGGACCGTCATAAATCCCAATCACAAAAAAGAATGTGAAAATTTAGGTACCATATCCTAGGAGAATTTTTGAGACCATCCAAATATTTTCTTCAACTTATAAACCAAAATTTCCTTACATTTTTGAATTTAGTGGTTTTTTGTGACATATAATTTCTTCCTCCAAATACCCATGAAGAAAATTCATCTTCACATCCATTTGCTAAACCTCAAGCTTAAATGCTACTACAAAGGGAAATAGAAACTAAATAGATGGAATCTTATAAATTATAGAGAGAATCTCGCCATAATCATTTCCCTCAAGTTAGGAATAGCCCTTCACAACCAATCTCATGTTATACTTCTAAACACTACCATCTAAATTGATTTTATTTTTAATATTCAATATTTATCATTTTTCTTTATTGCAAACATCTCCTTATTCATATCCACTCTCCAAGACTCGATATCATTCATGCCCATAGCCTACTTTATAGTTCTTGGTTCATCAATGTTAGTAAACAAAGAAAAATAAATATCTAATTAGGAGGATTATACTTGTCTAGTTATTGTTTATGTCAAGTGGACATCCTCAATAATTGAGATGGAGGTTCTACCTCCTCTTCAAAACTCTCTAAAATATTTGAGATCTCATCCCCTTCAAATCCTTTGTGAGATTTTGATTCAACTTCCTCAATCTCTTAAGGTAGCTAAACCACATCTTTCCTTTTTATCATTTTTTGGCTAAAATATAGTGGAAGAAGGCTTAGATTATCTAAATATAACAATTCTACTATACAAAAATATCTCAACAAAAAGATCCCAAAGCTTGAACCCTTTCACAAGTCAATAAGATAACCACTGAAGATACATTTCATAGCCTTTTATTTCAACTTTGACTTATTTTCCCTAGGCACATGAGCATATGAATCACAACCAAAAACTCTAAGATGTATCAATGATGTATTTTTCTTGACCACAACTCTATAGGTGTCTTATCAACAAGAGTTCGTGTAGAATACTTGTTTACTAGGTAGAAAGCTATAGTAACTAATTTTTCCCAAAACCTTTATTTCAAGATAGTCCCCCTAAGTATACTCCTAACACTCTTAATCAATATCATATTCATTATTTTTGCAACTCATTTCTATTGAGGGGTGTGGGTTGATGCAAGAAGTTGAGTCCACAAAAATCTCAAAAAGTGGAAGTGTTTTTGCTGTTTTTTAGAATTTGTCACACTTGGATTGAAAATTTGAGGCACTTACACAATGAATCTTTAACGAAGACAGTAATATAAAATTTTGAATTTTGAATCTAGTTTCCAAATATGTAATTTATTCAAATACCTAGATGATAGAAATTAAATTTTGATAGGAATGTATAAAAACCACTTTTTAAAAGTCCCTTTTTTTTACCTTACCATGCATGTGTATGGACACCACTTTTTGACCCAAATAAAATTATTTTTCTAATTCCTTTTGGGGAAAGATAGCTAACAACATAAATATTTATGAGGATTTTTTTTTGTAATTTTTTTTTAATATTATTTTTTTAATTGAATTTTTATTGGCCTTAATTGTTGTTTTTAAAAATCAACGTGTCGAACATGTAATTGGACTTAAACTAAACATTTTTTGAATATTTTTTTTTCATTGTGTAGATAATTTTTTGAATATTGATTCCATGTAAATTTTTTTACAAGAGACTTAACCAAAACAAAGTTATTAAAAAACAAAAAAGGACCTGATAATTCAAGTTTATGGGCTATTTTTCTTAGAAATTAATTAAAAAATAAAAAATATAATCCAATATTAATAAAAATTATATATTTGGAAACTAGACATTGTGTTCTCTAATAAGTTTTAATTTCATAGATTGATTCAAAAAATAAAATCATTGGCCATATTGCCAAAATTGGACATTTTTGTGGTTGAAACTTGCCCTCTTCGTGGACCCAACTTCTTACTTTTACCCACGTATGGAGTTGTCTAATGTACTAATATTTTATGATCCTTAAAAAAACTATCAAAATATGTTGAATAGAACTCACCACCATTGTTAGTCCTCAACATCTTAATCTTTTACCAATTTGATTATCTACAAGATCCTTAAACTCTTTAAATTGATTAAAGAATTTATATTTAATTTTAAGGAAATATACCCATTCCCTTCTACTATAGTTAGTTGTCAATGAATGAAACATAATAAATAGATTTTAAAATCAAAGGAACATTAGCAATACCAAAAACATCATAATGTATCAAGTCTAATACCATGGAATATTAATGAGAACTAAAATAAAGTTGAATATGGTTTTGTTTTCCATATACACAATGTTCATAACTATCAAACTCAAGGTTAGAATCATGTATCCCCTCAACAAATATTTTATTTTTCAAGGCCCTTAGATCCCCCTCACCTATGTGACCCATCCTTTGGTGTCATAACATAGCTTTATCTATAGGAATATTATTCTCTAGAGCATGATCACCCTTAGGTACCTATAAATCATGACCATTGTAAGTGGATAAAACTCCTATTTGTCATTGGCTTGAATGGTGAAGGTGAATATTCTATAGACCACTTCAGTATATAAACAAAATAACTATTATACTAAATTATGCATGTATATAGCTATAATAGATCACATATATCAAGACCCTTAGTAAGAACAAAATATCCTTTGACCATATTACACTATTCGCTTAATAAAATAACCTACATATCCAAATCATTCAATTTACTTACAAAAGTAGATTTCATGTCAAACCAAGGATATGCAATACACCATTGATCCCTTAACTCATCCATTAGGAAATTAAATTATGATTACACCATGGTCAATAATCTTCAACTAAGAATATTATCAAAGTTACATCTTCACATCATATTCTTTATATTTTGTAAATGAACCTCAATGTGAGGTCATGTGAAAAGATGCATCAAAGTTAATCAACCATGCACCTTCTTATGCATGTGTATTCAAGGTTGTGAGGGTAAGTGCAATCTAATGGGTCCACTTTTAGTGGGAGTGTTGAAAAATTACTGATAGGAATAGGTACTCGTTTCATAAAAAAAGGGTACCCATTTAGGATCAAGATTCTAAAACTAAATTTCTACTTGTATGAAATAAGTACTCATTTTGATTTTTAAAATGGATACCCATTTCATTTTGAAATGGTTATGTTTCTATTTACATCATATTCTCACTCCTTTTTAGAATGGATACACATTTCATATAAAATTTGAAATTTGAAACCTTTAGTTTTTTTTTTAAGGATTGGAAACCCAACCCTCAACCATGGACTCGCAAGTACAATGCCATGAAAACAACAAGAGAAAAACTAACTTTAACAATATCATTGAGAAAAAAAAATCATAATTTTTTGATGAAATTAAAACCCATTATAGATGACAATGTCTAGCTTTCAAATATGAAAAAAAAATATGATTGGAATTATTTTTCTATTTATTAATTAATGTGTGAGGAAACTGGTCCATAAACTTGAAATGTCAAGTATTCATTTTTTTAATAATCTTTAATTTTTGAAGTATTTTTTAAAAATATACATTTCATCAATCTAGACATCATTATTTACACAATGAAAATAATAATTTTATGATTAGTGTAGCTCAAATTATGTTTTTTGTATACAAGGGGTTTTCAAATAGGGTCAATAAAAAAATTAATTAAAAATATATTTTAAAAACTCTTAAAAATTCACTATAATACACATATTTCCCCAAAAGGAATTCAAAAAATGATTTTAAATTATGCTTGTTATACACATGCATGTTATGGCCCTAAAAAAGTGACTTTAAAATTTTGATTTTGGCCATCCTATTCAAAATTATCTTGTATCATTTGGGCATTAGAATAAATTATATATTTGAAAGATAGAATCAAAATATTGCATTTCATATTACAAGAATTCCTTAAGATCATATGTGTAAGCGCTTTAGAATTTTGACTCGAAGTATGACAAACTTTAATTTTTAGGAAAAACACTTCCACTTTTTGGCCAAAAAGTGAACCCAAATTCTTGTACTTACCTATGAAAATGAATTGCCACCATCTTAGGAGGAATTCTCATTATAATTATCAAAATATCCTTTTTATTTTTATTTTCCTCCTTACAATGTCTTGTATAATGGATAGTCTTGTTGTAGTTCTAATATTTTTCCTTAAACTTACCCAAATATTTAGATCTCCCATAGTATTTAGATCTATACTTGTCTTTCTTGTTGTCATTCTTAATTTTTTTTCTACCATGAATAGCTATGGCCTCCTTGGAAAATTCAAAAATATCTTTTTACATCTCTTAAAAAGGTAATAGTTCCACCACCTCATCCATTTTAAATTTGGTGGTGATGCTCCCAATATCCATAACAAGATGGTCCCATGAATCTAGAAAAGGACACAAATAACTCATGTAATGATCCTCATCCTTCATTTTTAATCTAATGAAGTGAAACTAGGTAACGACCATGTTAAAAAAATGTAAGTGTTCAACCATAGAGCCACCATCCTCCATCTTGAGGGTATACAACTTATCTCACATAAAGAGATTTTTTACCAAAGGTTTATCTTGACATAAATCTCTTAATTTATTCTAAATAAGTGTTATAGTGGTCTCTTCATGTACATATAAAAAAAACAAATTAGCTAAAGATATTATAATGCAACTCTTAGCTTTTTTCATTTTATCCCAATCTTCTTATGACATAGTAGTAGATTTGGATTTAGATATTATAGCCCATAGATATCTATCCATGAAAGTATCCTCCAAATTAAACTTCCAAAGCTCATATTTTGTGCCTAAGAACTCCATTTTTATTTTGGATGTGCTTGTCATCTCTTCCTATAGTAAAATGAAACCCTTTTGTGCAAGATCCCACTCAAATAAAGATTAATACAAAAATTCTCTACCCAACACCTAGAATCTAAGTTGATCAAGATTTAGTACCAAATGAAAGGAAGTAAGGTACATGGAAAAATTTCCTCAACTAATCTTAGAGGAGAGTATTGTGCAAATTTTAGATCTTTACAATTATAAAAAAGAGAAGCACATATAAAAGATAAATAAAATCATAGCAAAGTGTACATGCAAAAAACCCTTTTGGGAGAAGAAACCTACACTCTGAAGTATCCCAATGTATTATACAATAATCTAAAAAGTTACAATACACCCGTAATTCAAGCCTTTAAATGAGTATCATTGTAATGCCCCGCCAAGTAACCCTAAAGGAATTTGTAATTAACGACTTAAACGAACCAATTTTTTTTTTTAATAAAGTGTAATTAAGATACACATTCACTTACTAATTAACAACAACCTCTAAGGCTACAAGGTTGGGATTACTTAACCCCACACATACATCTTGCATATAACCATAGCATTAAATAACTTTAAGCAATAAGTATTACATCAACATAAATGTATAACATAACATAATGAGATAACCATCCAAGAAACAATTTTCATAATCATTAACATAATCAATAGTTACATCTCTCATTCCTAGAATGAGGAAATAGTACAAAAGTGTTACAATTAAATAATTTCACCTCATAAACATAAGAGGGATAAAATAACTTATACAAATAGAAATATTACAATGCTTGAATTTAAAACAAGAATCTGCGAGTTGTCCAACTGGATGTCTCGCCACCAAGTACTGAAGATAAATGGGAACCCAATGATGTACGGTGCATGTTCCACCCAACCAGGTGGTACCCGAAGGCCCACCCCCCATGCTAGGAGATAGTAACAATGTAACATGGACAAATATCTACAACCTCTAACCAAAGGCAATCTCATATTGACATAACCAAACAAATGCACTAAACAAGAACAACTCTCACATCACTGACATAGGTCACATTGCATCCAGACATAAAATAGATCAAGTATGTTCAGAGAACCATACACATAAAACAAATACGAACTATTTTCCTAGACAAAGTGTCATCACACAGCTCATAATGAGTCACCCTTAGCGAATCTTCATAGGCTTCGGTGTTCCTAGTGACCTCTACCGACCCTCGGCCCTCATACTTACTAATGCGAAATCAAATACCTCTCGTACTGACAAGATAGATGACCTTGCCATTTTAGGCCTTCCCACTCATTCCAAGCCTAAACAAGAATTTGCGACTATGAGTGAGGCTAGAACTTATCTTTTTAGTGAGAAGTATTCCCAAAATATTAGTACAATTTTAGTTATCACTTGATTAAACTACTTCCAAAGGTTACCCAATCTTACCTCTTACGGGCTCTAGCCCCTATTAGAAGCCACTCTTCTATTCGACAACACACAAACAATCTAACCAACAAGGGAATCACAAGTACACACAACCTAGGCTCATAACCACTCCATCACAAGGAGGAAACAATAATGAAACTCACTCCAAACAACTTGGAGGAAACAAAACACATAGTCCACTCCTTCCAAAGGAGGCACAAATCTTCCCCATTTGTGGAAACTGGGTAAATTACTGAAAAGACACCATGCACTACCTAAGGGAAAAACAACTGGTTGACATAATGAATTGACAACCCTCATCCTCTAAGATCCTTTGGAAGACTTACAAATTTGGACTATCACTTAACCCATATCCCGAAACACAACTTGATGAAAAGGTTACAAAAAGCATTCAAGTCATAGTTCAAATCTAATATTAGGATTTCCTAAATCCATCCTCAATCAATAGGTAACATTGACAAAATCAAAGACACAATAACTGGGTTAACTCAAATATTCATATAACCCTATTACCTCTTTTATTATTGGAAGTCTAAAACAATTAAACTCACTTCCCTTTACGAAATACAGAGAAATGAAACATTTAAGGCAATCACAAAGAAATTGCTATTTTTGGATATACTAAATCCATATCCCTTTCATATTCTATGCACAATAATATAATTTCCCTAATAGAAAATAAATAAATTAAAATAACTAATTGCCTCTTCAATATAATCAATTCCTAAATTTACTTTTAAAGACAACATAAATCCATGCAAGTAAACCCTTTCCATTTTCTAACCAAATCCTATATCTCCCCAACTTTCCATTTAAAACATGTAATTTATAAAATATCTTTTTCCTTATCATCTAACCATGCATTCAAATCTTATCTTTTAAAAATCTCCATGCAAAACTCAATTACATGCGTCTAAATAAAACAACATAAAATATTGCATATACTCCCAATAGAAACTACTCATGTAATATATACATTAAATATATATCCATATATTTAACTATATATATACATTCATTATAATATCTATTATCTTTTACATAGTATCCATTCGATGTTTTCAAATATAATTAAATCTCTATTATTAATATTTCATAAAATACATATATACATTATATATAAATGTATATATATATTTATTATTGACTTTATATAATATTTAATTTTGAATTTCTTTTGGAGACGGGTGGAATTGTACGTAGGTTTAAAAGAAAACAAATATAAAAAAAACTTTTATTTCATTGGGGAGGGGTCGGTTGTAGTCGAACCCCCGCCCCACTCCATGGCGCGGCCTCCCCAAAGGGGCAGCCTCCCTCCACTTGGTGGAGGGCATTGTCCTTGAGACACTCGCACCCTCCAAGCAAAGGGGGCAGTGGGGTGTGCATAGCACCCCCACCCACATGCCATCACAAAAAAAATACAGCGAATAAAACAAAATTCGTTTTTCCACATTTTTTATGAGTTCTTTAACTCTCTTTTTTTAACTGAAATTCGTTGGCTGTACGGCAGCGAAAATAAATTCAATACAGTATTTTTTAAAATAAAAACTATATATATATATATATAATTCATATGTATATATATAATATATATATATAAACGGATTTAACATAATAAATAAATTGGGGAAATTTTGTGAAAACATTCACCTACAGGTGAAATTATGCAATTTTTCCAAAGAACAACCCAAAATTCATAGAGGTTTAAAACTAAATCTTATAATCAATTTTCTCAAATTCATAAACAATAAAAGAACAAGAAAACTAAAAGGAATCTAAGATATAACCAAAAGTTTTCAAATCCTCTAGTTTTCTCCACCACAATTTCTACAGTGAATTAAATCTTCTAAAACAAATCTAAATGTGTTGTTTTACCCATAAGTTTGATTTAATAAAGAAACTACCAATTTCCTCAAATAAACTAAATTCTATAGAGGTTTTACAATTTCCTTGAAGAAATTTCACGGGAATAACAAAAGCTTCAAAATTTATTTCTTTATTTTCTTTCTTCTAATAACAAATTATTTTATAAAACAGATGAACCTATTCTTTAATCACTACAATTTTGAAAGCAACAAAGAACAATATAAAAACCACAAAAGAAAACCTGAGTCAAGAAGCTTCAGGAAATAGAAATTTTGATGCAGAGCCTCCTCCAAAGATTCCACAGTTTCTCTTCAACAGTATAGTGATTCCAATCAAGAAAGCAATCCACAAACACAACAGAATTTACCAGAATCTCTCAAATGCTATTCTACAGCCAAGAATTTCCCCAAAACCATTCTCTGTGTAATTTTTCCCAAAAATATCCTCTCACACCTGAAGAAACTTTTTCCTCTCCAAAATTCTCTTCGTGAATGAATTTGCAACAAACTCTTCTAATTAATTAAAGTTACACATGTTGGCATATTGAAAATATCTTCAACAACCAAATCTAATATTATTTAATTTATTAATTTCAGATAATAAATTAATTCCAAAAATTGAAAACTAATTTCCCAAATACAAATTTAATTCCAAATTCTAATTTAATTCCCACTTAATTGAAATAAAATTCCAAAATGAATTAAGTTCTTTTCTTTCATTTAATTTTCTTAACCTCACATTTAATTAATTAATTTAATTATTTAATAATTAAATTCAACCCCATGGATTAAATTTAATTAATTAAATAGATTAAATTTAATTAATTAATTTAAAGAATAAATTCTATCAACAATGTATAATTTTGATTAAATTACCATCAACATAATTTAATGCAATAATTTTAAGTATTTATTTCCAAATCAAGAATCCCTTTAGAATTAAATAAGATTAAAGCAAGGCAATCAACAACTCGACACACACAACTGACGACACACTGTGGCTAGGGTGTAGACTTGACACAAGTTACCTAGCTACTATCTCCCGTTCAACTTAACCATTGGATTGACACACTCAGACCTGTGAAACCAGGTGGAGTCAATGTCATGTACCTGCAACTTGAAAACCAAGTAAACCACAACATATAATATAAACAACATAAAATACACACCGTGAAGAGGAAATCACGGAATCGTAGGGTGCTCGCAAGTGAGTGATGCGAACCCGTCCCCTTCACCAATACACTCATCATAACTGAAATTTTTGTCTTACTCAATAATCTCATATGAAATCACATGTTATTTCTACTAACATCGTTACACCAATTAAATCATGTAAACTAAAGCACCAGATAAACTAAATCACATCACATTATAGTTTGTCGCTCTATAAATAGTGATCATATACACACACAAGAAAAAGTATCTGACTAACCAGAAACATAAATCAAAGCAAAAACCAAGACACACTGCCCAATCTAGAAAGCAAAATGAAGGGGCGTTACAATCACCAACTAGAGATCTAGAGTAATTATAATAGTATAATCTTAACTACAAAATTGATATCCTATACCTCCATCTCAAGCACCATACAAATAGAAGTAGTAAAAGAAATCATAAAATGGTAATTAAAAAAATATGAGCTAAAACCACCAAAAAGTGGCACCCAAATCCCAAAATGAGTTTGCATGCTAAATATAGCATATTACTTCCACCTAGCACAACCATTTCATAAACCACTCACCAAATTGAATTTCATATATTTTCTTCAATTTCTCCACTCAAAGATGTCTTATGATATGTTGTCAAACATTCCCTATTACATCTTCTTTCTATGTTATATTTTTACATGTCTAATGTAGGAGGTAAAAATTCTAGAGGTCATAACTTTCAATTTGAGATGCCATTTGGGATCTTTTTTACAATAAAAATAGAGCTTGAAAAAATCCATGCAACAAGAATATTTGGAATTAATTTTGAAAAACCTAGTATTTTTATTTTGGCTAAAACAAAGTCTCTAGTAGGCAAGTGTACCAAAATTGGGGGTAAAAAAGTATCCAGATTAGAAATATTAACAATAATGGAATCATGTTTGTAGTGTAGGAAATTGTATACCTACATTATTCACACTATGTTTGGGTCACTTAATTTATTGGACTTAATTAAGCTTCTAATTTTCCAAATTATGCATTCCAAAGCCTTATTTTTCTCATTTTCTGAAAGGGAAACCTATATTTAATTACTACAATTAATATTTTAATCACCCTGAAATGAATGTGACTTAGATTTTTGGGTCGAGACCCATTCACTCAAGGGTGAATGCATCCTCCTTAGGTCCTAGGTCCCAAATTTTAAAATGTTTTTGGCAGTATTTTAATGATTCAAATTTCATATGCAATTGTCAGCTTTTGGAATCTATTTTTTCAATAAATTAGATAAACACCTATAAATGCATAGTATTTTTATCAATTCAAATCTAAGCAACATCATCTAGCAGGAGCATACTTTTTGGAGACTTCTTATGAGCAAATATTATTGTTAAGAGCATTTAAGAGTAGGCTTTTCAGTCATTTGTTTCAGCATTCAAGATCCTATCATCATGTTCAAGCTTATGTGTGTTCATGTCATCTTGTGAAGGCTAATATGCATTGTTGATCCTAAAGCATCCAAGAATTTAAGCATCTAACAAATCAAGCAAAGCAAGATCTAATTCCTTGGAGTGATGTGTTTGAATTCAATCCTCTAAGGGAAGCCATTAAAGGTTTGTTGAGTTGTAGCAAGCAAGTGTTCATTCATCATTCCTTCCATTTATCAGTTATCATTATCATTCTATCAAGGTTTAATTACCAAACATGGGGTTTGACTAAGGAAAACCCCATTCAAAACAAACAATTTTTCCTCTCTTTGTATGTGAAGATTATAGGTGAAGGAAGGACTGAAAGAATCTCAAAGAGCAATTTTGCAACACTGCATAAGTTGTCACCATTGTTGTCAAGCCACATAAACTCGATTAAAAAATTTATTTCCAACTTTCTGATAGTGGGACCTATACCAAACTGAAGCTAAGATCCAACATCAGAGGATTGTCAAATATTTTTCTAGACACCCTATTGAGGACCCATTCGCCCTAGGGAAAACCTATCCTCTAGCAATGCTCAAAACCAAATATTATTCATTAGGTCTAGTTGCATCAAATCATTTCCACTTAATTCCAAATCCTACTATCTTAAAGGAACTAGAGATTTAGGTCTAATTGGCTCACCTTAGGGTTGAAAGTCAATCTCTACACCTTGCAATCTCTTAGTTTCAATGAAATTTGGGAAGAGGGACACCATTAGTTCCTAATTTCTTTATATGAAGGACCTAGGACACCCCATTTTAAACATTCCCCCTTTTCCCAACATTTCAATGTTTTACCAAATGTGTATGTGTTATGGTTTGGTGAACACTAAGCCATAATGCATGCATGTTATGTAGCTCATAAAGGAAAAAATGACTTCATTTTCTAATATTTTAAGTGTCATAATTGACTAGTGCATATGACATAAAAAAAATAAAATTTAATACCGAGCAATGCATTACCAAGTTTTGCCTAATTTTTTCTTCCAATACGCATCATAGGAGAGGTAAGTGATCAATATTTTCCTTTTTTTAATCAAATATTATTTAAATTGTTATAAATTTTAATGTTTTAGAATTCATTTATGATTTTTTACCATCTCCACTAAATCTTAATCCATAACTAAATTTAGATAAGGAAATACCTTAAAAGAACTCCCCATCATCTAAGTCTCCTCCAAAACTTCCAAAAAACCTTAGAGAAAGCCAAGAGGATTTATTAGGGTATTTAGAATAAAATAAATTATAAATGATATAATTGGTTTCAACATTAAAATCATCTGTATCAAACACCCACCATGCATCACTTTTTTTTATCATTGGAAGCAATTATGAAGCAATTTGACTAAGTGATAAATCAAATTATTAATGGAAAAACCATAGAGATGGATGCCACAAATTTTACATTTTAAAGTTATCATATGATGAGGTAAAAAAACAGATTAACAAAAAGCCTAATTTGTGCTCTTTTTACCAATATAAAAATTGATGCACCCATTTTCATGGCATTTAAGAGATTCCCTATCCATTGGTGTAATCACAATGATATAAAAAATAATTTTAGGATAGGTGGTGGATTTCCTTTGACCAACCTCCTTAAAAAAACCATGAGGTGCCCCTATATTTTTTGAGAAAACTTTACTCTAAGTTTTTACTTCATGAAATCCCTAATTATTTTGATATGATAGAATTTAAAGGTAGAGACAAAGGCTTTTCCCGAGATAGAGTGGGAGCTTGTAGATTATAAAATTGACAAACAAAGATTTCTAGTCAAAAAACTATTTATCATATGATGATGTCATAAGTTATTAATGAGGATATGGAGGTGTAGACTCTCTATGAAATAGCTAGCCTATCAAACACCCTTATATATTATGGTACATAGATATTCCAATCTCATGGTTTAGCAGATAATAGTGTTGTGAGAGCATCTCGTTCTACTAATGTGACTTACCACTTGTGTTATAGCTTCTATCAATTATGCTCTAGAGGAGACCATGATCTACATGGTGGAGAGGGTGCCACCTCCAATAAGTGAATTCATTTTCATTATATGTGTATTGGGATCTTATGGGATGATCAAGTGATACATGGAATTGAATTACATAACATGGTGATCATAAATGATCTAGTACATGGTTTATTCAATGAGGATGTAGAGGCATTTTAATATAAATTTAAAATATATATTTTATACTTTTTACTTTAAATTTGGATATGTAAATTAATTTTTAATCAAATAATTAAATTAAAAATATTAACAATTATATATTTTAGGTTCTAGAATCATAAAGTGCTATGTCATCTACCATTCTACCAACAAGTATTATGGTCATGTCTATGTTAGAAGTAAATTTTTAATATATCATAGTTTTTTATAGTTAATTAATAGTTATTTTATATGTAAAATGATATTGAATATTTTAAAATATAGTTAGGTGGGAATTACACCATTATCCAACATGCCTATCAGTAGTGCCAACTGTGGCATTAGATTTATTGAGGTACATTATATCATATTTTAAACTTTTATTCTACAAAATTTAATATTATTATTTATGTTGTACTTAATTTTTCTAGTTAAATATATTATTGTTTATTTAGTTGATGAGTTTAGTTGTCACACCTCCTTATATATGGTAAAACATTAATTTGGTGTTGTTGCTTCTATCTCATCATCAATTTGTCTAATATAGGTATTAGTATGAAAACATACATTTAGTTATGATTATTTTCTCCAAATTGACATCATTAAGTATTTGTAACTATTTGACATATCCGAATTCTATTATACTACAGAGTGATGTGAGCTCCCTAGTTTAAGGACATGCCTCTCTTGATGATGTTGAGCATCAAAAGAAAGAACAACTATACTACCAATTTTTTGTGTTAATTATGTTAAGGCTAGTCAAAATAAAAAAAATTATTATAGGAGATCATAATGGTGCAAGTTGCCAAATAATTTAGATATTTAAGGTTCACACTCAAGTAAAGAAAAGAGAGGTTGAATATTTGCATTATCGTATTTTCTACATGGAGGAAGATATTTTGTATGCCTATATGGTGCATTAATTTTTTTTGTTTAGATTGACTATATTTTTAGCGTAAGAGAAAATGTTGGCCTCATAGTATTGTATTACATTATGTATTCTTTCATAATATTTTTGAGATAAATAGAAATATTTTATACATATTAGAGATTAGATGGTTTAATAGTTTGAATAACACTTAGAGTGTGATTATGAATGGTTTAAATTTTTATATAGTATTTATGTACATCAACAATGAAAGCAATAAAATATTGTTAATTCTTTATTGAATCATGTTAATCGTCAATTTAGTTCTAATTCTATATTTGACTATTATTTAATGTATATGATGAAATTATTTTCTTCCCCTCTATCTATATCCCTATCTTTCCCTCTCTCTATCACTATATATCTTCATTTTTGCCTCACTCCCTCCCTCTCTATCAGCATATATATCTTCTCCCCTCTCTATCTCTAAGTCTCTTTGTACTTGCTCTATCTATCAGGCTCTCCCTCTTCTTCTATATCCTTCTCTACTATCACACCAAATTTCTATAGCCCAAAAGGATCAAGACCCTCTGACAATGAAATAAGACCTCCACTAGAATTCACTAGCCCACCTTGACATGTTTACACCTTTTTTAGGTCCCATGAGGTACAAAAAGGAAAAATGAAACTTGGAGCCATTGCACTAAATACCACTAAGATATTTCACAAGAATACATCCATTTATAGTAAGTTCAAACCACATGGAGTTGAGGGAAACTAAGATAGGTTACTTTGTTCAAACCTAAAATCCATGTATAGGTACAAATGAAACATTCCTAGGTGCTATAATCTTGAGAAATGCTATGTCAAATTTTGACACTTTTTTACTCTTAGGTCTCTTAAGTGACTTTATTGGATTTTGGTAGCCCAAAAATATTGGGACCTTTGATGATGAAATGAGGCCTCCAATATAATTCATTGGACCAACAATAACAACCTTAGTTTCTGATGAGAGCCATCTATGTCCCATTTTATGGCATATTTTAGCCTATTTTCATATGCCTTCATACCCATTCCCACATTCCATTTTTGTTCCATATCATATCATTTTACCATTTTATGTTGCATATGGTTTAATATATATAAATAATATTTAATTTAGTTTTTAGATAAAATATGTCAATAAATAATATCATATTATATTTACTAATATTTCTTCCACCATGTCAAGAAAATATATATATTGTAGCATGCAAATTTAAGGGTGCAAATCTTCCTGTCACTTTCTGGTCAAGAACTTTTGTGTGTTACTTTCTTACCCACAATTTATTTTTGTCATCTTTTAAAAAGATGACATCAGCCTCCAAGGTGGTGTTAGTTACCTCTTCGGTGCCAAATCTGAATAAGCACAAGAACCCATGAGATTATTGATAAATAAATCTAAATGGAGATGCAAATTCCAGTTATGTAAAGGAAACCAAAAACCTTCTATTTTTCACTATTTATTGTAACAAGACAATGTTTAATTCATGGTCCATAAAAAATGGAGCAAAGTACACTCAACTGAGGTTCCACATGCACCATTCTATAAACTGATTGAAATGGAAGGAAACCCATGGTGGAAGACATGCTTTCTAGCTGGATAATAACAAAGATATTCTCGTCTCCTATTTTTGCTCACTGCTATAACACTGGTGGAAGACATGCTTTCTAGCTGGATAATAACAAATATATTCCCATCTCCTATTTTTTCTCATTGTTATAACAACACTATTTTAATTTGTGGATTAGAAATCCATTTTTTTCCTTCTACTTTGTTTTCCATGGGCCAAAACAAACTTATTCTATTTCACTTTGTTATTATTTTTATAAGCATGACCTCTATATATACGGTCTGCTATAAAACAGTGAGAGAATATTATATCCAAATTATTATATCATTTTTTATAATAATAATAAAAATGTTTCCTCTTATCAAGGCAACATAGAAAGGCTCTCGTCTCTTCTCACCTAAAAATCACAGAGAAAAGGCCCACTCCCTAGTGAAGCATGGTGGCATTTATTTATTTGTATAGTTAATAATTTTGTGCGTTCTTTATTTTCTATGTTATTTAATTTCAATAGCTTTCAAACTTTAGTAGTCATGTGATTTAAATTCCAACATCTTTATTATAGTTCGTTTTGATAGAACATTTTGTGATCTAATTTTGGAATGCAATATTTCATTACAATTTGATTTCAGTATTTTAAATTTGGTAGATTTTGTTTTATTTTCTATCAATAAACTATTGATTGCTATCACAAACTATTCTTGTTATAGTTAGTAGTTCTTGGTACGATTCTGACAGTAAGACATAAACCAAAAAAAATCAATTCGATCTCTAGTCTTTTGTGTGTTCTAGCTACATTTCATGCCCACTTAATTCACTTCTTTCCTCCCTCAAGTATACTTCTGCAACACCTCTCACAAGCTTACAATCCCTAGATTGACACTTAGACCAAACTGAAATCTTTCTTATTCTTTACCCCAGTTTTTGCCTATCAATTTCTACTACGTAATATGATATGTTTCTTCTTTGTAAATATTTGGACCATTATCCAAGTATGTTATCTTAAATTTATTCATTACCTATGTGATAGAGATAAGGATCTATGATATTTATATATGATTGATTCCAAATCATTTAGGAAAACCTAGTCATTCTCATTAATTTTCTTTAGTATCATGGAAGGTCCAGTTTTCTTCGATTTCAATTTCTTATAAGTGCTTTGAGGAAATATTTCTTTATGCAAGTAAACCATGACTTGTTCACCCGCTTGATACTCATTTTCTATCTAATGTAAATTTTTATTTATTTTATATTGTTTATTGGTTATTTTTAGTTTTTCTAACATGTTGCACATCCTATATTTTCCTTACATAATCTACTACATCTTGGCTAACCCATCTCCCCTCTAGAATATTGATTAGATAACCCACTCCCTTAGGACTGATTCTAAAAAATATAGAAGGGATAATTACCAACATAAGTATCAAATTTGAAATTGAAATAAAACTTTGTGTCAAAACCAAATCCCAGTGCCTTGAATTCTCACTATCTAGGCTTTGAAGCAAATTGACAAACTTCCCACCTCTATTTACCAATCTATCTAAGGGTAATAGATTGAACTCTACTTTATTTTTTTTAAATCGATATTTATCTATAAATTATTATAAAACTAACTAAGAGACCTTTTATCCTATTCAATTATGATAGTTCTATGCATTCCATGTAAGAACGCATATATTTAATAACTATTTTTCTTGCATAAATATTCTTCTTACATGTAATGAAGTAGGATATTTTATAAAATTGGTCCATAACAAAATAAAATAAATCATTACATCTTCGATCCCAAGAAAAAATCATTATAATGCCATTACATGGTCCTTTAGGTATTGGTAAGGGTTTATGAAACTGAGTGTTCTACAACCCACCTTTAAAAAGTTAGAAAACACCATGTATAGAAATAAACTTAATTGAGGAAAAAAATGCAACTTACATAGCTATAATTCTTTTCCCTTCCAAAGTAACACCCCAATCCATTTGAATTCATCTACCTAATAAATTTCTCTTTCCTAGATCAAATGGGAATAATGGGGATCCATAAAAACCAAACTAATAATTATTTATCACAAAACTATTTTCATGTATATATAAGATTATTGAGATCATCAATAATTTTACTAAAGTGGGGATTGCTACACCCTTAATATTAGAGTATACATGAGTTATGAGTAGTCAGCTTGTGGCTACCTTAACGCTTAATTAAGTCATATTATCATTATTAAATATTTTTATTTAGGTTGGCCTAAGGCTTATATATGGTTATCTAGGTTAGCCTAGGTGATATCCTAGGCATAAGTAGGGTATATATACAAGGTAGTGAGTCTTATTTGATCATCAAATTATGAATTGTGTTTTCATTGGAGATATTTGGAGGTTTTACCCTTCAAAGTGACTTGTTATTCCTAGTTATTATTAATTATTTATAGCATATTTTATATTATATCTTCTCTTGTGAAATTTATTTCATTACAAGTGGTATCAAAGAATGATCTTGGCACTGTGAAGGCAAGGTATTTTTTCCAATTTTGGAGGTCATTTTGTGAAACACATATCTCTTAGATTTTGGTGAATTTTTGTCTAAATTTTAAAGGGTTTATGAAGAAAATATTAAAGCATCTACAATGTAGATTTCAAAATGATTAGAGCCTTATTAAGGTATTTATTGCCAAATTAGGGTTTCTACCAAATTCTTGGGAAGACTCTGTCTCTCAAGTTTGGGTGAATTTATTCATTTTTTTCAAGAATTCATAGAAGCGGCTACAATTCAAATATTAGAGTAATTTAAGTAGAATTAATCAACTTATTGAAAAATTAGGGTTTCCAAAAAAGTTCATTCTCAAGGCTGCAAATCTACTAATTTATTATCTATTTTTTTGGGTAATTGTTATTTTGGCCCTAGTGAGTTATAGTAAAAATTTCATGTCATTTAGGTTTTATTTGTGTGATTTATTACAAAATTATATTTTTCCATCATAACAAGGCTTGCAACAAGAAGCAAAAAAAGTGTTGTCACACCTAGAAAATCTCCTAATAAGGATGATGAAATAATTGAGGATATTACTCCTAATGAGGAAATCAACAAGGTTAAGGAAGATATTTCATCAATGAAGGTGAAGATGAGAGGGGATATGGATTGATTGCAAGGATATATGCATTGCCTCAGATGAGATATATTAGACATACAAAGCATGTTAAATTCTTATATAAATGGAATAAGAAAGGACATATCAAGAAACCAAGGTGAATCATCTAGGTCAAATAATCTTGATCCAAATTTTAATACTCATATGGGATCTAGGAACTTGATACCAATGGTAGATATGTGCAAGTTTGTGAAACGAACCATTCTAATATATCTATAAACACCATAATTTTTTTCTTATTATTTTTCTTAAGTTATTAAGTGTTCATTCATTTGTAAACTCGGGTACTTCTATCCATGCAAGATAAGAATCCATCCATCCGGGATAGGCATCCAACCATATACAGGTTAGGCATCTTGTCCATACGGTACAAGATTTCATCTATCCATCTAGGATAGGCATCAACAAAAATGGGGTGGGCATTTATCCATAAAGGATAGGAATGTTCTTTGGCTAGAAACTTAGACTCATCGGGTTTATCTGAGTCTTGAATCACTCTCTAAAGACTAAACTCCCTTAGTGGGAATGCACTAAGGTCCTCATCTTTAGGAGGATATATATAATTTAAATAATTAGCTTAAGTCTAGCCTTAGAATTTGACCTAAAGCCTCAGGGAGTCAAGCAAATCCATCTAATATTCCTTCTGAGTATACAAAGAATATATTTTAGCTTAAAACTTAGGTAGATATTTTATCCATTCCCTTAATCAAGAAATTCTCTTGAATTATTAAACTTGTATTATTGATCAAATTAACATAATAATTATTAAATATTCCCTAAACCCCATCCTCAAACACCCAAGCATTGGGAACATCCTTTGTTTCACATAATGTCTACAAAACCTAGTTCTAAACGGGATCAAGGCATAAAATATGTAGTTACATTTTCTACTCTAAGTTTGATGTGAAATGTTATGTGGATACTCAACCCTTTTGAGGGCCTCTTTTCCCTAGACAGTTCTTCGTTGGCTGCCACCCACTCAAGCGAAGCAGAGACAAAAACCTAGAACTCATGTCTACTTGTAAACACCTAATTTGGGTGTTTTATATGTCATTTAAATTAAAATAATTTTACATATGGTGCATCTTCAATTTTCTCATTTAAAAAGGTTACTAGTTTTTTGTATTGGGTATAATATTTCAATACCTAAGCATTTAAATTATTATATCTTAAATACAATCAATTTCATAATTGTTTCTATCAATTCTGGCTACAATAATAACTAGATCACATATAAATTAAAAAATTGACTACTCTTTTGAAATAATTATATTGTAGTTACAATATTAATAACAACTTACCCTTGCTTGAGTGTGATTTCCAAAGTCCATACTTATTAATAACTCTTGATAAAATATTCTCTACACTTATATTTCATATGCAACTTGTGTTACTCCATTCATAAATAACTAATTATAACTTTAATATTTTAATATCTAAAGGGTTCAAATTGGTATTTAACAAACAAATTATACACCATTTTCTAACCACCAAAATTTCACCCTTCTAAAATATTGATTAGACCTAGACTTACATATAGAAAAAATACTTAACTTCAAATTTCAAACATATCATGATAATCATTAAAAATAATATAATACGAATATAATTTATGTATCATTTTATTGACTAAAATTTTAGTCATTCTAACATATCAACTAGATGATATTTAAGTATTATGCTATAAAAAATAATATAATTCAATCTTCTAAAGCTTTAAAAATTGTATCTAATGATATCTTACCTCTAATAGAACCAACATCACTTCCTCCACCTTGGACCACAACCAAAGAATAAAATATCTAGATCAACTCATTATAACAGTGTGTAGCATGATAAAAGTTATGTCCACCTAAAAAATCATATCCATGCATTAAGCCATATACCTTCCCATCCTATTTCATATTACCACATTTGAAATTATACCACTTAAATATTTATTCAAAATAATATATAAAGAGTGAGTAAACTCATTGCTTACTAAAATGACTTGCAAGAACTTATATATATTAGTACTTCACAATATTTTATTCTATTCAAAGATGAGTTTAAACTATGCACTAACTACCATACACAAATTTATTCAAGGACTAGATAGTAATTTTATGTTATCCTTAAAAAAATTAAAAACTATAATGATCAATTTAATTACTGGTTAACTTCATCGTCACTAAAATAAACTAGGACTAATTGATTCATATTTAATAATGAAATAATATATATTTATGTCAATTCTTAAATCAAGGACTAAATTTCTACCGCCTATTCCATTTTACTCTTAAGATGGCGATATTTGTTAATTATCATCAAAGACTCAAATATTTATAGCTATATAAATCATATTATGTAATATTTTATCGGGACATTTACATAAAATAGTTTGTATGAGAAGAGAAGGAATCTTATTCATCTACTTATAAAAGTTATTAAGGCACAAAGGAATAGACCCTAAGGGTTTCACTTATTTAGCTAATACATAAACATGTTATAGAATTAGTCTTCCTTATCATCCCGAGAAGAAAACCAAATCCATAAGTTGAGAGTTCTTTAGTAAATAAGGAAATTTAACTAGCTTACATAATACTCAAGATGTAATAAGAGTTAAAGGCTCTTACCAAGTTATCTATGTATTTATTAGAATGGATTCATATATAGAAAGAGTATATACACACACTTGAGTCAAATGATATAAATCATTCATTCATTAAGATCAATTAAATAAACTAGGATGATGATGTATATTTTAGTTTTAGTCTACAGTTTTCCCTTTTACAATAACAAAGATGAATAAAATAGCATCAACTTGATTATTATGTAAAATTAATAAATATTCAATCAATAACTAAAAATTATTAATGATAACCTAAGCATAAAATACTATTAATTACCAACCAATGACTATTGCATGCAAAGAGTAGTAACATGATAATTGATGAAAAAAACTAATTAATACCATCAAATGACAACATTAGTAAAGGGGAGAGATGAAATAAATACATTCATTTTCTTGATCTTAGTTCTATACAAGAATATAATACATGAAGAAATATATATATCTAACTTGATAGCTCATGCTATTAGGTATTTAACATTAGGAAAGTAAGAAAATGTCACATACACCTATTAATAAATATTATTTCTAATATGATCTAGTATAAATAATTAAATATTTATCTAATTACTCATTTCAATATACACAATTGTATTTATTCAAATACATTTAAACTATGTACAATAAACCCCATTTATCCTCAAGCAGTCTACATAAACAAAACAGTCAATCCCACTTAACATTCTACCTATTTGCGACCTGTTTAGAATATCAATCTTGTTGGCTCGCATATTATTATTTCTATTAAACTAGATTTATACAGACAATGATATTATTTAAATCCTTCAATATTTTATTTTTTTGGAATAGTAAAAGTGAATTAGGATTATGTGGAAAGCGAATAGTAAAAGTGAATTAGGATTATCCTTCAATATTTTATTTTTTAGATTATGTGCAGTCATCAAGTTCTATAACAAGGGAAGTAGTGTGGAAAAGTCCCTCAAGTAATCTTTTGAGTGTACAACAATTTGATCTTTTATGTAAGGTTATGAAGGAAAGAATAGTCTATTTATCTGGAAAACTAGATAAAATAATATGGGCAGTCAAAAGTAGATTCATATTCTATCAAGGAAGGATATGTAGTCTTAACCCAATATAAAAATAGCTCACAACCTCAATGTACTTTTTCTTTCTGTTGGAACATTAAAGTCCTACCAAAAGTAGGAAGTTTTGCATGGTTTGTCATACAAAAAAGAATTCTAACAAGTGATCACCTAGTTAAATTGAAGATTGCAGATCCATTCAAGTGCCCACTATGTGAAGTAGAGTTCGAAATAGTAGATCACTTATTTCTGCAGTGTAACTTTGCCAATCAATGTTGGATTTTTATTAAGAATAAGTTAGAACTCTCCAATCCCCTGCCAAACACAATTTGGGATCTCTTCCAAAGCTGGTCGTTATTATACCAATAATCATTCTTTGCATGTATATGGTATATTATCCCGATGCTTGTTATTTGGAACCTCTGGTGGGAAAGAAACATGAGAATTTTCAAAAAAAACAAAATCTCCAGTTGAGTTGATATTATTGAAAATAGAAAAGGCAATATCAAAAGGTGTTAACTCATGCATTCAGAAGGAGAAGTTAATTAACTCACTATTCACAAGTTGGGATAGTTCTATCTTAAAGAATTGGAAAGATATCAAATTACCATTTGATGGCAACTTAATAAAAAATAGTACTTTGAAGGTTGATAGAACATTAGTGAAATAGTCTCCACCTCTGAAAGATTATGTAAAATTAAACTTCGATGGGGCATCTAAAGGTAGCTTAGGTAGTTCAGGAGCGGGTATTTGTATTAGAAATTCATTAGGGATAGTCTTGGAAACCTCTTCTTTTCATTTAGAACAAGGCACAAACAATAGTGCAAAAGCTCAAGCATTGTTATTGGGTTTGGAACTAGCAATTCAAATGGGGTTCTCAAATATCCATATAGAAGGGGATTCATTGATAATTATCAATGCATGTAGAGAAAGAAAAATCCATAATTGGAACTTAAGCTATATATTGCATAAAGCATGGGCATTAGTAGATAAGTTTGAAGCTTCAATAATCTCTCACACCTATAGGGAAGGGAGTAGGGTAGCAAACTTTCTTGCAGGCCTCGGGAGTGAAAAAATAGAGGTTAGGGCTATTAATGATTCAAGTGAATTAAATGCCTTCCCTCAATTGATTGAACTTATAAATCAAGATGCCAAGGGTGCATAATTAAATATCTTAACTTCTCTTGTCACATAGATAATATAAGTTGACAAGAATTTTAGTAGAGCCTATGTTGGGAAAATAGAGTGCTATCATGAAAAGAGCAGGGTTATTGAAAGTTATTAATTAGCAGTCTCAGATACATGAGCAATACACATGCATTACACACTTTATATTGTTGTCAGCAAATAAATTCCATGTAGACAACTCATGGGTAGTCATTGTTGAGTTGGATTTAAAGCATGTGTTTTTAGGTCGAATGTAGTAATGATGGTGTTTAAATTCTCAAGGGTACTCCCATCAGTCTTAAAGAACAATCTGCATCAGCCTCACTTCATTCAACTCACCTGAAGATGTTGGTGTTTGATCAATTATTCCATATAAGTCACATCATTTCACTCAGATAAGTTGCCTAATGTTATTTATATGTTAAAGGTATGTTATAATCATGACCGGTAGTGCGGAGATAGCCACCAAGTATCTCGACTTCTATTTTACAAGAGCCACCATTTATGAGAAGCAAAACAAATTTAAATATCTTGTCCTTAGCACTCCTCTTCATCATGAATTAGTCTTATGTCATCGACATAAGGCAATATTAAAAAGGCATCTAAATCATTTCATTTGCACAAACAAAATTTGCAATAGAAGTTCGGGTAAAAGCGTTGTGTTTCTCTAAAAGATAGGTGTGGTAATCAGTTCTTCCAATAGCAGACGAATGGCTCTTCGCCCTTGGAACTTCAGGGTAACATTGCCAGTTAAGTTGTGGGAGAGACTGATTGAGGAATTCATAACACATGATATCCTCAAAACACTGTTTAAACTGGATTGTGCTAGGGTTGAAGAAAGCATTTGAATAATCCTAGGAGTCGAGGTTACCAGTCTGCGGGCTTGATGCATCATCTTTCCATCGCAGGTGATATCAATCTTCTTGTCCAATGCACTTGATTTATTTTAGTCTTCGAGTGAAATTGAGTAAATTGCAAGAAAGTTCATCAATTTGCAATTTTGACTGGACAATGCCATCCTCCGTGCAGTGCAAAATTATAATTTTTTCAGTGGAGAAGGTTTTGTTGGTGGTTTATTCCCTAGGGCTTATGTGCAAATACGAAAAGGCTTTGAAGAGATTTTTGATGCTCTCAGGCTAGCATTACAATACAAAAATGAGAATATTTTGCTGCATGCACTAAGGAAGAACCAATGTTTTGTCTTCTTTGTCATGGAGTTAGATATAAAAGAAAAATACTATGCATTGACATTTCTTTGCGTGCATGTTCCACAACCACCAAAAAATGATGTGCAGTTGGATTTGAAATTGAGGGTTAATTCACCTGTTCATGGACCAGATTATGCTCATAATGTACACAACTAATTAGCAAGCAAAGTTCAGGTGAACGCCAACATGATCAACACGAGACTAGTTGCATGCAAGCAATTTCCTTTAGCAAATTTAGGACAAAGAAGGGTTTTTGAAAGAGGTCTTTAGGTGGTAGAAGGTTTGGAAGTGCAAGATGAAAATTCGTTTAATGGGGAATCTAGGAAAATGTAATGTCAGTATTTTGTGGGGTTTTTCTGATGAAAATTAAAGGGTAGATTATGCATTTTGTAAAGGGATAATATATTTTAGCCATTGGGCCTTTTGTAAAAATATAATAGTCTTGGAGTAGTCGTTCTCAGAATTTTATGTTGAATTTTGAACCATCAACATACTTAGCATAATCTTGAAATCAAACTTTGTAATCATGTAATTTTTTAACACTTTTGAGCTATAATCGAAGGTTTTCTTACTGGTTATTTCCTGTCGGTATGCTCTCTAGAACAATATTTTGTATTAATCTATTTATATTTATAATATATTGTAGTGGCTTGCCACTTTCGCTAAAAAAAAAAGTGAATTAGGATTTTCTTGTGCTACCATGTTAAATAATCCTAATTATGTGTCTCCTTTCAAATTTTTATCATTGGCTTCAGGCATTGTTATGTATATTATGCTCTTGTGTGAAAAGTTGCAGAAGAATTTGGCGATCATGGGATACTTCCTCAAGCAGGAATGTTTGCATCCATCACACTCTTCTTGGTAAGATTTCATACACACTATTTTGCTTGAATATGCAAAGCCATAATGCTAAAAAGAAATTCTACCAAACAGTTAAGAAACTTAATGCTAGGTAAGGCAAGTTTGAATGCTTGCATTTCTAATGTCTATTGGGACTATAGATATTGCATTTTCTTTGACACATGTATTATCATCATCCATTTTTCAAGGTTGACCACACTAAATCTTAATAAATAGGGGAGAGGGGTCAATCGTGCAGGTTAACTTTCATAGGACCTTCATTATTTTTGAAATGTGGGTTGGCCTCTTATCTATCTATAACTAAGGTTTGGAGGTGTGGCTCATCATGCAACTTGCCACACCAACACATCAACTGAGAAGGGTCCAAAATTTGAGTTTTTAAAGATTCGAATGAAACTTAATCATGGTACCCCTAATAGTTGAACAAAAAAATATCATTTGTTGCTTGTAGAATATCATATTTTCATTTAAAATAAAACTTATATGCAACCTAAATGGACCAAATACCTATTTCTAACCATAAATCTTGGTTATCTCTAGCTTTTATATTCAACACAAATGGACCAATAGTTGAACACATAAAAACTATTTGTTGTTTAAAACAACACATAATTATTTAAAATACAACTTATATCAAACAAAAATGGACCAATACTTCACTATTTTTGAAAATCTTTCACATTTAAGACAAACTATTAATATGAAATACTTCAATGCTTGTGCATTGCTACCCGAGTAGTTGTATGCATAAGAACAATATTTTTTTCACTATGATAACAATACTTGTTTAAATGGGTGACTTATTTTATTAAATGAGCATTTAATTTTATATTTTTTAAGTGGATGGTTATGATATTTTATTTGAGACAAAATAATATATATTTCATTTGTTCATAATTGTATTTATGATTTTTTTTACTTGAGGATTATAAGTTCTGAAGTGGACTATTGATCCCATAATGTCACATATTTAGTAATATTTTGATTAATATGTGAAATGAATATATATACAAGATATAATATTAATTCATTCTACAATTGACTGCATGACTATTGGACCTTGCACAACAACTGGCCCCTCTCCTCTATTATCAAACCACAAATGCCATATATGACCATATACAATGCTAAACAAATCCAAATAAGAATGAAAAAACCCCAAAATAAATATGCATCCATATACTTAGTTTAAGCATAGTAATCCACAAAATCCATTATAGTGTGTATAGTATGTATAATCATATACATAATCTGAGCATTGTAAATCATAGAACCATATATAATCCGATACTTAGGCTAAGAATAGTAGATCACAAATTCATTATAACATTTATTTTATGGTCTTATGGAGGGCTTGGGCTTCTATTTTCATGGAGCACGAGGTCTCACGGGGAAAAAATTGTGCTACAAGATTAATTAAAATCTTTTCCACAAAAGTAGCAGCCCCTATCTTTTAGGACTGAAGATTTCAGCTAGTGAAATTGAGGTGGGGCTAGAAATTGCCCCTACAACTTACAAAAGAATTCTTCATTTGTCTATCATCTAAAATTTTAAATTCTTATCAAAAAATTTAAAATAAGAGATTATTTATTCATTTATTAATTTTTATCAAAACACTATAATGCATTCTTTTAATTTTAAAACTTAAGCTGAATTGCACTATTAATATCATGAGCCGTACGGCTCTTGATTGTGAGAACGCCTATGGATTGCAAACCTGTAAGCGAAATACAAAGAACAAGCTCTGATAACGAGTCTGCATACCGTCCATTGGAGGACTAATGTTTTTACCAGTTGCAAACAAATTAGCTTGGGTGTTTTGAATTTGGAGTTGATTGACAGAAGCGGAAATGATCTTGTGGTATATAATTGCTCTAGAATGACTAGCAACATAATTTCCTGACATGTCAATTACACAATGTCCTCCATTGCCCATTTCAATCTCAATCTCAGAGCACTATGTAAAGACGGTCGTTTGAAGGAGGCAATGCACATTTTGCTGACTACACAAAACCCTCCTGTGGACACCAACACATACCTTCAGTTACTGCAAACCTGTGTTACCAAGAAAGCACTTTTAGAGGGTAAGCAAGTCCACTCTCACATCAATGACGGGGGATTTCCATTTGCTACACACACTTTGTTGCAAAATAAAGCTATCAACATGTATGACAAGTGCGGAAGTCTGGTGGACGCTCGCAAGGCTTTTGACCTCATAGCTGAACCAGATGTCTTCTCATGGAATATGATAATTGCGGCTTACAGAAGACATGGATTAGCCCAAGAAGCATTTACCCTGTTTCACCAAATGCCCACAACAGGTGTGCAACCTGATCTTTTCACCTTTGCTAGCATTCTCCCAGTGTGTACTAAAATGGGATCTTTGGAACTGGGTATGGAGATCCATCAAAGAATAACAGAGAGCGGATTCCTGTCGGATGATGTAGTTGTGACTTCGCTGATAGACATGTATGCGAAATGTGGAAGCATAAACAAGGCGCACGAACTGTTTGACAAAATGCCTCAACGAGATGCGGTTTCCTGGAATGCAATCATTGGTGGATATAACCAAAATGGGCTTCCTGAAAAGGCTATGGAGATATTTAAGAAAATGAAAATTGCAGCTGTAAAACCAACCTCGGGAACCTTTGCCAGCATCCTACCAGCTTGTGCCAAACTTGGAAATTTGGCACAGGGTATGGAGATTCATGCAAGAGTAATTGAAAGCGGATTTTTGTCTGATGTTGTAGTTAGGAATAGCCTGATAGCCCTGTATGCTAAATGTGGAAGCATAAGAAAGGCGTATGATTTGTTTGACAAAATGGCGCAACAAGATGCGGTTTCATGGACGACAATCATTGGTGGGTATGTACAAAATGGGCTTGTTGGAAAGGCATTGGATATTTTTAAGCAAATGCAATTCCAAGGTGTGAAGGCAATCTCAGCAACTTTTGCCAGCGTACTCCGAGCATGTGCCAAGATGGGAGCTTTAAACCCAGGTATGGAGATCCATACAAAAATAATTGAAACTGAATTTTTGTCAGATGATGTGGTTGTGACTGCCCTGGTCGACGTGTATGCAAAATGTGGAAGTATGCGGAAGGCACGTGAGTTGTTTGAGAAAATGCCTCAACAAGATCTGGTATCATGGACTGCAATCATCTCTGGATATGTACAAAATGGGCTTGTTGAAAAAGCCTTGGATTTTTTTAAGCAAATGCAATTGGCAAGTGTAAAACCAGACGCATCAACTTTAGCTAGCATACTCCCAGCTTGTGCAAAACTTGGAGCTTTGGATCAGGGTATAGAGATCCATCAAAAAATAATCGAAAATGGATATTTGTCAGATGTTGTAGTTGCAAATGCCTTGATTGACATGTATGCAAAATGTGGAATCATACAAAAGGCACGCAAGTTGTTTGACAAAATGCATAATGCAAACTTGGTTTCCTGGACTGCAATGTTTGCAGGATATGCAATGCATGGCTATAGCAAGGATGCATTCAAACTCTTTGAACTAATGAAATACTCTGGAACTAACCCTGATCATATTAGCTTCGTTTGTATTTTATATGCATGCAGTCATGCAGGTCTAGTGGATGAAGGCTGCAGATATTTCTACCACATGAGTAACACCTATTCCATTATGCCTACAATGGATCATTATGTATGCATGGTTGATCTCCTTGGCCGTGCTGGCTATCTTGAGGAAACCCTTAACTTTATCATTAAAATGTCAAGAAAACCTGATGCGGTTGTGTGGATGTGTTTATTAGGCACTTCCAGATCACATAAGAACATAGAACTAGGAGAATTTGTGGCATCACTCCTTTTTGAGTCGTTACCTAAAAATCCTGCACCTTATGTTCTTCTGTCAAACATTTATGCAGAAGCAGGCAGGTGGAGTGACCTTCAAAAGATAAGAAAATTGATGAAAGATAGAGGAATTAAAAAGGTTCCTGGATGTAGCTGGATTGAAGTCAATAAAAATGTACATGTTTTCTGTATAGGAGACAGATCACATCCACAGACACAGGAGATCTATGCAAAGTTAGAGAAGTTGAATTGGGAGATGAAGACAACAGGGTATATGCCAGATACAGGACCTGCATTGAATGATGTTGAGGAGGAGGAGAAAAAATCATCCCTCTGCTACCATAGCGAGAGGTTGGCAATCGCATTTGGCTTGTTAAACACTCCTCCTGGAACTACTATTAGAGTTGTCAAGAACCTTCGAGTATGTGTTGATTGCCACACTGTAACTAAGTTTATCTCCAAGATTGTTGCTAGAGAAATTGTTGTAAGGGATGCAAACCGGTTCCATCATTTCAAATGTGGACAATGTTCTTGTGGAGATTATTGGTGATGCTAAATTGATCTACCTATTAATACAGGCTTGCATTATAACCATTGTTAAGTGTCAAACTTGCAGTGGCAAGAGGGATTCAGGTTTTATTCCCTCCTGAGGAACAGATCATGGATCTATCAGCTTATTGTGCCAAAACAGAAGAGATTTTCAATGAAGCAAACATCATCATGTCCTGGAGCATTTAAAGGCAAATAAGTGACGAAAGCAGGTGCTCAAAAAGATACATGCCAACCTGATGGTTTGAAGGTTATTTGAAATTCACATGGAGAATCCAGCCAGACTTACTGGATTTGGTGTGACAAGAAACTTAAGTTGGAAGTAATCAGGTAAGATCTGTAAATGAGGTGACCGCATTCTCATCACAGTATCTCCCCAATATTAGTTCAAATTGAAATTTGCAAACGTTTTAGTAGTTGACCACTCTCCTCCCTACAAGCCATAAGTTTTCTGGTAAAGAAAGCAAATCAATCCTTTTTGTTCAATGCTAATGTTAGTAGCTTAAGTCCATTGTTTGAGTTAGCTCTTTCTTGCATTTTCTGTCACTATCATTTTGGTTTTCTTTACCAAATTGTAGTGATCCTGGAGGTTCATCTGAGTTACATATGGCATGTTGAAGTTGTCTAAACAGTCATATGGATTAGATATCTAACTTCCTAGATAACCATTATAATTTATTTAATTTTTGGAGAAAATATTAAATAATTAAAGGTGGGTGAGAATAATGCATGAATTAAATAAATAATTCAAAATTATTTAATTAATGTGAATAGAAGAAATTAAGAATTTAATTAAATAATTAAACATTATTTAATTTGTGTGGATAAGGAAAATTGAGAAATAATTTAATTAAAGTGGTTGGAAGAAAATGATAAATTGTGTTGATAAGAGGAAATGATAAATTAATCAAATAACTAAAAATTATTTAATTAATACTGATGATGGAAAATGTTGAAATATTTAAATAATTAAAGTAGATGAAAATTAATGAATATGGTGCTAACTTAAATAATTATAATTATTTAATTAATATTAATGGATAGATGGATGAGAAATGATGGCGAGAGGCGATGGTGATTTAGATGAAATGTGTAGTCATTTTTAGGTGTCTACAATTACTTTTAATGTTTTATAATTAAACATAAAGTCTTGGGAATGTTTGGAAATGTTACAAAAATATCATTAGAATATAGGAGATAACCCCTAATGAAAATATCAGGGATGTGTTAAAATATGGTGTCATGGTGTATGCTTGTGGAAGAAGTTTGTGAGTTATTTTGTAAACATCCATGTTTTGTATTATATTAGTGTTTCTTCCCCTAGCATTGCACCTCCCATTAGATTGACAGAACACTAATGTAATTAGGGGTCGAGAGTCAGAGGACATCTATTAGAAGGTTGTGATTCTCCATGGATGGTGTCCCTGATCTACTCCCTCACTTATTAGAACCACACTTGTTAGTTCATAGTGCAAACCTATCCCTTGATATTTGTATCCCAAGGGTTGAGGATGGACTCCAATGTGTCATATTATAGGATCTAATTTCATGTTGATTACAGTCACTGGACACTCAAAGATATGAACAATAGAGACATCATCCAGATTCTTGGGTATTTGATAGCATCATAACTTACCAAGAATGTGGGTAAATTTTTTATTAATTATGGTTTACAAACAATTTTGATAATGTAGTTGTTTGCATTGAGTATTGGATAAAGAACTTGAAATTAGATGAGAACCTTTTAGAATAACAATAGTTTTCAATATTAGCACATGATATATCACCAAGGTATATATAGAAACAATGCTCTAGATTAGAGATAGTGTAATTTAGCAATGGTAGTGGTACCTTAATAGCATGATTAAAATGATAGGTTGGATAGTAAATACGACACTTTGTGTTGGTCTTGACTAGAGATTTGAGATAGTGAATGGTATTATATATGGGAGCAGATTATTCTTGGCATAATAGAACTATAGGTAACTTGTAAATGGGACACTTATAGAATATGACTTGTCTGACAAGATATTGCTACTATGATTGTCCATGTGGTTTGGGACCACCATGATATGGCATGTAATTACATATGTGGCTCGATGTGACCATTCGCCTCCTCCTCTTAGTTGGCTTAAGCAAAGTCACTTGTTATACATAATGTACAAACTTTTGTGAGATTGTTAATTATTGTTTATTTATTGATGATTCATTTTTAATATTTTATGTCAATAGTATTAAATTTTAGTTTCTTGATATTTTTATCCATTTGAATTTTTCAATGGTCCCTTTTGCCTCAAGGACTTATTTAATTATATTTTTTTTTATTAAAATTAAGATATTGCAACAATATATTTCATTTCATTTTTCTACATGCCTTTTATGAAAATTTTAAAGAAATTTTGTTTGACTTGTGATTTTATATTATTTGGTTTGAGGCTTTCTTTCTTACAACTATTGGCATGTGTGGTGTGATGTTACATTTGTAAATTGTCATATCTAGGAGGGGTCCTTGGCAGGTTGTATAGTGGGGTAGATGCACTGGGGAATTTTATTATAAAGATGGGGGGTGCAAATGGGACCATTATGAGATGATTGTAATCCATTCCCCCTAGTTCTATATGAGTGGCTTTTGTGTACCTTCCTTTTGGAGGTTAACCCCCTTATAGAAACAAGGGGAAGGCACTAAGAAATGTATGGAGAGGGGTCCTTGGAAGGGCCTCGATTTCATTTTTCTTAATGATTACATGATATTTGGCTTCATTTAGATACATGGTTATATGATATATGGCTACTCAGTGATGACACAATGGTTTTTTATCTATGTGGTATTCAATATATAGGATCTATAATGATATGGTTTAATGATTATCCAGTGGTATTTGGCATTCTTCATCCTCATAAACCCCATTTTGTGAACCTTGTGATATAAATTATGTGGACTTGTGTTGTATGTGTTTGATGACAAGTGGATGAAATGTTGAGTAACTATGAACTAAGTGGTAGAAATTTGTAACAAATGATATAAAGTTATTTTTTTCCTTGGGATGTGTCTTGATATGGGATATAATGATAGCTGGTGGCTATTGTTGAATATTGAATAGAATCATTTATAATGTTGAAGGATAAAATTTTAATGTGGTTCTAGTGTATACTTGAGTAACCTTGTTCTAGATGATCATGATATTAATCTAGGAGCTATGTGGGTAATGTTGGCACCCTTGTGTTATGCTTTCTATGGATAAAATGTTTGATTATAAGATGTGCTTCCAAAAACTATGGTTTTTTATCTTATAGGAGAAAACTTTGTAAACATACTTGTAGCAAGGATGGTTTTGAATTTTCACCATCTTAGTAAATAAATCATTTTTTCTTCAACAATGTTATTTGTGTTACTATGTTACAATTGTAACCATGAATCTTCATGACTTCTAGGAGGAATTCTAATCTAAAAGGAATGTAAGGCCCGCCCTTCTTGTGAATAGAGTTACTCTTTTGGTGGGTTCCTTGTTACTAGTTAATCTAATCGAATGGATATTGGATTAAAGTAATTGGTTTAGTTGTGCATGATGATGATTTTACTAGAAGTTGGTTATGTTATTTTCACTTGATGTTATATCATGAGTATGTATCTTGAATTTTATCAATTATATGTTATTCAAATTTAGATTGAAAGAGATTCAATTTTCTAATGGTATTGTAATGAAGGAGAATCTCTAGGTTATATGGAATTTGATTTTTAGGTTATAAATATATTTTTTGAATTTTATGAGTTTTAGGTTGATTGATTTGAAAATATTCATTTACCTAGTTGTATTGTTACTAATAGAAAAGATGGATTAGAATGATAGATATGAAATGTGTAAATGGAAGTCTATTGATGATGTGCATTACAATGAGTAAATTGAAATTGAGTTACTAGTTGAATGTTGAAATATATATTTTATTGATCACAATTCAAGTTGCTTTGGCTATATGTAGAACATATTAATGGGGGCATTTGAGTGTGTAGTTATGTCGATGGCTAATAGAAATCTAGAGGTCACATGGTAACCCTATTTGTGCTTAACTAGTGAAACCTAACCTAGTCCATATGGAGGGACTAAGGTTACTTGTTATGTGAGTTTTTTCTTTGTGACGTGTGAAATTATTGTATCTTGAAGTGTGGAATTAATGTTTTTATGTAATTATGGGTCATGAGATGAAAGAAATGGTTAACTAAGTGTTTAGTTTTGAGTTTACTTTCTTAGGGGTTCTAAAGAGGCTTTAAGGGGCATTTTCATTTTATTTAGTCAATTTTAATGTCCTAGATTATAGGACTAATAGTTGGGGTCATTTTGAAATATAAAATTCAATTTATGAGTAAAATCTTACCTCTTAAATTTTGCATTTTCAAATAGTGACGAAATTTGAAGGTTGTTAGGATGAGGTTGGGTGATATGTCACCATGCCATCCCATCCTCTAGTTTGTTGTTGGGTTGATTGAGTTGAGGATAAGGTTCTCCATGACTTGCCATGGGTGAGGACACATGGAGGCCCCTCTTTGAAAGGGAATCTTCCAAGTGGAGACACTTGGGAGTTTCTCTGGGGGGCTAGGTGTCATTAGGATATGAGATTTAGGGCTGGCTTTAGATTGGATAAGGAGCTGACAAGTGCCACCTCCACATTCAAAGATGGAGATATGGGGTTTCCTATTTATTCAACTCTTGAGAGTGGGAGAGGAACTTTCTGATTTATTGTTTTAATCTTAATTTGAAAATGAGAGAGAGGAGAAAACTTGGGATTATCGTTGAGCCTTGTTAGATATTTGAGAGAGAATTAGAAAATGGTTGAGTTGGGCTTGTGAAAAGAAGATTTGAAGAAAGAGCTTGGGATTTTTCTTTAAGTATTCTACTTCAATTCTTTTGGAAGTCTGAGGGGTAGGTTTTCTTACTTCTATGATGTTGTTATGTGCTTGAATGAAGGAATGTTAGCATGAACTTGTTATATAAATATAATTTAATTTTTTTTTGTCAATGCATTTTGAGTTATTTTTTATTGGAAATGAATTGTGATGGGAGAGAGAGGTTGTCTCCTCATCACTCCCTATTTGAACCTTGAATAAAGTTCTTGTGATTTAATTCTCTTGCTTCCTATGTAATTTTCATTGTGAGGGTTGTGTTAAATGAAATGGTTATTTATGTTTTAATTTGTAGAGTGGAAATGTAACTCAAGTTATCGAGGGGCCTCCTAGCTCAGGGGTGGCTTGTGAGCAAGCCTAAGGTTGGGAGGTAAGCCTTCATTGGCCTCCTTATCAAGTTAGTTTTCCTTGCAAGTTTTGAAGATTCATTATGTATTATTTTCCATCTTTGTGATTGAATTTTGGTACTCATCCTTGTGTACAAGATTTGGAACATTTCCTTTTAGAAGAGACATTAAAATTTAGGAATTCTCGAAATTTCTTGTTGCATAACATTAGTTGTAAGAAAGAAATTTAAAGTTAGATTTAAATATTTTCTTTGTTGTATAAGGGTGAAGATGTATGGCAACCAAGTTGTAAAAATTATTGAGATAATGTGTAAGAAAGTATTCATGTTTATTTATTCTTTCAAATATACATTTGAAAAAAAAAGAATGATTTATTGACTAGTTTATCAAGGAATAGATGCTTTTAATTTTAATCAAGTCTAGTAAGAAACAAATTAATCATACCACCATAAATTACTCTTTGTGTAAATTTCTTTGAAGGAGGAAATATATTTGGTTAGATATGTGGATATATGGATGTGTCTTTGCAAGAAAAGTTTAAAAATGGGTCCATAGAGAAGAGATTTTAAAAAAGATTATGAATTCAGTCAAATATAAGATTTAAAGTCTTGTAATTACTTAATGTTCAAGTAGGTTCATATAACCTTATTACATGGAAGAAAATATAAATATGGGATGTGAAAAATATTACTTAAATAAATGATCATTTTACTATTCTTGTTTGAAACACACACTAGTTTCTTTTGTCTAATGAATTTGTACAAATACTTAATAGAGAGAAAAATTGCATTTGGTGTTTTCAATGATTTGAGAGTTAAATACAAATACTATGTGTATCCATGCTTAAGAATAAATTATGCATTGAAAAACATGTAAACCTATACATATTGATATTTATTTGTATATGTATTGAAGATTGGATTGTATATGCCTTATTTTTGAACTTGTTACTTTGATTATTTAAAAAGAAAAGTAATGATACTAAATATATGTTATCTTTGTACAAACCATATGCATACAAGTTAGAAAAATATAAAAGACAAATATATATATACAACAATGTGTACAATGGTTATATTATTAAGGTGGGTATACAATAATATTTATAAAACAATATTAATAATTATATATGTACCTTAGAAAAACTTAATAATGATGAATTTTATATATATTTATATAAAGCCAAGATGGTTGAAAGTCGAATAGTTCGGTGCAGCCCAAGCAAGGTGTGACCTGAAGGGGTCCACAAACCTCTTGAGAGGCCACAACCCCCATATGGGCTTGAACGGGCTACTTGCAATCTTTTGCCATTTTTTTGTTTTTAATAAAAAAAAGAGGTGTGTGTAGCACTACTATGACATTTGCCAAGCGCAACCAAGGCAGTGCATTTCCATTCAACATATCTATCTAATAAAGCACACAAAAAAGGGATCATATGTATGTGTATATCTCCAGACATTTTTACTGTATATACAATTACATTGAAATGGTTTTTACAACAAGAGACAAAAAATTCAAAAATGTATACATGTACAAATTTTGTAAAAAGGAAAAAAAAGAGAGAAGAATTTTTCTCTGTGCATACACTTATAAACTTCTTGTTCTTCTCATCAATGGAAGAGGGCACAAACTTGTCTCCATGCTTTCGTAGCCCTTTCCCTAACCTCCAAAAATAAGAGAAAATAAGATAATGAAATAAGAAATATTTTTATGATAACATTTTTTTGAAATTAGAGTTTTATTGATCTACCCTAAATTTAAGGGCTAAGATTGATTTCTATCCAAGGGTTGAGAAATGGTGCACACCATATAGAAACCTAAAACCCTATTGAGAATTAATTTTGACACTAGAACCCCAAACTTAAGTCACAACTTAAATTATTGTTTTGGATTTTGAAACAATAAGAATAAATACATTTCATTAGTTAATTTGAGTGAGGAATATTAGATTTTCTTTTTTATTATTACTCCTTGTAGTTTATGCTAGCAGTTGTTGTCATTGATGTCAACACTTGAGGAGATTTATCAAAGATTGTTGGCAGTTATTGTCTTTGATGTCAACACTTGATGAAGATTGTTATATGTTTGGCAGTTGTTAATGAGCTTGTTGTCAGTAGCTGATGACAACACTTGGTGAATTGTTTGTGGTTGAAATTGTTGTCAACACTTAAGAAGTAAGGGATATTGTTGGCATTCGATGTCCCTGATGTCAAGTACCTGGTGAGATATTGTTGTGGTTTTTGTTTCTTAGCATTGTTTGTCATTGATGATAACATTTAGGTTGGGTTAACATTGATGTATGGAGATGTTTGTTGAAGTTCATGGTTGGATGCCATGCCTTATCTGATGTTTGTTGAATTTCATGGTTGGATGTCATGCCTTATCTGATGTTTGTTTAAGTTCATGATTGGATGGCATTCCTTGTTTGATGATAATCAAAGAAGTATTGATGATATATTAAGATGGGATTAGAAGTGTTGTTGATAATGGAGAGTTGTTGTTGAAGGTCTAAAGTATGTCTTATGCTCTCTCCCGATGTTCCTAATGTAGCATGTGTTGTTGAAAGAAAGTTCTAGCCTTCACAAGTCAGTTACGTGTTCCTAGTTTAGGAAGTTGCTTGAAGTCTGCTTGGGAGAATGGTTTGCGTTCCTCCATTGTTAAAGGTATGGTCTTGTGGTTTTGGATTCAAATTCAGTGTTCTATGGATGTGTTACACCCCATCTCTTAGTTACTAGGTTACTTTTATCTTATAACTATAGTGTATGAAAAAGTATCTCTTTTTCACACTTAATTTGGAAATAATTAATAGTAAAATGAGCTTAATCATGCCTTAATTTAGTGTTGTAATATGATTTTCATATTCACATTAAGTTTAGGGCCCTTTTAAATGAAATGGACTTAATTGTGCCTTCTTTTTTTATGTTGTAAGGTGTATCTTTACACTTTCACATTAATCTAGGGCTTTATTAATTGATTGAGGTTAATTTTCCTTAATTGGCCCCTTTAATTCAAATCCAAGTCTAGTTAAATGTAATTTCCAAGGGATAAAAACCGACATTCATAAATTCCATTACACAACACTTAGCTTTGGAAGATGTGTGTCCTAGGTAAGTGACCGAGGACCCATTCGCCATAGGGTGAATTGGTCCTCACTTAGACCTATCACCCTGATTTTTCATAATGTCTAACATTTACCAATGTGTGTCCTAGGTAAGTGGCCTAGGACCCATTCGCCCTATGGTGAATGGGTCCTCACTTAGACCTAGGACCCCTCCTTGGAATATGTTTTTGGCGATATTTTAATAATTTCAAATCTATAATTCAATGGCAGCTTGCGATATTTAAATTGCGGGAATAAATATTAAGACATGTATAAATACAAGGTTATTTCACTTAGTTTCACCTAGAAAATTCAAGTTATCTTAAGAGAAATTTCAAGAGAGAATTCAAGATCATTTTCAAAGCATTCAAGGGAAATTTTGAAGAAGATTATTGCAGCAATCAAGATTCATTCATCAAATCAAAGATTTTTATGTAGTGTTCAAGATCAATTCAAGCATAGCAAAGGCATTGTTTCACATCAAGTTTCATGATCAAGATCTACATTCATTGAGGCCACTTCATGCAAGTTTGCAGATTTTTACTCCAAGGTTTCAATTGAGGTTTAGTGAGTTGTTACATATTTTTGTTCATTCATCATTCCTTTCATGATTTTATTCATTTCGAGGTTTAATTATCAAAATGGGGTTTGACCAAGGCAAACCCCCACTCACCTAACAAATTTTTTTTCTCTCTAATGTGTGATTGCAGATTTTAGGTTGAAGATCATTTGAGGAGAAAAGTTGAAGAAAGGAAAAGTTGTCAAAGTTGCAAGAAAAGTTGTTAAATCACATAAATTCTTCTATATGATTTATTTTTGGTTTTCCGATAGTGAACACCTAGAATCTGGAAGTGCAAACATAGAAGAATAGAACTGAGAAACCATTTTTTAGAAGCCCTAGCCAAGACCCATTTTCCATAGGGAAAATGAGCCCTCGGTGAGGTTTGAAAAAGCATCTTTGGTGATAGGTACACAACATTTTATCCTTTCCAGATCTTCCTTCTAACTATTGTTTGGGTTAGATCTTATTACTATTTCTCATTTGCACTTTGTAACATGCATTTTGAATGAAATAAGGAAAATAGGTGCATCATACCCCATTTTTTATCAATTCATTTTTTATCTTCATATTTTTCTATGTTTCATTACGGTGAACCGGACCTTTTAAACCCAAGTTTGATCATTGCATTTTCTTCTTTTGGAGTCCTTTTTCATCCTAGATTTAGATCTTGCATTCATTTGCATCTCTTTGCATTCGATTAGGTCTCATTTAAAGTGTCTTGTCTTTACATTTCATTTAAGGGTTTAGGATTGCATATTTTGCATTCTTTAAAAATGAAAAATATAAAACAAATCAGTCATCTTGCATATCATTCTACATAGCATTCATTTGTGTTTGAAAATTGAAAAAAAATTGCATATCAAATTAGGTGTTCTAGGTTGTCATTTTATCACATTTTACACTTGCATTCCACATTGAATTTACAGAAAAATGAAACTGAAACTTGTTGTAACAAACCAAAATCTGAAAACCACTAAAAAACACTCAAAAATCTATAAAAATTTGTTTCAAAGCCCTCATCTAGGACCTAGGGCGAATGAGTCCCTGATTAGGTCATATTTTGTTTTTTTGGGCATTAAAATATTCATTTTTGCATTCTTATTTGTTGCTTTCATATTTTTGTTTTGTTTGCAGAATTTTTGTTTCATCAATTTGATCATATCTAGCTTAATTTGATAAAGTTAGTGCATTGTGTGATTTCAAAATTGCATTTACAGTGAATGAGCTCTGCTAGGGTTTTGTGTTTTATGTGGTCATCCTTGGCCCCTCTTGTGTCACACTGCACCTTCTGCGCGGGAAATATCCTCCCTCATTGAGTACGACCGCATTTACTGTGGTTTTAGGGGTTGAATATGCCTTCAATCGGCATTAACCCAACAATTCATGCTGGTGTTAACGGTTCATCGATGCAGTTCAATGGCTCCTCCTCTGAAAAAATGTCCTTGGAAATTTGTTCTGAAAGTCTTTCACGAGGTAAGCATTTTGATGCCCCTGTTGATGTCGTTTTGCCTTTACCTGATTTTGACTGTGCTTGCCAATGGCTCGAACAACACACCCTTGTGGGTTATTTTGTTGGGAGGAATCCCCCGAAAGTGTGTTGAAAGATTGGGTCAACAAGGCTTGGGTCCCTCATGGGGTCCGCCTTGATATGGTCCAGAACTTGACCAAAGGTTTTTTTTGGTTCTACTTCACGGAAGTTAATCATGTCCAGGCTATTTTAGGGCATGGGCCCTAGTATGTTAGGTCTTCCTTGTTGGTATTCCAGGCATAGACCTAGGATTTTGTTGTCTCAGATGAAGCCAAAATGTGAGTCTTGGTCTGGATTTAGTTTCTCGGTCTACCTTTGCCATGTGTGCCCTTCCTGCACCACATTGATTCTTCCTTGGGGAGGATTGTTTGTATCAAACTTGATAATTTTTTCCAAGCCCGACCACAGAAGCGGGTTTGTGTGGAAGTTGATATGTCCAAGGACTTGAAAGAGTCTGTTGACATTCAAATAGGTGCTATCAGGTACACCCAAAAATTCACATATTTCAATCTGCCCAACACATGTTATCGATGTCAGTCAGCTGACCATAAGATCAAGAACTGCCCTTTGATAGTTCCTTGTACACCATCACCGTCAAGAGAAGTTGAAAAGCCTCACCAGACGGAGCCTTCTGCTAAGGCTGAATCAAAGTGGACAACGGTTACAAACCGAAAAACAAGCCAACTGGTTCTGGGTTGGCGCCCAAGGCCCTGAACCATCTAAAAATGTTTCAAACCCTTTTGAGAACGGGACATCTGCTCCTTCCGAAGTTGGTTTTGTTTCAGTACAGCCTAGGTCAAAGGCAACGCCTCATCCTGTGGTTGTTTTGTGCACTCAACCGACTATTCCTCCCACAACAAGGGCTCAATGGTGGTCCCGCAGTCTTTCTTCACTGCCAAAAGAAGGATAATATGTGCCAGAGAAGTGGTAAGACAAAAATTCTTGCATCTTTGCTCATTCTCAATTAGATGTTAATATTTCTCTATATGCTAAACTTGTTATATATTCTAATGTTCTTTTACAGATTCAAGTGCAAGCTAACAAAGTTGCACTGGAGGTGGCTCACCTACAGGTCCTCCTAGACCATTGGGGCAATGCCCCGTGTGCTATGGCTCAGGTTCCCGATTCACCCTCTTCCTCTCACGGTCGGTTGCCCTCTTGAGGCCAATAGTGGAGTGGCTTCGCTCGCTCCTGATCCCAACCCCCTGCCCAACGGGACTCTCGCCCTCCTTGGTGTACTCGCTCTCCTCCACCACGGGTTGCTTAGGGGTGGCTTTCTAGTGGTGTGACTAGGAGCGGAGGTGGCCGTTCTAGGTGGCCTTTTGATACTCCACTTGCTTCTAGTTTTGGATGGTCTGCCAGTGGTAAAATTCTTCTATGGCTGGCGCTTGCAATCTCACCCCAGCACGAGGAAGAAAATAAGGATAAAAATAAAGATTATGATGGTTGGGGTGCTCCTCCTGACGTCACTCCAGACCCCGTTGATGTATGGGGGAAAAACATGGATGACAAAAGCCCCCTGGGCTCTGTTGGCACTGCTCTGGCTGCTTAATGGAATGTTTGTTTTAATTATTTTTTCTTTTAGACTTCTGGGCTCGACCCACGTGATCTAATATTTTGTTTTTTTTGGGAGTTTCCCATGTGACTCTCGGGGTGTTCCTTCTTACCACCCACCCTTTTTTTGTGAATATGTATTCTTATCTTTAAATTAATATAGATATATGCCTATTCATCAAAAAAAACTTGCATTTACAAGACTTTATTTTTAGATTTTTACATAGTGCAATCAATAAATTACCTTGTTTAGAATTTGAAAATTGCATTTACACATTGCATTATAGGTCATTGTATTGCACTTTACCCTCTTTCCATTTTGAGTTGGTATTGAGTTTGTAAAACTTGTATGAGTTTTAAAACTTGGTGTCCTATTAGCAATAATATTGTGAGACGTAGTTTAAGACTCATATCATCCCATGTTACACCATTTGTCATGGATCTTGGGTTTTCTAACTCTCTTTATAATAGTGTTGATAATCAACCTCCTATGGATCATAGCATGCATACCCCATTTCCAATGACTTCCTTTCCTACAACCAATGTGCATGATGTTGTTCGTGTCCCGCGAGAAAACATAAAAATAATGGATGAAGGCCTAGAAAAGTTACAAGACTTTATGCATAATGAGAACATGGATACTAGTGTCATTTCCACTTTAGATAACCTAAGGAGAATGATTGAAATTGACAAGGGAATGGAGGTTATGTGAGATCTAGGTCATCTTATCAATGATAACATGTCTACCATGACTAGTTGTGCTCAAGATTTGGGGTATACTCAAAGCCAAGGTGGAACTTAAATCTCCTTCCAATCCCTATCTCCATTCCTACATACACTAGTACTCATGTTACTACAACCATTCAACCTACAAGCAATGAAAACACTTCCTTAGGTATTTCGGTTGGGAATCCTTCTAGTTTTGTGCATTCAAATATCATATCTCCTCAACTATATCCCCTTACAAACCTTCAATTCACTTGCCCTCCGCAAACATACACAACTCCACCTTATTCCTCTCCATCTCATAATACCAACAATGTTCCCATAATTAACATACTTTTTTAAAACATGGTATCCCTTCAACAACAAATCACAACCCTAAATCAAAACAACAATGGTCAACCTTCACAATACATCAAAACCAATTTGTTATCCTTAAATATATTGAGAACACAAATTCCAAAAGGTATAGAGGTTCCTAGATTTTAGAAATATGGTGGGAAAGGGGATCTTGTTAGCCATGTTTCCACTTATACAGTCCTATGTAGTGATTTCATCTTTGAAGATAGGCTCTTGGCTAAAATCTTCCCTAGGTCCTTGAAGGATACCACTTTAGAGTGGTTTTTCTCCTTACCGAATAATTCAATTTGTTCATTCAATGAACTTATTGATGCCTTTTATAACCACTTCCAAATTCATATGGGTCTCAAGATGACTCCAACTGACTTGATAAAATATAAGCAAAAGGACGATGAGAAATTCATTGATTTCCTAGCATGATATCAAATACTTTATTCACAATTAAACATTAAGATTCCTAATGTCAACCTTCAAAGAATGTTTATTTCCAACTTGCAAGACAAAATTCAAACAAAGCTTGAGATGATGAGATTTCCCTCTTTCACATAGTTATGCACAACCCTTCGTGACTATCACAATTTGGTTAGTAGTCGTGATGTGAAAAATCTACTAACCGTCCTGAAAAGTCTAAATCCACACCTCAAAATAGCTACCAACTTTTCAAGAAACATAAAAGGGTCTTTTTACAACTGAATTCCCCTCAACCAAATCAACAAGTTGATAAACAATCGGCTGCTATAAAGATGACAAATCCTTTTTTCCTTTGGGGATAGGAATAGAAAATTTACCCCTCTACCTGACACCCTTCATAATATCATGCTATAGCTCGTGGATAAGAATATGATTTCCTTACCTCCTGTCAAAGCTCTTGATCCTAATAAACCGTTACCCTCAAACTATAGATCAAACGCTTATTTCTATTACCACCAACAAAATGGTTATGATACAGAATATTATAAGCATCTTAAAAATCTTGTGCAAGACCTCATTGATTCTAATCATCTTCTATTTGGAGATGTGAATGATCAAGGTAATATGTCTATAGTTCCTAACCAAAACTTACAAATCCCATGTCGAAACACACTATTTCATTTGTCAAAGATAGTGAGACAAAGAATGATGTGATGAATGTTCACATAGATGATGAAACCACAAAATATGAAAATATGGACGAAGCAATTAAAGTAGTGGAATTTATTGAAGCTAAACCTGATAAGGGCTCAATCAAAATTCCCCTTGATATTGCTTTCTCACAAAATAACATAATCAAACATGCACCTAATGCTCCTCTTTATATACCTGGAAGAATCAATGACAAGCCTACTAATGGGATATTAATTGATCTTGTCTGTGCAAAGAATGTGATCACTAAAGAATTCCTATTTTTGCATGAACTTTATCAAAACACATTTGACAAACCAAAAGCATGGATCAAAACACATAATGATTTTGCTTTCCCCGTGATTGGCTTGATAAATCTCCCTCTAAAATTTGGACCGAAAACATTAAATGTCTCATTCACCATCATCCCATCATCGGACCAATTTCTTGTGAAGTTAGGTTATCCATGGCTTCGCTCCATGAATTTCATCTCATTAGTTGTGCATAAATGTTTAAAGTTTCCCTTTGGAAATGAAATCTTTACTGTGCACCATAGTGGCTTTAATCATGTTTCTTGCCATGGGAAATTTTTATTGGATTTCTTTTGGCCTGAGCCTATTAAACCTATTAGACCTCATGAGGACTACTTTTTCAAATCATATAAAAAGTTTAAGGTAAAGCACATAGCATAATTATCCCTTAAAAATATGCCTCAACCTGTGATTGAGCCATCCATCCTTGACGAAACCATGATTGAACCAAAATCTCTTCCAAATATCCAAGAGAAACCTATTACAAATCCTCGTACCATTTCCTACAAGAAACTACGAGAAAATCAAAACAATCTCATTGTGCCTCCTAAAATCAAAGAAGTTTACAAAGCTAAAGAGAAATTGGTTGAACAACCTCTCATGATTCCTTTTGTTCCTCCCTTAAGGGAAGAAAATAAACCTATGGTTGACAAACCCGTTCCTACACAATCACAAATCGACAACAAATTACAAAGAAACTGAAATGCTAGAGAGCATAGACATAGACGTCATGCTATTGCTCATATGTTACAAACTAAAGAAGAAAAAAGCAACATAGAAAATCAAAATCCAAACTTATCTCCTGCAAGGCATGATGTATCTTCACCCTTGCCGCAACGTAGACATGAACAAACTTCTATGGATATTGTCATTCGACCTCCTATTGTGATTAATTTAGATGATGATATTGTCATTGCAAAGATAGAGGAACAAGTGCATAATGAGTTGAATTCATTGTTCTCCTCTTCTATGGGCTTAAATGACGATTCTCCTAAAAAGGGTGTTGAACTTGGTGCATGTCTTAGTTCGGCACTTTCCATTGTCCCTTTGGCTAGTTGTTTGTCTTTTACATATACTGAACAAGATTGGGATGTAGACGACATGTTATAGGTTGACTTGCATGTGCCTTACTAGTATTTTTCTTTATTGTATTTTTTATGTCCCTTTATGTGATTGCATGTGCATAATGTGATCCCCCTCATACCATTTAATTTGATGTATCTCTTTTTTATGAATTTCTCTATATGTATCTACATTCTTCTATATGCCATAAACATTTTATCCTTTTCACTTGTCTTGTGTTTTCCTTTTGGGGATGACACAAGGCGTCAAGACATTTAGGTCTCTTCCATGTTGACCTGAATACTTTTTCTTTGTTTTCACTCTCTTTGTGCCATTCTTCTAGTTCCTTGAGTATTTGGGGAATGATGATGTTTCCAAGCTCTATACCAACATTGCAACAAACATATACTAACTCTGAATCCATAGATCCCTTATGTATCTTTGGGGGCAACCCCTCTTTCCTTTTCATTCAACGTAGCTTTATTTTAGAAACATATGACTTGGCATAGGGCTTTCTGATTAAAGCTCTCATGTATTAGGATTGAGCATTGGATAATTTAAAGCAATTGCTCATAACAATGATGTTAGCAACCACTTTCAATAGGGGACATACATCAATAATATCTTTCGACATTCTCATATTTCATGGTGTGATTTTATTTTTTTCTTGTGATGCATCCTTTTCTTGGTGGTGTCATCGGGTTTGATGTCCTCCAAGAGTGATATTTTTTAGCGTGCAACTTTCCTCTTAGTGGTGATGTGACACACTGCATACCCTAAGTTGTAAATCTTTTACTCTTGACTTGTCCTCTCTTGGAGACATTAGACACGATGTTCCCTAAGAAGAAGACCTTACACAAACTAAGCAAAATCCCTTTGAACAAAAATATTTTACTAGAATTATTGTTCATAAGTGTTAGCATAACATAACTTGTTAGCCTCATGAAGCTCAAAACCCTAAATTCAAGGCCACCAAGCATAACAAACCTTTCTTTCCAGTGGATATTTTCCTTGTTCATAGGTGTTTAGCATAACACAATTTGTTAATCCCTATGAATCTTGAACTCTAAATTCAAGGCCACCTAGCATAAAACACCTTGCTTCCCTATGGATTCTTTCCTAGCATTGTGGTGCCTTATTGAAGTTGGCAGGAGATTAGCTTTGATATGGTATGGGAGCCTAATGTGATTCTCTCATTTGCCACCCTTTTGGGATACTCACCTAGTGGATAGCCTGAGGTTCCACTACCCCAGAGTGAGCACGACAAAAATAAAAATTGAGGGCTTAGATGTGTTCCACATCGTGTTGGACTGTCTAGGCTTAATTTCTTGGTATTTGATGTTTTATAATTATGTATCTTTGTCATTGTTGCATACATAAGTGTCTTGAATATCTAATTTAGTGTGTGTAATGCCCCGCCACGCAACCCTAGAGGAAGTTTCAATTCACTACTTTTTCCAATGCAATTATTCTAAAAATTGATTTACTAATAACACATCTAACAAAACTAAATAACATTAAATAAGGTAAAACATGAATCAACAATCAGGACTGACGACACACTAAGGCTAGGGTGTAGACCTGACACATGTTACCTAGCTACTATCTCCCATTCAACTTAACCGTTGGATCGACACGCTCAAACCTGTGAAACCAGGTGGAGTCGATGTCATGTACCTGCAACCTGAAACCAAGTAAACAACATAATACAGTATATCCAACATATAATACACACCGTGAAGAATAAATCATGGATTCGTAGGGTGCTTGCAAGCGAGTGATGCAAAATCATCCTCTTCACCAATCCACTCATCAAAGACTGACATTACATCATAATCAATAATCTCATAATAACATCTCATGCTAAATCTACAACATCATTAATCCATAATGCATGTGAAACAATAATCAGATAAACCACATCACATCACATAAAATAGTTATTGCTCAATAGTAGCGATCAAAACATCATAACAAAATGTATCCAATATCAAAGTAGCTGCAACCAAACATAGCATAAAACAAACCGAACAAGAAGCAAAACGAAGGGGTATTACATTCTCCCCCCCAAATATTAGGCTTACTCCTGGAAGCCTGCACAAAAGTAGGGATATCACTCCCTCAAACAAACAACATAAAATCAAAACCTCGATCCCTGAGGACGAGTATCTTGCATTGTACGACCAACACCAGAAGAGTTATGATACGAAAAATTCCTAGCAAGGTGGTTCTGCTGACCACAAGAAAAACACCTAATGTGACCAAACCCAATGCCTCCTATCGGTGCAATAGACTGCTCCATACTACCCCAATCAGCCGCAGACTGTGAACTTTGGGCTGGTTGTACCTGTTGTTTACGCTTATTGCGCCACTAGTTCTGGTTCCTTCTAGGTGAAGAACCACCATCATCCTGAGAATCCTTACACTTTTCAAGCACACTCTCCTACTGCCCACTCTGAGTAGGCCCCTGCTGAGTCAACAATGATCCAACTCCCTGAGTCTGACCCCGTCGTGCACTAGACCCAACTCCTGAACCACTACCGATATGCACACATGAATGGCCTCCTAGTGCCATAGCTAAGTTCTCCTCGACCAACCGTGCCTTCTCCACTGTTGTCTCCATAAACTTGGGCTCAAAGACCCGCACACCACCACTGATACGGGCATTTAAGCCCCTGATGAAATGATGCATGAGCATCCCCTCATCATTGCCTATTCCTGCGAACTGTTTAAGTTCGTAGAAACATCTCTCATACTCATCTACGATCATGGCTAATTGTCGAAGGGCATGGAACTCATCACCCCTACGCTGACGCCAATGGTCAGAAAGAAAATGGGCCCTGAATTGCTCAAGAAATATCTCCTAAGACACTGAACTCATGTCAATGTGGAGCTTCTGCTCCTCAAGTCTCCACCAAGTGGCTGGAAATCCCTCCAGGTGCATCACAGTGCACCGCGCTTTAGTACCACTATCAAATGGATGCATAGAAAAACATCAGTCAAGACCTATCAACCAAGTCTCTGCCTCTAAACCAGTGCCTACTCTGTCAAACCTAGGTGGTTGTGACTGAATCAAATCCCTCATATAGGACACTGCTAACATCTCCGACTGAGCTGTAACTGTTCTAACCATAGGGTTAACCTCTAGTACTACCTGTCTCAGACCCAATAATGCTAAAGCCTCCTCGAAGGCTCTACGTGCAGCTTCAACCCTAGTAGGATCTAACTGTCCACCACCGCCTCTTGGACCATTCTGTGAAGCCTGATGCTCCTCCTGCTTTGGTATAGGTACAACACGAGGTTGCGATTCATGTTGACTCTCCTCTCGATCGCCTACTCAGCCACGTCCACGTCCTCTCCCTCATCCGCATCTAGGAGGCATACTCCTACACAGACACAAAAGGGTATTAGACAAGGTACACAAGGAAACCTACACAACTAAGCTTAATGGGTACATCATAATCCTTGAGCACCCAGTGTTTAAACCTAGGCTCTGATACCATGTGTAATGCCCTGCCACACAACCCTAGAGGAAGTTTCAATTCACTACTTTTTCCAATGCAATTATTCTAAACATTGATTTAATAATAACGCATCTAACAAAACTAAATTACATTAAATAAGGTAAAACATGAATCAACAATCAGAAATGATGACACACTAAGGCTAGGGCATAGACCTAACACATGTTACCTAGCTACTATCTCCCATTCAACTTAACCGTTGAATCATCGTGCTCAAACATGTGAAACCAGGTGGAGTCGATGTCATGTACCTGCAACCTGAAACCAAGTAAACAACATAATACAGTATATCCAGCATATAATACACACCATGAAGAAGAAATCATGGATTCGTAGGGCGCTCGCAAGCGAGTGATGCGAAACCGTCCTCTTCACCAATCCACTCATCAAAGACTGACATTACATCATAATCAATAATCTCATAATAACATCTCATGCTAAATCTACAACATCATTAATCCATAATGCATGTGAAACAATAATCAGATAAACCACATCATATCACATAAAATAGTTGTCGCTCAATATTAGCAATCAAAACATCATAACAAAATGTATCCAGTATCAAAGTAGCTGCAACCAAACATAGCATAAAACAAACCGAACAAGAAGCAAAACGGAGGGGTATTACAGTGTGAGTTTGACATGGGGTCATCCTCTCGCTAAAGTGGGGTCAAAATATAGCGTAGGAAAAAGTATCCCTTTTTCACACTTAATTTAGAAATAATTAATAATAAAATGAGCTTAATTATGCCTTAATTTAGTGTTGTAATATGTTTTCCATATTCACATTAAGTTTAGAGCCCTTTTAAATAAAATGGACTTAATTGTGCCTTTTTTTTATGTTGTAAGGTGTATCTTTAAACTTTCACATTAATCTAGGGCTTTATTAATTGATTGAGGTTAATTTTCCTTAATTGGCCCCTTTAATTCAAATCCAAGCCTAGTTAAATGTAATTTATGAGGGATAAAATCTAACATTCATAAATGTCATTGCACAACACTTAATTTTGGAAGATGTTTGTCCTAAGTAAGTGACCTAGGACCCATTCACCATAGTGCGAATGGGTCCTTAGCCATAGGTTGAATGGATCCTCACTTAGACCTATGACCCTGATTTTGCATAATGTTTAACATTTACCAATGTGTGTCCTAGGTAAGTGGCCTAAGACCCATTCACCTTATGATGAATGGGTCCTCACTTAGACCTAGGACCCCTCCTTGAAATATTTTTTTGGTGGTATTTTAATAATTTCAAATCTATAATTCAATGTCGACTTGTGACATTTGAATTTTAGGAATTAATCTTAAGATATGTATAAATACAAGGTTATTTCACATAGTTTCACCTAGAAAATTCAAGTTATCTTAAGAGTTCTTTCAAAAGAGCATTCAAAAGAATTTTCATGGCATTCAAGGGCATATTTGAAGAATATTATTGCAGCAATCAAGATTCATTCATAATGTCAAAGATTTCTTGCATCATGCATGTTGTTTGAGCTCATATGTTGATACAAGTGTTCAAGATCAATTCAAGCATATCAAAGGCATTATTTCACATCAAGTTTCATGACCAAGATCTACATTCATTGAGGCCACTTCATGCAATTTTGTAGATTTATACTCCAAGGTTTCAATTAAGGTTTGGTGAGTTGTTATATATTGTTGTGAATTCATCATTCCTTCCATGCTTTTATTCATTTCAAGGTTTAATTTACTAAACGGGGTTTGACAAAGGCAAACCCCCATTCACCTAACAAACAAACAAAAATTCTCTCTTTGATGTGTGATTGCAAATTTTAGGTTGAAGATCATTTGAAGAGAAAAGTTGAAGAAATTTGCAAAGTTGTCAAAGTTGCAAGAGAAGTTGTTAAATCACTGAAACTCTTCTACATGATTTATTTCCCACTTTCCAACAGTGAACACTTGGAATCTGGAAGTGTAAACATAGAAGAACAGAACCGAGAAACCATTTTTAAGGAGCCCTAGCCAAGATCCATTCACCATAGGGTGAATGAGTCCTCGATGAGGTCTGAAAAAGCATCTTTGGTGATAGGTACACAACATTTTACCCTTTCCATATCTTCATTTTGACTATTGTTTGGGTTAGATCTGATTATTGTAATGCATTTGCACTTTGAAACACACATTTTGAATGAAATAAGGAAAATAGGTGCATCATACCCCCTTTGTTATCAATTCATATTTTTTAAAACACCTATATTTTTCTATGTTTCAGTAAGTAAATATGATGATAAATGTTTATCAGAACCTTAATATGTTCAATAGGTGAATGAAATACTGAATATGCATTAAGATGTTATTGTTTTTGAATGAATGATTATGTTTCATATACGAACGGAAATGCGATAAATGAATATGTATTGCAATATGAATGCTTTGATGATGTAAATGATTTATGATGCAAGTATATTTCATGAGAATGGCTAACTATTGTACTAATTTTAATGCAAGAACAGGTTCGAGCCTTCAAAAGGGAGGGGAAGTATCACTTAGAAGAGAAACTTTGTCTGGTAACCCTTAATAAGCCTAAATGAGCATACACACACTCGCGTCCTAGATTGACTTAGTTGAGTCGAGTTAGTTTGTGGAATCAGGTAAGTAAACTTCAATATTGTTTGTGCATGATTTAGAAGAGGATATGATCTTGTTCTATGGATTTTCTTGATTGGGGTTACATAGTTGAGTCTTTATGTCGAATGGAAGTTCTTCTTCTTTATGTGTTCATACTTGGATGTTAATCAATGAGGTATATATCTGGAATGTATAAATATATATATACATTTCCTCGATAACCCATATGCACGGGAGTACCGATTCGATAAATATGACATATACATATATACATGTATGCACTTCGTTTATCTACGTCAATCGATGAATATGTGGAGAGTATATGTTTAAGTCTTGATATTGAAATTATATTATGTATGTTATATGTATATTAATTATATGTATATAGTAATATATATACATATATATTAATACATGAATATATATGTATATATAATTATTTTAATATTTATATATTTTACATATTAATATATGCTTATTTTATGCATGTATATCGATTGGCAATTGATGTGGTCAAATAATCATGTAAATATTGTCATGTATTAATATATATATGTATATATATATACATATTACAAGATATATATATGTTAATATATATAGTGTTATATATATGTATATATAATGTCTGATATATATTTAAAAGTGCATAGAAATAGACTTAAGCGCATAAATTATGCGCTTCCATACAAAGATAAATAGCTAATTCTTTGACTGTGTAATATATAGCGCATTATACATGATATAATGTTTATCATATGAGATAGAGCAGTACACAAAGTTGGTGCATTGATTGATGACTTGGAATATGAATTCAAAGAGTTGTTTTAACATACTAAAGGCAACACACTATCATAAGTGTGGGAGTAAATGTTACCAAGTTTTAAAGGTTGCAAACTCATCACATTGTGACAGTCAATAGTTTAAGAATGTTGTAGCCTTTTATGGAATACCAACCAATGCATAAAAATATAAGAACAATTCAAAACCAATGAAGGAAGTACGTATGAGTTATATGTTGTTGTGTAAGCATTAGAAGGGAAGTATAAACTATTTAAATGCCTTTAGAATTAGTCAAGTCCACCCTATAAACTTGGGTGCCATATAAACAAGAGTTTGGAATGCATAAGAGGTCTTCAAATTCGCATAAGCCTGCAAATAGAATAGAGATTTAGTCAAGTGTAAACTTGGAAACATTTTGTAAAGGAATTCAAAATAGGAAACTTGTTTAAAGCTTGTTGTCCCATATATCAAGTCGACTCAGCCATTTAAATGGTGAGGACTTTGATGTGTTGCAAACCCGTGAGTTATCTTGGTGAGTCTTTGCATGAGGATGAAAGGTGGTAGAAATACTTGCTTGTTTGTAGCCTTTGGTTTCTCACAAATTAGTAAAAATAGAGATGTTCATTCTACCAAATGCATCACTTATCAATCTGATTTATTTGTGTTATACTACTATAATTTTTGTGCAAAGAGAGTAGAGAGTTTGTGAGGTTGGGAGTTGTTTTTTCATTCACATTGGATTTGTGGAGAGAACTAGTGAGAGGCTAGAAGAGGATTTTGGAGGTTGTTCTTGGTGGAAGTTGCAAGAAAGCTAGAGCCATTAAGAGAAGAGAGAGGATTAATTAGTTGAAGCTTTAAACAAACATGTTGATATCTATTCATTTGTTATTATGTTGTCATGTTGAAATATTTTATTTTACTTGTGTGAGATGCTTGTATATGCTTGCATGCTTCTTGGTTGTTTGTTATGTTGAAGAAACCAATCATATTGGGTTAATACTTTTTATTACCCTATATGGGAAAATAGATGATGATGTTTCTATTTTGACTAGACATAATTATTCTATACTATACGTATGTAGAATGAAATGTGAAATGTAGAATATATTGATGTCTTGAGGTAACTTGACTTTGATAGCTTATAATTCTAGGTAAACTTGTAATACCCCTCCGTTTTGCTTCTCGTTTCATGTTGTTTTATGCTTTGCTTGGATTGTAGCTGCTTTGATACTGGACACATTTTTATTATGATGTTTTGATCGCTACTTTTGAGCGGCAACTATTATTGTGTGATGTGACTATTTGATTTTATTTCACATGCCTTGATGAATTAATGATGTCAGTAGAATTATCATGTGATTATTTATGTGAATATTGCTTATGACGTTAGTGTCAGTCTTTGATGAGTGTATTGGTGAAGAAGACGGGTTAGCATCACTCGCTTGCGAGCGCCTTGCGAATCCGAGATTTCTTCTTCACGATGTGAATTATATGTTGGATATATTATGTTGTTTACTTGATTTCAGGTTGCAGGTACATAACATTGACTCCACTTGGTTTCATAGGTTTGAGCGTGTTGATCCAACGGTTAAGTTGAATGGGAGATAGTAACTTGGTAACATGTGTCAGGTCTACACCCTAGCCTTAGTGTGTCATCAGTTCTTATTATTGAGTCATGTTGTATCTTATTTGATGTTAAATAATGCTTTGAAAAGTGTTGTCCTATTAAATAGTTCTTTTAGAAAATTGCATTGGCTTGAAGAAATGTTTATTTTTATATTATATTAATGTTATGCTTTTTGGTTATATTTAAAATGATTATTGAAATTAAACTTAAATTACTTAATTAATTAAATTTAAATCTCAAGGGATTAAATTTAATTATTAAATAATTGTAAGTAAGCTAATTAAAGTTAAATTATTTAATTTATTAAATTTAAATCTCAAGGGATTGAATTTAATTAATAAATAATTGAAAGTGAGTTAATTAAAGTTAAAGTATTTATTTAATTAAATTTAAATCTCAAGGGATTGGATTTAGTTATTAAATAATTTAATAATAATTAAGTTTATGTGATTGTTATATTAAATTAAATCAAAAAGGGAATTATGAGAAATTGAAATTTTACTTTAAAGTCAAAATTAGGGCCTTCAAAAAAGGGGAAATGAAATTAACTTTTAAATTCAATTTCTTGCATTGAATGTGAATTAGGGTTACATTAGGCTATTTTGGAATTTTGAGGAAATGATGTTTTAATAAGTTTAGGGCAAAAAATTTGGGGATTCTTCTTCCTTCTTTTTTTCACAGGCATGAAATTTTTTGGAGAGAGTTTGCATATGAAAGTTTTGGAATTATTTTCTGTTTGGAGAATTAAATTGAAAGGAGAGAAAATTCTGTGAAGAAGGTGGAGCTATTGGATCAAAGCTTGCTGGAGATTCTTTGCATTGTGGAAAAAGAATTGTGTGGAGTTCAAAGGAAATTCTGCATCAAGAATTTTGGCAATTTCCTGTGGGTTCAATAACCAGGTTTTCTTTTATTTCTTTGTTTTATTGTTCCTAGTTTAACCTATTTTCTAAATTATAAGAAATTTGCAAATGGGTGATTTTTCTTGAAACCCTAGGTTAAACTACAACATTTTGGTATTCAGATTTGTTCTACAAAATGCAAACCCTTTTAGAAAATTTGTTGAGAAATTCAAAATCAATGTATTACTTTTCCTTGTTTAAATTATTTGAAAACATGGAAGGATGGCTTCTTTTGGTTTTCAGTTTATAAATCTCTTATGCATGAGATATCTATTGTTTTGTCAATTTTATTACTGGTTTTTAAATCTATTTTCTTCAATTTCACCAGTAGATGAAATTCTGGAAAAAATATATATATATATATGTAAATATACATTACATATATCATATTTTAATATGATATAAATAATCTATATTTACATATATATAGATTTTTTTAATTTCACTGTGTTATTATATTATTTGTAAATATCGCTGATACGGCAAGAGTACGAAAATTCGTACTGCGTACGAAATTTTCTTGGAAAATTTTTATTTGAAAAAAAATGTTATGTGTGGGGGGGTTCGGCCCCCCACTATTTTTTCTTTGTACCAGTGGGTACGCAGTACCCACTGGGCAGTGCGCCCACTACATGGGGGGACGCACTGTCCCATGGGGATTGCGGCCCCCATAGGCACTGCCGGCCGCTGTACTTAAAGTCAGTCGGCGCGGGCAGGACTATGGACTGCGCACAGTGGCAGGGCGTACCGTCCGACCCTGTCACTTTTTATTTTGATTTTTGTTTTTTGTTTTTTTATTTATTTTAATTTTAATTTTTAATTTTTTTTCGTTTTTGGTTTTTAAAAGTAGTTTTTTTAATTTTAATTTTTATTTTTATTTTAATTTTGTTTTAATATTTTTTTTTATATAATATTTAATATATATATATTATGTATATGATATATATATATATTTATTTATCTTTATTAAAGTTTTTTTTTATATAGTTTATTTGTTGGATCAAAATGAGAATAGGAGTTGTTCTTTTAAATAGCGGATATTGTTTTTAATATATGATGTTTCGCTTGTAGAAGTTCATATTTATTACCTTGTCAACATAGGAACATTTAACAACTTAGACAACTAATTATAGTTGAATTTATTATTCTCATGATTTGATTCAGTTGTGGAAATTATGTATTTAATGAAAAACTTATTGTTCAATGTAAATTCTAGAATGGTATAATTCTTCTTTTTGTGAGAAACATCAGTTAGGAACATGGTTTTAGGATAACCAAATATAGTATTTTTCATTGCCAAAGCATGAGTTCATTGATGTATCTTTTAATGAGAATTTTGTAAATGAGTGTTGAGTTTTGGTTTGTAAAGTCTTCCAGTAGATGTGGGTCATTCCCTTGTTAAGTTATTGTTTGATTTTCCCTTGGGTAGTGTTACAAGTGATTTGGTTTCCTCATTGTGTAGGAGTGGGTTTCTTTATTGTTGCCTCCTAGAATAGGAGAGATTACTTTGTTCAGTCCTGTAGCACTTGAGTTACCCTTGGAGTTTAGATTGTGTAGTGTGTTATCCAATTAGAAGAGTGGCTTTTGTTAGGGGCCAGAGCCCAAAGAGGTAAACCGGGTAACCTTCAGAAGTGATTTTAACAACTGAAAATTAAAGTAATATACTTAGATGATTAGGATGCATTTCACATTAATCAAGATAAATTAACCTCACTCATAGGCACAAGGGCTTGTTTAGACTTGGGGTGAGTGAGAAGGCTTGGAATGGCAAGATCAACTATCTTGTCCGTATGAGAGGTAGTTGATTCTGCTTGAGTGAGTATGAGGGTCGGGATTCGGTTGAGGTCACCAGGATTACTTGTGTCGGAGCTTATGAAGAATGCCCAGAGGATATCTCATGACAAACCTTGCGATGACACTCTATCTAGGATAACACTGTGTTATGTTGTGTGTATGGTTCTTTAGCACACTTGATTATATTATGTCTGGAAGCAATGTAACCATGATTTGAGATAGACTTATATTGTGCATATGTGTGGTTGAGTCAGCTTGTGTCAGTTTGAGTCTGCCTTTGGTTTGAGGTAGTAGGTTTCTCGTCCATGTTACTTTATTACTATCTCCTAGCATGGGGGGTGGGCCTTCGGGTACCACATGGTTGGGTGGAACATGCACCAAAACCGTTGGGTCCTCTTGATCTTCAGTACTTGGTGGTGAGACTTCTAGATGGACATCTCGCATTTCTTACTTTTAATTCTTGTACTTTGTATCTCATATTGTAATGATATTGATTTACCCCTCTTATGTTATGAGGTGGACCTTGTAATGATCATACTTATGTATTTTGACTCATTCTGGGAATGAGGATTGTAATAGATGTATGTAATAGATTTATGTAATGAATGCTTCGTTTTATCTCGTATCTTTTTATGTTGTTGAATGTTATTACTTGAGTTATTTACTTTCAATGTAATTTAGATGTTGTATGTTAATGGGGATTTAAGTAATCTCAGTTATGTAACCCTAGGGGATGTTGTCAATTATAGTTGAACATGTGGGTTTAATTCACTTCTTTTAAAAAAAAAATTTAGTACACTTGTTTAGTGAATTGAAACTTCCTCTAGGGTTGCGTGGAGGGGCAATACAAAACCCATGTGAATAATGAGGTTATCCATTCTACAATAAGGATGGTATGATAGACATATCATCATCAATAGGGTGCGATTTCATGCAACCATATTGTTAATCTAGACTTGATTGATAACTTGATCATTACTTTACTTTCGAATGAAACCCTAGGTTGAAGAATAACCTATTTGGTTGGGATATGTACTTGATTATTTATTAAAGAACATAGGCTGGGAATAACCTATATAATCGGTTTGATCATTTGATTGATGATTTTATACTTATGATTGAAGTCATTTATTGTTGAAGGTTATGGTTTTGATTGAAGTCATTTATTGTTGATAGATATACTTTTGATTTAGATCATTTATTGATGAGATTATACTTTTGATGGGAGTCATTTTTTTGAGATTAAACTCTTGAATTGGATACTTTTATTGCTGAAATTGTACTTTTGAAATAGATTCATTTGATGTTATAACATTATGTTCATCTTATATCAATACTATATGTGTGTAGCATAAGATAGAGTTTTTTTTAGATACTTGTAGCAATGTCATTTAGATATGAGTTAATGGGAAGGTTATTCCTAGGGTTAGGATAATCCATGGGAAAGTGAATAACCTAGAATAGAATACTAATGGTCAAATACAAATCGAACAATTGTAGTGGTGAATATAGATGACCCTCACTCAAAGTACTGGGTGTTGAATCTTTGGCCAAAGAAGTGTAGGTAGCCACTATCTACACTGCCAGTTCATTGTGATCCAAGTACATACTAGGCTGAGAATATCATAGAATCAAAGGTTGAATTTATGGTAAGATCTAGACATGTAGGACACATCACTATGCTCAAGAAAGTCTATTTGAAGGATGAGATTACCAAACCAATCTCTTTTCCGAAGGGAGGGCCATCTTACCAAGTCTGGTAGATGTGGGGGGACTGCAGTAAGTCCATGGTTGGAAGAAAAACACTTAAGTGATCCTTCTCATGCATTTGGTATCCAAGATTTGGGAGGACATTTTGGACCATTGGTATTTTTGTTTCAATAATTGAAGATGTACGCACCAATATTGGGGACAACTAGAATGTATGCACCAAGGAAAAGGGACGACTAGAATGTATGCACCAATGTTAGGACATCTATAATAGTTTTGTGTTTCTAGTTCATGTCATCTTGTTGAAGCTACGTATATAAAATCATGTATCCATCTATATGGAAATTGTAAACACGAAATGTTATCTTGAATATATTTAAGTAAATTTAAATCATACTTATATTATTGGAATGATTCTTTGAATATGCAATGGAAAAGTTTGGAAAGGTTATGTTTCAAATGGTGCATTTATTATGGAAGAGAAGAAAATTTGTATTGCTCATCAGATTTGATGCGTAAACTATTCATTGTGGGTAAAGCATAGAAAAATTACTGGAAAGAACAATGGGCACGTTACACATGGTATCAAAGCTACCAGGTTCAACTCTAGAACCTATGAGATCATTACGTAGGTGATACATAAACCTTATCAGGAGATAAAGGATGAAAGGTTCTTATGCCAGGATGGCAAAAGGAAAAGAACAAAAGGGAAACAAAAAGGGAAGTTAGATGCCTGAAAAATTGTTTAAGTTTGGGACTAGGAAAAATCATCCTTGGAGTTGAAAGCTCCTAAATCAACAACGTATTAGGATACACCTTTGGATTGCAGATGATTATGCAACCAATTTCGGTAGGAAGGTTATGGAGGATTACCAATAAGTACCCTCACCCTATGAAATAGTTTAAATGAATCTGAGAGGTAGAAATAATTGAAGTAAGTGCCCCTATTGACAGCAACCAATAGTTGCAAAGATATTAGGATGGTGGATTAAGCAAGGATATTATGAAGCTATAAGTATGACTTATGAAAAGGAACTAATTGATAGCATAAATTGGAAACTTAGTCCAAGTAGAAAGACATTTTTTTGTGAATTAAAATCAACAAGAGAGGTATCCAGGAGGTAGGATAAACCCTTGATAGACCTGATTGAGTACAAGGTTAAAATCTTGTAATGATAATTGGAGCCAAGAGTGAAGAGTTAGTACCTTATGATAAGGGTAGAGACTAGAATGGTCGGGAAAAGGAAGCAACCTTAGAGTGTCTTAAGTTATGATAAATTGGAATTACCAAGAACTTGGACAAAATTATTTTGAAAGATGATTATAAGATCAAATCTTTGGAAAGAAAATCAAACAATTCAGACAAAGGGCTCAAGTTGGAGCATAGTTTGGTTGAAGTGTGAATTGAACTCATCAACTTGTCAACAAAAGTAAACTTATGATTAGATGATCATTTGAAAATGTTTCAATGAATAGGGTTAAAAGGCTATAGTATACATGGAAAAGAGAATTGGAATGAAATAATAGAGTACCTCTTAGCCTGTAAGATTTTAATTCATTAGATCTCGTTACTATGGATCCAACTGCTGATTTTGAGAGATTAGAAGACGATGATGAATCCAATTTTGAAAAAGAAAAAATTGTATTCAAGGAATATTGTGGAAGGTAAGAAAAGCAAGTAATTGTTGATCGACTATCAAAAGCCAACAACAATGAATGATAAATCAATTCAATTTGGAGAAAATGAATGTATGTTAAGAGTTCAACTTTAAGTTGATCTAAAGTCTTGGAAACACTAAGGGGGGAAGAGGGAGAGTAGTTAGACTCAGATAAAGTACCCCACACAACAAAATTTAATCATGTGTTTTCAAGAACTTTTGACTACTTCGTAAGTCATTATTTGACCGAAGTCTTATACTCCATGACTACAAAGGTTGAGGTATTGGAATTATTGGTGAAAGATAGTGGAAAGGTCAAGGCTTATGACCAATGAGAAAGAAATGTTTACAACACAAGTTTATACGTATTTTTTTTGGATGATCAATTGATGCTTAGAGAATAATAGGAAGTATTCTTAATCATGGAAGGCAAGATTATCGCCTATGCTATCAGAAAGGGAAGATTCATGTACTCATGATTGTGAGTTACATAGAAAATGTTTGTGCTTGAAAACTAGGTATGTGATAATTTTTGACATCTTTTGGAAGATAAAATCAAAACTAGCATGATTTAAATGAGAACTGTTACTTGAATTAATATAAAATGCTCATCGAAAGAAATAGATTGAGCTGAAAATTTGATTACAACTTTGGGAATCGGATTATGACCTTGAAAAAGATTAGAGGGCGAAAGAAATCCGGGGTATGGATGACCTAGGATGAAGGAGTTTTATCTCCACAAAAATATTTAATTATTATATTTCAAGAATTGTATGTGGCATAAGTCCATGGAAGATATTTCACTAGACAAGATGGACTATTATAAATCAATTTTTGGAAGGTTAAGGAATGAAATGAGGTAAAATGATGTCATATTCAGGAGACACTGGAATGACAATATTATTTGAGGAATGAAAAATCACTATAATCTGGAAGGGGATAGAGTAAGATGTTGCAAGGTATGTAGCAAGTTGTTGTCCAGGATGCTAGAGGATGAAGATAGGATGTCATCAATAGAAGGACTTGTATACACTCAGGGAATTCCGGAGAGGAAGTGGTAGATCATAAGAATAGTTTTGATCTTTCTATGTCAATAGAACTGACATAATGTTATGGTGGATAGACTCACCTAGGTAACCAATTTAGATTGGGAAATTTGATTTATAAGATATCCGTCCTAAACAATAAATTGTGTAAAGAAGTTGCTCAATATGAGAAGTCTATCTCAGATGGGAACAAGCAAGTAATGTTAAGGTTTTGTGAAAACCATGATCATCCTATAAAAATCCAATTGATTTAATGCTCAATTTATTACTTTAAGTTAGCCAGTTAGGCAAAAGGGATAAACCAATCTAGAAGGATTTGTGGAATACTTATTAAACTTCTATCATTGAAATTTGGTCCATTATATGGGAAGAAGGGTTGAATATTTATAAATATGAGATAAGCTAGGAAATAGGATCAACCTTAGACCGGAAGGGTTGTCAAATGGAATAGTAGATCAAAAGGATCAAGGAAAACTTTGTTGTTAGAAAGTTTAAATTAGGAAGCAATGTTATTATGCTTAAGGTAGATGGTTGTGTCAGTGATGGACGATCTCAGCATCTGAGTTGTTTGATGGTGTAAAGACCAAAGGGAATGATGGGACCCACGGTGTAGTGCGTAATACATTGACATTCCTTTTCCATTTGGGTTACACCAAGGATAATTGTATTAGCCAACGAGAACATGTTTTCTAGTCACTATGGAATAGGTGTCAGAGAATACGGTCACTATTGTACTTATGATGTATATGAGTTAATATAATTATGAAGTATAAATTTTGGAGAGAAAAGTGCACTTGAAGCACGTAAGCTCTTCCTATGTGATAGCAGAGTCACTCAATGCAAGTCCAGGAAGGACGCGATTGCAAAGGGTTGTGTTATGAGGGAAGATTATTTTATATACCTATTTCTTACATGATTTGGAGAATTGTAAGCACTACCTCTATTTAACTTTATCTATATGTTTCACTACTTTAAATCATCGAGGACGATGATTCACAAGGGGGAAAGCATGTTACACTGCATCTCTTAGTTACTAGGTCGCTTTTATCTTGTAAGTAAATATGATGATAAATGTTTATCAAAACTTTAATATGTTCAATAGGTGAATGAAATACTGAATATGCATTAATATGTTATTGTTTTTGAAGGAATGATCATGTTTCATATACTAGTGGAAATGTGATAAATGAATATGTATTGCAATATGAATGCTTTGATGATGTAAATGATTTATGATGCAAGTATATTTCATGAGAACGTCTAACTATTATACTAAGTTGAATGCAAGAACAAGTTCGAGCCTTTGAAAGGGAGGGGAAGTATCACTCAAGAGAGGAGCTTGGTCTGGTAACCCTTAATAAGCTTAATTGAGCATACACATACGTTCTAGATTGGGTTAGTTGATTTGGGTTAGTTTGTGCAATTGGGTAAGTAACCTTCAGTCTTGTTTGTGCATGGTTTAGAAGAGGATATGATCTTGTTTTGTGAATGTTCTTGATTGGGATTACGTAATTGAGCCTTTATGTCAAATGGAAGTTCTTCTTCTTTATGTGTTCATACTTGAATGTTAATTGATGAGGTATATACCTAAAATGTATAAATATATATATATATGTACATGTCCTTGATAACCCATATGCACGAGAGTATCGATTGGATATAGGTGACATATACATATATATGTATGCACTTCGTTTATCTACGTCAATCGATAAATATGTGGAGAGTATATGTTTGAGATTTGATATTGAAATATGTTATATGTATATATTTATATTAATGTAAACATATATATACATTTATATTAATACACGAATATATATAATTATTTTAATATTTATATATTTTACATATTAATATATGCTTATGTTATACATGTATATCGATTGGCAATTGATGCATTCAAATGATCATGTATTAATATATATAAATATTATATATATAATTTCTGATATATATTTAAAAGTGCATTGAAATAGACTTAAGCGCAGAAATGATGTGTTGCCATACAAAGATAAATAGCCAAGTCTTTAACTACGCAATATATAGTGCATTATACATGATATAATGTTTAGCATATGAGATAGCACAATAAACAAAGTTGGGGCATTGATTGATGACTTGGCATATGAATTCAAAGAGTTGTTTTAACATTCTAAAGGCAGCACACTATCATAAGCATGTGGGAGTAAATGTTACCAAAGTTTTAAAGGCTGCAAACTCATCACATTGTGGCATTTAATATTTTAAGAATGTTTTTGTATAATAAATGGTGCAACCTTTTATGGAATACCAACCAGTGCATAAAGAATGTAAGACCAAGTCAAAACCAATGAAGGAAGCACGTACGAGTTATACACTATTGTGTAAGCATTAGAAGGGAAGTATAAATTTTGTTTTAAATGCCTTTAGAATCAATCAAATTTGTGCTATAAACTTGGGCGCCATATAAACAAGAGTTTGGAATGCTTAAGAGGTCTTCAAATTCACATAAGCCTGCAAATAGAATAGAGACTCTGTCAAGTGCAAAATTGGCAACATTTTGTAAAGGAATTAAAATTAAGAAACTTGTTTAAAACTTGTAGTTCCATATATCAAGTCGACTCAGCCATTAAAATGGTGAGGACTTTGATGTGTTGCAAATCTGTGAGTGGTGAGTCATTGGATGAGGATGAAAGGTGGCAGAAATACTTGTTTGTAGCCTTTGGTTTCTCACGAATTAGTATAAATAAAGGTTCTCATTCTACCAAATGCATCACTTATCAATCTAATTTCTTTGTGTTATACTGCTATAATTTCTATGCAAAGAGAGTTGAGAGTTTGTGAGGTTTAGAGTTGTTTTGTTGATTCACATTAGATTTGTGGAGAGAACTAGTGAGAGGCTAGAAGAGGATTTTGGAGGTTGTTCTTGGTGGAAGTTGCAAGCAAGCTAGAGCCATTAAGCTAAGAGAGAGGATTAATCAGATGGATCTTTAAATAGGCATGTTGATTTATACTCCTTTGTTATTATGTTGGAAAGATTGATTATTATATTGAAAGATTGTCTTTTACTTGTGCGAGATGCATGTATATGCTTGTATGCTTCTTGGTTGTTTATTATATTGAAGAAACTTGTCATATTGGGTTAATACTTTTTATATACCCTATATGGGAAAATAGATGATGATGTTTCTATTTTGACTATACGTAATTATTCTATACTATACGTATGTAGAATGAAATATGAAATGTAGAATATATCGATGTCTTGAGGCAACTTGAATTCGATAGCTTATAATGCTAGGCAAACCCATGTGAACAATGAGGTTACCCATTCTACGGAAAGGATGGTATGATAGAAATAATGTCATCAATAGGTTGTGATGTGATGTCATGCAACCATATTGTTAATCTAGACTTGATTGATCACTTGACCATTACTTTACTTTTGAATGAAACCCTAAGTTGAAGAATAACCTATTTGGTTGGGATATCTACTTGATTATTGATTAAAGAACATAGGTTGGGAATAACCTATATAATCGGATTGATCATTTGATTGATGATTTTATACTTATGATTGAAGCCATTTATTGTTGAGGTTATTCTTTTGATTGAAGTCATTTATTGTTGATAGACATACTTTTGATTTAGGTCATTTATTGATGAGATTATACTTTTGATGGGAGTCGTTACTTTGAGATTACACTCTTGAACTGGAGAATTTAATTGTTGAGATTGTACTTTTGAAATAGATTCATTTGATGTTATAATGTTATGTTTGTCTTATATCAATACTATATGTACATAACATAAGATATAGTTTCTTTTAGATACTTGTAGCAATGTCATTTAGATATGAGTTAATGGGAAGATTATTCTTGGGGTTAGAATAATCCACGAGAAAGGGAATAACCTAGAAAAGAATACTAATGGTCAAATACAAATCGATAAATTGTAGTGGTGAATATAGATGACCCTCACTCAAAGTACTGGGTGTTGAAACTTTGGCCAAAGGAGTGTAGGTAGCCATTGTCTACATGGTCAATTCGCTATTATCCAAGTACATACTAGGCTGAGAATACCATAGAATTAGAGGTTGACTTTATGGTAAGATTTAGACATGTAGGACACATCACTATGCTCAGGAAAGGCTATTTGAAGGATGAGGTTACCAAACCAATCTCTTTGTCAAAGGGAGGGCCATCTTACCAAGTTTGGTAGATGTGTGGGGAACCGCAATAAATCCATGGTTGGTAGAAAAGCGCATGAGTGATGCTTCTCCTCATGCAATTGGTGGCCAAGATTTGGGAGAAGGACATTCTAGACCATTGATATTTTTGATTCAAGATTTGAAGATGTACACGCCAATATTGGGGACAACTAAAAGGTATGCACCAAGGAAAGGGGGCAACTAGAATGTATGCACAAATGTTGGGACATTTGTAATAGTTTTGTATTTCTAGTTCATGTTAGCTTGTTGAAGCTATGTATATAATCATGTATCCATCTATATGGAAATTGTAAACACGAAATGTTATCTTGATTATATTTATGTAAAGTTACATCATACTTATATTATTAGAATGATTCTTTGAATATGTAATGGAAATTTTTGGAAAAGTTATGTTTCAATGGTGCATTTATTATGGAAGAGAAAAGAAAAATTGTATTACTCATTAGATTTTATGCGTAAACTATTCACTGTGGGTAAAACATAGAAAAATTATTGGGAAGAACAATGGGCATGTTACAAGATGTTGCACTCCTATCTTTTCAGGTCACCAGTGTTGCCGAGGAGATTTCTATGAATTGTAGAAGGTTGGAAGTGTTGTTGGTTGTCTGGACTGGTTCAAGAAATGATTTGCATTGATGTCTCTACTCCTGCAGCTTTATCTCAGTTCCAATTTCATGTGTTAAAGTGGTTCACAAGTTGATTTTTTAATGTTATACATCATGATTGAGCATTTTGTGTTTCTGGGATGAAGTATTTTGTTCCTATTTTTTTTGTGGTGGTTGCTAGTGGCATGACAATATGAAGAATTCTCAGGAAGTGTTGTTGGATGTTCATGGAACATCCCCATGTGATATGCATGTTGATCGACCTCTTTAGTGGGCCACATTGTGTCTTGAGTTGCCTTTTTGGGTTATTTGTGGATATCTGGCCGATAGGGCTTGTTCCTTTGCTTGTGTCGCGTGATTGGGGGTTTGTGGTAGCATTTGAAGATGTGCTGTGATAGATTTGGGTCTTAACCTATCTTGGTTAGAACAGCCTTGAGAAAATTCAATTAAAAGTACATTTTTGGACCGGCTAGTTTTGTGCTTCATTATTATCTACATGTTTCCTTGATGTTGACTTAGATTGATGTGCGTCAGCATATGAATTGCCTTAAATCACATTGGAAGATGTAATAAATTTTTTTTTGGTCCTCTCTATCCTCGAGATAGGACCACATTATGCTTTGGTGGCCGACTTGTTGAATTCATCATTTATCTTCTTCTTGGTTGACTTAATTGAAGTTTTGAAGTGTTACAGTGGATATAAATGTAAGATCTTTTTTAATGCAACAATGTGGAGAAGTGTACAAGTGTGTGAACATGAAAGTGTGGATTGTATTTGAAGATCTTGCAAAAGAAGTGTGAAAGTGTAAAAATTAGAATCAGATGTGTTATAACATCTTAGTTAGCACAGTGTTATGTTGACAAACATTGTAATATTTCTCTAAATCTTTGTATCCTGCTCTAAGATAATGAATCTTTTCAAATCCTTGTATCTTGATCTTGGAGTTGTGTTTGCTTCATTTCAACTAGTCATTTATATCTTGCGCTAAGGTAGTGAGACTTAGTTTGCAAGTCCTTTCTGATAGCGAGCCTTTATATTGTGAGTTAACTCTTACTGTGGTTTTTCTCTTATTGGGTTTTCCACGTAAATCTAATGTTCTCTTGTACATGTGTGTTTTTTGCTTCATCTTTCTTTGTTGTATATCTAATTAGAAGTAGAATTGCTATATCTTTCATTGCTAAGGATTGTTGAAGTTGTTAAAGAATGGGTTGATGCAAGAAGTTGGGTCCACAAAAAGCTCAAAAAGTAGAAGTGTTTTTGTTGTTTTTCATAATTTGTCACACTTGGACTGAAAATTTGAGGCACTTACACAATGAATTTTTAAAAAAATCAGTAATATGAAATTTTGAATTTTGAATCTAGTTTCTAAATATGTAAATTATTCAAATACCCACATTGTAGAAATTAAATTTTGATAGGGATCTATAAAAACCACTTTTTAAAAGTCCCTGTTTTTTTACCATACCATGCACGTGTACGGACACCACTTTTTGACCCAAATAAAAGTATTTTGCTAATTCCTTTTGAGGAAAGAGAGCTAACAATATGAAGATTGATGAAGAATTTTTTTTGTAATTTTTTGTTGAATATTTTTTTTTTTATTAAATTTTTATTGGCCTTAATTGTTGTTTTTAAAAATCAACGTGTACGGACAACATAATTTGACCTAAACTAAACATTTTTTGAAACTTTTTTTTTCATTCTGTAAAGAATTTTCTAAAGATTGATGTCATATAATTTTTTTTACAAGAAACTTCACCAAAAAAAAGTTATTAAAAAACAACAAAGTTCGATATTTCATGTTTAAGGACTAGTTTTCTTTGAAATTAATTTAAAAATATCAAATATAATCCAATATTAATAAAAATTATATATTTGGAAACTAGAAATCGTGTTCTGTAATGGGTTTTAATTTTATAGATTGATTCAAAAAAAAAGTCCATCAACCATATTGTCAAAGATGGACATTCTTCTTCAATCTGCCTTAGTTTTTTAGTTGCAGGTCAAAAGCTAAGGCTCGGATTGCCAAGCCTTTTCCGAGCCTAAAACCAAGGCTGCAAGTGAGTTGGAGATTCAAGTTTTTAATAATGCGTATGCGTTTTTAAAAATGCGTACGTGTTACAAAACGTATATGCGCTCTTTATTTGTTTGATTATTTTTTAAAAAAATGTTTTTTAGAAACGCGTATGCGTTTTGAAAAGAAAAATGCGTACGCATTTCTAAAAAGCATTTTTTTAAAAATAAATGACTTGTATGCACTCAAAAACGCATATGCGTTTTATAACGCGTACGCGTTCTTTTAGGCTCGGGTACCCAATGCATAACGCATACACATTTTTTAATAACGCGTACACGTTTTTTAATAATGCATATGCGTTTTTTGCGAGATTTTTTCTTTTGGCCGAAACTTCCCCTCTTCGTGGACCCAACTTCTTGCACTTACCCGAATTCAAATTATTATTGTGATCCTTTTAAAAATGTCAAGTCCTAATGTGAAATGCTAGATAAAAACTAATAATGCAACAAGAGGAAATGACCTAAGAAAAAGGCACCTCAAAAATTAGCCTAAGAAATAGATAACATGAAAGCAAGATAAACAATTAATTGAAATTGGTTATACCTTTATGCCGCTCCTTCCTTGGTTGGCCCTTTGATTCTTGAAGAGTTGTGTGCTCCTTGGATAACAAGCTATGTTGAATGTGCAAAATGATATGCAAGATGGATGAGGGTATGATGATTATGACATGAAAGCTCAAATGGAAAATTGACAAGAGTTTGGTAGCAAAAGACTTGATCTTAAAATGAGGGAAATGAGGGGGTATTTATAGGATAATTGGAATTCTCTAGAGAATTCAACGGTTGAGATTGATTCAATAAGATCAAGATGAAGGGTTATGGTGAGTTGAGGACTCATAAGCCCTCACATCTTGACATGTGAAATGTGAGATGTCTTAGGGTGGAATGATGTGTAAATAAGGTGGAAGAGAAATACATCAGGTGGATGAAGGACAAGTACCTTTGAGGTACCTTGGGGGATGAGAAGATTTCCTCAAAAAGGAACTTGTTGTCCCCAAATGAGGATGAAAGAGACATTTGAGGGATTTTAAAATTCCTCAAAAATCTTCATGGGAAAAGGGGAAGTGGTTGGAAGAATAAATGCAAATTAAAAATTTACATTCATTGGAGAGTTTATTGGGTAAAAGGTCTCCAAAAAGTTGGAGATTTGTCACATGTGGGTGATGTGACAAGTCCAAGGTTCTAGAAGTCCTTGGCACATGTAAAGTGACAATTCAAGCCTTCTAGAATCTTGCATGGGGATGGGGAAGACCTTGGAAAGACAAAAGTGAATTAAAAATTCACATGGGGAAGAGAGGAGCTTTGGGCAAATAAATGTAATTCACATGGGAAAGAGAGTCTGGGCTAAAAATGGTAAGTGGGAATTCCTAGAAAAGGTAAGCTAAATGTGGCTAATGATTCTAATTAAGGTTGTGCAAACATAGAATTAGGATAATTAATAAGAGATTAGAGGAAAGTGGGAGATTATGGAGAATGTGACACATAATCAAGATTAAGTGATGCACATCATAATTACAGATTAATTAATTTAATCTAGATTAAAAGAGGGTTATGGAGGATGTGACAAAGAGAGAGAAAAAGGGGAATTAAAAATTGATTTTAATCCAAATGGGTTAAAAGACTAAATTAAATAATTTTTCATATTTATTTAATTTAGAGAAGAAAAGGGATAAGGTAAAGTATTTAATTTATTTAATTACATACTTTAGGAACCTTAGGTAGAAAATGAAACAATGACTAAATAAATTATTTAATCATTATTAATGAAATAGATGGATAGAGTAGACGATTTTGATCATATGGAAGTGATCAAATTTGGATGTCTACAGTTATATCCTTCTCTATTTAAAGGTTTTGATCTAATAAAGGAGGTTGTATTGTGTTGAAAGATTTAAGTTCCAGAAGGGATTAAGTTTTTCATAAGACTAACTCACCCCCCTCCCCTCCCACTCCCCCTCTCAGTCTTCGAGTATGTTCAACAGTTTACTATTAGAGCTAGTATAAATTGTAAATGAGTTAACAAAGTTCCTAGACTTTTGCTTAGCAAGTTCAAATTACCGTTTATGGAGAATGGTTGTTCATGGAATGTGTTGATCATAAAAACTTGTGCCTCTCCGACAATCTTATGTGAAATTCAGCGAGTGGGGGACAATATGCGTCTCACTGAATACCTCGGGGATTTTTATAGAAAGTCGGCTCTTCTTTGAGTTTGGGAAAAGGGAAAAGGAAATGTAAAAAATAAAACATGAAAGATGGCGATACGCCAATGCTTTTACAACATTTCAAAATCACAAGCTTTCCTCTATGAGTGATATGAGAGACACAGAACACCACTTGCCTTCATTAGCAGGAGGAGAACGAACAACAAAGGCTCAATACAAGCACAAATGCAGTCATTCAATTGACCCTTAGGAAATGTGTATTAAGATTTGAATCAAACATAGAAGTTCCAAACTTAACAGAAAAACATCCCAAAAGCAATACAAACCCTTCATCTTAATATAGCATACTATGAAGAAATGATAACCTTACAAAGAAAATGAAGAATTCCAATGACATAGTCCAATTTCTAAAGCTTATGATTCAGTCATATACACAAATAGCATGGAAATTCGATAACCAAAACTATTCAGATCAGCAAGACACAGTGTTCTATTCTAGACGAATATGATGAAATAAATATTGATAAAGACCATATCATGCATAGTTTCAAGTATTTCTTTAGAATAACTCGCATTTCAGATTCAAATGAACTTTAAAACAAAGATCGGATCCCAATCCAACAATAGTTCGATCATAAAATAGACATAACATGCCAAACTGAAGCAATATTCTATAAACTTTTAAAAGAAATTCTTCTTCTAACTAAGAAAACTAAAGAAAACTTTTCCAATAGGAAAACTTCAGGAACCCCTGCTTCATGTTGTCGTTTTCAATATAACGCCGACCTCCTTTAGAGTTAATCACTATCAGACGTCCAAACCTAATAGCTTGGAAATTCAACACTAGATCTTTTATTAGATCGTTGGAATCCTGTTCATCGTCTTTCAGCTACCATATTAATTTCGTTTAGATATTTCAACAAGATCAGCCCTTGTAATTGCTCTAATCCCAAAAAGATAGTCTGACAACAGTCTTATCAATCACCCAAGTGGCTTTGGTGGCACCGACTCATATCTCTTCACTGGGAAAAGGTACAACGCATTCCGAAGGACTCCGAGTTGAACATTCCTTTTGTAAAGCTACAACGCGAAGGGGTGATGTGTCGAAAGGGCGGACAATCTCATCTTTGCGAAAAGCGGAAGCAAAAAAATGCCCGTCGGATCGACACATGGTCTGACTTCTGAATAGAGAGAGAATACTCATTGAGACACACGCAGCCACCACGTGGCGCATTGCACGTCTGTTGGAAATACAAGCTCTTTGTGCACAAATCTTACTGAAGACAAAATAAAGCCGAAAGATAAAAATACACAAAGGCAAAATTTGTTTCACAGAATGATTATCCACATAAAGAGAATAGAAAATATATTTGATGACAAAATCAATCTTTATGAAGATTAATTAAGTAGGGTGTGGATTTAGCTTATATTTGTTTTCATACTTTATTGATTTTTCATTAATGCTAAGAGATAGGGAATGTTATTATCATTCTTTAAAATTAATTAAAGAATAAGCTAAATCTCATATGTGATTATTTTTATAAGTGATGAGTGATTTATATATATGATTAATTAATTAGGTGTTTAATTTGTTACGAGATTAATGTTAGATTGTTGGAATAGTGATTAATTAATTTTTTTTGGTTAAATTGCTATAATCTTCTCTAAAAATTAGGTCTCATTTTGAAGACTTGACCATCTTACTTCATATAGCAACCTTAAAGGATTGACTTTTGTGAGGTCCTCCCTTGAAGTGTCTCACATAAAGACACCAACCCTTGATTAGGATACCCATCATTGCAGGGTGTGTGAAATGGGTTCCACAACACCCACTCACGCTATTCTCCTTCCCTTACCTTTGGGTGATATGCTTGTGATGGTGTTGCATGTGCAATGTCAATAGGTGCACATGTTATCATGCCATGTTGAGCATGAGAGAGTTAGAGATCTGAAAAGTTTTAGAAAGAAAAAAATTAGTGTGTTATGTCTACATGTAAAATATGGGCATGACACTCTTTATCTTCATCCCATTCATCTATCTCTCTCTCTCTCTCTCTCTCTCTTGAACTGTTGGATTATCACATTTAAGGGTCTTCAATCCACTAATAATTTTGCCAACTCCTAGAGAGATTTAATCTTTCTCTATTGTAATAGTTCTATCCTTTGGCTAAGTATTGACTCTATGGCTTTGCTCTCTAAATATAACTTTTGCTCAAAAGGTAAGTATTTATTGTCACCATTCTTTTCACCTTCTCACAACTATTCAATGTCTTTGTTGTAGATTTATTTTTCGTTGTGTTCTTATTGTTGCATGTCTCATATTCCTGCAACATCCACCATAACTCCAACTGAGTCTAATTTTTGCAACTCCTTGTACTAATCTTTTGTTTTCTTTTTGCATTTATCTTTTCCTTATTCTTTCTTCCAACTTGATTATCCTCTTTTTCACATCATGATATAACTCCATATTTGCATGCATAACCAAAAACTAAATACATAGCTGCAACTCTAAACTTTTAAAACTCTACATATCAAACCAACTATCATGCCTTTTCTACTCCTAAATGTCAATATTCTATGTAGAATCCCTTCAATGCTTACTTGATTGTCACCACGAAACTCACCAATGGAAGAAATATTCAAATTCTTTACATGTTGGAGCAATATTCTACCAAGCAGGTTCTCGTCATACATGGAAATAGCTGAAGAGATAACCAGACCAAAGGATCACAAAGCCCACAACCAGTCAAACAAGGCCCACGAGAAAGGCCAATATCGGATGTAGTCAACAAAGAGGCCACTAAGTGATCTGTGAGAACCTCAGGCTCATCAGAGGAGAGATGAGTAGCTGCAAAACACTCCACCAAAGTCTGCAATGTCAATCTATAAGGGGATGTGCCCTTTTCTCTTTCAAGCTGCGGATCTTCTTGCTAGCACTAATGGAATATACCATACCGTTCTTCAATCTCTCATTGATCTTCCTATTGCTCCCATACCAAACTGATGCAACCTAGCAAGATGATGCAGTCTTGTTTAAGTTAACCTACAGAGAAATCCTTTGAAACCACATGCTGTTCAAGTAAGGAAAAAGTTAATAGTTGTTCCCTGTTCTTGTAGGATTACTCTGTGAAACAACTATTCTCCTATTTTAATCAACATAAACACAACTGTCCAGCCCTGCAATTCAATTCATATAGTCCTCTGTTTAGAAGCGATTCAAATCTCAAGTCATAAATAAGGACATGAAATACATGTAGAAGATTTATTCTATTTATATTCAATGGAATAATGGCAAGTTCTCTTACCCACCCAAAATAGTTGGGCGCACAGCACACAAAACTAAAGACAATCAATCACATCATTAGAGCCATACTTTTACTTTAAAAAGGAATATATTACATCTGAGTTGGCCTAATGGTGGAGAACTTGTACTCTTGAGAGAGGTCACAAGTTCAAATCCTACAGGGAGTAAGGTATGTACACCTCGTATTGTGGAGCATGAGTTAGGTGCCTCCCTCATATTGAAAGTATGAGGAGTCTCATATATTATAAGCCATCTATAGACCCAAAAACAAACCGCCTAGTATCGTGGACTATAAAAGGACCTTTCCTTTCCTTTCCTGTTGACAGAAAAGAAAAACAACAGCAAGGGTAACAGTTCTGGCGTTGTTCAAACTGACTCAGTTCTTATTGGTGCTCTTTTTTTGTTGAAAGTTTAACCGTCTGTTTGAAAAAAAATACTTTTCCTCGGTGCCGTTGCAGTCCCTCCTTTCTCTTTTTTCTCCTTTCCCCAGAAAACTCTATATCCCCCAAAACACTTCGAACCGTTGTCCTCAGCCGCCTTCCTAAATTTCTAATCCATTCCAACACGTCAACAACCAGAAGCAGACAATTTTTTTTAACAACTGTGCTGTTAAGTTGGACTGATTTGAAGTGGTCGAACAAAATCACTGTTTTTAACAAAACAAACTCCTAAAATCACTTGAGGAGCAAACCAAATTGACAGAGAGAGTAAATGACCTTTTACAGAAGATGCTCCACATCACCCTGTCCCCGATACTTGTCCCATGCATCCCACGAGCCCCCGTCTCGAGTCTCCATAGAACATAGAAATGCATGCATAGCTACTCTAGATCCCATTTGCATGCCCTCAAATGCATAAGAATGCCCAATTCAGGTCTCTATTGGCTTATTGTAGCCTTACAATGAAGTAGGAAGTTGAATAGATGGAGAAAAATGGAGACGGAAGAAATTGGAACGTCGCGTGGCATTTTCCTGAGTGCAGGAAAAACCACTTATAACAAAACTTTTGCTTCTCGCAAAACCACACTGGCGGTTTTGAGACTGCCAGCTGCTATTGACTGCTGCAAACTGACGGTTTCATCAAAGCTAAACTGCTCAGAAAACTCAGTTTTCTTTTCTGTCGAAGCCTGCTGGGGAATCCACCCTGAACATTCTTCAACACCAAAGTACCTGCCTCTGTTCCAAAACCTCTTCGAACCGCTACCATATTGTCAAACTGAATCATTGTTTGAATCAGTCGCGATGAGTACTATATTATTTGATTGATCAAGTGAACAGCATGGTCTAGCCCTCCAAAAATATACAAAAAACACTCACGTGGAATCTAAGAAAAAGATCAGACTTCCTCCTATCACTGCATGTTTGACACCATGCTTCTTGTTGTAGTGAAAACCTGTGTTTGCAGTTTGCTTTACTTGCATCACCAATAATTTCCAGAAGAACATTGCCCATTTTTGAAATGATAGAAAAGGTTTCCGTCTCTCGCAACAATTTTTCTTGCAAAAATAATGACGATAAACTTTGTTGCAATGTGGCAGTCACCACAGGCACAAACTCGAAAGTTCTTGACAACACTGATAGTTGGTCCACGGAATGTGTTTTAACAACCCAAATGCAATTGCCAACTAGTCAATGTGGTGGCAAAGGGATAATTCTTTCTCCTTCTCATCCACATTATTCAGTACAGGTTTTGCATCTGGATTATACCCTGCTTGCTGCATCTCGCTGCATCTCCCAAGACAATTTCTCCAACTTGACATAAACCTCCTGCATTTGTGGGTGTGATCTCTCATGCACAATTGACATGTACAATGTTGTCGACTTCAATCCAGCTACATCCAGGTAACTTTTTTATTCCTCTATGTTTCATCAATTTTCTTATAGTTTGAAGGTCATCCCACCTGCCCAATTCTGCATAAATATTTGACAGAAGAACATAAGGGGCAGAAGTTTTATAGCCCAACTCAAAAATGAGTGTTGCTGCAAACTCTCCTATCTCTGTATTCTTATGTGATCTACAGGTGCCAAGCAAACACATCCACACAACCGCGTCAGGTTTTATTGGCATTTTGATGATGAAGTGTAGGGCTTCCTCAAGAAAGCCAGCACGGCCAAGAAGGTCAACCATGCATATATAATGATCCATAGTAGGCATAATGAAATAAGTGTCACTCATGCCATTGAAGTATTTACAACCATGATCCACAAGACCTGCATGGCTGCAGGCAAATAAGACACAAACAAGGCTTACATGATCGTGTTTGATCCCAGAGTGCTCCATTAGGTCAAAGAGTTTGAGGGCATCCTTGCTACAGCCATGCATTGCATATCCTGCAATCATTACAGTCCATGAGACCAAGTTTGCATCATGCATTCTGTCAAACACCTGACGTGCCTTTTGTATGCTTCCACATTTTGCATACATGTCTATCAAAGCATTTCCAATTACAACATCTGACAAAAATCCACTTTCAACTATTTTTTGATGGATCTGTATACCCTGCTCCAAAATTCCAAGTTTGGCACAAGCTGGTAGGATGCTGGAAAATGTTGATGAGTCTGGCACTATACCTGTCAATTGCATTTGCATAAAAGTCTCCAAGGCTTTCTCAACAAGCCCATTTTGTGTATAGCCAGTAATGACTGCAGTCCATGTGACTACATTTTGTTGAGGCATTTTTTCAAACAATTTGTGCGCCTTCTGTATGCTTCCACATTTTGCATACATGTCCACAAGGGCAGTCACAACTACAACATCTACCAAAAGTCCACTTTCAATTATTCTTCGATGAAGCTCCATACCCTGTTTCAAAAGTCTAAGTTGAGCACAAGCTGGGACGATGCTGGCAAAGGTTGCCGAATTTGGCTTTACACCTGCTACTTGCATCTGCTTAAAAATCTCCAAGGCCTTTTCATCGGGCCCATTTTGTGCATATCCCGCAATCATGGTTGTCCACGAGACCACATTTGGATGATGCATTTTGTCAAACAGTTTGTGCGCCTTCTGTATCCGTCCGCATTTTGCATACATATCGATTAGGGCAGTCAAAAGCACAACATCTAATAAAATTTCACCTTCCATTATTCTTTGATGGATTTCCATACCCTGTTTCAAAGCTCCAATTTTGGAACACGAAGGGAGAATGTTGGCAAAGGTGAACTGATTGGGTTGAACACCTGTTAGCTGCATTCTCCGAAACAGTGTCAATGCCACTTGAGGTAACCCATGTCTTCCATATGCTGCTATGATCATATTCCATGAAAAGACATTTAGTTCAGTCATGTGGTCGAAAACTTTCCAAGCATCCACTAAATTTCCGCATTTGCCATACATGTTGATAAGAGTATTTTGTAACAAAGTGCGTGCGGCAAACGTGTATCCTCTGTCATTAATCTCAGAGTGGATTTGTTTACCTTCTGAAAAAGTATTGTTGGCAATGGAGGTCTGCAATAGATGATGTGCAGAAGAGTCAACTGGAAAATTTTGTGTAGTGAGAAGAATGCGGTGTGCCTCATTCAAGCAACCCGCTCTAAAGAGTGCTCTCAGATTGAGATGGGCAATGAACGACATTGTATGAACGATGCCTGAGAAGTTACGGTATCTCCGTCATCTGTTATACTCTTATTCTGATTTCTCAACGTGGTGTTATCGGTTCATTTTTCTTTTTGCTAATCACCAGAGATGCAATTCGCATAAACACAGAAATTTACTTAGATTTTTTATTCGGCTAGGTTTTAATGAATCAATGCTGCGAAGTAAAATCGCAGGCTAAAGATTTTTTAATTTTTCTCGTAAACATCTTTACAATACATAGTAAAAAGAGCTACTCTCTAGATCTATTGATAGGTTCGGACTTTTATTAGTATTGAGACAAATTTACCTAATTTTCTTACCATTTTCTTTATAAAAATGAGTGTACAATGAATATTTTATTTGTTTTTGAGAATGAGTATATTCTCATCAGTTTGTTGCCTAAGTATTCTTTACATATTGTTTTCCTATTGTCAAATCAATATTCTACGCTTGAACTCAGTCGCAAGTGAAATTCACAAGCTACTTCTCCACAAATTAAAAGTGTTAATTTCAACTTTAATATATTGAATTATGTTATTTATTTGAGAGATCTTACATAGCAATCAACTCCGATCTATTTATTGTTACCTTTTGATAGAAAAAATGGTGCAACTCCATTAGATAATAGTTAGGAAAACACGTCATCCACCGACCTATTGTGGAGGCTAGAACTTAAAGCCTGAGCCAGACATGGCTTCCCAAACTCAATAGCTGCTTCTTCAATTTCTTAATCATTATTAACTCTAATAGTAAATCAGTGTAGAAATCTGATTAAAATATTCAGCTGTGACAATGTAGGAGAATATGCCTCCAAATTTTTTATGCACTTGAGAATTCTTTTGCTTGGGAAGCTGTCACTCTCAACTTATCCCAATGGAGGGAGGTTCTTATGTAAAATTTCACACCCACTCTCTTCTTTTTTAATGATAGTAGGAAATAAACCTTCTTTTGTCTCAATTTGGCCCAAAATTGCGTATGCTGGTGTTGATCGGTTGTTGTCAATCCTTTCCTCCAAAGAGACAATCAGGTTGACCTAATTGCAAAGGTAAGCCTAGGGTTCTTAACACAGAGAAATTCAAATAAGTTTCGGGTGATGTTATACTTTGTCTTCAAACTGCAGATGGCTTTGTAGTGAATGTATTGTTCAATAATGCATAACTAGTAATGGTATTTGATAGCCATCGTGCATCAGTTTAGTTGGATTCCGTTCCCCTTGTCGATGATCAGTTTTATCTCGAGAGCAAATCCATATCATCTTCTTTTTAGACTGCATAAACAAGCATCAGACTAGAACATCCTTGTTGAGTAAGCACAAACATAAATATATGGATAGTGAGATTATGGAAGAAGCATAGAAAATCCCTAAGAATACTGTCCATGTTGGAAATGACAGAACCTGATTCCAACTCTCACAACAGATTCTTTTGCAATAATCTGGAGCATAAACCTGGCTCCAGTGTGGCACTCACCAAATAAGTGAAGGTTTTTGACCAAAAGTATTGACAACTTCTCTATGTGGAGGAAAAGCAATAAATCATCCTCCTCCACATCATTCAATAAATGTCTTTTATATGGTATTTACCATGCTGCCTTCATCTGCGCGGTCAATTTCTTCAAATTTGCTTAGCTCTCCTGTGTTTGTGGTTGTATATACCTCTTACATATAAAGCATGTAACATTTTACAAACTTAAATCCAACTACATCCAGGTGTCTTTTTAATTCCTCTATGATTCATTAATTTCCTTGCCTTTTGAGCATCACCCCACCTGCCCGCCTCTACATAAAGATTAGACAGAAGAACATAAGGGGCGGAAGTTTTAGAATCCAACTCAAAAAGGACTGCTGCTGCAAATTGCCCTAGCCCTATGTGCTTATGTGATCTACAGGCACCAAGAAAACACATCCACACAACAACATCAAGTTTTATTGGCATTTTGATGATAAAGTTTAGGGTACTCTCAAGATAGCCAGCACGGCCAAGAAGGTCGACCATACATACGTAATGATCCATTGTAGGCATAATGCAATCAGAGTCCCTTATGCAATTGAAATATTTACAGCCCTCATCGACTAGGCCTGCGTGGCTGCATGCAAATAAAATACAAACAAAGCTTACACGGTCGGGGTTGATTCCAGAATGCCTCATTTGTTCAAAGAGTTTGAGGGCATCCATTTTGCAGCCATGCGTTGCGTATCCTGCAATCATTGTAGTCCACGAGACCAAATTTGCATTTTGAATTTTATCAAATAACTTCCGCGCCTTTACTATGCTTCCATTTTTAGCATACATATCTATCAGCGCATTTACAACCACCACATCTGACAAAAATCCGCTTTCTATTATTTTTTGATGAATCTCCATGCCTTGCTCCAAAGCTCCAAGTTTTGCACAAGCTGGGAGGATGCTGGCAAAAGTCGCTATGTTTGGCTTCACACTTGCCAATTGCATTTGCTTAAAAATGTCCAAGAACTCGTCAACAAGTCCATTTTGTGCATATCCAGCTATGATTGTATTCCATGAGACTACATCTCGTTGACGCATCTTGTCAAACAATTCACGTGCCTTCTGTAAGCTTCCACATTTGGCATACATGTCTATCAGGGCATTGCCAACCATAACATGTGATAAAAATCTGCTTTCAATTATTTTTTGATGGATCTCCATACCTTGTTCCAAATTTCCAAGTTTTGCACATGCTGGAAGGATGCTGGCAAAGGTTGCTGAGTTTGGCTTCACACCTGCCGATTGCATTTGCTTAAAAGCCACACAGGCCTTTAAAGCATGTCCATTTTGTGCATATCCTGATACCATCACAGTCCATGTAATTGTATCTGGATGATACATACTGTCAAACAATTTTTGTGCCTTGTATACGCATCCACATTTTGCATATACATCTATAAGGGCAGTCACAATTACACTGTTCGACAAAAGGCCGGTTTCAATTATGATTTGATGGATCTCAGTGCCCTTTTCTAAGGCTCCCATTTGAGCACACGCTGGGAGTATAGCAACATAGGTTGTTGAGATTGGCTTTACGCCTGCCAATTGCATTTGCTTAAAAATCTCCAAGGCCTTTTTACCAAGCCCATTTTGGGAATGTCCAGCAATGAATGAGGTCCATGAGATTGCATCTCGTTGGGGCATTCTTTTGAAAATTCTCAAAGCCTCGTCTACATCACCATCTTGTGTATAACCAGTAATCATAGCAGTCCACGAGACCACATTGGTATTATACATTTTGTCAAACACATCTCGTGCCTTGTGTATGCTTCCACATTTCGCATACATGTCTATCAGGACATTCCCAACTACAACATCTGACAAAAACCCACTTTCTATTATTCTTTGATGGATCTCCATACCCTCTGCCAAAGCTCCCATTTTAGCGCACGCTGAGAGTATGCTGGCAAAAGTGAACTGATCGGGTTGGGTATCGGTTTGTTGCATTTGGTGAAACAGTGCCAATGCCTCTTGAGGAAATCCGTGCCTTATGTAAGCTGAAATCATCATTTTCCAGGAGAAGACATCTCGTTCGGTCATGTGGTTGAAAACTTTGCGAGCATTTGCCACACTTCCGCACCTGTCATACATGTTGGTAAGTGTATTTTGTAAAATAATGTTGGTGGCAATTGCTGATACCCTGTCAACGACATGGGAGTGGATTAGCTTACCCTCCGAAAGGGCATTCTTGACAGTGCAAGTCTGCGATAGTAGAATTTTTTTTGAAAAATCTACAGAAGCATTGGTTTTGGTAAGCAGAATGTATATTGCCTCCTTCAAGCGACCCTCACTATAGAGTCCTCTGAGAATGAAATGGGTAGTGTGTAGCATTCTGTGATTGAAGCTTGTAGAATGTGTTCTGGTATTCATTCCTGTGAGTTTTTCATGATCAGATATATAAAACTGAAAGCAATCAGAAAATGGACACAATCAGAACCCAGCAACAATATATTACTTATATATTGAATCAACACAATAATGATCTCCATAATGATCTCCTTACAAGAGGCCAATATGCAGGCCCAAATACATGCATCAAAGAGTGATGCGACACAGAATTACAATGGAGCAATATGCTGATAGATCTCAGCCACTAACAATGTCGAACTTGAACTTGAGTAACTTCGATCTGCCTTGAATAAATTCGCACTTGAGATGGAATGAGAACAATAAGAAAAAGGGGAGGAAGGAGAAAAAGAAAAAATGAAATCTTCTTCTTACAGTATTGTATGGTTCATAAATAACCCTAAAGAGTAGTGTGATAAAGCATAAGAATTATTCTGATTATTTATATTCAGTTAGTTTATGACGAAAAAAAAAAAGAGTTTTGGATCAATAATAATAAATCGATGTCAAGTGAGATACAATGAAAGTGTATAAATACAAGATAGAATGGAGGGATGTGACCCTTCAATGAACACAAGTTGGCCTTGAACAAATAATCGTGCCTCTACACAAGAGGTCGGCTCCCTTAGTAAATCGTGCCTCATAAATAATTAATCATTATTTAATATGAATGACGTGTCTTTTGAATCTGGCCAATCACTATAAATTAAATAGCCTTAGCTACATTTAATTTATCATTCTTGTAACAAGGAGATCGACTGGAAGGATAAGACCGACGTTGTCATAAAACATCAACAATTCCATCATAGTGAAATAACGCCACCTTTGCTTAGCTATGTTTTATTACCACCATGACATTCTTTTGAAAAATCGCAACTAGCCAAAATTTTCAAAAAACAAGGAGGAATGACCATTCATTATCATGAGAGATGGGTTCTTGTGAACCACTACTCATGAATCATGGGTCAATGAGTTTGACTCGAAAACTACACGGTTGAATCCTGATAGCAATATCATAACAAGGAGGAATGATTGTTTCGGCTTTGCTATGCGCTTGTGTCTTGCACTTTCTACACGATTTTTCGTTTGTCTACATTCATTGCGGCAAAGGTTACACCGCTTATTTTGCGGGCTCTTTTTGCACTCTTTATATGGCCTCAGTTTTTCTTTTCTCTCCAACTACTACTACTGGAATTGGAGGATTGACTATGAGATCCATTGGCGCTCAAATACCCTTTGAAGTTTGTACTCCACGAAGTACGTCCCCCCTGAAATACCATCAAATGTAATTCTTTACATTCCTGAATTTGATAATGCTCACAAATGGTTAGAGAGTTTCACTCTAGAAAGCTATTTTATGGGTAAGGTCTCCTTTAAAGAATGTTTAGAAGTTGGTTGGACAAAGCTTAGATCTTACATGGAATCTTACTCACTACCATGCAAAACCTCACCAGGACATTTTTTCTCTTTCATTTTGTCAGGGTCAATCACGATATGGTTATCTTCAAGCGAGGCCCCTGCCTTATCCATTCTTCCTTTTTGGTGTTCATACCTTGGACTCATGACATTGTGATCTCACATGACAAGTCTCTTTGAACCTTGTTTGGGTTGAGTTTCCTGGTCTCCCATTGCCTTGCTGGAATTTTCTACACTAAAAAGCGTCCTCATTGGGCGATGTGGTTTGCATTGAACCTAAATGATTTTACTTAACTCGTCCTCATTGACGAGTCTATGTGGAGATAGACCTCTCCAAGGACCTCAAAGATGCTATGGATATTCAGATTGGTCAAACCCGCTATTCCCAATAGGTGTAGTATATCAATTTATCCAATATGTGTTATCAATGTCAATCCTTTGAGCACAAGATTCAAGATTGTCCACTAGTATCTTTGCACCCAAAGCCTTTAGCTAAACCCTCATCCGAGTCAAAACCTCTTGCAAAAGAGGAAGAAGGTCAGTCCACCATGGTCAATCGACAGAATAAGAGCTCGAATGCTTCAAAGTTGACTCCCAAAGCCTTTGGTTTTGGAGCTTTGACATCATAAGTGGCCTCAAATCCCACTAATGGTGGGAAATCTCCCATCTCCCCTACTAGGGTGTCATCTAGTGAAATGAGGAACAACCCAATTGTTACACAACCTATCAAGGCCCATCACTCTTCCCCTCCTCTTGTAGGATAGAGGAAGTATTGCAGCCCACTAGGGCACTTGGAAGAATGAGAGTTTGTGCCTTTGAGATGACCTACTACTCAGGGTGCCTTTCAAATTGGAAGCTATATGACAAATGATGGATTATTCTAGAACAATTATTTGGCTCTGGACAAGCTAGATAACAAGGAGATAACCCTTGACAATCATCAATGAATTGCATTTCATGGAATGTTTGAGGTCTAATAAACCTCCCATGGAAGTATTTTGTTTGTGATGCTCATCTTCTATATCTAGATTTAGACATCCTTTGCCTTCAGGAGGTCAAAGTGTTTGGTTTTTTGCTCTCAGCGACATGTCATTTCATCGAGGCCTCTAGCCATTTTTCCTATAGTAGCCACAAGTCTAGCTGATAAGGGGTTGTCACCTTTCTCTCTCCTACATGGCATCAGTTATTGGTTGATCATAATTGTGACCCTACCAACCATGTTCTATGGGCCCTTTTTAATGTCAATAATCATTCCTTTAGCATTACTAATGTTAATGCTCCAATGGCATTATGGAGAGATCTTCATTTTGGAGGTAGATCACTCATTCACCGTTGACTACCACTTGGATTTTGCGTGGAGATTTTAATATGGTTGAACATGCAAATGATAAATGTGGTGCCTTGCCTATGCAGTGGATAGTTGATGAGAGAAAGGCTTGATTTATTATGCATAAAAATTTGTCTTTTTTTACCCCAATGTTGATTGCCAACAAGATCACTCACCTTGGTACACTAGGAGCTATTTAAGAGTGGGCCATGAAAAAGTCTCAAAGAGGCTTGATTGTGCCATGATTTCAACCCAATCTATCTTCGCATTTGCTAGTTGTAACTCTCTACCATTGGAAACGTTGGTTGATCTTGTCCTTTTTTATCATTTCCCAATATGATCACATTGATTGGACTCTTTCTAATCCCAAAACTATGAGGACTCAATTCTTTCTTAACACATCAATTCTCCACCACAAGACAACTTTAGCACACATCCAACATGTCTGGAACTTAGAGCCTCACCCCATGCAAAGAGGTAGTTGGATAACATAGTGGAATGAGCCCATCATTCACACATCATGGTTCCTTCATATTTATGGGCAATAACTTCCTCATTTTTTTCATCGCTCATATGAGTCCACTACCCATGAGCTCCACTTGGCCACCACCACTTTGGAAGCTCAACCATTTGGTCATGTCACCCAGCTCCAAGTGGATCAACTCCTAAAGGTGCCATGATGACATGCATCGGTCTATTTTGGAAGCAAGCATTGGTGAGGTCCACTTGTGTGCAAGTTTATCTCTTTGGAAAAGCAGAAGCAAGGAAAGGTGACACTTGTCACTTGGGTGCGCATTTGAGCATTGAGAATTGTGAAAACCTCTAGGAGGTGCGCCATGATGCCATGTGGCATTGGTTTGACTTATTGACTGAAGCTTGGAAGGGAAAGTTGCTAAACAGAGATTGAGTTGTCACTGGGAATGACTAGGAGTCAAGATTGAGTTCTAATTTGGCAGTTGACTTGATTTTCACTATGGGATGCCTAGCATGTGAGGTTGTTTGATTTTTGGAGCTGCAAGCCTTGCATGTTGTTGCATGTCGATGCATGTATGTGCATGTTTGACAAGTTGCTAATTGAGGCACTCAAGACTTGTGCATGTTGTCGATTTTAGTTTGTATACATGCATAGACTGAGGGATTGACACATGGCAATGTTGGACGCACATGTATGAGAAGGATATATATTGATGGCTTAGTGCATTTTTAATGAGATGCTATTGTAATATCTATATATCATTATGGTACCAGATTCACTCTAGAATCTTGTATCACAATGAATCAACACCTGCAAGAGAATGTAGACTCTGAGACTTGTATTGTAACAGTTTATTACAGTAATACAATTGATATGTGCTTTGGTGTGTGGGTTTTTTCTCAAAAAGGTTTTCCCACATAAAATTTGTGTGTTATGGTTTGATGCTTTAAATTTCAAAATAACTAATTGTATGTGCATTCTTGAATACTAACTGTAAAATTTTAAGGATTTGAAATAAAGTTTTGCAACTCTCTCCTAATTGATTTGCATTAGGAAAGCATTTCCGCACTTGGCTTTCCTTTCATCACCATGCTAAGGATAGTGAAACATGGCAAGTGCAATGTCAAGTGAAAGAGAACAACCACAATGATGGGGACAGTCCTCCATAAGGATAGTCACCACTAACAAAAGAATAAGGATGATAACTACATCAAAAGGACAATCATATAGGATGCCAATATGATAGTCCTTTGTGAGATAGAAGACACTCATTGTAATATATGACAGAAAAGCATGACAAAGGTTTGTAGGGTTTGAATGACAGATCTAGAGATAATGATAGGGATTTCTAATGCTTATGACTGTGGATAGAAAAAATTAAAATTCAAGAACATGCATATTAAAGGTACAGGGACAGTTTGTAATGACTTAACACTTTGGGTAGTATTGTGCATAAAAAGAATTAAAGATGCAGTGAACAATCATCAAGAAGATTAAATGGAATTTCCTCATAATAATGAGGATTGTCCTTACAAGATGTAAACATCAAGAAAAAGTGGCAATGAAATAGAAGGCAGAGATGATGATGGGAATAATATATTCAAACAGTTTCAAAGGAATGATGTCAATGATAGTCATAATCATTAGATAGAAAGGGCATATGTGTATAGGTTTGGAGTAGTGGTCTTTGAGATTGTAAGTGGCAAATGCATGACAATCACTATATAGAGTCTATAGCACAGTTAAAGAGAATCATCATAGGTCTGTAAATGGAGGGCAGTCATCTTGGACAATAGGAAGACAGTGGTCTCCAAACAAAGGAAAGCACAAGACATCACAATCAAAGTGCATCTCAAATTTATAAAAGTTAAGAGAGCTTTGACCATTAAAAAGAATATTTTAGACAGTGATCAAGAACATGACAACAGGGTAGTCACAAAAATCATATTATTTATCCTCTAGGGTCATATTACAAAAATAGAACACAATCTTTTTTTCATCATTTAAGTATTATTGTTATCATTTGAATAATGAGCCTATGACTATCCTATATTCATTAGGACTGTCCTAATGAAGTTATGGAAGTCCCAATGAAGATATGATTGTCGTACATTCATTAGGACTAGCCTAATGAAATTATGATAGTCCCAATGAAGCTATGACTATCATGAGACATTTATGAAAGTCCTAATGAAGTTAAATCATGTCTTAACAAGGTTATGATAATCATGTAATGAAAATATGGCATTCCTAACAAGCATATGATTGTCTAAATAGCCTATGATTGTCCTAATGAAGTTATGACTATCCTAATGAACCTATCACTATCCTAAGAATGTAACATATAGTCCTAATGAACCTATAACTCTCCTAAGAAAGTTATGACAATTCTAACAATGAAGCCAAGACAATCCTAATGAAGTTATAACAATCCTATAATTTTATAAACTAATCTTTGTCTTATTTGTGCATACATGTAGAAATCATGATCATGCTAATGAAACGACCAAAGAATTCAACATCGGATGAACGTGAAGATAAGTATGTGAGAACATATATAACACAGATGTAAGTACATAGGCCACTCTAAAATGTAAAGATGTCACAATGGAAGCTCGATGTACAGTGATATAGAGCATGATGTGCCTACAGTAAGGGTAACTCTAAAAGTATGATGTGGTAAGTTAGGATGATAATGCGATCTCTACGCTTGTGATATAGTGAATTAGACCTAATAATATATCTTTTATGGTTCAATTATAATAATTTTTAGTTTCATTATGTTACCAAATGCTTGTGATCTCAAATTCATCCATAATATATCTAACAAAGAATTCAAAAACTCACATGCTTGTGCTACTAATATTGTTTAAAGTAAAGGGGGTTGCCCCCTTAAAGAGGTCTAGGATATTTGTAACAATTTTACAGTTACTAACAATGAACTTTTTGTAATTATTCATTTATTCAATTAATAATTTGTAGTGAAAATATGGATAAAAATGGTAAAAAATATTTGCATTAACCAAAAATCCATAAGGCCATACAACATTATATGTCAATAAAAATATAAAATATATCTAATAGTCATATAGGCTTACAAAAATACTTATGGATATAAAATGTCACATATTCATAATACAAAACATATTTTCAAAAATGCCACATACGCATACAACAAAGGACCCTAATGTAGTCATTTCCCACTATGGGAAAGAAATAGATCATGAGTTGCCTTTTACTTTCCACTAGATGGAGATGCATATGATGCTATTGTCTTTCAAGTGCGCTCACTCGTCCTCCTCTCTAGACTTCTCTGGAGGCCCATCTAATACAATAAAAAGTATATACATTATATTATAGAATGTCATATAACAAAATAATCATGTACCACATAATAATCAACATCTTCATCCACAATAGGAGCATGTTCACGATCTAGAGTCACAACCCCCTATTGAAAGCATCAAGATAGAAATTAAACTACATACGAGTATCATTAAAAATTTCAATAATAGATCGATAAAAGAACAAATATAATGTGAAATTTACTAATCTATCTCACACCTTTGTCAAAGCAATGGAACTTGCTACTGCTGCAACAACACCATGGTCCAATGTGGCACAAACATTAGGAGGAGTATCTGATGTCAACACCTGAAAATGAAACAACAAATGTTGTTCAATTACCAAAACTATCTAACATTATTTTATAACACCATTAATGAATAAAGGTTACCTAGGTGAAAGTTCATCAATGATGACTACAATGAGGTGTCGATATCGAAGATTCATTATCAAACTATCTGACATCCAAAGTGAGTTATGAGAAAACCATTCATATAAGGTTCAAATATTCACATGTAATAATAATTATATTTTTTTATTCGTTATATACCTGTGGACTCGATGACATCATGAAATAAGGGTTGGGGGAACGCGTTGCAAGTAGCATAAACACTCTAACCCTGAATTTTCATCATTATCATTCTACTGATTTAGTTATTCTTTCATTTCAGTATAAAATTTAATAAAAAAATTAAATGAACTTACTGAAATTTACCTAAGTATCAATGCCAAATGTTTCATTCAACAAATATTCTATCAAATCATCCCTAGTGTAGTCGATGTATCATGCGTAGTTGCATCCTTACTACTCTTAGGATCATAAGTGAAAATAGTGCCGCAAGATTGAAAAAAATGGATTGGAACTCGAGGTCTAGAAGACTCGCCCACATCACCCTGTACTAAAGGCATCACATACTGTATAAGGCTCTGAGTGAGTGAGCTAATGGAGTCTAAGGTGTCCACCTCGACACTGTCCTTCACAACAGAAGGAATAATCACATGCTCCACCATAGGTCTACCCAAGGTTCTTAGTGCCAGGTGTGGGTTATGTTGTTCCCTCACTCTATCATGTGAGGAGCCCCCACCTCTACCTTGGAAATCTAGAGAGTCAAAATAGTTTGGAATCTCATTGAGGACAAACTCACAATAGAGTTTCCTCAAAAATTATTGTGGCACCTCATAATTATTGCACGAAGGTTGGTCAAAAACCATCCACCACCTAGCCCAAAAAATATTCTTTATCACTTCATGGTGGCACCAATGGGTAGGGAACCTCCTGCATCCAGTTGCTAAGGGTTGATTGGTTTGTGGGTTGGTGAAGAGGGCATACAAGTCAAATTTGTTAATTATCTTTTTCTTTACTTGCTCATAGGATACTTTGTTTGCATAAAATTGTTTTTGTTCTTCCCTCTTATTGGACCAAAAATTAATTTGTGCACACTAATCCTACATGAGACACAATAGATTGCAGGGATTTAGCAAGGTTTGTCCTGTGAGGGTTTGTTGCAACAAGATCTTTTAGCCCTGTAATCAATTCCTCAAGCTATTTTTTATTGTCTTCTATTTGACTTAATATGTTTTCTTGTGCTCCTAGGGGATGTATAGGAATTTATGGAGGTGTTTGTTGTGGTTCTTGTTCAGGAGGGTCTTCATGAGGAGGTGATGGAGGGTTTTCAACATTTGAGGGTGGAATATCATTTCTTGGAAATTAAAATAAATTTTATTTAAAAAAACCTAATTCAATCTACAATTTAATCAAAATTGGAAACTAAAAAATCATAGATACTTAACTCTTTGACCTCCTCAACATCTTGGTTGCATCTTGATGAAGATTTCACAACCTCCAGGTGAAAAATGGCAATGTATTTTGGTGAGCGTGGGTTGAGGAGCAGAAAATACGTAGGTCATAGGTTGAAGAGCAAAAAAATGAAAAGGAAATTTGGTTTTTTGGTTTTTATAACATCTTTTAGATTTGGCAAGCACCAAATTTTGCGCTCACCAAATGCTCATTTCGAGTATAAAAAGTAAAGTGGATATTTTTTGTGTCACGTCTTTTTGCATATACCCTATTGTAAATTTTATTGGTTTTTGGTGTGAAATTATTGTCTATTAAGTATTGTGTTGAGTGAGTCAAGTATTGAAAGAGAATATCAATCTAAGCATCAAATTTTGAATTTATATTTCTCAAGGTTTCTAACATGGTCTTAAATTGGTATTTTCACTTTGTTTCGGCTTTTCTAAAGTCCTAGGTCATAGGATCAAGGGTTAGGGTTACTTTGAAATGTTAAAATTAAATCATACCTAAAATTTGGACCCTTTTTATACCCTTTTTGAATGTGACAATATTTAAACCTTCAAGTCAAGCTAAAGATGCTAGCATGTCATGAATCACTACTTGGTAAGGAAAAATTAAAGATCCTAGATGAATAATCTTCCCTACTATTGTTCCCCACACAATTGGGAGAGCAATTTGGAATCTATTGAGGAGGGGTGGTCCCAAGAATTTTCTCACACATATGTGTGCAAATGTCTTGATATGTGCTTGGTTATTGAATGTGAAAGTGACAAGTGTAACATTCACATTAAAGGGAATTTAGATTGGTGTTTCTATTTAATTCTCATTTGTGAATGAGAAAAGGGATTTTTTATAATTATGTAATTTGTTTGAGAGTGTTTGTGGATTTTGAGAAGTTTGAGAGGAATCTTGATTGAGAAAAAGAGGCTTAAGAAGGATTTGGATTGTGGTGTTACATCAACCTTCCCCTTAATTCAAGTGTTTGGATTTTTGCAAAGGTATGCCTCTTGCCCTTCTTGTAGTGGCTTTATGTGATAAAGTTGTATATATGTAAGTGTAATGAAGCTTATGTGTTTTATTTTGTGTTGTGATGTGATGTTCATTCTTGTGTTGTGTTGTGCTTGGGGTTGGGGGTATTGTTTTGGGGTAGGCTCTCCTAATAGTTTGAGAGCACCCCATGTAATGAGGTAGAGTTGTAGGAACCTCCTTGGGGATATTTGTAGGGTATGAGTACCCATATTTTAATAAGGTTTTGAGATTACTGAATGTGTGTTGAGTTGGAGAAATGAAAGTGGTTTTGTGAAGATTCGATGTGGAGATGATTTTGAGAAAAATTTGATAAATTTTATTCCTCATGGAGTGTAGTCCCAACTCCCTATAATTTGGTTTTCATGAGAAAACCAGTGTGATGTGCAACCTAATTTTTAATGGGTGTGTTATGATTTTAATGACTTGAAAAATGCATTTTTATTTGTGTGTGTTGTAATTTTGTGAACACGGTTACTATTGTCATCTCCCAAGCTTGGGGGTAGACTATTTTAAATCTTGTCATTGGGAGGTAAGCTACCATTGACCAATGAAAAAAATCCCTGTTATTTTATGTGCAAGTTTTTGAGATTTTATTAAAAAAATTAGTTTTATTTGGAAAAAACACTTCTATTTTTGGATTGTGAATGTTGTTGTTTTATTTAAAAATCTATTGTAAATCTATTGGAAATGTTAGTGTACAATGCATAAATGCTTGATTTGCAAAGAGGACATTTTATGCTAAAATCCTTTCTCAAATATACTAATTCATTTGGAAAGGGTTGCATGTATTGTGAATCTCCTTGTAAATTCATTATGCTATATGTAGATGTTTGAAATGGAAAGAGAAATAGTTGTATAAAAAAATTCCCTCAATATGTTGTTTCCATTTAAATAATGAAGCATTTTGTGTTACTATGGAAAGGAACTATTGATGTTGTAGCTTTTCTTTAAAATTTTTGTACAAGTGAAATAATTGTTTTAGAAGTTTCATAATGTATATGCATGTCTTCATGTTACATCAAATTATCTTGTAAATTGGCTTGTATTATTAATTTCTCCTGTTGAATATTGTAGGAGAATGTTAAAATAAGAAAAGACGTGTAACTACTACATTATACATTAAAATAATGTGATATTAAATGTTGGCTAGTTTGTTTGTATGGGAATTTCATCTTCTATTATAAGTGGTTAAAAATAGGAACATATTTGTACAATTGATTAAAGTTGTTAAAATAAATATAAACCTTACTATCAGACCTTGCTATTAGTACTATATTTTATGGTTCTAGTGTTAATTAAAAAAAAGAGAGAGAATAATAATGGAATGCTAATCTAGCATTAATTTTGTTGTTCCATCTCTAGTAATGACATTTATACATTTTGATTTTTTTATAGGTAGGAAAAATTTTATATTGATATATCAAAAGATTTTACATTTCATGCCTAGTGACTATGGGGTAGAGTATGATCACCATTGTTCAACAGAACTACTAGCTCTCCAAAATTGACCACGTAGGGTCAGAATTTACACCAAAAAACCACCAAACTTGAGCCATTGTATACTGACAGGCGAAACATAAAAGATACTAAATTATGGTTGAATCAATCTCGGACTGTAACTACCTACTTTGAAACTGGAGATCCCCAGCAAACTAACAGACATGACTACATTTTCACCAAAACATTTACCAAACATTGTTTTGCGCAAAAACCCTGAAAGCATACTTCCAAGAAGCATTTTGAACTACCACCAAAAAAAATCTCTTCCTCAGGAAGTCCACCTCTGCAGTCGCCAACCTGCGGTGCTCTATCAATTCCAAACCATGTAAATCCAAAAGGAAAGGGTAGAATTTTACCATTTCATTCGGGTCCACTACAAAACCTAGGTCACGTGGATGCGACATACCAATACCCAGAGAAGCTGCTGCCAGAGACTCTTCCAGACTGACCAGAAAATCTTTCCTAAACAACCGTTGCATTATCACCTTCACCTCCGCCTTAGTGACTTTTAAATCCAACAAGCTTACCAAGACTCTTGAGGATATATTAGAGTCCAACCTGTAACCTTCAACACCCACCATGAAACCCTTCCCTGTGATGCACTTGATCGCTGCAAACGTGAGATATGATGATGAATTATTCGACTCAGCCTAAGTGATATAATAGGGCCGAGGAAGGCCATTTGATGCTTACTACTGAGAAGTTGGATAGGTGTGTCCATGCTGCCAGTTTCCAGACCCTTTGTTGAGACTTGTAGAATGAACCTCGCCATGCCAAAAATAATAAAAGTTGCAAGATTTAACCCCAACATGGCTGGAAAAATGACCAATGAATTTTTTTGAGATCTAGTTCACACAATCCTTGATTAAATGAAGTTGTGATCTGCACCACACAATTATGAGTGTTATGTAGGACATGCCTACCGTCATCGTATGCCATTAGGCTTGCAACATGCGAGTGGCCCGGTGACAAGACCTTTTATTTTCATCGCATTAAAACATGATTGTAAGTACTGGTGGTCGAACCACATGAGCACCAACTCACCCTCCCAACTATGCCACATAGCCCGACGATGCGTCAACCACTCCATACAAGTAATTATGGAGTGGCACCCACCCATCCGCGGCGAAAGCTAATTGTTAGACAAAATTTACCTATGTGTATATGATAGCTTATGCGGTCATACTGCATGGAGAAAAGAGACGCGACATAAGAGGTGGGACCCGCGGCGATGGAAAAGGTTGTCGGACAAAAAGAAAGATTTGATGGTCGGACGTCTCATCCCCCGTGTCGTTTGTTGTCTTGTCGTCGGGAAATCATGTCAACGCCAACGGTTTTTCAAAATAATCGTTCAGCGTGGATGGACAAAAAGCCAAAAACGTGGTCAAACGAAACCATTATTAACAAATAATAAAAAGGGTCGACAAGGTCCCATTTCGCCATTTTTGGACGGCTCTGTTTGGTGGATAGCGAGAGAAAGAGTAGCACTAGAGTAGCAGCCATGCGGAGCTCCTTCAGATATGTATATCCGCTCTGTGTATGTGCCATCTTGCCATTGTGCCATGAACAACAAAGAAATGAACGGGCATTTGTTTCTCCATTAAGGGTTTGTTATTTTCAGTTGAGGGTTTTAGTATTTCGTCTCCTCTCGTCTGTGTTTTTAAAATTATGGGGTTGCCGGAGAATCTATTTAGTTGAAAGGGTTTTTTTTTGTCGAGGGTTTTGAAAAAATTTATTCGTTTCCTCTCCATTTGTTGGTTATCGAATTTTGCCCTTTCCGAATGAAAAAAGCGACAACCCATTATAGAAATATGAGTGAAATTATTGAATAATGTTTGTAGAAAGCATAATCTGTGGGTTCTGCAATCAAATGCTATATTTCGAAAATCATGTAAAACTTGCAATGTCACCATTGTTCGCATAGTTTTTCGGAATGGATAGAAAAGGGCATAACATGGCATTCAAAATCATAATTGGGAAAAATAGCAAAAAGCCCACATCCAATCCCATTTTTGCCGTCATTTTATACACTGTTGTTTTGGAAAACACACCGTCTCCTAAAACTCAGACTATTGTAAAACCCACTGTTTCACTACGACGTCTCTTCGTGTTATGTATGTATCCATGTAAGTTCATGTGTATGTTTTTCATACATTTTCTCAATGTACATAAGTGAATTTTGTCTAGCATTTTGCCAGCTCTCGCCCATTTGGCGAAAGCTGATTGGGAAATAGTAAAAAAACCCACTGAAATACTCCACATTGTGTTTCCCAAATTTCAAATTAAAACATCTTGCAAAACCCTCTGCTTCCAACAAAATTACCCCTCAACTCGATGTCGTCTGTATTCTACTCCAAATCCTCCACGTACACTCCATGCTTCAGCTTATTTGGTCGATATTCTCCTCGAAGTCGTCCACGTGCTCTCAGACCTTCACCTTTCCCTTTCAACGTGCACACAGGAAACAAAACAAATAGTATTTTCGCCTTGCTTTCTCCAAACAGAAAAGGCGCACGTCATTCCCTTCCACTTTTCCCGCGCCACACAAAAGAAATAGGAAAAAGCCCACATCCAATCCCATTTTTGCCGCCATTTTATACACTGTTGTTTTGGAACACACTATCTCCTAAAACTCGGACTATTGTAAAACCCATTGTTTCACTACGGTGTCTCCTCATGTTATGTATGTATCCATATATGTTCATGTGTATGTTTTTCATGCATTTTTTCAATGTGCATAGGTGAATTTTGTCTAGCAGCCAGTCAGCTCCCACCCATTTGGTGAAAGCTAATTGGGAAATAGCGAAAAACCCACATCCAATCCCATTTTTGCCGCCATTTTATACACTGTTGTTTTGGAAAACACAATGTCTCCTCAAATTCGGACTATTGTAAAACCTACTAATTCACTACGATGTCTCGTCATGTTATGTATGTATCCATGTATGTTATGTATTTTTTTCATGTGTTTTTCGATGTACGTAGGTGAATTTTCTCTAGGATTTAGTTGAAATGCAGGTCTGATAATGTTTTTTCTGTTGAGGGTTTTGAAAAACACACTATTTCCTACAACTCATAATTGGTAACTGGCAAAAATCCCACATCCAATCCCATTTTTTTCGCCATTTTATAAACTGTTGTTTTGGAAAACACACTGTCTCCTAAAACTCAGACTGTTGTAAAACCCATTGTTTCACTACGACGTCTCCTCATGTTATGTATGTATCCATGTATGTTCATATGTATGTTTTTCATCATTTTTTTCAATGTGCATAGGTGAATTTTGTCTAGGATTTTGAAATCGACATATCCTATGTTATATACATATTTGAATTTATGTCTGAAACCGGCATATCGTATGTTATATACGTATGTGAATTTTGTGCAGGAGTTAGCTTGCTCCCTCCTTAACTCCTGGAGAAAATTCAGTTATGTATATAACATAGGATATGCCCCCCATAACGCATGGGGAAAAGAGTCGCGACGGAAGTGATGGGACTGGCAAGGGAAAAGGTTGTCATACGGGAAGGAAAGACTTGAGGGTGGAACGTCTCATCCCGTGTGCCATTTGTTGTCCCGTCGTTGGGAAATCGTGTCAACACCAACAAGTTTTCAAAGTAATTGTTCAACGTGGATGGACAAAAAGCCAAAAACGTGGCATTTGAAACCATTATTAGCAAATATCTTGTTCAATGACAATAGTTAGTGTTATGCACATAGCAAGAAGACAATGTATTGAATTTGAGCTTCATAATTTTTAACAACCCTTACTTTCAACAAAACACTCTTCTTCGATTTTTGCCCAACACATTATTCACTTAACAGTTGCATTATGGAAAACACAGTGGACTATGGCTCACTTATTATTTTATATAGGTTGTAAGAAATGAATGTTTTGAAGTTCATGTTGTAATTTTTTAACGACACCTACTTTGAGCAAAACACTCTTTTTCAATATCTGCTCATATGTTTCCAACACAAAATTTACATAACAGTAGCATTGTGAAAAACATAGTGGGTTGTGGCTCACTTCTTATTTTTTTCTAACTGTAACAAAATAATGTTTTCAACTTCCCTTTTTTGTCTTATGAGACCCCTTACTTTAAGAAAAACAGTCTTGTTCACTACATGTTCATATGTTTCCAACAAAAAATTTACTTAACTGTTGCAGTATGAAAAACACAATGGGTTGTCCCTGACTTTGCAAAAACAGTAAGAAGACAACAACTAGTGTTATGCACACAATAAGAGGACAATGTATTGAATCTGAGCTTCATAATTTTTAACAACCCTTACTTTCAGCAAAACACTCTTGTTCGATCTCTACCCAACATATTATTCACATAACAGTTGCATCATGGAAAACACAGTGGGTTGTGGCTCACTTGCTATTTTATGCAGGCTGTGAGAAATGAATGTTTTGAAGTTCGCGTTGTACTCTTTTAACAACACCTACTTCGAGCAAAACACTCTTTTTCAATATCTGCCCATATGTTTCCAACACAAAATTTACATAACAGTAGCATCATGGAAATCATTATGGGTTGTGGCTCACTTCTTATTTTTTCAATCTCCTTGTTTAAATGTAAATGGAAAGCTTAAGTTCTGAGTGCACATGGAGGAGTTGGAGTAGAATACCGATGAAATGGAGGTGAGGGGTAATTTGAAATTTGGAAAACACAATGTGGAGTATTTTAGTTTCTTGAATGTCTTCCAAATCACACATTCCATTGTTGTGTTTAAATTTAAGTCGATTGATAATAAAACTGCACAAAATAACTCTGAATGGGAAATACAGTGTTGGGTTTCAATTATTTGAATCTCCTTGTTTTGATGTAGAGGGTTTTACAAGTTCTTTGTGTTTGAAATTTGGGAAACAAAATGTGGAGTATTTCAGTTGCTTGAATGCCTTCAAAATCACACATTCCACTGTTGTGTTTAAATTTCGCACCATTGAAAAAAGAAACTGCAAAAAATAATTTTGAATGGGAAATGCAATGTTGGGTTTCAATAAAAAAACTATACACAATTATTCTGAATGGGAAACACAGTGTTGGGTTTCAGTTATTTGAATTTGTTTGCTTAAATGTAAAGGGTCGTCTCATGGTGGGTTGCTTGCTTCTTAACACGCATGATTTTGCAACATGGAATGTTACTTGAATGTCTTCAAAATCACACATTCCATTGTTGTGATTAAATTTCACACCATTGAAAAAAAATAAGTGCACAAAATAATTCTGAATGGGAAACACAGTGTTGGGTTTCGGTTATTTGAATCTCCCTGTTTAGATGTAAAGGGTCATCTCATAGTGGGTTGCTTGGTTCTTAAGACCCACAGTTTTGTAAGATGGAATGTTAGAAAATAGTATGAAAGTCTTCTAGATCACACCTTCCATTGTTGTGTTTAAGTTTCAAGTATATAACAAATTGCATGCTTCATAACACATTGCATTTTTCAACCTCCACATCACAACATACCCTAGCCTTTTCTGGTTTTTAGACTAGTATATCTAGGTGTGCACACTGTGTAGTGCATGTCAGAAAATACAATGTGTTTTGAAGCCTACCTTTACTTATACAGTATACCCAACCTTTGTCTTGTAATGCAAATATACAAACGTATAGATGGTGTTTTATTTTATCAAATAGTACATCTCTCATTTAACGGGGACAATAATAACCCTCAACACATAGTGTAATTCATAGTACGCACTTCATTCTGTTTTGCAACAATTCATGTTGGAAAACCCTATGTGTTAAGAAATAAGAAACCCAAATAATGTTGTCAAACCCTTTGCAACACTATTGGATAGTACACATCACCTCAATTTTGTCGGTATTCTCCTTGAAGTCGTCCACATGCACTAAGACCTTCTGCTTTCCCTTTCAACATGCAAATAGGAAACAAAACAAATAGTATTTTTTCCTTGCTTTCTCCAAACAGAAAAGGCCCACGTCATTCCCTTCCACTTTTCTCATGCCACACAAAAGAAACTTGCCGATGAAGCTAACCCGCTCGCTTTTTCGCCCAACAACAGGCGGGAAAACGCACCTGACGATGCCGTTAACTCTTGCCTGACCATAGATCGGACGTTTCGTCCCCTCTGCCAGTTCCAAGAGTCTGGCGGGCCCCGCACTACGATGTCTCATCATGTTATGTATGTATCCATGTATGTTCATGTGTATGTTTTTCATGTGATTTTTGATGTACATAGGTGAATTTTGTCTAGCAATTAGCCGGCTCCCACGTTGAAAGGGAAAGTTGAAGGTTTGAGAGCACGTGGACGAATTCGAGGAGAATACTGACCAAATTAGCTGAAGCGTGGAGTGCCCGTGGAGGATTTGGAGGAGAATACACACAAAATCGAGGTGAGGGGTAATTTTGTTGCAAGCAGAGGGTTTTACAAGTTCTTTGTGTTTGAAATTTGGGAAACAAAATGTGGAGTATTTTAGTTGCTTGAATGTCTTCAAAATCACACATTCCATTGTTGTGTTTAAATTTCGCACCATTGAAAAGAGAAACTGCAAAAAATAATTTTGAATGGAAAACGTAGTGTTGGGTTTCAATAAAAAAACTGTACAAAATTATTCTTAATGGGAAACACAGTGTTGGGTTTCAGTTATTTGAATCTCCTTGTTTAAATGTAATGGGTTGTCTCATGGTGGGTTGCTTGCTTCTTAACACCCATGGGATTTCAACATGGAATGTTACTTGAATGTCTTCCAAATCACACATTCCATTGTTGTGTTTAAATTTTGCAACATTGAAAAAAAAAAGTGCAGAAAAGAATTCTAAATGGGAAACAGAGTGCTAGGTTTCAATTATTTTAATCATCCACTTGAGATGTAAAGGGTCATCTTATGCTGGGTTGTTTGGTTCTTAACACCCATGGTTTTGTAAGATGGAATGTTACAAAATAGTATGAAAGTCGTCCAAATCATACCTTCCATTGTTCTGTTTAAGTTTGAAGTATGTAACAAATTGCATGCGTCATAACACATTGCATTTTTCAACCTCCACATCACAACATACCCTAGACCTTTCTAGTTTTTAGACCAGTATATCTAGGTGTGCACATTCTGTAGTGCATGTCGGAAAATACAATGTGTTTTGAAATCTACCTTCACTTCATTCTATTTTGCAACAATTCATGTTGGAAAACCATTAGTGTTAAGAAAGAAGCAACCCAAATAGTGTTGTAAAACCCTCTGCAACAATATTGGATAGTATGTGTCACCTGAATTTGGTCTGATTTCTCCTCCAATTTGTCCACGTGCACTGAAACGTTCAGCTTTCCCTTTCAATGTGCAGAGTGGAAAGAAATAGTATTTTCACCTTTCTTTCTTGAAACAGAAAAGGGCCAATGCTTGCAACTGTTGCCGGGAAAACATGTCAGTGCTGGTGGGATTTCAAAATAATTTATCAACATGGACAAAAAGCCTAAAATGTGACATTCAAAACCATTATTAGCAAATAATAAAAAGGGCCGACGAGGTCCCATTTTCACCATTTTTGGACGGTGATGTTTTGGTGGATAGCGAAGGCAAGAGTAGCGGAAGATTAGCACCCATGCAGAGCTCATTCAGGTATGTATATCCGCTCTGTGTATGTGCCATCTTGCCATTATGCAATGAACAACGAAGACAAGAACGACTATTTGTTGCTAGAAAATAGTATTTTCACCTTTCTTTCTTGAAACAAAATAGTCCCAAGAGCAGGAAACAAATAGTATTTTCATCTTTCTTTCTTGAAACAAAAAAGGCCCACATCATTCCCTTCCACTTTTGTTGTGTCAAACAAAAGAAACTTGTCCACAAAGCTAACCCACCCACTTTTTTGCCTGGAAACAGGCGGGAAAACCCACCTAATGGCGTCATTAACTCCCACCTGACCATCGCCTGGACGTTTTGTTCCATCTGCTGGTTTTGTGTCGATCGCCATTCTGGCGGGCCTTGCACTACGATGTCTCGTCATGCTATGTATGTTTCCATGTATGTTCTCATGTATATTTTTCATGTGTTTTTGAACAACTCTTTTCTACAGCCGAAATGTCATTTTGCTTTCTTTATCTGATTGGAACAAATTTTTACAACACTATATGGGTTTCTTGTTTTTGAACACCTTGTATCGACATAGTGCATTTTCCAAATGTGCAGATAATGCGAGCATTTATTTGGTTGAATCAGATGAGGAAAATGAAATGCCATTTTGATCTCATGTTACATGAATAAGCGCTTTTTTGTTTATGAGTTAGATTTCTCCTAATTGGAACAAATGTATTGCTCTCATATTTGCACAGTTGGAAAACACACTGCCTCCTCTCTGTTGCAAAGGGTTTTACAACACTATTTGGGTTGCTTATTTTTCCTAAGGAGCTAGCTAACTCCTAGACAAAATTCACCTATGTACATCAAAAAAGGCATGAAAAACATACATGGATACATACATAACATGAGGAGATGTCATAGTTGGAAAACACACTGTCTCCTCTCTGTCACAAAGGGTTTTACAATACTATTTGGGTTGCTTGTTTGTTAAGGATCCAGCTAGCTCCTAGACATGCAATTACACCTATGTACATCGAAAAATGCATGAAAAACATACATGGATACATACACAATATGAGGAGACGTCATAGTCGGAAAACACATTGTCTCCTCTCTGTTGCAGAGGGTTTTACAACACTATTTGGGTTGCTTGTTTCTTAAGGATCCGCCTAAATCCTAGACAAAATTCACCAATGTGCATCGAAAAATGCATGAAAAACATGCATGGATACATACATAACATGACGAGACGTCATAGTTGGAAAACACATTGTTTCCTCTTTGTTGCAGAGGGTTTTACAATACTATTTGGGTTGCTTGTTTCTTAACACCTTATATGGGGAAATTGTATTTTCCAACACTATAAATAGTGCGAGCATTTATTTGGTCGAATCAGATGATGAAAATGAAATGCCATTTTTATATCATGTTACATACATAGGTGTTTTTTGTTTACGAGTTAGCTTTCTCCTGATTCCTGATTGGAAGAAATGAATTTATCCAATAGAAGAACGTTCGTTGCTTCACAGTTCTAGTAGAATGGGAAAATGGCACATATGATTGCTGATATATATACTAGTGTTAGTGATAGGTTAAATTGGAAATTAAATTCCCAATGTACAGTTTAATATGTTTGTTTATTGTCTGTGCAAGCTATCATTTTGCACTAAGTAGAACATATACATTTTATATTGGGGAAATTTGGAAGAAATACAATTATTTCTAGCACCAATTGTCTTTAATTTGCCAACTTAATCTATTCGCTAACACTTGTCTTTCTTCTAGGTGGTTTATATAGGCCACGAAAGAAGATTCAAAAAAATAAGGGCAGGTGAATTGACAAGGATGCTTCAGGAAATGTGAACCTTCTGCAGTAAATACAGGTGATTCTGGCTTCCATAGCTTGAATCACAAGTGTAGTGGACACATAGTAATGTTAATAATAATAAATGTAAGAACATAAATTGACATTTTATTGTAAATTGTATCCTAACAGGGTTAGTACAAAGAAGAATTTTATAGCATATAAACAAAAGTTCAACAAGGTTTTGTTGTAAAATAATTTAGTGAAAAAATATTCCTCAGAAGATAAAGAAAAATAGCACACCTACCAGTTGAACAAGGCTTTAGAATAATAAGTTTCTATAGGATACCTACCAGAGTTGAACAAGGCTTTAGAATAATAAGTCTCTATAGCATACCTACCAGAGTTGAACAAGGCTTTAGAATAATAAGTTTCTATAGCATACCTACCAGAGCTGAACAAGGCTTTCTTTGTTGTAGAGTTTATTTAGTAAAACATATTTTATAACAGCATAAAGAAAAAGAAAAGTTTCCATAGCATTATCTACTAGTTGAATGAAGGTTTCCATAGCTGAGTAACTTTATTTGTCATAAAGTTGATCTTGGTCTAACAAATTACAAGTTACTAAAGAGTATTCAGTCCACTACTAAAGGACTGTTAATTAAATAAAGTTTAGAACATGTGAATATTAAACTCATATATGCAAAGTGGAGCCAAATTTACTAGCTTTGGCTAGTTGTCAGCAGAAGGTCCCTACTAGAACAAACACATTTGTCTCTTCATTAAGATGACAGTTTTGTATGAATTTTCCTAACTGTATAAGTCATTGTCATCTTTATTATCTGTTGTAAAATACATGTGAAGCCCTAGTAGGAGTACCAGCAGGTCTGTCTGGAGATCGAAACTCAGAACCAAAGCCTCGAGATTGTTGTAGTGTTTGCGCAAAGGCTTGATACTTCCAAATATCAGGATCACTGACAGTTCTTCGGGAATATTTCATAGACTCCTCAAAATGAGCAACTTTTATTTTAGCTACCTCATTACTATCATCCTCATCCATTGCCTCAGGATTCTCAGCTCTTTTTCGTTCATGTTGAATTTCCTGAAAGTGTGGGGGGAGAGGTTATGGTAAAATTAAAACGCATGCTAGTATGATGAATTGAAATAAAAAGCTACAAGTTGAGGTAAGTTCAATAGGTAGAATACTGCTCTATCTTAAAAATTAGTAACATAACAGTCAAAATAAAAACCATTAGAAATCCATAAACATATCTAGTTTGCAAAAGACGACACAATTGGAACTCACCTTCTCAATATTTTCTCTAATAGCATACTTGCAAGCCCTCTGAAAAATCTTAGTGATATTGGCTCCACTGAATCCTTGGGTATAACGGGCTAGTGCCATTAGGTCTACATCCTTTGATACGAGTGAATTTCTCAAGCAAGATTTGAAGATTTGATAATGTGAGGACTCATCAGGTAAGGGAATATAAATCAGCTATTCAAGTTGGACAGGCCTTAACAATGCAGGATTGATGATATCAGGCCTGTTTGTAGCAGCAATAATGATAACTATTTTCTTGGTTGTCATACAAGCCATCTCCATCAACAGCTGATTAAGGACTCTATCTGCAACACCACTAACATCCCCAACACTACTACCACGCTAGAAACATGAAAACCAATTATGCATCACAAGTTAGAGCCTACTTCAAAAAGGTCAAACAAAATTCCTAGTCATTTATAGTCAACCTTAAAATTTTACTTATAAAAAAGAAACACACCTGTGTAGCAATAGAATCGAGCTCATCATAAAATAGGACAGAAGGAACTGACCCTTTGGCCTTACAAAAAAATGTGTCACATTAGCCTCACTCTCTCAAAACCAGATTGATAACAATTCAGGGCCCTTCACACTGATGAAATTGGTTTGGCATTCATTGGCAATGGCTTTTGCAAGCAATGTCTTTCCACAACCCGGTGGTCCATAAAATAGCACTTCTTTTGAAGGGGACATTCAAAAAAATTCAAATTTCTTAGAATGCTCCACTGGATATTGAACAGTGTACACCAAACTCATATGAATTTTGTTAGTCCATATCTCCTTCAAAAGCAGGTTTTCTGCATTGAAATAAAAGCAAGGCACAAAAATAGTGAACCACGTATCTCAATATACCTCTTGAAGCTCCCTCTTGACATTTTCCAACCCTCCAATATCTTCCCAAGTGACATTTGTATTTTGACAACCTGTCAATGTTTTCCCAATATTCATAAGCAAATTTACCATTATGAAAATCATCATAAACAAACAAACTTAGGAATTGAAAATTTAGGGGCACAACAGATCAATAGTTTAAAAATACAATCCCTACTTAATCGATATGAGAAAAATTGAACGTCTAGACATGGTTTGGAAAAACTCACAGTTTCACGGACAACAGATGGGTTGCTAGAGCCCAATACAGTCTGGAAGTGCTAGTTAGTCACGACCATTGAATTTAGAATATCAACATCTATTGTCTCATCTTCTAAGTCAATGACATCCATTTTTCCCCAATACACTGAAGTGCAGCCTCAGTGCACAAAGCTGCAAGATCTGCTCCAATGTATCCATGAGTATCCTTACCAATCCTTTTGAGATCAACCTGTACCAAGAATCCTAAAGATTAATATATACTGTCGCTAAGAAAAACAAAGATTAATAAATGCTCTCAAAATCCAAGAACTACTTGACATTAGATCTAGAAGTACAAACAACAATTTAGGTTCTACAATACGTACATCATTAGAGAGCTTCATATTCTTTGTATGGATATGAAGCACTTCCAACCTGCCTATCCATCCGGAAACCCAATGGCAATTTCCCTATCAAATCTTCCAAACCTTCTAAGTGACGGGTCAATATTATTTGGTCAGTTAGTTGTTGCAATCACAATAACATGAGCACGAGACTTAAGTCCGTCCATAACTGTAAGAAGTTGAGAAACAATTCTCCTCTCAACTTCACCATGGTTTTTTTCCCTCTTGAGAGCTATGGAATCAATTTCATCAATAAATATAATGGAAAGTGCATTCTTCTCAACCTCCTGAAATCCTTCCGGAGATTGCTTTCGCTTTCTATGGCCAACTTTGACATAATTTTAGGTCGATTGATACGGAAAAAGAAGGCACCGGTTTCACTTGCAACTGCCCTACCAATTAAGGTTTTCCCAGAACTAGGTGGCCCATAAAGCAGAATACCCTTTGGGGGTTTCACACCAATTGATTTGAAGTGTTGTGGGTGCCTAAGAGGAAGTTCTACAAATTCATGTATTTGAGCCATTTGTTTCCGTACACCACCAACATCATCATAACCTCTTTCATCTAATCTATCTTCATCATCCCACTTTACAGGCTCCCATTCACAGAAAATTTCAGTATCTAGAGGAACAACACAGTATTCCCTAGGGTCTGTCTCGATTACCTTAAACTCCACACTACGCATACCACCTCTTACAAGGAAAATATCACGTTTTGGCACATAGACTTCACAAAGGCAAAAATGCAAAGGGGTTTTACAACACTATTTGGGTTGCTTCTTTCTTAACACCTTATATCGAGACATTGTGTTTTCCAACCATGTAGATAATGGGAGCATTTAGTTGGTCGATTTAGATGAGGAAAATGAAATTTCATTTTCATCTCAAGGTGCTTTTTGTTTGTGAGTTAGCTTGCTTGTTTCTTAACACCTTATATCGAGACAGTGTGTTTTCCAATTATGCAAATAATGTGAGCACTTATTTGGTCGAATCGGATGACGAAAATGAAATGCCATTTTCATCTCATGTTACATAAGTAGGCACTTTTTGTTTCTGAGTTAGCTTTCTCCAGATTGGAACAATTGAATTGCTCTCATTATTTGCACAGTTGGAAAACACATTGTCTCCTCTCTGTTGTAGTGGGTTTTACAACACTATTTGGGTTGCTTCTTTCTTAACACGTTATATCCAAATAGTGTATTTTCCAACCGTGCAGATAATGGGAGCATTTAGTTGGTTGAATTAGATGAGGAAAATGAAATTTTATTTTCATCTCATGTTACATAAATAGGTGCTTTTTGTTTGAGTTAGTTTGCTTGTTTCTTAACACCTTATATCGAGACAGTGTGTTTTCCAATTATGCAAATAATGTGAGCACTTATTTGGTCGAATCAGATGAGGAAAATGAAATTCCTTTTTAATCTCATGTTACATAAATAGGTGTTTTTTGTTTATGAGTTAGTTTTCTCTTGATTGGAACAAATCAATTGCTCTCATTAGTTGCACAGTTGGAAAACACACTGTCTCCTCTCTGTCACAGAGGGTTTTAAAATACTATTTGGGTTGCTTGTTTGTTAAGGAGCCGGCTAACTCCTAGACATGCAATTACACTTATGTACATCAAAAAAATCATGAAAAACATACATGGATGCATACATAACATGACGAGACATCGTAGTTGGAAAACACACTGTCTCCTCTTTGTTGCAGAGGGTTTTACAACACTATTTGGGTTGCTTGTTTCTTAACACCTTATATGGGGACATTATATTTTCCAACACTGCAAATAGTGGAGCATTTATTTGGTTGAATCAGATGACAAAAATGAAATGCCATTTTATCTCATGTTACATACATAGGTGTTTTTTGCTTACAACTTAGGTTTCTCCTAATTCCTTATTGGAAGAAATAAATTTATCCAATAGAATGAACGTTCATTCCTTCACAGTTCTAGCAGAATGGAAAAATGGCACATATGATTGCTATATATATACTAGTGTTAGCGATAGGTTAAATTGGAAATTAAATTCCGAATGTACAATTTAATATGTTTGTTTATTGTGTGTGCAAGCTATCATTTTGCACTAAGCAGAACATATAAATTTTATATTAGGGAAATTTGGAAGAAATACAATTATTTCTAGCACCAATTGTCTTTAATTTTCCAATTTAATCTATCGCTAACACTTGTCTTTCTTCCAGGTGGTTTATATAGGCCACGAAAGAAGATTCAACAAAACAAGGGCAGGTGAATTAACAAGGATGCTTCAGGAGATGTGAACCTTCTGCAGTAAATACAGGTGATTCTCACTTCCATAGCTTGAATCGCAAGTGTAGTGGATGGTTAAATTTCCAAGATTTAATATGCATTTAGAAGTGACGATTTGTTTGAAATTGTGAAATGTTGGGGTTTTCATTCAGCTGTCATTTTCATGTCATTCTAAAGTGTTTTGCGGTAATTTGAAATCTTTCACCAAAAGAGTATATATGTGGTGCATAAGTTTTTTCATAATAGTTCTTTTTATAATTTCTCTATTTGTATAGAATATTTAGTAAGTTATAAATGGTTCATTTTTTAATAGCATCTTATGGCAATTTTGTAGAATTTTATTTTTGTATTCTATTTCTGCTCTTTTTCAGTATGTTTTGATCTAACCACCACACTGCAAAAAGATGTGCACATATAACAAGCGACTACTCCAAATAGTTCTATGCATTGTATTAAATAGAACTCGTAAAGCCAATGGGTAGGAATAACTTAATTGATAATTTGGCCTACTCCCATTACTTAGCCCTAAATATTATAGACAAATTGTAAAAGAGCTATTAGAATAACAACATACGTGGAAACAAAAAGTGACGAAACGGGCAAACAGGACCAAATGTCTGAGCTACAGTCAGGCAAGATTTAATGGCCCCTTCAGGTGAATTTTCTCGCCCGTTGCCAGGCAAAAAAGCGGGCAGGTTAGCTTCGTTGACAAGTTTCTTTTGTGTGACGTGGGAAAAGTGGAAGGGAATGACGTGGGCCTTTTCTGTTTGGAGAAAGCAAGGCCAAAATACTATTTATTTTGTTTCTTGTTTGCACATTGAAAGGGAAAGTAGAAGGTCTCAGTGCACATGGATGACTTCAAGGAGAATACCGACCAAATTGAGGTGACGTGTACTATCCAATAGTGTTGCAGAGGGTTTGACAACACTATTTGTGTTGCTTCTTTCTTAACACGTAGGGTTTTCCAACATGAATTGTTGTGAAATAGAATGAAGTGCGTACTATGAATTACACTATGTGTTGAGGGTTATTATTGTCCCCATTAAATGAGAGATGTGTTATTTGATAAAATAAAACACCATCTAAATGTTTGTATATTTGCATTACAAGACAAAGGCTAGGTATACCATATAAGTAAAGGTGGGCTTCAAAACACATTGTATTTTCCGACATGCACTACACAATGTGCACACCTAGATATACTGGTCTAAAAACCAGAAAGGGCTAGGGTGTGTTGTGATGTGGAGGTTCAAAAATGCAATGTGTTATGAAGCATGCAATTTGTTATATACTTGAAACTTAAACAGAACAATGGAAAGTGTGATCTAGAAGACTTTGATACTATTTTCTAACATTCCATCTTACAAAATCGTGGGTCTTAAGAACCAAGCAACCTACCATGAGACGACCCTTTACATCTAAACAGGGAGATTCAAATAACTGAAACCCAACAATGTGTTTCCCATTCAGAGTTATTATGTGCACTTTTTTTTTTCAATGGTGTGAAATTTAAACACAACAATGGAATGTGTGATTTTGAATACATTCAAGTAACATTCCATGTTTCAAGACCATGCGTGTTAAGAAGAAAGCAACCCACCATGAGATGACCCTTTACATTTAAACAAGGAGATTCAAATAACTGAAACCCAACACTGTGTTTCCCATTCAGAATAATTGTGTATAGTTTTTTTATTGAAACCCAACATTGCGTTTCCCATTCAAAATTATTTTTTGCAGTTTCTTTTTTCAATGGTGCGAAATTTAAACACAACAATGGAATGTGTGATTTTGAAGACATTCAAGCAACTGAAATACATCACATTCTGTTTCCCAAATTTCAAACACAAAGAACTTGTAAAACCCTCTACATTAAAACAAGGAGATTCAAATAACTGAAACCCAGCACTGTGTTTCCCATTCAGAGTTATTTTGTGCAGTTTAATTATCAATCGACTTAAATTTAAACACAACAATGGAATGTTTGATTTGGAAGACATTCAAGAAACTGAAATACTCCACATTGTGTTTTCCAAATTTCAAATTACCCCTCACCTCCATTTCATCGGTATTCTACTCCAACTCCTCCACGTGCACTCAGACCTTAAGTTTTCCATTTACATTTAAACAAGGAGATTGAAAAAAATAAGGAGTGAACCACAACCCACTGTGTTTTCCATGATGCTACTGTTATGTAAATTTTGTGTTGGCAACATATGGGCAGATATTGAAAAAGAGTGTTTGGCTTGAAGTAGGTGTTGTAAAAAGAGTACAACGCGAACTTCAAAAAAATCATTTCTCACAGCCTGCATAAAATAACAAGTGAACCATAGCCCACTATGTTTTCCATGATGCAACTGTTATGTGAATAATGTGTTGGGAAGAGATTGAACAAGAGTGTTTTGTTGAAAGTAAGGGTTGTTAAAAATTATGAAGCTCAGATTCAATACATTGTCCTCTTACTATGTGCATAACACTAGTTGTTGCCTTCTTACTGTTTTTGTAAAGTCAGGGACAACCCATTGTGTTTTCCATACTGCAACAGTTAAGTAAATTTTTTGTTTGAAACATATGAATAGGTAGTGAACAAGACTATTTTTCTTAAAGTAAGGGGTCTCATAAGACAAGAAAGGGAAGTTGAAAACATTATTTTGTTACAGTCAAGAAAAAATAAGAAGTGAGCCACAACCCACTATGTTTTCCATGATGCTGTTGTTATGTGAATAATGTGTTGGGCAGAGATCGAATAAGAGTGTTTTACTGAAAGTTAGGGTTGTTAAAATTTATGAAGCTCGGATTCAATACATTGTCCTCTTACTTTGTGCATAACACAGAGTGGATATACATACCCAAAGGATTTTTGCATGGCTACTACTCTTTCCCTCGCTATCCACGAAAATTTCATTGTCCAAAAAAAGGCAAAAATGGGACCTTGTCAGCCCTTTTTATTATTTTCTAATAATCGTTTCGAATGGCAACATTTTTTGCTTTTTGTCCATCCATGCCGAACGATTATTTTGAAAAACCATCGGCGCTAACACGATTTCCCGGTGACGGGACAACAAATGGCACGAGGGATGAGATGTCTAGCCGTCATGTCTTTCCTTCCATCCGACAACCTTTTTCATCGCCACGGGTCCCACCTCTTCCGTCGCGGCTCTTTTCTCCATGCGGTATGGCCGCATATGCTATCATATACACATAGGTGAATTTTTTGTCCACGAGTTAAGGAGGGAGCAAGCTAACTCCTAGACAAAATTCACATATGTATATAACATAGGATATGTCGATTCCTCTGCAACAAAGAGGAGACAGTGTGTTTTCCAACTATGACATCTCATCATGTTGTGTAGTATCCATGCATGTTTTTAATGCGTTTTTCAATGTACATAGGTGAATTTTGTCTACGAGTTATGTTGGTTTCAAATTTCTAGACAAAATTCACCTATGCACATTGAAAACCGTATGAAAAACATACATAAGAACACACGTGGACACATACATAACATGAGGAGACGTCGTAGTGAAACAGTGGGTTTTACAATTTTCTGAGTTTTACGAGACAATGTGTTTTCCAAAACAACAGTGTATAAAATGGTGGAAAAAATGGGATTGGATGTGGGTTTTTTCCTATTTCTCAATTATGATTTTGAATGCCACGGTATTCCCTTTTTATCCATTCCAAAAAACAATGCAAATAATGGCGACATTTCGGGTTTTACATGATTTTTGAAATATAGCATTTCATTGCAGAACCCACAGATTCTGATTTCTACAAACATTATTTAGTAATTTCACTCATATTTCTACAATGGGTTGTCGCTTATTTCATTTGGAAACAGAAAAATTTGAAAACCAGCATACGGGGAGGAAACAAAACAAAAATTTCAAAACCCTCGACACAAAAAAAATGCTTCAAACCGACATATCCTATGTTATATACATATGTGAATTTTGTCTAGGACTTAGCTTTCTCCCATTATATATAACCTAAATGATCCTAAAGCTAAAAAATAACCATAATTATTTAAGCTTTTGAGAAGTGACGGAAAACCCGTTGGGTTTTCCATATTGCAACTTTACTTCTTTTTTTTGTGTGCAACTTTTGTTGCAAGCAAGGGCAGTTACAAAATATGAAAGTGACCTTCAATACATTGTTTTATTACGGTGTGCATAACACTAAGTGTCATCATTGAATAATATTTGAAAAGTGAAGGACAACCCAGTGTGTTTTCCATCGTGCAATATTTTTTGTGCATCTTTTGTTTGAAACATATTCCAATATTGAAATGGAATGTTTAGTGCATGTGATGGATTCTTATAAAATATGAATGTGAACTACAATACAGTGTTTTGTAAAAGTCTGCATAACAGAAAGTGTTGTCTATTAACAGTTTGTGGGTTGCATGGTTTATAACACCCTGTGTTTTCCAACCTGAAAATTCAAATAACAGTTTGAGTGTCTTGAAAATATTTTTTTATTTACACTGTATGAATGTAAAAATGGCACCTCCAAAAATTATAACTATTATTTATGGTATAAATTGCAATTTAGTACCTTCGCATGATTGACAATAATAATTGGACAAAATAATTGCATGTTGTAAAACAGAGTGGGTTACTTGTATAGTGTTTTACAAAAGTGTGGGTTGTGCGTTTCAATTTCTTCTTTTCATTGAAAAAAATATATGCTTGATTACTGCAAAATTGTGCAATAAATTTTTGAACTTTAACTGTCTATAACACTTGCAACAATTTAATAGTTTACAGGAAACCAAGGATGCGTACTGTAAAATGGAAATTGGTTCCTGCAGTGAAGAATGTCATTGACGTGGACAACACACCTGAAATGTTGTGTAGTAGGGCATCTTCTTCAGGGCGGTCCCACTCACGAAACATGCAATTAAGATCTGGTGATTACAAGATGCAATCCAATGTATAATTTTAATCTCTCATAAGTGGTTATGAAGTTGATTGGAAAGTGGTAATGTTTTATTCAAGAGGCAGCAACCGTAGTACAGAGGAAGTCCCCTCGGTTTACGAAAATGGTCAACCATAAGGCAGCGACGTGTTCGGTAATTGATTGTAAACTTGCAATTGCCCTTCCCTTCCTATGCATGAATCAGAATGCTTTTAAATTTCAGTTCAAAAATATCATGTCTTTTACAAATATTCTGATTTTGGCATATATCGTTCCTTTGATTAAAGAAAATAATCAGGGAGATGATCTCGCTCTTGCCATAGTCCATGACTGGAAGGAAAAGTGTACAGAGGGAGACCCTAAGGATGGAGAGGGATCCAATGAGCACGAGGTGATGTGGTGAGCAGGAAGGTAGATATAAAAACCGAATTATTGCATCGTTTGGTTGTGTATAAATGTTGTGCATTCAATTTGATTGAATATTAGATATATTAAGCGATTTTGTTTTCCAAACTTGTTGTGCAGGTTGTTGCTGAATACAGAAGAGAAACATTGAATGGCAGATATATATATTATTGTATTGTACAAGAATGTACCAAAAAGTATTATGATTGGAGAGTGTTCAACATGCATAGGTTTCAGCATCACCACCTTCCTATTCTTGATGCACCAAAGCGTGGTCGAGCTGTGTTGGGGGGGGAACCAAAACAACCTGCTCCTCCCCTTGATAAATTGAAAGAGTACCTTCTAAAGAAGGTGGAAAATATAGAGTACCAAATGAATATATGACAACGTTTGCATCAGAAGCGTGTTGTTAGACGTGTTTGTTAAAAGTTTGAGAAACAAAACTTCCTTCAACTTCCCCAAGAAGGAAAGGATGAGGTGAAGAAGCAAATGGCATTATACAACACTGATGAGATGAAGGAGTAGAGAAGACAAAGAATATTACAATTGCAGGAGAGAAAAAGACAGGAAGGAATGGTAATGTCGAACTGAACTGTTAAATGTGAATTTTCCTTGCTTAATCTTTTATGTTCGGATGCATAGAAGGTTCACTTAATGTTAACGTACATGACATGCCAGGGTGATGGTCGAGAAGTGGTTTCTTCCTACCAGCAGAGTAGGGCTCATTCGCTAGAGGAAGTTGTGGCCATGAAAGGTGAAGACACCGTTGTTCCTCCCACCCCTATGTATAAGATTCATAATAAGCATCCTACATAGTTGAAAGTTTCAAGGCACCATCTGAAGAAGAAACGAAAAATAAATGGTGATCTCCAAATCTTTTGTTTACTATAAAGTTTTTTTTGCTTATTTGAATGAATTGGTTGCATGCATCTGAGTTTGGTGCAACGTTTCAATTCCTCCTATTACACAACAATGATGAACAACGAACTGCTGCCCTCAAGCAGGTTTTTGTGATTTTCGATGGTGAAAAATTTCCCATGGAAGCACAAGATGATGTTGTTCCTCTCGACCCACCATCTAACAATTTTGAGAAGAAGAAGAATGAGCATATGTCGTCAAACGTGTCAAGGTGCCTTGACATCGAGGAAGTAGAAGAAACAATGAATTGCAATTCTTTTATTTAATGTTTGTTTTGATTATTTCAATGAATTGGTTGCATGCACTTGAATTTGAAATGACATTTTAATTCCTTCTATTACAGGGCAAGGATAAACAACGAAGTGCTAGCCTTGACCTAATTGGAAATGTTGTTGTGATTGAAATGAGAGAGGCTAATACAAATGGAAATGTGGATGGGGAGAGCACTGGCCATGGAGTGGGATAGGGTAATACAAATGGTCATGAGGATAGGGAGAACACTGGGCTGAATGTGGAATTGGGTGATAGAGATGGACATGGGGATAGGGAGAGCACTAGCTTGCAAGTGGGAGAGGGTAATAAGGATGGACCCAGGGAGGAGGAGAGTGCTCGCCTGCAAGGGGGAGATGGTAATAAATATTGAAATGGGGATGGGGAGAAGTGCGGCGTGCCATCTATATCAGTATGAAACCCAACACACTTCCATGCTCTGTTCTTATTTCTTTAGGAATCTTTTAATGTGCCTCAATTATGCTTCATGTCAATGACGTTTCCATTGCAGGAAAATTTGATGGATGAATAGATGATAGAGTTCAATGGCATAAATTTTAAGGTCAGTGATCACATCGACCTTTGGAGGCGGCATAAACGGGTTGTGAAAGGCATTCTACATGTTGTCGCCAAAAATGCTCACACCCATTGCTTGAGGCACCCAAAAAATTGTGCGAGAGTCAGCATTGTTGAGGCCATTGATGGTCGATGCTACATGCCTTTTCCCATGCCTAGCGCAGAGACCATTGTAAAGTGTGTGGGTGGCTTTGTCATATGGCAGCTTGCCAAGATGAAGCATTTTGTTCCAAAGGTACACATAAATGATATATTGTTGTGTATATATCATACTATGTATATTATTTCCATGCATACGTTAATTCTGATTAATTTTTTGCTATAGGGTGAAGCTGTTAAACCTGACATAGACAAAGCACAAAGTACGAAGAAATATTTTGTTTCACGTTCATCATCTGCGAGGGTTCATGGATCTGGAATCAACCCGCCCCCCCCCTCCCCCCAAATACACAAGGACCCTAAGAAATGTGTCGTATTTTACATAGGCCTGAACTTGATTGCAAGGAATAGGCAGTGTAGGAATTGATGAGACAGGCTCCAAATACTGATTCTACTCTGTGGGTTTCAATATTCCAATGTTGAACAATTATGGTGTAGAGATACACCATTTGCATATGTTTCAACACTATGGTGTTATACATTTGATATGAGACTTTTCATGTGTTTCTTTAATTATTTTATTATTGTACAATTATGTTGAACATATAGGCATATATACTTATTTCATGTCATTGAAACAAATAATTTTTATCCATTTCATATCAGGCTTTAAGAAAAACGGTCTTGTTCACTATCTGTTAATATGTTTGGAACACAAATTTTACATGACTCTTGTGTTGTCCCCTCTGGCATGTGTTGGCATTAATGTCAAAGCAATAAGATAAAAAGATTTTCTTGATTGGTAAACAAGTCAGTATTGGTTTGGTAATTTAGTCGATGGTCTCTTCATTTTAGTTCTTTGACAATCACTTGACTTGGCATACAAGTGTTTTTCAACTCTAGTACACTGAATATTGTTTCATGTTCACTCATCTTGCATATTGTGAGAAGGATCTAAAATTGTGACTATATGTAAATAGAATTATATGAGTTGAAAAAGTTATGAAGATAGTTTTGCTCCTCATGTTCATGTGTATTTATCATATGTCATTCAGTTATAAATTTGTAGTAAGATTATGTTATATTGTAAATATTTCCGCTTTTCGGTTTGTATAATGTTCAGTCTCCACTATCTGGTTATGGTCTTTATGTTCATACATGTTAAAAATCATCAAACATGCTTCATAACTAAATTTCTCTAGAGCTTTCACTTTACATTTTTTAATTAATGTTAAAGTGGTTGGTATGGGAACAATCGATGCCACCATTTATCAATAAATTTGATATTTTCTTTTTAAAAACAATCCATGAGGTACGAGATTTGAAACCCATCAAGTGTCGGTAATCTAGTTTTGGATTGTTATAATCCATACAAGTGGATAGAATGATATACTAATATTTGAAATGCACCATTTTTAATGCATATTATATATAACTACCTAAAAAATATTGTTGGGTCTCAATCCTAGAAACATAGAAATAAGGACTATCCGTGACTCACTCAGAAGATCAAATCAACTTTCAAATTAACAAGTTCTATGCCTCAAGAAAATAATGATGAAAATCAGACTAATGTCAACAATTGCAAAGGTGATTACAATAGGCCCATCAAAATATCTCAATCAAGTAATGCACCCTTGATTCTCATTTTGTACCTTCAACCATATGGTAATGACAACAATGTGATTGGTAAAGTATTCATTTTAATGGTCTACCCTTACCCAAATGCCAATGACAAAGAAAATCATATATTGGTGGATAAGAAAACCCTATTCATCCTTCTAGAAAACCTTTAAAGTAGGGTTTTAAGTCTCAATATTCTAAAACACCACTCACTATGATTTTTTATCCTCTACAAACATAGTTGTTCAAACCTCTTCTCCATTTTTGGAGAGTAATTTACTATTAAAAAAATATTTATCTTGGAGTATTTTCTCCATACAACCTGAATTGGTTCCTCTATAATAGTTACTATACATAATTGTTGGAGGATGGAAAACACACTGTGTTTTCCCATACTTTACAAATCTTGTTGAAAGACGGCAATTTGTGTTATGCACACAATAAGAGGACAATGTATTGAATTTGAGCTTCGTAATTTTTAACAACCTTACTTTCAGCAAAACACTCTTGTTCGATCTCTGCCCAACACATTATTCACATAACAGTTGCATCATGGAAAACACACTGGGCTATGGCTCACTTATTATTTTATGCAGGCTATGAGAAATGAATGTTTTGAAGTTCGTGTTGTACTCTTTCAACAAAACCTACTTCGAGCAAAACACTCTTTTTCAATATCTGCCCATATGTTTCCAACACAAAATTTACATAACAATAGCATCATGAAAAACACAGTGGGTTATGGCTCACTTCTTATTTTTTCCTGACTGTAACAAAATAATGTTTTCAACTTCCCTTTCTTGTCTTATGAGACCCCTTACTATAAGAAAAACAGTCTTGTTCACTACCTCTTCATATGTTTCGAACAAAAAAAAAATTCAACTGTTGTAGTATGGAAAACACAATGAGTTGTCCCTGACTATGCAAAAATAGTAAGAAGACAATAGCTAGTGTTATGCACATAGTAAGAGGACAATGTATTGAATTTGAGCTTTGTAATTTTCAACAACCCTTACTTTCAACAAAACACTCTTGTTCGATCTCTACCCAACACATTATTCACATAACAGTTGCATCATGGAAAACACACTAGGTTGTGGCTCACTTATTATTTTATGCAGGCTGTGAGAAATGAATATTTTCAAGTTCACATTGTACTCTTTTAACAAAACCTACTTCGAGGAAAACACACTTTTTCAATATCTTCCCATATGTTTCCAACACAAAATTTACATAGTAGTAGCATCATCGAGAACATAGTGGGTTGTGGCTCACTTCTTATTTTTTCTTGATTGTAACAAAATAATGTTTTTAACTTCCCTTTCTTGTCTTATGAGACCCCTTACTTTAAGAAAAATAGTCTTGTTCACTACCTATTCATATGTTTCAAACAAAAAAATTACTTTAACTGTTGCAATATGGACAACACAATGGGTTGTCACAATGGGTTGTCCCTGACTTTGCAAAAACAGTAAGAAGACAATAGCTAGTGTTATGCACACAGTAAGAGGACAATGTATTGAATCTGAGCTTCATAATTTTTAACAACCCTTACTTTCACCAAAACACTCTTGTTTGATCTCTGCCCAACACATTATTCACATGACAGTAGCATCATGGAAAACACAGTGGGTTGTGGCTCACTTCTTATTTTTTTCCTGACTGTAACAAAATAATGTTTTCAACTTCCCTTTCTTGTCTTATGAGACCCCTTGCTTTAAGAAAAACAATCTTTTTCACTACCTACTCATATGTTTCCAACAAAAAAAATACTTAACTGTTGCAGTATGGAAAACATAATGGGTTGTCCCTGACATTGCAAAAACAGTAAAAAAATAGCAGCTAGTGTTATGCACACAGTAAGAGGACAATGTATTGAATCTGAGCTTCATAATTTTTAACAACCCTTACTTTCATCAAAACACTCTTGTTCGATCTCTGCCCAACACATTATTCACATAACAGTAGCATCATGGAAAACATAGTGGGTTGTGGCTCACTTCTTATTTTTTCCTGACTGTAACAAAATAATATTTTCAACTTCCCTTTCTTGTCTTATGAAACCCCTTACTTTAAGAAAAACAGTCTTGTTCACTACCTGTTTATATGTTTCCAACAAAAAAATTACTTAACTGTTGCAGCATGGAAAACACAATGGGTTGTCCCTGACTTTTCAAAAACAGTAAGAAGACAATAGCTAGTGTTATGCACACAGTAAGAGGACAATGTATTGAATCTGAGCTTCATAATTTTTAACAACCCTTACTTTCAGCAAAACACTCTTGTTCGATCTCTGCCCAACACATTATTCACATAATAGTAGCATCATGGAAAATATAGTGGGTTGCGGCTCACTTCTTATTTTTTCCTGACTGTAACAAAATAATGTTTTCAACTTCCCTTTCTTGTCTTACGAGACCCCTTACTTTTAAAAAAAAGTCTTGTTCACTACCTGTTCATATGTTTCCAACAAAAAAATTACTTAACTGTTGCAGTATGGAAAACACAATGGGATGAGAAGATGCACAAGGAAAGTTGCATAATGGAAAAAACAGACTGTGACAAAATAGTGTATTCAAGTTCACCGTCAAATTTTATAATAACAATACGCATCAGACAATGAAATGTAAAAATATTTCGTGTCAATATTACACAATCTAAACAAAATTACAATGCACATTTAATACTGGTCACACTGAAGAATATGTCAACCATTTACGAATAGGTATAATCTTTGTGTTCTCAGCATCTGGAAGAATTTACCACACTCTGATTGTCAAGGTGGAATTGACAACATACAATGTTTCCACCCCGTAATTCTCATGTAGCAGCTTGAAGGAGGGCCTCACACGGTGGATCTCAAACCTAACAATGTGGTTGAATTTGAACATGGCCATCAACCATTCCTCCACAGGACCTTTGTGATTACTAATTACAAATTCCCCCTTGAGGAATCTCATAAACCTCATGGTCAGCTGATCCGTAAGATTGTACCTCTGTATGATAACTATTGGTATAATGCACACCTTACATATGCATCCAGCTAGGAAAAGGTCTCGAATTTCTCGGTAAACAGACATTGGCCAATCACATAAATTGACAATCTCTATTTGTATATTGTAATATTGAACATCCATGCCACATGTACCCAAACTCCAAAGACGTTGAAGAAGTGAGCATGATTATCATATTGCAAATCTGTGCGGTTTGGACCTTTTCTATTAATTCTGCTTAGCATCTTTTCCTGCAACCTGTACGGGAGACTGAATTCCTCAATTCGAGCAAGAATATTGCATGGAAGATATGGGTGGTAGTTCTTCAACCAACTAGCCACCCATGCTCAAGAACTGTGAGACATCTTCTATACGACTGCAGCAATAGGTTGTAAAATTCTTGAAATGAAAGATAAAACAACTATTTTAGATGGTAGACCTGCATTCTCTAATTAGAAGGACATTGTCAATGTAATGGAAACAGTGAATTTTGAGCGAGCAAAGTGGACTTATTTAGATAATGTATGCACTAAAGAGATTGTACCTATTTTTTGAACTGAACGAGGCGACACATGCAGTATCTCCAAAGGGCATATGGCAACGCACGATTCAAACAGTGGGAAGAACAATGCCTGAAAGGAAAGAGAAAAAAAAATTCAGCACATACAACAACATTCTCTAATTAGAAACACACGAAATAGTTGGTAAAAAATATTGAAAGCGAAAGAAAACTTTTCATAACTAAGTAACTGTGTATGGACGGTGTCTTTTCCAACATGGAAAATAATTTGAGCATTTTATTTCTTGCAATCACATGAGTTGAAGTAATGAATTGTACAAAATATATTTTTGTTACGAACACAAGATGCAAATAATCACAATTGGAGGATGGAAAACACAGTGGGTTATGCCTGACATTTTTATTTTCTGTAGAGTGTAACAAAACAAGGTCTTGAAGTTCACCTTCTTGTCAGTCTTAATTAGTCATGCTTGAAGAATTTTATAGGCTTAATTATTATATTTGTAAAATAGGCCTATTTTGGGGTCCACGACAGTGAAGAAGAGCTTGCTTGAAGTGTTTGTTCCATAGGTATTTTATGTTCCAGAAACCCATTTGTGCCAATTTTTACATACTAGAAATTGAGATGCTATTTTTTTGAAAAGAATGCTTGAAAACATGACTCTACCATTGTAAATGCACTCAATTAGCCAAAATTTAAAAAGGAGCGGGTCTTAAATCATCATCTAATTTTATAAATACAAAGGCTCAAGGCAACGCTGATCTACTAAACCCTTACTTTATGCACAAAAAAATCCCTATCAAACAAGGCTTTAATATAATACTGTATTCCAAACCTTCCCATGCTCTACCACCATTTGAAACATGTTTATAAATGTCTGCCCATGCTTTAGGAAAAATTTCAACCCCTTTGAATGCACTTCCCTCAGTTACCAACTTGTACGCATCCTTTTTCATTGGAAATCTTTTGTATTTTATAAAGATCAGCAACCAAACATTGAATGGTTCACTTCCCCTACATGATTCAACAAATACACTTCTTAAATTGTATAATGTCATACCAAAAAATGGACTTATGTATGCAAAGTTATTAAATTCGAACCATACCTTCCAGTGGGTTTACACACACAAAAGACAGTCACCGATGAGGACTCCTTTCTTGAGCTTGGAATGTTGAAGTGAACAAAAAAATCCATAAACGAAATCATAAATTTCATGGTGTGGTACAAGCACATAATGGAAAAAAGGAATCTACAATACCATTTCCTATTACAATAAAGAAATTGAAATGGGTTTTCTCATACTCACCGATATTAGATGTTGTATGCTCTACCACATCCATAGTAGTTGCACCTGAAGTCTGACATTGCATATTGACATTCAAATTCAAACCATTGTTCACGGACAATGGAAAGGAGCCATCCAAAGGGGTTCGGTGATCTGACTGTTGTGTGGAATGCTTTGTACGTCGGGTTGGACGTTGATGACAACCCCTGGTTGCACTAAACCATGGACGCATTTTGAATGGTGCTACTTGAAGCTTGATCAGGATCCATAATGAATTCAAACGTAAATGCATTTGATTGTCGTAGGTCCTCTACAAACCTGTCCACGCATTTTGCATATGACTGCACCTGTTGTAGAGATTGTGGCAATGTGCGCATCACTTTCTTCAAGAGCTCGTTAGTTTCATTCCAAAGAGACATTGTCACCACATGTTCATCATATACATGAGTCATAGAAGGAGCTTGCATAGGGGTCAGAATATTAGGGTTGTTTTCTTCTACCGGCCCCCTCTGACAATGTATCATTGAAATCTATGTTTGAATCAATTGGTTGACCTACCCTGTCTAAATGAGGACCCACAAGAAATTTGTATTAGGCTATAGAATATGCAAAACACAATTGACTCCAATAAAGTAACACAATTCAAATTGAAATTCACTTACCATGGACCACCCCTTCAATGGCAGATGATCTTTTAATCAAGTGAACAACCTTGATGACATGTTTGCAAGTGTTCCCCTGCAAACACCAAGGGCAGTCACAAACAAAAAGATGCTCCCCAAATTTTCGAACAAGGTAGTGCATTGACCTAATTTGATTTTTCACCCAGTACTGTCCAGGATCTGTTTCATCAGGAATACAGTCATCGTCTGAAATTACATTGGCCCGCTCCACACTAGATCGCATATTTAAATATTTTTTGTTCATCAGGAAACCATAATGCTACAACTTTTCCTTTTGTCTATAGAATGGTTCCATTTTATACACAAGTGTGTAATACAAATAGTCCATTCTCCTATTGCATTTTTTTAAACGATCGCACAAGTACCAAGTTTTTATTATGCAATGGTACGACTCAATGGCTGCATTCATATCCTGGTTGGCATGTGGGAATAGTCTGCAATTTTTTCCCACATGGCTGTGAACAAAAACATCCAATAGTCAAGTAAGCCAGAACATATTAGATGTGACATCAAAGAATTTGAATGGTGTGAATCATGCGAGTTGATGAAAATTGTCAACTGGCCAATTCGACCTTCTCCTTCGCACCAAGTCTTCTTGAAGTACTCTAAGAATCGGGCCTGATCATTGAACTCCTCAAAGAAAGAGTTCAATAGCTAAGTGATGCAATCTTCAGTGTCTACGATTGCCATCATGATCATGCCAAGACTATGGAAGACGTCCATTTCCCTTTCCTTGGCTGCATACTTGTATAGATTCTTTAGCCAAGCCCTTTTGACATGCCAAAGGCATAGAAGCACACAACATTGAAAGATAGCCCTAATAGACAATAAAAATGATATTGTTTACCACTCGACTGCATGAGAAAGTGGCATTGAAAATGAATAGAAAATGAGAAAGGTACACAAATGAAGAAAGGGATGCACATACTGTATGGCTTGGATCTCTGCAGTCGCATCATCGGTAAAAAATGAATTGATTCTCCAGTCGGGCCTGGCTCTTCTTCCACATTTGAGAAATACGCGTAGCCACGTAGAGATGTCCTCAATCTTGTTTCATAAGGAGACTACCCATGCAACCGGCACACCACTCTATTGCTCATCGAAAACGAGGAGAGTATACAATAGGTACTGTAGAGAGAACAACTCGGTGTGAGCATTGTGAAGTTTACAGCCAGTAAGATCATTGAAAACATGATGAACTATTTATCAATGTTTGTAAGGCCTGACCTCATATTTGTCAGTTGCAAGCATGGAATCCATCGAGATGACTAAATTGTGCGAGCAACTAACCATCCTATCCAACATCCATGGAGTCTAAACCCCAATAACAAAAGGCGTATTGTTCCCATTGAGTTGTTGAAAGTAGAAGAAGTTTTCAAAGTCTTCTCCACTCCACAATAGGATACTTGTGGAATCAACTTTGTGTTTTTGTGTGTGAGTACAACACACCTTTTTCCACGCATTCATTACATCCTTTCTTGTAAGGAATTGATCGCTCTTAGACATCATGCCACATAACAGAGGATTGTTGACGTGTCTATCCATTATTTCATTGACACTTACTCCATGAGCAAAAGGCTTTCAATATAGCTTTTGCACTCCATGGATAGATTAGCAAAAAACATAGAATGCTTCTCTCCACTTGTGTCATGAATTCCATGGAAAAATTCACCGTTTTTATCTACGTGGAACATTTCTTTGTAGATAATATAGGCAACATCGGGTTTTCCTTCCATAACCTTTACCATGAAGTGGTATTGACAACCTCGCTTTTGTATAAATGTATTATGTGGTTTCTTCTTTGGTGGAGGCTAGTTTATATTGTCTTTAGGACCATATTGACACCAATAGCTGCAAGAAAGGCATCATCTCATCATGTTCAACCAAGAGAGTAAAATATCATTCGGCCATAGAAATGAATGTCGATATATACAAACCTCTTATACAAAATTGTTTTGCTATAATTTTTGTCGTAGACGGCATAGGAGGTGGTAGGTTCTCTTATTTTCTTGTCCAAAAATTTTGTTTCTACACCTTCAATGTACGTTTCATCGTGAATGAATTGATCAAGTCTTGTAAGAGGAATTGTTGCAACAAGGTCAGGGACCTTATCCTTGTTGACAGAAATAGTAGCCCATTCCAAATTGGAAGACAAGAAAGGAGAGCCTCCATTTTGTACATCTTGCACCTCCAATTCGTCTAGCTTCTTCCATTTCAAACCTCTCCCCATTCTAGGAAATCACAACATTAGATGAATACTTAAAATTAGTGTGGATTGTGTGAAGAAGAAGGAAAAAATAATTCATTAAACATAGATAAAATATGCTTGCATTGCTCTCACCCACGTAAAACCAATAGGACGTTCTGGCTTCAACCGAGGAAAATTAAAGGTGATAGATTCAATTGAGCTATGCATAAAATATAACACAAATACATGCTGGAAATCGGACAGTCCAACAACCCAAACACTGTGTTTTCCGAATAACAATTTTTTTCTGCACTTTTCTTTCAATCATGCGAAATTCAAACACAACAATGTAATATGTGGTTTGGAAGAGATTCATACTGTCCTGTAACATTCCATGTTGCAAAACCATAGGTGTTAATAATCAAGCAACCTACCATGAGAAAACCCTTGACAGTTGAACATGGACATTCAAATAACTGAAACCCAACACTGTGTTTTCCGAATCACAATAATTTTTTGCACTTTTCTTTCAATCATGTGATATACAAACACAACAATGGAATCTGTGATTTTGAATACATTCATATGGTTTTGTAACATTCCATGTTTCAAACCGGGAGGTGTTAAGAAGAAAGAAACCCACCATGAGACAACCCTTCACATTTAAACATGGACATTCAAATAACTGAAACCCAACACTGTGTTTTCCAAATCACTTTTTTTTTTCCAATTGATTTTGTCAATCATGCGAAAGTTAAGCACAACAATGGAATGTGTGATTTGGAAGACAAACATAGTGTATTGTAGCATTCCATATTGCAAAACCCTGGGTTTTAAGAAGCAAGCAACCCACCATGACACAACCCCCTACATTTAAACAAGGAGATTCAAATAACTGGAACCCAACACCGTGTTTTCGATTCATAACTATTTTGTGGAGTTTTCTTATCAATCGATTGAAATTTATACACAACAATGGAATGTGTGATTTGGAAGATAGTCATACTGTATTGTAACATTCCATATTGAGACAAGGAAAGATAAAAATAACAAACTAATTTGACAAGATGATTTCTTTTAGAATTCACAAATTTAGCAAATATAACATCAACACTATTCAACTCAACAAATATCATATTGAAGAACGATCGTAGAAGCAAAAAGACATTTGTGATCAAGAAAATATTAACAAACTAAAGGATTCAATCCTACTTCCTTTTTTCTCAATACAAAATATGGGTTCAAAGGCTCCATGGTTGTGTAACAAAATTGTCTGAAAATAGAAAATGCCCTTCTCCCCCCAAAAAGTCTCTTTCTTTCCTTTTTTTTTTCTCCAATAATTGTTCGCAATCCTCATTAAAAATGATGAAGGTTGCAATAATTCATTAATAAATGGACACTGTTTCCATTACACCCTATGAATTCGGTCACTATTCATAATTACAAAATTTCCATGCATGTAAATTAAAGATTCATTTTTTGTCAATAGAAACCAAGTTCGGTAAACAACCGAAGGAGCCGGACCTCGTAAAATCTCCGCAAGCATTTCATTAAGCAAATTATTAAATTCGGCTCACTCTTCCTCTCTATCTAAGATAGTGATCACCCTCCAATATTCAGCGTCGCTGGAATTTTCCTTCCATGCAAGCAAACGTAGCTTAGAAACAATGTCGAGTTGTTCCTCCTCGAGCCACATTAAATTAGGCTAAATGATACCGTTCTGCAACTTCACCAGGAAGCACCATGTCGAAGAAAAACCTGGGATCAAAATTCTACCACCTTCACAAAAACGTGGGTGTTAAGAAGCAAGCAACTGACCATAACAAAACCATTTACATTTCAAATGGATGATTAAAATAACTGAAACCCAACACTTTGTTTCCCATTTAGAATTCTTTTTCGCACCTTTTTTTTTCAATGTTGCGAAATTTAAACACAACAATGGAATGTGTGATTTGGAAGACATTCAAGTAACATTCCATGTTGAAAACCCATGGGTGTTAAGAAGCAAGAAACCCACCATGAGACAACCCATTACATTTAAACAAGGAGATTCAAATAACTGAAACCCAGTGTTGTGTTTCCCATTAAGAATAATTTTGTACAATTTTTTTATTGAAACCCAACCCTGCGTTTTCCATTCAGAATTATTTTTGCAGTTTCCTTTTTCAATGGTGCAAAATTTAAACACAACAATGGAATGTGTGATTTTGAAGACATTCAAGCAACTGAAATACTCCACATTTTGTTTCTGAAATTTCAAACACAAAGAACTTGTAAAACCCTCTACATTAAAACAAGGAGATTCAAATAAGTGAAACCCAGCACTGTGTTTCCCATTCAGAATAATTGTGTACAGTTTTTTTATTGAAACCCAGCACTGCGTTTCCCATTCATAATTATTTTTTGCAGTTTCTTTTTTCAATGGTGCGAAATTTAAACACAACAATGGAATGTGTGATTTTGAAGACATTCAAGCAACTGAAATACTCCACATTTTGTTTCCCAAATTTCAAACACAACGAACTTGTAAAACCCTCTACATTTAAACAAGGAGATTCAAATAAATGAAACCCGGCACTGTGTTTCTCATTCAGAATAATTTTGTATAGTTTGTTTATTGAAACCTAGCACTACGTTTCCCATTCAGAATTAGTTTTTGCAGTTCCTTTTTCAATGGTGCGAAATTTAAACACAACAATGGAATGTGTGATTTTGAAGACATTCAAGCAATTGAAATACTCCACATTTTGTTTCTGAAATTTCAAACACAAAGAACTTGTAAAACCCTCTACATTAAAACAAGGAGATTCAAATAACTAAAACCCAACACTATGTTTCCCATTAAGAATAATTTTGTACAACATTTTTATTGAAACCCAGCACTGTGTTTCCCATTCATAATTATTTTTTGCAGTTTCTTTTTTCAATGGTGCGAAATTTAAACACAACAATGGAATGTGTGATTTTGAAGACATTCAAGAAACTGAAATACTCCACATTCTGTTTCCCAAATTTCACACACAAAAAATTTGTAAAACCCTCTACATTAAAACAAGGAGATTCAAATAATTGAAACCTAGCACTGTGTTTCCCATTAAGAATAATTTTACAGTTTTTTTATTGAAACCCAACACTGTGTTTGCCATTCAGAATTATTTTTTGCAGTTTCTTTTTTCAATGGTGCGAAATTTAAACACAACAATGGAATGTGTGATTTTGAAGACATTCGAGCAACTGAAATACTCCACATTTTGTTTCTCAAATTTCAAACACAAATAACTTGTAAAACCCTCCACATTTAAACAAGGAGATTCAAATAAATGAAACCCAACACTGTGTTTCCCATTCAGAATAATTTTGTATAGTTTGTTTATTGAAACCCAGCACTACGTTTCCCATTCAGAATTAGTTTTTGCAGTTCCTTTTTCAATGGTGCGAAATTTAAACACAACAATGGAATGTGTGATTTTGAAGACATTCAAGCAACTGAAATACTCCACATTTTGTTCTGAAATTTCAAACACAAAGAACTTGTAAAACCCTCTACATTAAAACAAGGAGATTCAAATAACTAAAAACCCAACACTATGTTTCCCATTAAGAATAATTTTGTACAACATTTTTATTGAAACCCAGCACTGTGTTTCCCATTCATAATTATTTTTTGCAGTTTCTTTTTTCAATGGTGCAAAATTTAAACACAACAATGGAATGTGTGATTTTGAAGACATTCAAGAAACTGAAATACTCCACATTATGTTTCCCAAATTTCACACACAAAAAACTTGTAAAACCCTCTACATTAAAACAAGGAGATTCAAATAATTGAAATCCAGCACTGTGTTTCCCATTAAGAATAATTTTGTACAGTTTTTTTATTGAAACCCAACACTGTGTTTGCCATTTAGAATGATTTTTTGCAGTTTCTTTTTTCAATAGTGCGAAATTTAAACACAACAATGGAATGTGTGATTTTGAAGACATTCGAGCAACTGAAATACTCCACATTCTGTTTCCCAAATTTCAAACACAAAGAACTTGTAAAACCCTCTACATTTAAACAAGGAGATTCAAATAAATGAAACCCAACAATGTGTTTCCCATTCAAAATAATTTTATACAGTTTGTTTATTGAAATCCAGCACTACGTTTCCCATTCAGAATTAGTTTTTGCAATTTCCTTTTTCAATGGTGCGAAATTTAAACACAACAATGGAATGTGTGATTTTGAAGACATTCAAGCAACTGAAACACTCCACATTTTGTTTCTAAAATTTCAAACACAAAGAACTTGTAAAACCCTCTACATTAAAAACAAGGAGATTTAAATAACTAAAACCCAGCACTGTGTTTCTCATTAAGAATAATTTTGTACAGTTTTTTTATTGAAACCCAGCACTGCATTTCCCATTCAGAATTATTTTTTGCAGTTTCTTTTTTCAATGGTGTGAAATTTAAACACAACAATGGAATGTGTGATTTTGAAGACATTCGAGGAACTAAAATACTCCACATTCTGTTTCCCAAATTTCAAACACAAAGAACTTGTAAAACCCTCTACATTAAAACAAGGAGATTCAAATAAATGAAACCCAACACTGTGTTTCCCATTAAGAATAATTTTGTAAAGTTTTTTTATTGAAACCCAGCACTACGTTTCCCATTCAGAATTATTTTTTGCAGTTTCTTTTTTCAATGGTGTGAAATTTAAACACAACAATGGAATGTGTGATTTTGAAGACATTCAAGCAACTAAAATACTCCACATTCTTTTTCCCAAATTTCAAACACAAATAACTTGTAAAACCCTCTACATCGAAACAAGGAAATTCAAATAACTGAAACCCAACACTATATTTCCCATTAAGAATAATTGTGTACAATTTTTTTATTGAAACCCAGCACTGCATTTCCCATTTAGAATTATTTTTGCAGTTTCTTTTTTCAATGGTGCGAAATTTAAACACAACAATGGAATGTGTGATTTTGAAGACATTCGAGCAACTGAAATACTCCATATTTTGTTTCCCAAATTTCAAGCACAAAGAACTTGTAAAACCCTCTACATTAAAACAAGGAGATTCAAATAACTTAAACCCAACACTGTGTTTCCCATTAAGAATAATTTTGTACAGTTTTTTATTGAAACCCAACACTGCATTTCCCATTCAAAATTATTTTTTGCAGTTTCTTTTTTCAATGGTGCGAAATTTAAACACACCAATGGAATGTGCGATTTTGAAGACATTCGAGCAATTGAAATACTCCACATTTTGTTTCCCAAATTTCAAACACAAAGAACTTGTAAAACCCTCTACATTAAAACAAGGAGATTCAAATAACTGAAACCCAACACTGTGTTTCCCATTAAGAATATTTTTGTACAATTGTTTTATTGAAACCCAACATTGCGTTTCCCATTCAGAATTATTTTTTGCAGATTTCTTTTTCAATGGTCTGAAATTTAAACACAACAATGGAATGTGTGATTTTGAAGACATTCAAGCAACTCAAATACTCCACATTTTGTTTTTGAAATTTCAAACACAAAGAACTTGTAAAACCCTCTACATTAAAACAAGGAGATTCAAATAATTGAAACCCAGCACTATGTTTCCCATTCAGAATAATTTTGTACAGTTGTTTTATTGAAACCCAACACTGCATTTCCCATTCAGAATTATTTTTTGCAATTTATTTTTTCAATGGTGCAAAATTTAAACACAACAATGGAATGTGTGATTTTGAAGACATTCAAGCAACTAAATACTCCACATTATGTTTCCCAAATTTTAAACACAAAGAACTTGTAAAATCCTTTCCCAAATTTTAAACACAAAGAACTTGTAAAACCCTCTGCTTGCAACAAAATTACCCCTCACCTCGATTTCGTGTGTATTCTCCTCCAAATCCTCCATGTGCACTCCACACTTTAGCTAATTTGGTCTGTATTCTCCTCAAATTCATCCACGTGCTCTCAGACCTTCAGCTTTCCTTTTCAACATGCAAATAGGAAACAAAACAAATAGTATTTTCGCCTTACTTTCTCCAAATAGAAAAGGCCCACGTCATTCCCTTCCACTTTTCTCATGCCACACAAAAGAAACTTGTCGACGAAGCTAACCCGCCCGCTTTTTTGCCCGGCAACGGGCAGGAAAACGCACTTGACAGTGTCATTAACTCTTGTTTGATCGTAGCTCGGACGTTTCATCCCCTCTGCCTATTTCAGGCGTTTGGCGGGCCCCACACTACGACGTCTCATCATGTTATGTATGTTCATGTGTATGTTTTTCATGCGTTTTTCGATGTACATAGGTGAAATTTGTCTAGTAGTTAGTCGGCTCCCCCATCCGCCCACATCTATTTTTTGATTTTTTTAAATAAGGAAACAATGAATATATTATACTTGTATTATTCAAAATATTTATGTTGACACCCAGGTAAAATTTTGCTCTAGCATAGGAATGTTTACATTCCATTTATCTCTCTCTTTATATAACATATTATATATATATATTGACACTAAAGTGTGCACCCTTGTAAAACTGATAGAATCGCTCATCTACCTTTTGAAACATGGGATGATCTCCCTTAATTTGGGCTCAAATGTTGGAGATCAACCTCCAGAGAAGGTCAGTTCCCTTTGAAATTTCACCTAATTAACCTATACTACTAGTGCATCCTAAGAAAAGGGTGGAAGGAAACATGAAATGAAACCTATGACTAATAAGTTGATGCACCAAATTTATCTCAAACCTGCGTTGTTGTTTGGACACATAAAATTAGTAACAATTTAAACCCAGCACATACAAAACTCAATATTTTGTATGTCTTTACAAAAGTGTTTCATAACAAGGTTTAGTGTGTCAAAAATAATGTTTAGAAGGAGCTATGAGTGCTATCAGAACTTAAAATCTACTCTTACCCAGTTAACACAATTGATAAGTAGGAGGTCAATGAGTTTGACTCGTAAAACTACATGATTGAATCCTGATAGCAATATCACTAGTTAACACAAGTTATGACCTACAAAAATGCATACTTTCTACTCAAAGGCAAGGAAAATAGGAGAGAAATCAAGGGGAAAATATAACACCACAAGATTACATCAATTATCTTAAGATATTTGCATAATAAGAAACAATTAGAAGGTAAAATAACTTATGTTTATTGATCAAAAAGTGTTACATATAGTCGTGCATTCTTAAAAATTGAGTTACAAAGTTTCTCCAGCTTGAAAGACTGAAAAAAAAGTTACAATGCAAAGCTAAGAGAGTAAGAACTAGATAAAATTTGTCCCTAAGCTTGCTTATAAGCTTCTCAACAACTTTCTAGATAACAGGAAAATGTGTTTCATCACCTTGTTGGGTCAAACTTCTTTGGGCGTCGAAAATAGTTACCCCTACTTTTCAGCTCCTTAAAGTGCTCCCAGAAGGTGTTTAAATGAAGAAAACTTCATGCCTTGACCTTTTCTATCAACCAAGTCCCATAAACAACTCCTTAATGCCCTCAAAAAGGTTCAAACTAAGTCAAACTTCCCTAAATTTTCTCCATCAGTTTAACAGCTCACCAAACTACCCTAGATACTAACCAACTACTCATAACTCCACCAAATATCATAATTCCCTTAAACTAATTCATAAGCCAAGAGAAAAGGATTATAAAATTATGGAATTTACAAATATGGTGTAGGAGGTCTTAAGAGGTTGGATTTTACCACTTGTCATCACCTTTAGGAGTTTCTTATCTTCATCTTTTCATTGTATTCATGCTTTGTTCGTTGCCCTTTACCACATTTTCATATCATGACTAAATTGGGTATCAATAAACCTGGTTATTATATCCTTAAGTATGTAGGATTTCATAGGTGTCTTTGTATATTTTCTCATAAGTAAAAAATACTTTTAACTAATGTTAAAAAAAAGGCTCCACCATGTTTATAAAAAATATTGACTAGGAAGCCCTATGTTGTTATTTGGTGTGTTTCTAATATTGAAAAAGTGAACACAAGAATGATAAAATATCCCTTGATTCCTCACCACTCCTTCCATTATTGATATAAACTATGTTCTGAAAGCTTCAATCACTATTTTATGCATTCAAGACTACCCTTTGCATCACTATCACCTTATATCATAGAATGTCCACTTTTCACTTAATGTTGTCCTTTCCTTGATTTGATATATTGGTAAATTTGGCACTTGATACCACTGTGGAATGACCTCCTCAAGAACCGTCCTTTCTATGCTTTATGATTTTTTGTGCTTGATAGTTTGTAACTTGTAAAATAAAGCTTGATAGCATTGATATACCACATCAACCTTCATCTAGATGGGCTTTCAGCACTAACATACCACATCGGCCTTCATCTAGATGGGCTTTTAGCACTAACAATATTTGAAGCAATTTATTATGACAATTTTTAGTCATATCCTTCTTGACGACACTTTGTCATATATACCTCTTAATTATTGATAATCACCAATATTTTCATGTAGCCCTAAAACAATACACTATTTTTTGATGACAATTATTCACCTCTTCTATATTCCATTTGACTATCCCTAACCATTGCTTATTCATTCTTTACTCATTTGACTGACCAAGGTTTTGTAAGTTTTTATTGTACAAACTACTACTCTTGTGAACTATCATGTCCACCTAAAAGTTATTCTTAACTGTGATAGTCATGCATGGGTCTTGTACACTCTATCATTTGGCTTGTGACTATATAGCATCATTATTTAACCATAATCATGAAACCTTTTTATTTCAACTGTCTTTTGTTGAATGAACAAGATAGTTGAGAGGGGGGTGAATCATTTGTAGAAAATTAAAACATCAAAACCCTCAACAATAATCAAATCCACATGCATTCGCTAAACCCTTATTCTGTTAATGTGATTAATCATGAAATGAAGATAACATAAACTGAAATAACAACACCATACACAAGAGAACACCAAATTTATGTGGAAAATCCAATGAGGGAAAAACCACAATGAGGATTAGCTCACAATATAAGTAATTGCAAAACCGGTACAAGGGCTCACTACCAGAATAAGACACATTTTCCAAAAAAGTTCATAGCCACAAAAAGAACATAAGAAGATAGAAGAGAAATGTTACACAAAGAACAACTTCTCAATGCAACAGAGAATCCACCATAAATGATCCAACACTTTTGCAACCTTGTTTGAAAGATTGTAGACAACTTCAACTCACTCCATTTAGAAGTCCAACATTTTGAAGTTTGCACTGCTTTGCTCAAATTCACATCACTCACCTTGATCTTGTATCTATCTTGCTTCTTCTTTGATTCTTTCTTGCATCTCACAACAAATCCACTCTTATTTATATCAACCTCAACCTTAAAAACCTTCTCCAAGGTCAACAATCTATATGTAACACTTACAAATTCAAATTAGGTCGACACCTAAACATTCTTGCGGTGGATAGGAATAAAACAGGACCAAAACAACACTTAACTGAGACCCAAATTAAATCTCATATGCCACGCTATGCTTTCATTAATACTTGAACATTTTTTAATGTAGTTTAGACACCAAGTCGATCATTACTTGTGAAAACACATTAAACATTAAGTACACACTTCTGAAACTTCCAGTACACCTAACCACAAATCATCTTGACACAAGCAAGAGAACAACACCATTAACTCTCCTTCAAAACCAGAAGTCCTAAGCAATGACTATGGAGAAACGTGGAGCAAATATATTTCTCCTAGACACCTCTATACAATACTACAAAAATAATTCACATACTGGTGAGCATAACTTCCTCTCACCAACGATCTAGAAACCAAAATTCTAAATATAGAAACCTCTGACAACCTCGAAAACATATCAAATCTGCACATGCATTGTTAGGAAAAAATTCCATTATGGAATAAATTTTCCTAATGCCAAGACTTGGAGAAGAAAAGAGAGATGCCTTTTAATGTTTACAATTACAGTTCATTAAGACACACATGAAAGAAATAAAAAAATTGAGAAATAAACACATTACACAATTGACATCAAATTTACATGGGAAAACCCTTACGGGAGAAAAACCCACCAAACCAAGAAAGATCACTTGTATTACAGTAATCAAATTACATACAAGTTACACTCTTTTTTTTAGATGGCAATTCTATAGCAGCAAATTTTCCCTGATCAACCTTGTATCGAATTACATTGTTACAATGCTTTCATTCAGCATACAATGAAGCTCACCAAATTTTGATCACTCATTTGTTGAACTATCCAACCCATTACTGCTCCTGTTCATTGCAATGTATATCAACTATCATGACTGATTCGTTCTCCTTTGCAACCGGTTCAATTCAACTTCCAACTACCGAACTGCTCAGGAATCCAAATGACCTCTACCCAATCAACAAACGACCATTGATCGACGTACACATCAACAGTCAATGAGTCAAATTTTTTCTCCTTCATACTGCACTATCGCTTCGTATTCATTGATTCCTCGTGGTGTGGTGGTTTACCTCGCTACCGCTGGCCAAGATGACAATGCCCACGATGTGGCAGTAACCGCTCGACATCCAATAAGTTTTTATGGTATGGCGGTAACCACCCCACCACATCCTAGAGAATAGATGTTTGTGGTATGACAGTAAACTGTCCAACTGCCAGACCATGAGGTTTCACTGCATCACCGTCACCCACACAATGACCGCTTGCAGTATGGCAGTAACCACGCCACCGCAGCCCAAGGGAAGAGCTTTCGTGGTGTAGCGGTAACCACTTGACCACATCATGTCTTGAATGTCCTCGTGGTATCACAGTTCCACCGTTGTGACCAATAAGAGGCTTCACGATATAGTGGTAACCACGCTATCGTGCCTCAGTTAACAGTCGCCTGCGATATGGCAATAAGGACTTAAAACAGAACAGTCAAACAACTTTGTTGCTTAGCAACTATAATAGGGCTTCAACCAGTGAGTTGGAGGCACATATTCTCAATAATCTCCCACTTGACGAAGAACTCACTGAACCCTCTTCAATACCCGAAGTTATTGAACATTCTAGACCCCAAGGGCCATCGAACTTTCACACCATCTGAACTTGTTCGTTCTCACTGGCTTTTTCAATGTATCTGCAACATTCTTTAGAGTATCAACCTTATCTAAACTAACCTTTCCATCCTCCACAACATCTCAAACAAACTGATACCGTACATCGATATGTTTTTTCCTGGCATGGAAAGTTGGATTTTTCGCCAGACAAATGGCACTTTGACTATCACAATAAATAACAATCTAGCCTACATCAAAACCAATATCATAACACAATATTCTAATCCAAATGGATTCCTTACAAGCATGATTTTCTGCCATGTACTCAACCTTCATAGTAAATAAAGCGACTATAGCCTACCGCTTGCTCATCCAGCTAACTGCACCACCATTCAACATGAAAATATATCCACTCGTGGACCTTCTGTTGTCAATGTCCCCTGTCCAATCAAAATCCACATATCCACGAATGTTGAGAATCCTTTGTGATCCAACCAAATTACCATGGTAACATAGTGCATACTTTGAAGTGGCCCTCATATATCTAAACACTCTTTTCACAACATCTCAATGTGTCCTTCCTGGATTCGCCATAAATCTGCTAAGAACTCCCACTGCTTGGGCAATGTCTGGCCTTGTACAGACTATTGCATACATTAAATTTCCAACCACACTATCATAAGGCACTATGGTCATGTCTTCCATCTCAATAGGATATTTTGAAAAATCTTTAATAGATAGCTTTGTTCCTTGCAAAACTGGAACAACTAGATGCTTGCAATCATTCATACCAAATCTCTCCAGAACAATACTAATATACTTACTCTGACTAAGCCAAAGTTTTCTACTTTTTATGTCCTTGGTTATTTCCATCCCTAGAATATACCTAGCTGCACCATGATCTTTCATTCTGAACTTTGCAGACAATTGAGATTTTAGATCAAAAATCATTAACTTACTATTTCCTATGAATAGAATATCATCAACATAAAGGGCAATAATAATAATTTGATCATTTTCAGTCTTGTAGTACACACAATGATCTGAATTTGATCTTACAAATTCCAAAGACAAAACAAAAGTGTCAAATTTTTGGTACCACATCCTAGGCGATTGCTTCAAACCATACAAAGATTTTTTCAACTTGCAAACCAGATACTATTTACCTTTTCTCACAAAGTGCTTAGGCTGGGACATATAAAATTCTTCTTCAAGATCACCATGAAGAAACACTATCTTCACATCCATCTGCTCAATCTCCAAATCATATGTTATAGCAAGTGATAAAATAAATCTGATAGATGTCATCTTTGCTACAAGAGAAAATAATTTCCCCATAATCAATTCCCTCTACCTAGGAATAACCTTTTGCAACCAACCTCACTTTATACTTTTCAACATAGCCATCCAAACCAATTTTCTTTTTAAACACCCACTTGCAGCCCATAGGCTTTCTACCTTCAGGAAATGGAACCAGATCCCAAGTATCATTCTTCCTTAATGATTCCATTTCTTCATTCATGGCTTCCAACCAAGAATCTGAATCAAACATTTCAGTTGCCTCTTTTATAGTCCTAGGCTCATTCGTGTTATTAATCAAAGCATAGGCACAACTAGAATCTAACATAGAGAATCCATCCCTATCTGGTTTTTTCTTCTCACGTGTAGACCTTCTCATAGGCTGAGGCTAAGGTTTTGGTTCTTCTTCTCGTTTAGAACTCTCAGAGCTACTCGAACTCTCCTCAATTTTAGGTACACTTTCAATGTGTTGTTGCTCTTTTTTCTAGAGCTAGAGGTATCTCAAAAACATCATTCTTCTTTTCCTCTTCTTTCATCCCTGACTATAGATCCACTGAAGAAGGTTTCAGTTCCTGAAAGATTACACTTTTGCTATACAATACCTTCTTAGTCACATGATTCCAAATCTTGTATCCTTTCACACCAAGGCCATACCCAATGAAGATACAATTTTCAGCTTTGTTGTCCAATTTAGATATTTTGAAATCTGACACATAAACATATGCTTCGCAGCTAAAAACATGAATATGTCTGAGAGAGGGCTTCTTACCAAAACAAGCTTCCATAGGCATCATATCAACAAGTCATGAAGAAGGTGATCGATTCAATAAGTAACATGTTGTAGCCACAGCCTTAGCCTAGAACTTCTGCTCCAAACTAGCATTGCTCAACATACTTCTTGCCTTCTCCAACGTCTTTTTCAACCTTTCAGCAACTCCATTTTGTTGTGGAGTGTAAGGAATTGTCTTATGCCTCTTAATCCCATGGTCTTTACAATACATTTCAAACTCACCGCCATTTTCAGTCCTTAGACACTTTATTTTTCTTCCACTCTGATTTTCCACAAGGTTTTTAAATTCCTCAAAATGGTTGAACAATTTTGATTTAATTTTTTTTAAATACACAAATGCCCTTCTCGAATAATCATCAATAAAAGAAACATAATATTTAGACTTTGATAACGAAGGAACATCCATTGGACCACACACATCAAAATGAATGTAATCCAGAACACCAGAGGATTTATGAGGACTAGAGTAGAATGAAACATGGTGTTGTTTTCTATATATACAATGTTCAAAGAATTCAAAATCAAGATTATAATCATCAATCCCCTCAACCAGGATTTTATTTTTCAAGGATTTCAAACCTTTTTCACCAATGTGACCGAGCCTTTGATGCTAGAGCATAGTCTTTTCTACTGGAAGTTTCACTTCCAAGGAATTTTCCCCAATGGGAACATTTTCATTCTTCTCTTTATGAACAACCTTTTGCGACTTTGTAGAGACACTATTGCATTGAACAACCAATGCATCCAACTTGAACAGAGTACCAACTCGGGCACCCCTAGCCAGCACCATCGATCCTCTAGTGATTTTACAACTATTTCTAGAGAACAAGACTTGCACTCCAACATCATTCATCTTGCTTACAGAAAGTAAATTTTGAGCCATACCTGATATATGCATTACGCCATCAATTCCTTTAACTCTTCCATCAGGAAACTAAATTTTGACTCTACCATGGCCAATTATCTCCAAAGATGAATCACTTGCCAGATACACCTTTCCACCATCACATTCTTCATACTTAGTAAACTAGTCTCTATGAGATGTCACGTGGAATGATGCTCTAGAATCAATCAGCCAGACATCATCTGATGCCTGAGTTGCCAAGGCTGCAATAAAGGCATCTACATCACTCTGAGAAGAATCATTGTCAAAATAATTTTTCTTCCACTTATTTTTCTCCTTTTGCAATCCTTTCGGACATGACCAGGCTACCCATAATTCTAGCACTTCACCTTGGACTTCTTACCAGGAGACTTTGATCTCCCTTCTGATTTTGATTTGGACTTCTTATCCTTTTTCTTGCCTTTTTCTTTCGATCTACCTTGAACAACAAGAGCCTCCTCAACCATCTTAGAATATTTCCTTCTCATCTCTTCTAATAAAAAAGAAGCAACCACATCCTCCATTTTGAAAGTGGTTGTTGTGCTCCCAATCGCCATCACCAAGTGATCCCAAGAATTTTTCAAAGAACATAACAAGAGCATACAACGATCTTCTTCTTCAATCTTCACACCTATAGATGTTAACTAAGCAATCAGCATGTTAAAGGTATTTAAGTGATAAGCAACATGTGCTCCTCCCTCCATCTTCAAAGAGTGCATCTTCTTCCTCAAGAACATCTTATTTATCAAGGACTTGCCCTGATAAATACCTCCCAATCTTTTCCACGACGAAGAGGCAGTCTTCTCTTCATGAATGTTTAGGAGAACAAAGTCTTATCAACCTTTTTTCTTTTCGATCTACAAGGTCCCAATGCTCTTGCTTCAAGGTTGTAGGTTTCATTCTAGACATAGCAATCCAAAGATCACAATCCACCAACAGGTCTTCCATTTTAATTTTCCACAACTCAAAATTGCTACCGTTGAATTTCTCAATTTCAATCCTTCCAGATGTACTTTTCATTGCCATCCTAATCTACAATTAGACAAATTCAAGACTTCTACAAAACTCCCACTGAACATAAATTGACACAAAAACCAATCTACCCACAAGGATAACACAACTGAATAGGCTCTGATACCACTTTCTAGGAAAAAATTTGATTACAAAACAAATTTTCCTAATGTCAAGACTTAGAAAAGAAAAGAGATATGCCTTTTAATGTTTACAATTACAATTCATTAAGACACACATGAAAGAAATAACAAAACTGAGAAATAAACACATAACACAATTGACATCATATTTACGTGGGAAAACCCTTACAAGAGAAAAACCCACCACACTAAAGAAAGATCACTTGTATTACAGTAATCAAATTATATACAAGTTATAGACTCTTCTTTTCAGATGACAATTCTATAGCAACAACATTTCCCTGATCAACCTTGTATCGAATTACACTGTTACAATGCTTTCATTCAGCATGTAATGAAGTTCACCAAATTTTGATCACTCATCTGTCAAACTATCCAACCCATTATTGTTCATGTTTATTGCAATGTATATCAACTGCCATGACTGATTCATTCTCCTTTGCAACTGGTTTAGTTCAATTTCCAACCATCAAACTGCTCAGGAATCCAAACAACCTCTACCCAGTCAGCAAATGACCATGGATCAACGTACACATCAGCATTCAACAATTCAAAGCTTTTCTCCTTTATACCATGCTACCGCTAGCCAAGATGACAATTCCCACGGTGTGGCGGTAACCACTCTACTGCTCAATGTCCCATAAGTTATTGTGCTATGGCGGTAATCGTGCCACCACAGCCCAGAGAATAGATGCCCACAGTATGACGGTAAACTATCCAACTACCAAACCATGATGGTTCACCATGTCACCACCACCCACATAATGACGCATGTGGTATGGCAGTAATCATGCCACCGTAGCCCAAGGGAAGAGCTTTCACGGTATAGCAATAACCGCTTGACTGCACCATGTCTTGAATGTCCTCACGGTATCGCGGTTCCACCACTGTGACCAATAAGAGGCTCTGTGATATGGTGGTAACCGCGCTACCACGCCTCAGTTAACAGTTGTGCGTAGTATGGTGGTAAAGACTTAAAATAGAATAGTCAAGCAATTTTGTTGCTCAACAACTATAATAGGGCTTCATCCAGTGAGTTTGAGGCATGTGTTCTCAACATGCATAACATCAACACAAAATAAATGTAGAGAACAATTCGAAGCACATTTTGTACACTTGCACAACATTATTTTCTCTATGTGAACCCTTGTTTCATACCTACACAAACACAACAAACAAACATGTTATTAGATCAAAATGCAAGATGAAAGAGGATTCCCCATGAAATCCATTTACAAAACTTAGATAGAAAGGAAAATGAAGAACAATGCAATAAATCAAGTTTAATCTATCTAAGCTAAACAAACACTTGATCCCATGGGGGAATTGGTGCCAATTGATGTGTCGAAATTGGCCCTTTCTCAACTCCTTAGTTGAAAATGTTGATGATGTGTGGATATTTCAATCTCCTTGATGAGATTTTAGCATAACCTAACTATGGAATTATGAAAACTATGGATACTTGAAGAGGAATGGGCAAAATTGGCTCTCAATGTGAAGAGAATAACTTTGCATGAGATTGTGGATGTTGAATGAGAGGAATAACCTTTCATTTATAGATTTCCAAATTGGAAGAATGAGGGATTTGGATGAATGTGAGATCATTCACCATCCAATGGACAAGTTCCACTTGTCAAGATGTGAATGGTTGATGGTTGTGCATATTTTGGCCAAAGTGCCAATAAATGCAATTAGGTGGAATCTGAATTTGAGGAAATGACATGTGAGAGGGAAAAAAAGAATGAAATAAATACCACTTGGCTCAATGCATAAGGACATGTAAGAGGAGCGAATGCCTTGTTGGAAGTACCCATCCACTTGGATTTTTTGAATTAAAACTTGAGAGAATATTCCTTCTTTATTCCTTGTTGAGAGAAAATAGATAATTAAATAAATCAAAGTAATTGATTTATTGTGCAAGTTGCATTCTCTAGAGGATTTTAGAGATTCAGATTAACTTAATCAAGATTTGATTAATTTAATGAGAGGTTAGGTGATCTGACAATTTTGACTCAAATTTGTGAGTTGATTTAAATCAAGAATTGAGAAGGAAGATTTAATTAAATAAATGATTTGATTTATTTAACTAAAGGGGATAATGCTAGATTAAATTAAATAAGGTTTAATTTATTCAATTTAATAAGAAGACTTTAGAGACTTGATTTAAATAAAATGAATTATTTAAATAAATAGAGAGATAAGGTTAATTAAATTAAATTGATTAATTTAATCAATAGAGGAGAAAGACCTAATCAAATAAATAATGATTTATTTAATTAAGAGACAAAAGGTGATAATAAGCTGAGAGCATGATTTAGGAATAAATGTCATTAGTAGTTAGGATCAAGTGTGCCGAATCGAATTGTACATTTTCCATGTCTACATTTTGCCCCTCTTTGAAGCAATGTACTTGTTGCATTGGTTCAAAGAATAAATTGTTGTGATCAAAGTTCAAATTTTTTCTTGATTTTTCAAATGCCCCACTATTGCCCCAGCAGAAGGATTATGCTGGTATATTGCCCCCTTGAGAGATCAAATGATTTTTTTTTAATTTTTTGGATGATCTCGCAAAAAAAGGATGACAAGGTGCCTGATAGGTCCAAAAATGTCCCAAGATGCCAGATTGATCATTCGAGGGAGCACAGATTGTCGATGCTCCGCAGATTACAGGGTATTCATGTATATCTTCAAGAGAAGCTTGGTATTCTTGGTCTCTGGTTCATTTCCTATGTCCCTCCTATTCAGACACATTTCGGTAGGATGACAGCTTTGGCCGAGCGGTGGCACAGTGAGACTTTTTCCTTCCGTCTACCTATTGGCAAGGCCACCATCACTCTTGAGGATGTCTGACGCATTATTTGACTGCCTATTCATGGAGCCAAAGTGATTTACAATCTAGAGGAGGGTAGGGATGCTTGCTTTGACGTCATGGGCATTGATGAGCTTATCCTTTTCGATGGATAGATTGACCTAGAGTGATACTAGGGTAGAGCGCCCACCTATAGATTGATTGTTGCTTCTATTATTTCAGGTCTTGTGGCACCCGATCGGCGGGGCTGGTACTTTAGTCCAGGTTGGGGACTGGCATGGCATCGGATGTGCATTCGCCGAGAGTGCTTTTCCTGGGGACTAGTATTGTTGGCCTCCTTATACAGAGATTTGCATGAGTTCGTATACTTGGATGGTCGATCCCTTGGGGCCAAAGTTAATTTATTACATGTCTGGGCATGGGAGTGGATCCCAGTGCTCCATCCAGATGTCACACCAGTTTTCCTTGATATCGATGATCCTATTGTCTGGCGGTATGGTGGGGCACAGATTCATTTTACCCACACTATCACAGGTGGCCTTGCTTATTGGAGATGAGTTCTTGATGAGATGAGAGTTTTTCTAGAGACCTTGGATGGGCATAGGCCCATGGTATGGTGATGCAGATCAACTATTTTTTGCTCGATAGGACAAGTGGATGCAGGGTCGGGAGTATACCATGATAGAGTGGTATCTCATAGACAGGGTGACCCATCAGTTTGGAGAGATGCAAGATAAGCCCGATGATCAGTACATGGTGATCTTTTCCCATACTACGAGAGAGACAGCATGGGGCCAACCCATCCCGGTAGCTGACGCAATATCCTCCTTTAGATAGTTAGTGGCCTAACCGTGGCCGTATGATTAGGGACCAACGGATGTAGGGGTGACTCCGACATACAAAGCCTGGTTTAGACCTCCTTTGAGATTGATAGTTCCTAGTGTAGCACTCCCATGGAAGAGACCCAAAGGTAGATCAGCCGGCAGGGGGAGAGGACAGGGGGCAGAGGTGGCAGAGGTGGGGGAAGGGACAAAGGAGGAGTTGGACCACCTCCTCATCAAACACCTCCCATAGATCTAGCATAGCAGTCACCTCAATGGGTAGAGTAGTCTCACGGCAGTAGCCAGTAGCGCAGCCAGACCACAGAGATGTGTTGATCTAACAGTTGCAGGGTCAGATTTAGGTATTGACTGCAGAGAGGGATGAGGCTTGGTAGTAGGTTGTAACAGTTGTTGCTGAGAGAGACCAGGGTCGATTCGAGAGGGATTAGGAGATTGACTGACAAAGGCAATTGGAGAGTATGGCATCATCATCCCAGGGTCGATCAATTTCCCTACGGGCATACAAAGAGGTATTTAGAGAGGTTGAGTACTATCGACAACATTACAGATAGACAGTGCCAACAGTAGGCCGGGTGTCAAACTTCTCTCAGCAGACAGGAATGAGGCCGCCAAAGGACCATGGTGAGAGGTAGGTGGGATAAGGAAGTAGCCAATAGGGCTAGCCCTTGATTACAGAGGGTTTCCATTTTTTATTTATGGGCTTCAATTACTTTCCCCTTTTTTTACTATGTACCTTGATCGTACACTTGATCTTATTTTTGTACGATGACATAAATTTGTTGATGATTATATATGAGATGGTTTGGATTTATGAGATGTCTTGCAATGTATGATATTCATTTCTTAATTTCCTATATGCTATGAGATGATTCTATTTCTTATGCTCATACAATATGATGTATGTTTCTAATGGATGCACTTCTTTTTGTATCTTTTTCATGCATTTTTAATGTATGCTAATGATGGTGTATTGATGTGAAAATGGATGCTAATGATTATGTATGATGTAATGTAATGATTTCTTAAGATGCTTAGAATAGTAAATTTATATTATTCCTCATAACTTAAGATAATGATATGATGTGATATGCATTTTATGCTAATGATCTGGTGGATATAGATTGTATGCATTGGTGATGTTTCAATTAACTGTCATGATACCATGTTAGTATGGAAAGAAGATAGAAGAACTTTGAATCAATGAGTTAGTTAGGATGATGGTGATTTGCTTACCAGGAGTTAGTATTTTCAAAGGGTCAATTACATTATGTTTGATAACACACATAGGTACGATGCATCAAAGTATAAAGAACCAGGATGTCATTGTACCCAATGTGATGGACCTTGACTTGACAATTAGATAGGAGTATTCTTGTTCACACTTAGCATACACACTTTATTCAGGATGTAGTTCAGACATTCTAAACATCTCAGGCTAAAACATAGGAAAGCAAGCTTTCTTATGTGGTCAACAAGATATCTAAAACATCCTCTCCACAAACCAAACAAAGTACATATGACTAAGTTATTTTACAAGTGTATCCCACAAGTGTAGTAGATAAAAGAGACAATGATTCTTCCCCCATTCCTTTCTCTCTAAACCTGTGTTGTTTAGGCATCATCGAGAGGTCCTTGGAATGAGTATAAAATAGAATAAGTCAAAGAAGACTAAATAAATTAAATAAACAAGCTAATGTTCTTCATACTGCTAACCAAGACTAAAATATTGTGAGATACCTAATGGTTATGTCCATCATGGGAAGGATTCATCCTAGGACATGTTGTGATCAAGGTTTTGGTGAGACTAACTAGATGATAAGCTATTGATACTCTGAGTTGACCAATTGCTTGCTTACTGATCTAGACTTTAGGACTTTTGATGCTTGGGTGTTCACTTTTGAACCTGCCAGACTTGCTTTCGACTAACTCACCAAAGGATGACGATGATGACTGATTTTATTATGAGCGGTGACAATTGCAGGTGAAAGCGAGATGAGATGAAAGCACCATTTTGGATTTTTTGGATATTCTGAGGTTGTTTTTGGTATTTTTGAGATGTTTTACAAATATTTTTGGTATTTTCAATATTTACGATGAAGAGACTAACTTAAAGACCTATCCTAGGGGTCTCGAGAGTTGATCCATAGATTAGCCTTGTCTACGTTATACATGTAGAGACCACGTAGTTCAACTGACAATAGACTTGACTCAATGATGAGATAGATGAGCAAATGGGTTACCATTTTATTGCAACGAACGCCTAAGGACTGACCTAAACTATCTCGGGGGATGATCAAAGATCAACATTGCCTACGTTTAAGCTCAGAGACAACGTAGTTTGGACTAGATGAAAGATTGACAAGACTTAATGATGAATTTTTGAATATTTTCTGAGATTTTTGGCATGTTTTTGGATTTTTTTTAATGATTTGGATGTTTTTGGATTTTTTTGATGCCTTGGGCTGAGCACACAAAAAAAATATACACAAATCTGATCCAGTGCTAGTTTCAGGAACATGCCCCCAACGTTAAGCGATAGACTACTTCAATAAAGGCAGGACAAACTGACCTTAGGAATATGCCAAGTAGTACTATTGTAACACCCCTCCGTTTTTCCTTCTAGACTGGACAGTGTGTCCTTGTTTTGCTTTGATTTATGTTTCTGGATATTCGGATACTTTGTCTTGTGAGTGTATTTGATCGCTATTTATATAGCGACGACTTCTTTTATGTGATGTGATTTGGTTTATCTAATGATTTGTTTTACATGCTTTAATTGGTGTAATGATGTTAGTGGATATAACATGTTAATGCATATGAGAATATTTGATGTATGATGGAAGTTTCAGTTATGATGATTGTATTGGTAAAGGAGATGGGTTCGCATCACTCGCTTGCGAGTGCCCTACGATTTTGTGATTTCCTCTTCATGATGTGTATTTTATGTTGTTATATTTTATGATGTTGTTTACTTGATTTTCAGGTTGTAGGTACATGGCATCGACTCCACATAGTTTCACACATTTTAGCGTGTCGATCCAACGGTTAAGTTGAACAGGAGATAGTAGGTAGGTAACTTGTGTCAAGTCTATGCCCTAGCCTTAGTGTGTCGTTAGTTTTGTTTATTGAGTCATGATTTACCTTATTTTAATGTTAATGGTTTCTCAAAGGTGCTTATTTATTAAATTAATTCTTAGAATAATTACATTGGTTAAAGTGGTGATTAATTGAAATTAAAATTATGTTTAGAAGTTATATTTAAATTTATTAATAAAATTTAATTTAATTTATTTAATTAATTAAATTTAATCCCAAAAGGGTTGAATTTATTTATTAAATAATTAAAATTAATTAATTTAGTTTTATGTGGATTAAATTAAATAAAAGCAAAAACAAATTAAAATTTATTTGAAATTGAATATTAAAAGGAAAGTTAGTTTTCAAAATATTGGAGTTAATATAATATTTCAAATTTTTATATTGCATGAAAATTGGATTTGGTTGTTGAGGATATTTTTGATTTGTGCCACAAGTGCATGTTTAATTAATGAGAAGATTTTGTTGCAAATTTAATTTAATTTATTTAATTAATTAAATTTAATCCCAAAAGGGTTGAATTTATTTATTAAATAATTAAAATTAATTAATTTAGTTTTATGTGGATTAAATTAAATAAAAGCAAAAACAAATTAAAATTTATTTGAAATTGAATATTAAAAGGAAAGTTAGTTTTCAAAATATTGGAGTTAATATAATATTTCAAATTTTTATATTGCATGAAAATTGGATTTGGTTGTTGAGGATATTTTTGATTTGTGCCACAAGTGCATGTTTAATTAATGAGAAGATTTTGTTGCAAATTCATTCACGGAGAGAATTTTGGAGAGGAAAAAGCTTCTTTAGGTTTGAGAGGATATTTTTGGAAAAATTGCACAGAGAATGGTTTGAAGAAATGTTTGGCTGTGAAATTGAAATTGGAAAATTATGTTGATGTTGGTTGTGCTTCTGGATTGTTTTCTTGCTTGGATTTACTACACGGTTGAAGAAAAATTGTGAGATCTTTGAAGGAGGCTTTGCATCAAAAATCTTATTTTCCTGTAGCTTCAACACCAGGTTTTATTTTGTGGTTTATTGTTCTTCAAATGTTTAAATTAAATTGGTAGTGATTAAAGAATTGCTTGTTAAATTCAATTAGGAAAAGAGTTTGATATTTGAGGAAAGAAATTAATTAATTAAATTTAGAAGCTTTTGTTATTCCCGTGAAATTTCTTCAGGGAAATTGTGAAACCTCTATAGAATTTAATTCATTTGAGGAAATTGATAGTTTATTATTAAATCAAACTTATGGGTAAAACAACATAGATTTATTTTAGGAAATTTCAATCACTGTAGAAAAAAAGAATTTATTTTCAAAAACCTCTGTACAAATTGGGTGAAGAAATCTAGAAGATTTTAAAAAAAATTATTGTAATCTAGATTCCTCTTAGTTCTTGTTCTTTTTATTGTCTTTGGAAATGGGGGAAAATTGATTAAAATGATTTAGTTTTAAACCTCTATGAATTTTGGATTGTTCTCTGGAAATTTTTTATATTTTCACCTATACGTGATTGTTTTAGAATAATTTCCCCAATAGATCTTTTATGTTGATATATATATATATATATACATATATATATATGTACATATATATGTACATATATATATATGTACATATATATATATATATGTACATATGTACATATATATGTACATATATATATATATATGTATATATGTACATATATATGTACATATATATATATATATGTATATATGTACATATATATGTACATATATATATATATATATATATGTATATATGTATATATGTACATATATACATATATATACATATTTATGTATATATATTATTATTTTTGAATTATTTAAATTAAAATAATGGTTGTGAATATTTAATTCGTTGTCCGTACAGTGTAAAAAAATTTCATGTCTGGACGAATGTCGGAGTCGTATTTTTTTTGTTGTGAATATTTTGTTTGGGAGTCTAAGGGTTCCTGTCACTGTATGGGAGAAGGGGTTGCCTCCCCACTGCCGCCCCCATATGGGAGAGGTGGTGTGGAGGGAGACCCTCCACCGCCCCCCTTACCTTTGTTGGTTGTGGTGTGAGGGGAGGCTCGACCTGAACAGCCGCACCTTCTCTCTTTCCCTCTCCCTTTCCTTAATACGAAACCCTTAAATGTTAATCATGCGAGCTATGAATTGGGGCGAAATTTATTAAGCCTCGTCCATCCTTCTCTGTTGGATTTCGGTGATTTAAATAATATTTTTATATAAATATTATATATACATATATATTATGAGTATATATATGTATATATATTTATTTATATAAATATATGTGTTGAATATTTAGTGTATATCAATTATATATTTAATTAAAATAAAATAAAATAATACATTGCAGATGTATATATTGCTTCTATATTTATATATATACTTGAGAGAATAATTAATATTTTATCTTATTTTATTTTATTGCATGCAATTTAATATTATTGGAGATTTAAATGGAAATAGTTTGAATGCATGATTAAGTTGATAAAAGAAAAATATATTTTTATTACATATATATTGGAGAAATTACATGTTTTTAATGGAAAATTGAAAGAGATATAGGTTTTGGCTAGAAAATTGAAAGGATTTGTTTGCATGGATTTATGTTGTTTATAAAAGTAAATTTAGGAATTGATTATATTGAAGAGGCCATTAATTACTTTTATTTATTTATTTTCTATTAGGGCAATTACATTATTGTGAATGGAGTATGTAAAGGATATGGATTTAGAATATCCAAAAATAGTAATTTCCTCGTGATTGCCTTAAATATTTTATTTTCTATGTATTTTGTAAAGGGATGTAAAATTAAATTGTTTAAGGCTTCCTATAATGAAAATGGAAATAGGGTTAAATGATTATTTGAGTTAACCCGGTTATTGTGTCTTTGGCTTTGCCAATGTTCCTATTGAATGAGTATGGATTTAGGAAATCCAAATATTAGATTTGAATGCTTTTTGTAACTTTTTCTTCAAGTTGTGTTTTGGGAAATGGGTTAAGTGTTAGTCCAAAATTGTAAGTCTTCTAGTGGATTTTAGAAGATGAGGGTTGTTGATTCAGTATGTCAACCAATTGTTTTTCTCTTGGGTAGTGCACGGTGTCTTTTCAATAATTTACCCGGTTTTGACGAATAGGGATGTTTTGTACCTCCTTTGGAAGGAGTGGACTATGTGCTTTGGTTGCCTCCATTTGTTGGAGTGAGTTCTTTTATTTTTCCTCCTAGTGATGGAGTGGTTTTGATACCTAGGTTGTATGCACTTGTGATTTCCTTGGGGATTAGTTTGTTTGTGTGTTGTCAAATAGAAGAGTGGCTTACATTAGGGGCCAGAGCCCGTAAGAGGTAAGATTTGGGTAACCTTTGGAAGTAGTTTAATCAAGTGATAACTAAAATTGTAATGAAAATTTGGGGAGAACTACACACTAAAAATATAAGTTCTAGCCTCACTCATAGTCGCAAGTGCTAGTTAAGGCTTGGAGTGAGTGGGAAGGCCTGGAATGGCAAGGTCATCTATCTTGTCAGTATAAGAGGTATTTGATTCTGCACTAGTAAGTATGAGGGGCGAGGGTCGGTAGAGGCTACCAAGAACACCGAAGCCTATGAAGATCCATTGAGGGTAACTTATTATGAGTTGTGCGATAACACTCTGTCTAGGACAACAGTTGGTATTTGTTATGTGTATGGTTCTTTGAACATACTTGATCTATTTTATGTCTGGAAAAAATGTGACCTATGTCAATGATGTGTGAGTTGTACTTGTTTAGTTCATTTGTTTGGTTGTGTCAGTATGAGTCTACCTTTGGTTAGAGGTTGTAGATATTTGTCCATGTTACGTTGTTACTATCTCCTAGCATGGGGGGTGGGCCTTCGGGTACCACTTGGTTGGATGGAACATGCACCATACACCGTTGGGTCCCCATTTATCTTCAGTACTTGGTGGTGAGACATCCAGATGGACAACTCGCGGTTCTTGTTGTAAATTCATGCATTGTAATATTTCATTTTGTATAAGTTATTTATCCCTCTTATGTTTATGAGGTGGAATTCTATAATTGTAACACATTTGTTCTATTATCTCATTATGGGAATGAGTGATGTAACTATTGGATTAAGTAAATGATTATGAAATTGTATCTTGGATGTTTATCTTATTATGTTATGTTTTATCCTTATGTTGCATGATGCTTATTTCATAAAGTTATTAAATGTTATGGTTATGTAGTTGTGTCAGTTTAAGTAATCCCAACCTTGTAGCCTTAGAGGTTGTTATTATTTAGTAAGTGAATGTGTAAGTTAATTACACTTTATAAAAAAAAAAATTGGTTCGCTTAAGTCATTAATTACAAATTCCTTTAGGGTTACTTGGTGGGGCATTACACATGGTATCAGAGCCAAGGTTTAAACACTGGGAACTCTAGGATTATGATGTACCCATTAAGCTTAGTTGCATAGGTTTCCTAGTGTACCTTGTCTAATACTTTTTTGTGTTTGTGTAGGAGTATGCCTCCTAGACACGGATGAGGCAGAGGACAAGGATGTGGTCACGTACGCAGTCGTGAGGGGAGTCAGCATGACTCGCCACCTCATGTTTTTCTTATACCAGAGTAGGAGGAACATCAAGCCTCACTAAATGGCATAGGTGGTGGTGGACAACTAGATCCTCCAGGGGTCGAAGCTGCACGTTGAGCTCTTGAGGAGGCTTTGGCACTCCTAGGTCCGAGATAGGAAATACCAGAGATTAACTCTATTGTGAGGACAGTTACAACATAGTCAGAGATGTTAACCTTGACTTATATGAGAGATTTGATTCAGTCACAACCACCTCAGTTTGATAGAGTTGGTAGCGGTTTAGAGGCTGAGACTCGATTGATAGGTCTTGATCGATGCTTTTCTATGCATCCATTTGATAGTAATACTAAAGCGCAGTGCGCTGTTATGCACCTGCAAGGGTTTGCGGCCACTTGGTGGAGACTTGAGGAGCAGAAGCTCCATAATGACATGAGTTTGGTGTCCTGGGAGATTTTCCTTGAGTGGTTTAGAGCCCACTTTCTTTCTGACCATTGGCGTCAGCATAGGGGTGATGAGTTCCACGCCTTACGATAGTTAGCCAAGACCGTGGATCAGTACAAGAGATGTTTCGACAAACTTAAACAGTTCATAGGAATAGGAGATGACGAGGGGATGCTCGTGCAACATTTCATCAAGGGTTTGAATGCTCGTATTAGTGGTGGTGTGTGGGTCTTTGAACCCAAATCTATGGAGATAGTTGTGGAGAAGGCATGACTTGTGGAGGAGAACTTAGATTTGGCACTAGGAGGTCATCCAGGTGTGCAGATTGGTAGTGGTTTTGTAGTTGGGTCTAGTGCACGATAGGGTCAGACTCAGGGAGTTGGATCACCCATGAATCAGCAGGAGACTACTCAGAGTGGGAAGCAGCAGAGTGCACTTGGAAAGCGTAAGGACTCACAGACGTATCAGGATGATGGTGGTTCTTCGCCTAGAAGGAACAAGAACTGGTGGTGCAATAAGTGCAATTGACAGGTACAGCCAGCCCAGAGTTCACAGTCTATGGTTGATTGGGGTAGTATGCAGTAGTCTACTGCACCAATAGGAGGCAGTGGGTTTGGTCATAACACTAGGTGTTACTCTTGTGGTCAGTAGGGCCACCTTGCTAGTAATTTTCAGCATCGAAGTACTTCTGGATTTGGTCAAGGACCAGTAGTTTCAGAGCCGACAGTAGGGGATGCAATCAGGTCTCATTGTGCTTATGTTGCGGTTGATAACCGTCAGTCTGGTCATCAGGGTGTTGTATTTGAGACTTCTGGTGTTGGTTGAGCAGTGCAGGATACTCATCCTCAAGGGTGAAGGTTTTGATTTTATGCAATTTTTTTGAGGGAGTTATATCCCTACTTGTGTGTAGGCTTCCAGGAGTAAGCCTAACCCTTGGGGGGAGAATGTAACACCCCTCCATTTTTCCTTTTGGACTGGACAGTGTGTCCTTGTTTTGCTTTGATTTATGTTTATGGATATTCAGATACTTTGTCTTGTGTGTGTATTTGATCGCTATTTATAGAGCAACAACTTATTTTATGTGATGTGATTTGGTTTATCTAATGATTTTTTTTACATGCTTTAATTGGTGTAATGATGTTAGTGCATATGAGAATATTTGATGTATGATGGAAGTGTCAATTATGATGATTATATTGGTGAAGTGGATGGGTTCGCATCACTCACTTGCGAGTGCCCTACGATTCTGTGATTTCCTCTTCACGGTGTGTGTTTTATGATGTTGTTTACTTGGTTTTTCAGGTTGCAGGTACATACGTCAACTCCACCTACTTTCATAGGTTTGAATGTGTCGATCCAATGGTTAAGTTGAATTGGAGATAGTAGCTAGGTAACTTGTGTCAAGTCTACACCCTAGCCTTAGTGTGTCGTTAATTTTGTTTATTGAGTCATGATTTACCTTATTTTAATGTTAATGGTTTCTCAAAGGTGCTTATTTATTAAATTAATTCTTAGAATAATTGCATTGGTTAAAAGTGGTGATTAATTAAAATTAAAATTAAAATTATGTTTAGAAGTTATATTTAAATTTATTAATAAAATTTAATTTAATTAAATTTAATTGATAAAATTTAATTAATTAAATTTTATTTATTTAATTTATTAAATTTTATTTATTTAATTTATTAAATTTTATCCCAAAAGGGTTGAATTTATTTATTAAATAATTAAAATTAATCAATTAATTTTTATGTGGATGAAATTAAATAAAAGCAAAAAAAAATTGAAATTTATTTGAAATTGAATTTTAAAAGGAAAGTTAGTTTTCAAAATATTGGAGTTAATATAATATTTCAAATTTTTATATTGCATGAAAATTGGATTTGGTTGTTGAGGATATTTTTGATTTATGCCACAAGTGCATGTTTAATTAATGAGAAGAGTTTGTTGCAAAATCATTCACAGAGAAAATTTTGGAGAGGAAAAAGCTTCTTCGGGTTTGAGAGGATATTTTTAGAAAAATTGCACAGAGAATGGTTTGAAGAAATTTTTGGCTATGGAATTGAAATTGGAAAACTATGTTGATGTTGGTTGTGCTTTTGGATTGTTTTCTTGCTTGGATTTACTGCACTGTTGAAGAGAAATTGTGAGATCTTTGAAGGGGGCTCTACATCAAAAATCTTCTTTTCCTGTAGCTTCAACACCAAGTTTTATTTCGTGGTTTATTGTTCTTGAAATGTTTAAATTAAATTAGTAGTGATTAAAGAATTGCTTGTTAAATTCAATTAGGAAAAGAGTTTGATATTTGAGGAAAGAAATTAATTAATTAAATTTAGAAGCTTTTTTTATTCTCGTGAAATTTCTTCAGTTAAATTATGAAACCTCTGTAGAATTTAATTAATTTGAGGAAATTGATAGTTTATTATTCAATCAAACTTATGGGTAAAACAACACTTAGATTTGTTTTAGAAAATTTCAATCACTGTAGAAAAAAATATATATTTTCAAAAACATCTATAGAAATTGGGTGAAGAAATCTAGAAGATTTGAAAGTTTCTGGTTGTAATCTAGATTCCTCTTAGTTCTTGTTCTTTTATTGTCTTTGGAATTGGGGAAAAATTGATTAAAATGATTTAGTTTTAAACCTCTGTGAATTTTGGATTGTTCTCTGGAAAAATTTCATATTTTCACCTGTAGGTGATTGTTTTAGAATAATTTCCCCAATAGATCTTTTATGTTGATATTATCATTTATATATATATGTTTTTTTTTTTTTTTTGATAAAAGTGGCTAGCCACTATATATTTATATATTAGAGATAATAAGATAAACATATACATTTTTTGGCTCAAGGGGCATATCGGGAGGAAAGAACCAATGAGTAAACCTTCGGTTGTAGCCCAACATGGAAAAGCATAATACTAAGTTAAACAAACTATAAAGAAATGACTATTTAAAGTCATATCAGGAACTAATTATCCAAGGTTACATCTTTTAGATAATTCCTGATTTACATAACAATTAAAGGTTGATGACTACAAGTTATTATAAAATATGCAGCACCTTCAAAAATTTATTGCCTCTCTAGTTACTCCTCCATCTGCATGAAGTCTTCCAAATTATCCCCATGTTCTTCATTACCATCCTCCTTCAACTGAGAATTTATTGCCTTGTTCGTGTCAGAAAGATGAGCAATTGCAAGCCTCATGTTGTTATCACCATAAGGTTGATCGTGTGCCTCAAACCGAGACCCTTCTGGGATAGGATATTGCACAATCCTTGATCTTCTTTGTAATGGAGACGCTACATGATAACAATTATGGTGAAGAAGAAAAGATATGTAATGAAATTTCTCCCTAAAGCTTTCAGTCATATCCCTCCCAAATTGATGTGAGAACCTTGATAATGCTTTATTTAAGTGTCTGGGGTCAGAAAATTCAAGAGAGAACTTTAAAGCATCATAAGCATTAACAATTGCTTTGTTATTTGGTAAAAAATAAGGAGGAAAAATACCACCCACATAACCTTGACCCTGTGAGAAAATATATTTTTGAGCACTGAAAAGTATTGCCTCATTTTCCAAAAAAATGGCATTTACCATTGTTTCAACTATGGAATTTATTGAATCCAAGCACTGTAAAATATCCATAAAATTAGATAAAAATATTGAAAGAATATTTGATGGAAAGATCAACCTTCTTGATCTAGGTTGTAGTACCTCACTCCCCATTATGGATTTGAAACATTTATAATCACACAGGCATCAGAACTTGAATTTTTTTTGCAAAAGCCGCATATCAAGCTTACCAAAAATTGGACTCTCCCAGCTCTGAATTGGAAACCACATTCTAAAATTATGTGGGTGATATTCCATTTGTTTACCTGTGACAGGCGTTAAATACCAGCTAGACCAAACAGTCTTTGATATAATCACAAATAGCTAAGCGAACATTACTTGTTTGAATGAGATGAAATAATTATTTTCACCACAGTGATAAGCATAGAATTGCCTTATACCTTGTAAGCTTACCAACTTATCATGACAAAATATGTTGGAGGATAAAGTACCGAATGTGATAACATAACTTTTCAGAATTGTTTGTACAAAAATGAAAGACCACGATCCAACAATTCCTCTCCACCTAATACAGAGAAAAGCAAGTGTATTGCCATGTGATTTTAACATGAAAATGCTTGACACCCACATCGTGACAACTTTAAGAGTATGTTTAACTTATGATTTTCTGTACCTAATCAAATGATTTGAAGAACCACAAAATATTACTTTATCAATGCTTGTCAGCAGATTTGTATCTTGTACTTCTTCATAACATATAATCATACACATAGCAACCTAAGATTGCCTTATGATCACAAATACTTTCATTTTGAACCATACATACTCACTGATGAAGAATTGTAATCATAAAATAGCAGTTGATAGTGCTTCAAACTTGAAACATACAATTTGGTTGAAAACATCAACCATAAAGTGATAGTTACAAGAAAATTAAAGTTGATTCTTCCAACTAGCACCTCCATAATTGATACTTCCAACTAAATTTATAAATCCAATGAATACCTTATGCTCAAGAAAAGATTTCTTCTTTTGAAATTAACTTTTCCAACTCAAAATCAATTTTCCCGATTTGAACAATATGAGTCACTTCACTTTCAATTTGGTCACATCCCACATTAGCTAAGAAGTCAGCCACCAAATTTCCTTCTCTATAGGTATGCAATAAGTTGAAATGTGAAAGATGGTTCAAAAGCTTTATAATTTTCTTTAAAAAATAGGCTAACTTCCAATTATGCAATTTTCCTTCCCTACAAGCATGAATTAGAATTAGGGAGTCACCTTCAATCTCTAAATGTGAGATTTTAAAAGCTAGGGCCATTCTCAAGCCATTTAGCAAAGCCTAGGCTTCAGCTTCATTATTTGTACCATTTGGTAATTTGATGGATTTTGCACAAAGAACTAAACCTTTATGGTCTCTTATTACTATCCCAGCTCCTGAACTTCTTGGGTTACCTCTTGAGGCACCATCAAAGTTTAGCTTAAAAAAATCCAAAGGAGGAGATAGCCATGCAACCTTAGATCTATCAATTTTATTTGATACATTGAGGAAACTACCTTTGAAAGGAAGAGCTAAGCCATTTAGCAAAGCCTAGGCTTCAGCTTCATTATTTGTACCATTTGGTAATTTGATGGATTTTGCACAAAGAACTAAACCTTTATGGTCTCTTATTACTATCCCAGCTCCTAAACTTCCTGGGTTACCTCTTGAGGCACCATCAAAGTTTAGCTTAAAAAAACCCAATGGAGGAGACAACCATGCAACCTTAGATCTATCAATTTTATTTGATACGTTGAGGAAACTACCTTTGAAAGGAAGAGCTAAAAGGGGAAAAATTGAAAGATTTTTGGAATCCCAATCAAAAAAAGATGAACCAGTGTTCTTATTTTTTGATACATAGGCATTTACTGATTCAGAAATTGAAATTTCTAAAGAAGACAGAATATGCTCTATACTTTGTTTTTCCTTTCTAAATATGCTTTTATTCCTTGCCCACCAGATATACCATAAGACCGAAGCAGGAATCGCTTCCCATATGCAAGCAAAAAAGGAAGATTGGTACAATTTAGGTCAACTAGAGAATAAATCCCATAAAGAATTTCGCAGAGGTAATTGGAACTTCAACCTTGATAAGACAAAATGCCAGCAACTTTGAGCAACTAAACAGGAAAGAAATAAATTATTTGAATCCTCTAACATTTGACCACATAGAACACAATTGAATGGAGTAGAGATTTTCAATCTCAATAGTTTACCACTTGTTAGGATTTTCCTTTGAATTGCTAACCAAGCAAAACAACCAGCTTTAGGTAGAATTTTTGAATTCCAACAAAAACTATATGTTCTGTGACTTTGAAGATTAGAATTATATTTTGAAATGGAAAGGTAGCCTTCCCTAATTGAATAACAACCTTTATCATATTTTTTCCATAATAATCTATCTGAGCAAGATGAAACATAAACTATTCTATCCTTCAAAATAGATGCAATGATTGCTTTATGATTGTTATCAATTGTTTCACTTGAAAAATCCTTCCAGCAGACTTTTCCTGATACTCAGTCAACATTGTCAAAATATTGATGAACATAAATCCCAAATTTTTTAGACAAGAAAGCTATTGAAGAATCCAAATTATAACATTTGAGCTTCTTGAACCCATTCCAAGAATCATTCCAGAACTATGTTTGTTTACCATTATTTATTTCCCAAGATAAATGAGGAAGGATTACTTTTCTGTAGGACAATATGAAATTCCACATTGCAAAACCTCTTGGAGGATTTAATACTGTGAAAATTATTGATGAATTTTGACTATCCAGATACTTATTTTGCATTATATGACACCATTTTAATGATGGATTTGAGAACAGTCGCCAAACCATTTTAGCACCCAAAGCTACATTTCTATCAATAAGGTTTTGAAGACCTACATCTCCCTTTAACTTACTCAAACACATAGTTTCCAAAGAGATTAAAGGTATCTTTTTTTTTGCATCCAAATTGTCAGAACACATGAATTTCTTGATTAATTTATGAATTTGAAGCAAAATAGATTTAGGAGCTTTCAATACTGACATAAATTAATTAGGAATAGACGACATAACTGATTTGACTAACAGAATTTTGCTTGCTAATGAGAGCCAGTGACCTTTCCAAGAAAGTAATTTTTCTTGAATATTTTGAATAATTTTTATCCAATAAGAAAGCCTACTTTGACCTGAGAAGAAAGGAATTCTATGGTATTTACTTGGCAATTGATCCTAGCAAAAACCAAAAATCTTGACAATAGACTTTTCAGTAGAGGCTTTAGTGTTAAATAGATATATCTTTGATTTTTCTACATTTACCTGTTGGCCTGACACTCTTGTGTAGTTATCCAAGAGGGTTTTTATGGTTTTTGTTCTACCAGATCTGCTTTACCAAAAAGAAGAGTATCATTAGCAAATAAAGAATGAGTTACAAAGATATTGGCATTCGGGAAAATAACTCCTTTTATCTTCCCTTGAAGATTTGCATTTTTGAACGATCTACTCAAAGCTTCAGCCATAATGATAAATAAGAATGGTGATAGTGGATCACCTTGACGAACACCTTGAGAAGAGTTAAAAAACCCTACAAAAGAACCATTAATTAATATAGAAAATCGTGCCCCAAAAATGCAAGCCATTATCCATTTACACCATTTAGGAGAAGTTGAACTTCAAAAGCACTTGTTTCAAAAAACACCAATCAACTCTATCATATGTTTTTTGCATATCTAGTTTAATTATCATGGTTGACAATTGATTTGAAGTTATGGTATGCAAAGTTTCATGAGCCACAATTGCTCCTTTTGGAGTTTCTCGGCCAAGAACAAAACCTCCTTGCTCCTCGGATATAAGAGTGGAAATGAGAGGATGAAGGCGAAGATAAATGGCTTTTGTGAAGATTTTGTATATTGTATTACAAAGTGAAATAGGTCTAAAATCTGAAAATGACTAAGGAGACACGATTTTTGGAATGATGGTTATATTTGTGACATTGAACATTTTTAACATTCCACCAGACTTCCTTGACTCTTCCAGGGCACTTAAAATATCAAATCCAATAAAATCCCAACATTTTTGAAAAAATATGGTTGTGAAACCATCAGGGCCCGTGGCCTTATTTGGTGACATTGAAAAAACAACCTCTTTAAGTTCTCTAAGAGAAAAAGGAGCAAGCAGCCTCAAATTATCATCCAAAGAAACCAAAGGGGTAATATGCTACAAAAGTTCCTCTTTTTCGGCAAATAAATTCCCATTTGTATTGGCAGGCTTTGATAATAGTTTTGAGAAAAAATTAACTGCTTCATTTTGTATATCTTTCTCATTGACAAGTATACCCCTTGACATACTATCTTGAATAGCAAATATTGCAGATTTTTCTCTTTTGGCCTAAACTGAATAATGAAAAAAATTGGTATTCTTATCACCATCTTTCAGCCATAGTTCCCTAGATTTCTACCTCCAGTATTCTTCTTCACAAGATAGCACTTCTATGCATTCAAGTTGCAATTTTTTCTATTCTTCAAATGTATTGTTATCCAACCCATTTATAATGATTTTCTCATTTATTTCTACTAGCTTTTTATACACCAAATCCTTCTGAGAAAAAACATTTTTGAAAACTAACTGGTTCCAAGACTTTAAATTCTTCTTGACATAATCCAATTTATTATGTAATTGGAACATTTTAGATCCTTGCACATAAGGAGCAGAAAGCCACCATTGTCTTATACAATTAATTATGTTTGGATGTCTAAGCCACATGGACTCAAATTTAAAAGAAGAATGATACTTTGACTTGAAAATATTGCCAGATATAGTCAAAGAAATGGCAAAATGATCAGAGGCTATCAAGGGTAAAATTTTTGAAGAGGAAGAATACTTTGAACCAATCCAATTTGAAGAAATTAAGAATCTATCTAACTGCTCAGCAATTTGCAAGAAAAATTTTCTTCTATTGGTCCAAGTGAATAGACCATTTATAGGTACTACATCCCTCAATGAATTATCTTGAATGAATGATGCAAAATCAGACATTACAACTTTAGGAGAACTTATTCCACCTTTTTTCTCCCACTCGTTAGCAATTGCATTAAAATCACTAGCCAAAACAAATTTCTCTTGACCCATCAGATCAAGTTTTGCTTTGAGTAAATCCCAGAGTTGTTTTTTATTAGAAGAAATGGTTGGACCATAAACATTTAGAAGCCAGAATGAAAGATCAAAATGAGAAACATACATTAACTGCCAGTTGTGATGAAATGAGATATTAGAAATACTAATTGTCTTAGTATTCCAAAGAGTTATTAAACCACCTGAAGCCCCCTGAGAAGGGGAATGTGATGCACCCCAAAGGAGCCATTTATTTCTAATTGACGAAAATTGACTCTTCAGAAGTTTTTGTTTCTTGTAAGAGAATAATGTTAGCCCCTGAAACATCCAATTGTTGTTTCACTTGGGACTTTTTTCTAGAGGCATTTAAGCCTCTGACATTCCAAGAAATGAGTTTCATTGTATCTTGGGAGAGCAACAAGCTCTCCTAGGCCTTTTTGTGTTAAAGTATTACCTAGACTAGAATCTAGGGTCGATTGAATTCCCTTTGAGATTTCTTCTTGGAGCTTCATAGCTAAAGATTTCCTACCTCTCTTAGCAGGAGATTTTGGATTATGAGGAGAAAATTTAGATTGAGAAATAGAGCAACAATCCTCTGAAAGAGTTACATTACCAAAAAATTCTGAAGCAATGTCATCAATAAATTGTTCCCGTACGGAAATAAGAGACTGATCAACAAAATTGACCATATCATCTTCTGATGGCATCACATCATGCAAAATATCTTGATATATATCTTGATTTGCAATAGCCAAGGAAGTACTATCAACTTCTGGTTGATCAAAGATAGCAATATTACTATCACAATTGTTTAACACACCCAAAGTTAACATCGAAGCACACTGGTTTGCTTGGAGAAGACAATTGAAACTAACCTCAAGGGAGTGAATATTTAAAGAAAAAAGAAAAATCTTTATTGGGGAGTGTAATGAAAAACCCCCATTATTTGCAATAGGCATACCAACCTGCTTGAAAAGAGTACGGATAGATTTTTTCTTGATAAAACCACAACTTGAAAAATCTTTAAATGATACAGAGACCTGAGGCAAAATATCATCCTCAAATTTTGAAGGAACAACATGATATTTTTCCACCCTATGCAGTCCAAGAGATGTAGAACGAACAAAGGAGAACCATCTGGAGCAAAGATCAAATACATTCTGAAGGAAAATAAACTCTGAATTCAAAGAATTTTTGAATGAAAATGAAGCAACATAAGGAACTACCGAAGCTGACAACTTTACTGGGTTTGAACTACACCCAACGGACACACCATCATAAGAAGGACAATTCTCAAATGGATGAAGCGAAAAATGACATGAACAAAAAATTAGCAAGGGATCTTCCACAAGAACCGCTTGCACCCAAATACCAAACACTATTTTAATTTGAATATTTGCAGGCAATTTTTTTTTTTTAACATCCAATAAAACCGAAAACCTAACTGGTAGAGAAGGATTTGAGAAAAAACCCATATCATGGTGCATAAAAATTCCCAATTTGTTACCAAAAATTTTAATAATACCCTATTCTCTATATTCCAAGGGTAGACCTTGTAACTGAACCCAGAAAGGAATAAATTGCTTCTTGACCTGAATAGGATTAAAATTTGGAGTCCATAATGTGGTAAAGAGGCCATTACCTTCCATCATCCAAGTCTTTTTATGAAACACAACATTTCGTGAATCTTTATCAGAAAAAATAGCCACAAAGTAACCTTCTCCTTTATCTTAAAAAAACACTTGGTTGGAACCAACCCAAGACTTAAAAACCCATGACTGCAAGTTATCAAGGGGTGGAGAAAATTTCCAAAACTTACCAAACAGAGCTACATCCTTTAGATCCGAGATTTGTGGATCGAGCATAGAATGAGGCAATGTGACCTCAATCTGAGAGGAGCGTTTCTTGAAATATTTCCCTTTTGAATTTTGGGAATGAACAAAATGGGCATTAGTAGGCTTAATAGAATGAGCATTATCAGGGTTAACAGAATGAGCCTTATCAGGCTTGACCTGCGAGTGAAAAGCACTACCAGATTTACTGAAGTTACTAGACAGGGCCACAGGATGGACCAATGGCTTAGAAACTAGATGCTTCTGAAAAACATTCCTCAATGGAAGATCAATATTATTAGGAAACGTGAAGAGAGTGGGAGCGGAGAAGGAGAAAGGACTAGGAATGGAGTTGGGAAATGTAGCAGGAGCAAGGATAGAGGGAGCAACTAGAGATGAGGAATGACCAGCCGCAACATCATCCCATGAATGATCAGAGAAAGAAGGTGAGGATGACTTAAAAATATCAAAGATAGGTTGAGGAGCACTGGTGAGTGATTTCTTCCGACAAGAAACCAAAAACCACTTCCCAAAGCTGGCAAGAGTAGGCGACAACCATTTCCCATTTCGAAACCCATTTTTGAGATCGGTAGGAGCATCTGGCACCCACTTTCCATTTCTGAAAACATAACCCAGAGAGCCCTTGCCGGAAACACCATAAGCAGGATACCCAACATACTTGAACCGAGAGGATGCAGCAGGCAAAGGTGGGCAAAGCGCAGACTTTGAAACCCTAGGACGATACTCGACATTGCTAACCTTATTCGGGCGGAAAGAACTAAGATTTTCAGCGCCGTCAGAAATAGGAACATGCAAAGCCCAAGAAGAACCAGGAGCCACGAAAAAAGGTGGGCGAGAAACCCGAGGATGGACAGAAGGGACCTCGGGAAAAGCAGGTATTGAAATTTGGGAAAATTTTGATTTCTCCCTCCGCAAAGTGCGGTCCCACTTTTGCTTTTCCATTTTTTTTGACCTAAGGCAATATGCACATATATATATATATATATATATTATTTGTGAATTAATAAAATTTAAAGAGTGGTTGTGAATATTTAATTCGTCATCCGTATGGCGTAATAAAATTACATGTCTAGGCGAATTTGGGAGTCGCTGTATTTTTTTTGCTATGAATATTTTGTTTGGGAGTCTGCGGGTTCCTGTCACCATATGGGAGATGGGGAGGGGCTGCCTCCTCACCGCTGCCCCCATATGGGAGAGGCGATGTGGAGGGAGACCCTCCACTGCCCCTCTTACCTTTGTTGGTTGCGGTGTGAGGGGAGGCTCGGCCTGAACAGTCGCGCCTTCTCTTTTTCCCTCTTTCTTTCCTTAATATGAAACCCTTAAATGTTAAGTTGTGTATTGGGACAAAATTTATTAAGCCTCGTCTGTCATTCTCTATTGGATTTCGGTGATTTAAATAATATTTTTATATAAATATTATATATACATATATATTACGAGTATATATATGTATATATATTTATTTATATAAATATATGTGTTGAATATTTAGTGTATATCAATTATATATTTAATTAAAATAAAATAAAATAATACATTTTAGATGTATATATTGCTTATATATTTATATATATACTTGAGAGAATAATTAATATTTTATCTTATTTTATTTTATTGCATGCACTTTAATATTATTGGAGATTTAAATGGAAATAGTTTGAATGCATGATTAAGTTGATAAAAGAAAAATATATTTTTATTACATATATATTGGAGAAATTACATGTTTTTAATGGAAAATTGAAAGAGATATAGATTTTGGCTAGAAAATTGAAAGGATTTGTTTGCATGGATTTATGTTGTTTTTAAAAGTAAATTTAGAAATTGATTATATTGAAGAGGCAATTAAAAACTTTTACTTAATTTATTTTCTATTAGGGCAATTACATTATTGTGAATGGAGTATGCAAAGGATATGGATTTAGAATATCCAAAAATAGTAATTTCCTCGTGATTGCCTTAAATATTGTATTTTCTCTGTATTTCGTAAAGGGATGTAAGTTTAAATTTTTTAAGGCTTCCTATAATGAAAATGGAAATAGGGTTAAATGATTATTTGAGTTAACCCAGTTATTGTGTCTTTGGATTTGCCAATGTTCCTACTGAATGAGTATGGATTTAGGAAATCCAAATATTAGATTTGAATGCTTTTTGTAACTTTTTCTTCAAGTTGTGTTTTGGGAAATGGGTTAAGTGTTAGTCCAAAATTGTAAGTCTTCTAGTGGATTTTAGAGGATGAGGGTTGTCAATTCATTATGTCAAACAGTTGTTTTTCTCTTGGGAAGTGCATGGTGTCTTTTCAGTAATTTAACCGATTTCCATGAACAGGCATGTTTTCTACCTCCTTTGGAAGGAGTGGACTATGTGCTTTGGTTGCGTCCATTTTTTGGAGTGAGTTCCTTTATTTGTCCTCCTAGTGATGGAGTGGTTTTGATACCTAGGTTGTATGCACTTGTGATTTCCTTGGGGATTAGTTTGTTTGTGTGTTGTCAAATAGAAGAGTGGCTTCCATTAGGGGCTAGAGCCCATAAGAGGTAAGATTTGGGTAACCTTTGGAAGTAGTTTAATCAAGTGATAACTAAAATTGTAATGAAAATTTGGGGAGCACTACACACTAAAATGATCATTTTTAGCCTCACTCATAGTCGCAAGTGCTAGTTAAGGCTTGGAGTGAGTGGGGAGGCCTGAAATGGCAAGGTCATCTATCTTGTCAGTACGAGAGGTATTTGATTCTGCACTAGTAAGTATGAGGGTCGAGGGTCGGCAGAGGCCACCAAGAACACAGGAGCCTATGAAGATCCATTGAGGGTAACTTATTATGAGTTGTGCGATGACACTCTGTCTAGGACAACAGTTGGTATTTGTTATGTATATGGTTCTCTGAACATACTTGATCTATTTTATGTCTGGAAGTAATGTGACCTATGTCAGTGATGTGTGAGTTGTACTTGTTTAGTTTATTTGTTTGGCTGTGTCAGTATAAGTCTGCCTTTGGTTAGAGGTTGTAGATATTTGTCCATGTTACGTTGTTACTATCTCCTAGCATGGGGGGTGGGCCTTTGGGTACCACTTGGTTGGGTGGAACATGCACCATACACCATCGGGTTCCCATTTATCTTTAGTACTTGGTGGCGAGACAGCCAGATGGACAACTCACGATTCTTGTTGTAAATTCATGCATTGTAATATTTCATTTTGTATAAGTTATTTATCCCTCTTATGTTTATGAGGTGGAATTATGTAATTTTAACACATTTGTTCTATTGTCTCATTCTGGGAATGAGTGATGTAACTATTAGATTAAGTAAATGATTATGAAATTGTATCTTGGATGTTTATCTTATGTTATGTTGTATCCTTATGTCACATGATGCTTATTTCATAAAGTTATTAAATGCTATGGTTATGTAGTTGTGTGGGTTTAAGTAATCCCAACCTTGTAGCCTTAGAGGTTGTTGTTAATTAGTAAGTTAATGTGTAAGTTAATTACACTTTATAAAAAAAAAATTGGTTCGCTTAAGTCGTTAATTACAACTTCCTTTAGGGTTACTTGGCGGGGCATTACAACTATGGTGGAATATGATATGAGCACAGGCTCAGGCTATGGTATGGATGTGAACAGATGGGTGGATGGATGATTAATGAAATGTGATGGAATGGATGAGTGAGTCGTGCAGATCCTAGTGGATGGGGAGTGCTTTATTTACGCTTGGTGCCTATTTTCCAGGTTTTCACCAAGGTACTTGTCCAAAGCACCACCGAAGTGGTTTTCACTAGAGGACGATTTGATTTTTTTTTTGTCGCCAAGATGCCTGTTTGCCAAGTTTTCATCAATGTAGCCATTTTTTCAAGACATTTTCTGATTTTTTTTGTATTTTTTGGTTCTATACCTTGCAAGTTCTTAGGCATAAAATTTTTTGAGATAGGATTTGTTCAGAGGCTCCTACAAAGGCTCGCCTTCTGGTGTTGATAGTTGATAGGCTCCTAATTTATAGTTGGCTATGATGATGATAGGTCCCAGCCGGTGGGTTCAAATTTACCTTTGCTCTTTGGATTCAACATATTCCTTTGGTTCTCCTTTAGCACGAGTTCGCCAACTTGGAAGGTGTGTCCCCTGATCTTCTTGTTGTAGTTGTGTTTTAGGTGATTCTGATAGACTTGTAGATGGTTAAGTGCATCCATGCACCATTCATCTAATAACTCTAGCTCATTCAGTCTTGAAACCCAGTATTCATCATCTTTGATGAGGTTTTGCAATGATATTCTTAGTGATGGGAGCTTGATCTCAATTGGGAGTATGGATTCTGATCCGTAGACCAAGGAGAATGGGGTGGTGCCTATTGGTGTGCGGATGCTGGTGTGGTAGGCCCATAAGGTGGGATTTAGCTACAGATGTCAGTCATGACCAGAATCATTGACTATTTTCTTAAGGATTTTTAGAATGGTTTTGTTAGTAGCTTCTACTTGGCCATTGCCTTGTGGGTAATATGGAGTAGAAAAATGATGTTAGATTTTGAATTTGTCGCATAAGTCATGTACATCCTGATTCTGGAAAGGTGTCCCGTTATCAGAGATAATGGATTGGGGGACACCATATCGGCAAATGAGAGTTCATGATGAACTTGGAAATCTTCTTTCCTGTTATATGGGTCATGGGGATTACTTCGACCAACTTTTTGAAATACTCTGTGGTGGTGATGATGAACTTGTGGTCGTTGGATGACGTGGGTGTGATTTCCTATGAGATCAAACCCCCATTGTGAAAAGGGCCATGGTGTAACAATAGGATGGAGTTCCTAAGTTGGTGCATGGATGAGGTCTCCATGTTGTTGGATTGTACACAATTTCTAAAAAATTCATGTGCCTCTCTTTCCATTGTTGGCCAGTAGTACTTGATTCTTAGTAACTTCTTGGCCAAGGTCATACCGCTTGAGTGTGAACCACAAGTTTCATTATATACCTCAATCAGAGTAGTCAGGGCTTCCTCAGGTTTTAAGCAACGTAATAGGGTTTCGTCAATGCTCCTACGAAAGAGGGTTTCTCCTAGGATGACAAAATGTAAGGACCTTTTGACAAAGGTCCATTTGAGGTTCAGGGTAATTTCAACTAGGAGGAATCTTATTCTTAGGTAGGTGTAGATGTCATGATACCAGAGATCACCAAGACCAACGAGTTCGCACACATATTCAGACTCTGGTACCTCGAAAGTGGGTACAAGAAGTTTCTCTACCAAGAATTTGTGTTTTGAGACATTGCGAGGGATATCTAGTAAGGATCCAATTGTTGTCATGACATCAACTACTATGTTGTTAGCCCTCGATATCTGCTCAAAGGTGATATCAATAAATGATTCTTTGAGGCTTTCTACTAACTTCTTATATGGTGTCAATTTTTCATCCTTGGTTTGGTACTCGTCATTGACTTGGTTGATAATAAGCTGTGAATCCCCATAGACCTTTAATGCCATGATTCGCCACTATGCTGCAATTTTGAGACCTATGGTTAAAGCCTCATACTCTGCAATATTGTTGGTACAGGGGAATGCCAATTTGTAGGATCTAGGTATACAATCCCCCTATGGGGTGATGAAGAAAACACCGGATCCTAATCCATGTTGTGTGTGGGAACCGTTGAAGTAGAGTTTCCAATGATTGGCTATTCTAAGATTAAAGATGGACTCGTCTAGAAATTCTGATATGAGTGGATTCTTTGAATAGATGGGAGCTTCTACCAGTTGGTCTACAATGACTTATCCTTTGATTTCTTTTCGCTCCACATATTCAATGTCATGTTTTGATTGTATCATGACCCACTTAGCCATCCTTCTTGTGAGCATAGCTTTTGACAATAGATACTTTAGGGGATTTATCTTGGCGATGATTTTGATTTTGTGTGCCAACATGTAATGTCAAAATTTTTGTGAAGCAAAAACTACTGCCAGACAGAATTTTTCAATGAATGAGTAGTTTAACTCATGGTCGACCATTGTTCTGTCGATATAATAGATGGCCCTCTCTGTCCCATTTTCATCATGTTGAGCTAAAAGAGCACCCAAGGCTACTGTTGTTGCTGAGATGTATAAGATTAGTGGTTTTCATGTAATGGGTGGCATTAATAATGGTGGTGTGAGAATATATTCATTGATTTTATCAAATGCTTGATTGCACTTATTGTCCCACTTGTATGCCACTCCTTTGTGGAGTAGATTTGAATATGCAATCTATTTTTCTACCAGTTGTGCTATGAACCTTTAGATGGATTGGAGTCTTCCTTGTAGGCCTCTGAGTTCTTTTAGTGTCTTTGGTGCCTCCATGTTGAGGATTTCTTTGACCTTGGCGGGATCCACCTCTATTCCCCTAATTGATACTATGTATCCCAAAAGTTTACCTGATTGTACCCCAAAGACACATTTCTTTGGGTTGAGCCTGACCTTGTACTTCTCTAGTCTGTCAAAAATGGCATCTATCAAAAATGGCACTTAGGGTTGCTATCTGATTTTGTCTCTTCTTTGATTTGGCCAGTATATCATCCACATAATCTTCGACGGTTTTGTGTATCATGTCATGAAAGATTAGTGTCATGGCCCTCTGATATGTAGCCCCTGCATTTTTTAGCCCAAATGGCATCATATTCCAGTAGTAGGTGCCCCATGGAAATGTAAATTTCATCTTATAATGGTATTCTTTTGCAATCATTATCTAGTTATACCTCGAGAAGCCATCCATCAGTGATAGCATCTCATGTTTGGTTGTCATGTCCACTATCATATCAATGTTAGGTAGTGGAAAATCATCCTTGGGACATGCTTTGTTGAGGTCTTTGAAGTCTATGCAGATACATATGCCCTTGTTTGGCTTTGAAACTGGTACAAGATTGGATACCCATTCTGGATAGTCGATTGGGTGTATGAAGCTGACATCCAAGAGTTTCTGCAATTCTATCTTGACTAGCAAGGCTATATGGGGATGCATTTTCCTTGATTTTTGTCTTACTGGCTTTGCTCCAGGGTAAATAGCCAAATGATGAACCACAACTTTTGGATCCAAACCTGGCATTTCAACATAGGTCCATGCAAAATTTACCTTCCTTTCCTTTAGAAATGCTGCTAGTAGTTCTTGTTCTTTTGTCAGAAGCGACTCAACATAGAAAGTGATTTGTGGTGTTGTCTTCATTCCCAAGTTGATAGGATTACACTGTTTTGCCAAAATTGTTGATTTCTCCTGATGTAGTGTCATAGGGGGAGATTGAATCCCTCATCTTTCGATGCCTCAGAGAGGTTTTCACCATTAGATGCATCCTTTATTTTTACTATTATTTGGTTAGAGAGTGTCACAGTGTGGTTTTCACTCAATAACTCTAAGCGTATTCTCATTCTTTTTCTTTTGTGACTGAAGGACTCAATCGTCTCCCCGTAATATGCTTGAGTGTCTAATGTGATGTCAAAACCAGCCTTATGATCTCCACATGGAACTATATCCCTTAGGTCCCATGAACTTTGAGAGTGCCTCATCATTTTTGAATGAGTCTAGAATTGGCAATCCTCCTTGGTCATAGTCGATGAGTTGAGGGTACATTAAGTTGATTTCATAAGTTTGGCGGTACGACTCAATGGGTGAGGCACTAATCATTAGTAAGCAGGAATATTCAAAAATTAAGGGAAGGATAGCTATGGTATCCTCATCATCACTACTGGTGCAGACATTAGCCATGTCAAAAGTGAAATTATCTAGGGGGAGACCTATGCATACGGGTAGTCGAAGGGTGGTTGTTGATACTTGAGGAGGGGACCTGATTGACCTACTGGGAGTACCTCTTCCACGTATGGTTAAACTCAGGGGGTACATCTGAGGCCAAGGTTTCTCATTCTTCTTTCAACAATGATGGGCTCTAGTCATCCATCACTATTTCTTCCTAGACTTCCATTCCTGTTGTAGCCCATACCAAACATTATTTGCAAACCTCTATTGGCTTCATCCATGGGTAGAGTGGGTGTGGGTCCTTCATTATGGTATATCATGCTTGAAATGTCTTCCTCATCAACATTTTCCTAACTTAGGTCTCCCCAATGGCAAAATCTAGAAGGGTTTTCCCTAAGAGTGTGGATAGGTGTTTCGGTTGATTGAGGTTGCCCATGCAACCTAGGAGATTGTGGTAACTCTCCTACAACAAATGCAGTCTTCCTCATTTTGCAATCTCCGCACCTATTGTCCTAGATCATGAGCTTGATTTTAAATATGTTAGGGATGGAGGGTGTCTTTTTCACAGAAGTGAAGGCAAGGTTTGATGGGTCTATGTATGAAGTGGATGGGCCTTCATCATTTTTTGGTACTTGGGTGATTTTGTAAAACTTGGATTCCAAGTTTTTGTAGTAGGCAAATGGTTCGGAATCACTATGTATTGTGACCTCCTCATTCTGGTATAGGAATTTGACACATTGATGCAATTTTAAGGCGAGCGCCTTCATTCCAAGGATCCATGGGCATCCTACGAGGATGTTGTATGGTAGGTCAAGATCAAGCACTTCACAAGTGGTTTCCATGGTTTCTGGACCAACTTGGATTGGGATTCTGATAGTACCTTGAGAGACTCTTTCTTGATCATTGTATGCTCTTATGGTGATTCCTTTGTTCTTTTTGATGGAGTCCTCCGAGAATCCCAAGTTCTTTATGAGTTTGACGGAACAAATGTTAAGGCCTGCACCTCCATCCATCAAGACCCTTTTGACTTTCTTTTTGTGAATCAACACTTGAAGGTGAAGTGCACGATTATGAGATGGTTGGGCGGGGAGATCTTGATCAGAGAATGTGAGGAGATTTGGGGTAATGATATTACCAACCATATCTTGGAACGGTTTTTTGTCAAGTGTGGTGGAGACGGTGGATGCAGCTAATGCTTCATCAAGGATTTTCTTGTGGGTAGCGGAAATTTTTAATAATTCCATGATGGAGATTTGGGTGGGGGTTTTCTTTAGCTATTCGATGACACTATAGTCGTAGGGAGAAACTTTTGTACTTGAAATGGGGGTCTTAGATGGTTGTGATGCCCTTGCAATAGTGACATTTCCACCATGTGTGGTGACTCCATAATCGACATTCGCTCCCTTGATGTTAATGATCGTGACCATCTCATCTACA
>CM021103.1:470573707-470659177 GCA_007115665.2 Sequoiadendron giganteum
ATGTTTACACTCTATTTATCAAATTTTCTCAAAAGCACTTGAAAACCAAATACCAGAGACATCATCTCAGCTCATTACTTCAATCCAACTAATCTTCATATGCTTCAACAAAAAGATAGCTCCATGTACTCAACACTTCTTCAACATCTCAACTACACATGCACAACCTGCAACAACATGTTCTCTTTTTCATAATTTTCTAAATATTCTCAACATCTTCATTATGCAACACATAGTTGACATCAATGTCAACACCAATGAGTATATTTCTTGTTGACATCAATGACAACACCTTCATACTTGCAACAATATCCTCATTTTTCATTGATGGCAACACATGATGTGAAAAACCATCAAAGACAACACAAAAGCCTTGAACACATTTTCTCTTTTTTCCTTTGAATGATTAGACAACATACACAACTTTCTCTCCTAATACCTTGCACTTTTTCACATGATTCTCTCTCTCCCCCTTTGACATTAATGGAAAAGGATTAAAAAAATTCATTATTCTCCCCCTTTGACACAAAACCAACATACCTAGTTTGAGTACTCCCCCTTAGGAGTACACCCAATCAACTTTGCAACAATGATAACACATGTCACTACCTACTACCCTTCAGAGGTAGCCACCAAAATTAGTCCAGAAAAGAGATAGATCCATGGATCCACTGGATTGATGCATCTCCATATGTATCTAGTTCAAACAAGGAGTTGCAATAACTCCCAACTTCTCTAGAAGATACTCGAAAGCATCCTTAGGAAGAGCCTTAGTAAATATGTTAGCAATTTGATCCTTTGTAGGTGGATACTCAAGTACTACCTCATTATCCATTACCTTATCTCTCAAAAATTGATACCTAATTGATATATATTGCTTTGTCCTTGAATGCATCACTAGATTCTTTGAAATGTTAATTGCACTTGTATTATTACAAAAGATAGATATAGGCTTATCATATACAAATTTGATATCCTTCAATGTATGTCTCATCCACAAAGCTTGCATACAACATGATGTTGCAGCAATATACTCAACCTCTACAGTGGATAAGGAAACTGAATCTTGCTTCTTACTCAAACATGACACCAATCTACATCCAAGAAAGAATGCACCACCAATTGTACTTTTCCTGTCATCAATACAACCAGGCCAATCTGCATCTATATAAGTAGTTAATGTGAAATCAGTATCCTTAGGATGCCACAAGCCATAATCTGGAGTGCCTCTTAAATATCTGAATTTATTGTTCAATTTATTGTTCAATGTTGTAACATGTGTTTATTTAAGTTGTTCTTGAAATCTAGCCACAAGATAAACTGCATGCATGATATTTGATCCAGTAGCAGTTAGATATAGAAGTCCACCAATCATAGATGTATATTTTCTCTGATCAGCCTTAGGTTAATCATCATCTTTTCTCAATTTACAACCAGTCACCATAGGTGTGCATATTTTTTTGGAGTCTTCCATTCCAAACTTCTTCAACATCTCTTTGACATACTTTGACTGTGAAATGAAAATCCCTTTATCTGTTTGACTGATTTTTAGCCCAAGGAAGAAATTCATCTACCTAAGCATTGACATCTTAAACTCTTTCTACATATCTTCAACAAATTTCTTACACATAGCTTTATTTCCACCAAAGATAATGTCATCCATATATAAAACCACTATCATGATTTTTCCTTCCTCAATTTTGAAATAAAGATTACTATCTGCGATGTCTTTACTGAATCCTTGATGTATCAAATATTCGTCCAATCTTCCATACCAAGGTCTAGGAGCTTGCTTCAATCCATTTAATGCCTTTTGTTGGTTTTTTTTTTAGCACAAAACTTAACCTCATCCCTTACCTATGAATCTTCCATAACTCAATTATTGGAAAAGTTGAGGATTGGCCAACACCTAAGTGAAGTACTTAGAACCCCCTCTTCTTCTCTTCGAGCTCTTTGAGACCTAGAAGGGTAATCCTACTCATGCTTATAATATCCCTACTTGATCAAGAGAATTTCCAATCACATATGTATTCCTTAGGAAGTGCAAATAAAACAATATCATCAAAGGCATACAATATTGTTATCTATTGCAAGGAATACACTAATACTAAAGGTTGATATAGTGTGATTTAAAGTATATTATGAATTCATTCCCATTCTAAATCTCTGGCCAGGTTCATCACTAGCTTAGTCAACCACAAGATAAACTAACGGAAAAACTAGTGCCCTATATGAGGGAGCAATGGAGTCATATTTGCAATCAATTGGTAATACAACCATATTTCAACATCAGTAGTCGGGGGACTATTAGCATGATACTTTGTGGCATCCAACTCACTGTGTTTTAAAACATTGATTCCTTATCAAATCCCACATCATTTTACCACAAACTAATGACCTTATTTTAGCACTTAATCAACTCATTGAATTGAAGCACAAATAAACTCATTCATTCAGTGCAAATGACAGAAGATAAATGAAACTATAATTAATAATTGCATTCATAATTCATAGGAAAAAACACATAGGAGAGCAAATATTTTAGAACTAATATTTTCTTTCATTACTGATATTGCTTTGTAAGACTATTTTAAGATCATCATATAGTATGACTTATGACCTTGGCTAGCTTCCGATATATTCATTGATTTATCTATATACATTCTTCTGCTCTATAAGCATAGCTTTCACCTAGAACTATCTTAGACTCAAAATTTTCTCTAAACTCTTCTTTTCAACCATGAAATCCCCTTTATAAATAAGGGAGCAACAAGCGTTCAGTTGAGTTACAATTTTATTTCACTTTATTTCAAAACCTAATTTCAACCTATTCTCAAAAAACTCCCCAGGTGGTTTTATGTAATCATTTGAGAATAGGGGAAGACAAAGGACAAAGCACATGCATAGGGTACTGTTAGTCGTTGTTGCCACATCCACGTTGAACTAAAATATTATGTATCATATTAGTTGGAAGACTTCCACATCAAAATGGAAGAGTAAAATACCAAACCATGAACATATTGATAAGTGTGCCTCCCATGCAAAGACCATGGTTTCATCAAAAACAAAAATAAGGAGCAAACTCTATTTTGAGTCATTAGCATTAGAGGATGCTCGACCACTCTTTTTCCATGATGAAATTGGAGGAACCATCAATACATCATCATCAGAGCTCTCGTATAGCAGTAGAGAGAGAAGATACTAGTCATACCCCAAGTCAGTGTCACCTTCAACATCTGAAGGACTATCAGAGAGCATAATGGGAGAATTATACTTCCCTAGATAGGCCTTATGACTTTTGTCCTTTCTCCTAGCCTTCTTCATAGGATTAGCCTATTCCTTGCCCTTAAATTTGACCAATTCTTTGGGAATGGTCCTTTTTCTTAAATTGTAAGTACTCTGGACAATTTGTTTCTTCTTATAACCTCAAGCCCTCCTCTTCCCTTTGAAACCTAAGAGGTTGCTTGGTTTTCTTACTTAGTTATAGACATATCCTCATAGAACTCAAACACATTAAGCCGGCTAGATCTCCTAACAGGCTAAATTAGCATGCCATTCTTTCTCATCTCTTAGAGAAAAAGATGAAAACTAGCTAGTCTAAAATGAGAAAAATTTGATAACTCAAAAGCTTATGAATCAAAGTTGCAGGGAAACACACTTACAAACCTAGACAATCATAACCAATCCCAAAAAAAGGAATTCTTAAATGGACTAGGAAATGAACGATAGAGAGCTCAATTGAAGACTAACTCACCCAAGACATGAAATCTCACCTCTCAACTCAAGGAAAATTAACACCCTCACACTTCTTCACTAACCCATACCTCACATTCACTGCAGACTTGAAAGATGGTGAAAATGAACAACAAGCAATTTGCATTAAATAGACAATTTGGAGCATGCAAAAATTAATGATTCAAGAACTCCTCGCACGAGTGAGTTGATAAATTAGCAGCTTAGCTTTGAATCTGGGTTGTTGATCTTAAAGGATTTAAAATTTCATCCATGGCGATCATGAGCATAATTTTTCGGCCTTTAGCAACTTATTCCTAGAAAGCAGCGATTCCACCTCAAACGGTGCCACATTTTCCCTTAATCTTGATTAATCATACGTGATCTAACAATTACCATGCATCACCAACTCAATTTGTTCTCCTCATTAATATCGATGAAGTACATAAAATTGACATTTTGAAGAGAACAATTCCTTACACACTTCATCGCTCATCTCAAACTTGCCCCAGATTCTAGGGTGTAATCAATGATGAGAGAATTATCACGATGAAGTTCAATCTATTGGATCATCCTGCTTTAAAACCATATCAACAGTTCTCCATCCATCCCACTACTTTCTTTTTTGCTTAATACGATGTCCCTGAGATTCTGCCACGTTACCCTTTTCTAGCAATATTCATTACCTATCGTTGATGCATGTCCTCCTTCACCAGCTCCATCAGCAATGCAAGAATCCATGTGATTAAACCTTAGCCCTTGGATCTATGGCCCATCCTTGATCACGCTCCTCTTCCCATCGCACATCACTAATGTATCTTCGCACTTTGGGTCTCATTAGCGACGTGAGATACAACAAAGAAGCCAGGTTAAGACATGTACACCTGCATGAGAATCAACAATACAAAAGACATCGCACATAATATCTATTCAAATTAGCAAAAGAAACTTGAATAGAGAATGTCATCGCCCATCGCCCTTTTGGAACTTAAGCCTTGGAATGAATCTGCAATGAGTGATGCAAGAAAATATAAAATCACCAAGCCATTACTCATCGCTAATCTTCCTTTTATATTTTGCAAGAAATTAGCGATGAGATATCCCCGTGATGACATTGAGTACTCGTATCACGTATCACTAATGTAGAACTTATCATTTAAAACTCATCTGTGATACATGAAGCTTAGGAGATCCATCATATCACTCATCACTATTTGAAATTTACCTTTTCAAAACAATTTGTGATGTGAAATGAAAAGAAGAACATAAGATCGAAGGTCATCGCTTATTGCTATTACAATACTCAAAGTTGAAAAGCCATTAGTGATAAGTGATAAATCAATGATACAAGGAGAAACAAAGAGCATCGCTCATCGCCCAGTAAGATCAGGAGCTCTAAAAGCTATCCGCAATGAGCAATAAAAGGAGATACCGCCCATCGCTTATCACCAGTTCAAAACGTACACTCCAAAAGCAATTCGTGATACATGATAAAGAGAAATGGTTGACGAAACTTAAGTGAAACTTTCTAGCACTTGCTCATAAGTTGTTCTAATGAAGGGGACCCTCTAGTATGACATGAGAGAAGGGCTCAAAAGCTTCTAAGTCATCAAATACAAAGGATGTAAAGGCCAAAAAGGCCTTTTACTTAACCTTATAAAATAAAAGAAACTCAAACCTAGGCATGGGGGACTGGTTACCCTATGATAGTGAATGGCATAAGATGTTTTAATGTGACCAACAATGAGCAACAGGAATTCAATAATGAAATAGAACGTTGGCTAAAACAAAGAACCCTGTAAATATTATAAGGGAGGATTCAAAATATTACAAAACCCTACAACAGTGATGACAAGCAAAACTCAAAGCCCTCAGATACCAACCCAATATTCAAAATGTGACAAGACTTTGAGATGGAACACCAAAATTTTATAGGTTCCATCACCTTCTTCGATCTACACACCATATCCAGTTGCTCTGAAAATTGAAATCCTTTTGGTTGCTCCATGTAAACCTCTTCTTCCAATTCACCATTCAAAAAAGAAGACTTCACATCCATATAATAAAATTTAAAGTCCTTATGTGTTGGAAGTGCCAAAAACATTTTGATAGCTTCCATCCTAGCCATAGGAGAAAATGTCTCCTCAAAGTCTATTCCTTCCACTTGTGAGTAACCCTTGCACATAAGTCTTTATTTATTTCTTACCACTTCTCCAATCTCATTTAATTTGTTTATGAATACCCACTTAGTTCCAATTATGTTCTTGTTTTTCAGTCTAGGAACCAATTCCCAAGTCTGATTCTTCTTAATCTATATATGTTCTTCTTCCATTGCCTTCATCCAATGTTTATCTTTGCATGCCTCACTCACAATTTTATATTAAACTTTAGAAAGTAAACACAAATTTACCTCAACTTCAGTAGATCTACTTCTTGTCAAAACTCCTTTCCTCGTCTCCAATGATTTGATCTTCGGAATGATTCTTTTGCACATATTTAGGGTTCTTAAGGGTCTTCTCTAGAGCTTCTTCCTCTTCATTTTGTACTTCTTTTTCATCAGCTTTTTCTTCTTCCACTTCTCTACAATGAGGTGCATTTGACACATATCAATCTATTGCAATTGAATTCTGCAAATTTTCATCAACCTTAACATTCACACTTTCAAAAATATTTCTCAACCTTTTATTATAACATTTGTAAGCTTTTCTTTTAGTAGAATATCCAAGGAAGATTCCTTCATCAGACCTTGCGTCAAACTTTCCTAAGTTTTCTTCATCTCTCTTGATATTCCAAATACTCTAAAGTACTTCATAGTAGGAATCATTCCATACCATAACTCATAGGGAATCTTTGTGTTGTTAGCTTTTACTTGAACTTTGTTAAGTATGTAAACAATACTATGAATTGCTTTCTATTTCTAATATATTTTCCTCCTTCATCATAGTCCTAGCAACTTCTTGAATCTTCTAATTTTTCCTCTCAACCAATCCATTATGTTGAGGATTTCTAGGGGCAGACATGTATCTGTTTATTCCATAAACTTCACAAAACATGTTAAAATCGTTGGAGGTGAACTCACCACCTCTATCAGACCTTAAAATTTTATTTTTATGTCAATTTCATTCTCAACCATAGCTTTAAATTCCTTGAATTTATCTAATGCATCATATTTTTCTCTAAGAAAAGTAACCCATGTCATTCTAAAGTAATCATCAATCAAAAGCATAAAATGCATATCACCTTGTAAAATTCTCACCCTTGTGGGACCACAAAGATTTGTATGAATTAATTCTAGTAGTCTGGTAGAAAATTGTTCCTTTCCTTTGAAACTACTCCTTGTTTTCCAAACTAGCAATCTCTGCAAACAACATTGATAGGCTTTGTGATTATCGATAGGTCTCTCACAGCATGAACTGACCTAATTCTCACCAAATTATCAAATTTCATGTGACACATCCTCCATTGCCATAACTAACTATCATTAATCTGTGACATAATGAAATGACCATCAACACCCTTAACCTGATAGATATTTCCATCCATCCTCTTACCAACAACAATCAATGTTTCAGTCCCTTTTTTGATCTCACAACTTTCATCCTTAAATAGAAGATTATATCCTTTGCTACACATTTTTCCAACACTCAAAATATTATGCCTTAATCCCTTAGCATAGTAAACATCATCAGTATTATTCTTGCCATCAAAATTGATTGAACCTATTCCATAAATCTTAGCTCATGAGTCATCTCCAAATTTAACTAATCCACCATCATACTTTTCAAGTTTAACAAACTTAATTTTATCTCTGGTCATGTGATTAGATAAGCCACTAGCAACAACCCAGTAATTCTTATCCTCTTTAACATGAAAGGAAGATACCAAAGTACCTTCAGCTTTATACTTCTTCTCTGGAACACTTTCCTTCACACAACTTTCAGAGTTAGCAGAACTAGATAAGCATTCATTATCATCAAAATATCCATATTCAGATTCATCATTAGAAATACCAACATCTTCTCTAATATAGTAATCTCTTTTAATAATATTCCCTTTATTCTCCTTACTCTTATTGTTCACAGCTCTGTTTAGACATCTAAAAGCATAATGACCTAAATTTCCACAAATGAAACATTTGAAAGGTAGTTTACCTTTATACTTACCGGTGCTCTTTTTCATCCTTCTCAAAAATTTAGCTTCCACATCATCAAGACCATCTTCATCTGAATCTTCAATATTTTCTGATTTTCCAGCCTTAAAAGCAATCTCCACTTTTGTACCATCTTTAAACCAAGCTTTCTCATCTCTAAAGAAGTTATTGTACCAATCAACTGATCTCTATAATAGGTATTAAAATTTTCAACTTCCTCAATAGTAGATACCTTTTCACTATAAGCATCAAGAAGAGTCCTAAGAACTTTCTTTACCACCCTAAGCTCTTTAACTTGTGCACCAAGACCTCTCATAGCACTTACTAGTTCATCAACCCTCTGCATGTAGGTTGCAATTGTTTTATCTTTAGACATTTACATAGTCTCAAATTATGTCTTTAGATTCTGCATCTTTGCTTGTTTGACCTTTTCATCTCCTTCATAAATACTTCCAAGCTTATCCCAAACTTCTTTAGCAGTCTTAAGATTCATAACTTTAACTAGTTCAAAATTTGAAAGACTGTTTGTCAAAATACACTTTGCTTTAGCATTTACCTCATGTGCCTTGATCTAATCACTTATGTTCGGACCATTTGCAGGTGGAGTATACTGATTCTTTATTGCTTTTTCAATTTCAAATCCATGTGTTGACAAATATCCTTCCATCTTTATCTTCCAGAATGCATAGTTTATTCCATCAAATTTAGGGAAATCAATTTGCTTTGCCATCTTGGATCTACCTCAAGCGGTTAATCTCTTTACTAAGGAACCTTGCTCTGATACCAATTTTTGAATGAATAAGACAAATGAGAGGGGGGTGAATTATTTGTAGCAAATTAAAACACCAAAAGCCTAAACAGTAATCAAATCCACATGTATTCAATAAACCCTTATTATGTTAATGTGATTAATCAGGAAATACAAATAACATAAACTAAAATAACAAAACCGTACACAAGAGAACACTAGATTTACATGAAGAATCCAATGAGGGAAAAATCATGGTGAGGATTAGCTCACAATATAAGTAATTGCAAAAATGGTACAAGGTCTCACCGCCAGAATATGGCACACAATCCAAAAAGGCTCGTAGTCAAGACTCGTTTCCACAGAAAGAACACAAGAAGATAGAAGAGAACTATTACATGGAGAATAAATTCTCAATGCAATAGGGAATCCACCATAAATACTCCAACACTTTTATAGCCTTGTTTGAAAGATTGTAGACACCTTCAACTCATTGCATTTAGAAGTCCAACACTTTGAAGTTTGCACTGCTTTTCTCAAATTCACATCACTCACCTTGATATCACATCTATCTCGCTTCTTCCTTGATTATTTATTGTATCTCATAAAAAATCCACTCTTATTTATATCAACCTCAAACACCTTCTCCAAGGTCGAAAATCTATTTGTTTCACTTACAAATTTAAATTAGGTCGACATCTAAACATTCCTACGGTGGATAGAAATGAAAGGGGACCAAAACAACACTTAACTGAGACCCAAATTAAATATCACATGACATTCTATGCTTTCATTAATAATTGAATTTTTTTTAATGTAGTGTAGTCACCAGGTCGACCGTTATCTGTGAAAACACATTAAACATTAAGTACATGATTTTGAAACTTCTAATACACCTAACCAATAATCATCTTGATACAAGAAAGAGAACAACACCATGAACTCACCTTCAAAACCACAAGTCCTGAAAAGAAATTGCGGAGAAATGTGGAGCAAATACGTTTCTCCTAGACACCTTTATATAATACTGCAAAACCAGTTCACATACTCGTGAACATAACTTCCTCTCACCAACAATCTAGAAACCAAAATTCTAAATATAGCGACCTCTGACAACCTCGAAAAACATATCAAATCTGCACAGGCATAACATCAACACAAAAGAAACACAAAGCACAATCTGGAGCACATTTTGTACACTTGCACAAAAAAATTATTTGTTTATCAAATTTTCTCAAAAGCACTTGGAAACCAAGTACTAGAGACATCATCTCATCTCATTGTTACCTGTTTTAGCTATCAGCTGAAACAAGTAGAGTTGTTTATGAATTCAAAGTGAAACAAAAGGTACATTCTACTCTACAATGTTATTTCCATGTGTATAAGGAAATTATCAAAAGACTCCATTACTATAGTTACATTATGCAAATGCATAAAATATAGAATAGAGTGAATTTTTTTTGTAAAATGTAGTCTTTATTGATAATATAAATGTATGGTGTCCCACATAAGCCGTGGGACTTACTATTTGAATGCAAATAATGGAAAAAACTATACATTTATAGATACATAATGAAATAAATGCATATATAGAGAGAGGGAACCCGTCATTTCCTGAATGATGAATCCCAATTGTTGTGTTTTGCACCATCTTCAACCCCTCTTGCTTATCCAACCTCCAGTTGCTGCACTCCCTGATTCTCCTATGTTCCTTGCATGTGTGAGAAGATCTTGGTTAGAGCAATGAAGGATCACCAATCAATACATATGAAAACATCCATAGACATATAGTATGATCCTCATAAGCATTAAAATAGCTTGCATACCACAAATGTTTAGGAAAATAAAAGAGTTTATCAAAAACATCTATCATATGCCTTGTTTTATCTAACATGTTTGCTCATTGTGTAGGTATAGATGAAATCTTTGTTGCTATTATGTTTCATCTAGTTAAACCATGTGGAGTTGAATGGGCTTCCACAAGAGTTGAGCCCAACATTTTGCCCTTTGGTTTCTTTAGAGAGGGATTTTTTTCATTTTATATCACTAATGTAATCCTTAAGACAAGTTTTATTGACCATGGTGATATTTATTTAGAACATATACCTTATTAATAAGAGTTTTCTCCTACTAATAAGGTCAATCCTAATCAATAGGCACATAGTATAAAACTGGCCTATAAGACTCCATGATGTTTGCAGCTTTGAAATTCATAAGCACAGGGTCTTCATATTTGTGAAACAGTGAGCCTATCATGAGTTATCATGAGCTGCATGGAGCAGATATAGGTGATTAGTGAAATGCATAGTCAAGGTCATCATGCCAATGTGTTATCCAAAGTACAATACAAGAGAAGGAAGAACACATATATGTAAATGAGTAACTAAAATGCATTGTCAATCATCATTGTATGAAGCAATGAAAGCATGGTTTATTTTCATGTGCTTAGGCATAAAAAGGGATCACTATTTTTTTCTGGAACAAAGAATTTGTGACAACATCATCACTATGGAAAGATAAAAGAATAAAGTGATGTGGAAGACAATAAGTGGTTTTATGTCCTTCATGGTACAGTTCTTATGAATTATATAGAACAACCATACTCAAGTAGATTGCATAGTGCAAGAATGATGTGAACAATACTGAAGGTTTGTTGAAGATTGTTGCATTATTAGAATAATCTGCACTTTTAGTTTTTCAAAAGAGGTTCTAATTTAAAAGTAGCAGCTTATATAGCAAACTATAATGCAATGACTATCCAAAAGTAAAGTTGAGCTAATATGAACAAAATAAAAACTCACCTACATAATGCATTGGTATTGAGCAGTATTTTTCAAGTCAAAAAAGCATGAAAGTGGTTGTGATAGCATCATCATTCAAGTAAGAGATGATAGATCATAATGAGGAAAAAACCAAGTCCATATGCCACAAAGTTGTTTAAGGGACTATAGAGTTTGATAAGGACAAGCATCAATCACTTGTGGAGATTAAACAAAGCAATGCATAGGGTTGTAGGAATTTCAAAATCCAAATGTTTAAATCATGTATGCAACTAAGAGAAGCCTTTATGGTGCAGAATGAAGCAAAAAATGAGTAGATTAAAGACTCAGGATGGTCATGAAATAAATGCATAGCTTGATAAGTCACCGCCTACAAGTTAGTGAAAAGGTTATTGTTCATGAAGTGATGGAAATATGTGGAGCCTTTGAGTTATACCTATACTATGTAATGACATTGAATCTTTTTGCAAATCATTTTTCCCTCGCGGAGCAACTTTTGTTTGTGGAACAGTTGAGCTCTTGTTTCAACCGATCACCCTTTCATGGAATCTCATTCATGTTATAATCTTGCATGATAGTATCATAGTAAAGGTGATTATGACAATGCTAGCCGCTATTACATGTTATCAAAAGAAAAATGATGATGCCCAAGTGTTTAAAAATCAACAGAAAATGGAAAAGGCCATGGCCTATTGAGTAAACCCTTGTATTTCTTACTAGAGTTTGATTAAGAAATACCACACTCAGAATGCATGGAAACAACAAAAAACGACATGAGTGGAGAACATTGTTTTTGTGTACTTGCAATACATCGATCATTTTGCATACATGCTATGAAAGATGAATGAAATGCAAAAAAAAATCTTAGCCACTAATGAGGAAACGTGCGTAGAATACAAGAAATGGGGCAGAAAGGTGAAGATTTATGCATTCATTTTTTTCATAAAAGTCAAATACAGAGCCTTAGCCTTTGAGATAGCCCAAAAAAAATGAAACCCTTGTCATTATAATGCAAACCCAAAATGGCCACAAAGATGGAAAATGTGTGGAATATGCATAAAGTTCGGGTACAAAGACGAGAGAGTGGTCAAAGGAACAAAGATAGAGGAAACCTTCACAGGTTTCTTTGTTAAATCTCGACTATAGAAATCTCTTGATACCTACAATATGTATGGGTGCAGCCATAGGAATAAAAAAAATGAAAGATGCACAAAAATACAAGTAATATTCATCATTTTTTGCACTTACAAAAGCTCAAAATGAGATTTCATTTATAAAGGTCAAGAGAATGCACAGAAAAATAGACATGTTCATCATTTTCTTCCATGATAGAGCTCAAAATGAGCATATTTTATACAGAAAATGAAAGGAAATGTAAAAAAAAATCTCACAACAAGCTCATCGAGTTTTTGTATTTTTATTTTAAATGAGTATGTGCTGAGGAAGCCTCTTTTACTTCAAAATCTGCCATGGATCACCTATAGGAAGCCATCAAACCCTATGTCAGCGTGGCCAAGAAAGTTTTCCAAAAAGATTGAAGGTGAAATGAAATGCCTTGTAAGTTTTTGCATTATTTTTGTTTTTAGGGTTTTAACCCTAATTATACTGATTGGTAAAAGGTATTTTTCACCTTTTACTTAAAAATGTTTACAAAAACTAATACTTCACCGTGTCCCTATATTATGTATCTTTGTTTTGTTTTTACAAAGTATATGTTTGACAAATATTTTGCATCGAGCCGTGATGTAAGGAATTTGATTTAAATGATATTGTTATAAATCATTAAATCAAATTGCTATTTCATATGCAAAAAATAAAGTGTCATGATTTTTAAATGCATTTATGTATTTTGTTGAGTCATTATGCTTTGCAAGCATATAGGAATTGGTTGAATCAATTGGTCGACCAAGGGAGAGGATATAGGACAGTTTCTACTTGATTTTTGGAGGGAATCAGAGCATTTAGGCATCAATATCCTATGCCCTTATGATAGACTTGGTCAAGCTTGACCTTTTCAACAAATTGGAGTTCTTTCTAGGGAGTTTTAGTTGCTAATTTTTGGGATTTTTGGAGGCATCCGACCAAAAGGAGTTTCTAGATCCTTTTTTGGGGAATTTTGGAGGGATTTTGGGATATAGTCACTTGGTTGACTCATTTACACTTAGTTCTTACTTGTTATTTTTTCTGCTCTGTGATTTTTTTCGAATCCTTTGGAAAAAATACAGTGTTTTTTAACTCATTTTCACTTGTATGATAGTGGATACCTTGGATATTAATAAATTTAAGTTATTTTACCTTCTCAGTTTTCTGCTTTATTGTATGCATTTGATTTGATTGATGCAACTACTTGTGGAATGACTTGTTTCCTTGTGGTTTTGTCTTAGTGTTAGCATCTTTTGCAGAGGAATATGTATGTTGTAGGTTATAGGTTGTGTTGAAATGTAAATATTTTCTAGTTGTGAAAAATAGTCTTTCCTTCTAAGAGATAAGCATTAAGGCCTTCTTATAAAACACTTATGCAAGAAACATATAGTAGTGAGTTGTGTGTGTGAAACTTTGTTATTGATTGAGCTGTGTGTGCAAGTTGTTCTACAAGTCTTAGTTAGTTTTGGTGCATCACCTTTAGTTTAATTTTTAGTGGTTCAGTTTATGTTACTTTCTTACCCTTTTCTCTGTAAAGGATTTAGTTTAGATTAGTTTAGGTGACACCATAGGATCCAACCTTCTCTGGAGGTCCACTCCAAGTTTAGGTGACCCACAACCTAGGAGTGTTCCCATGTTACTCCAAAATGCTAAGTTTTGCAGCTTAGCAAGGGTGTTCTTTTGAGAGCTAACAATTTTGGAACACTCAGTGGGACTTTTGATTCAAGAAAGTAGTAGAAAAACACATATTTTACTATTTTTGATATGCAACCAGTAAAAAGTTAGGCCTTTTAGAGGTTAAAAAAAACATATCTGGCAACTTTGAGTGTGGAAGAAGTAGGAAAACCAATACTGTAACATTTTTATGAGAAGAATTCAAACCAAAAGCTCAACTTCTTTTGAATATTTACAGCTATCCCCCCCAAAAAAGGTAAGACAAACAAACAAAAAGAGCTCCTATTTCATCAAGGAAAACTCAATCTACTCCATCCTTTGTAAGATTTTTACCTCATACTGTAAAAATTGAAGTCTTTGTTGCATCAATGGTGAGAAATCAGCATTTTGTAAGTTTTAATGGGGGCAACCCATTAAACTTGGCACAACATGATGATATACAATTTGTAGCTCTTAAGAGTATCCCCTATTTCACTGGAGAAGACCAAACTTTGCTTGTTGAACACATTAAAGATGTAGCAAACTTGTGTTCAGTGCATCATATAACACAAGAAAATGTAGCCATTAGACTGCTAGTAGCATCTTTTAAGGGAAAAGTGCTTCAATGGTTTAGGATTTTAGTTGTAAATTCAATTTCTACATGGGATGAGCTTGGGGAAGCTTTATGTAAGCATTTTGAGGACAAGTCTGATAACTTGTCATTGGTGGAGAAGATCACTACTATCAAGAGGGCTCCTCATGAACATATGATAAACTTTAATTTCTGCTTCCAGAAGTCTTGGGACATAATTCCTTAGAACATAAGGCCTTCACCTGAATATTCCTTTCTTTATTTTTGAGGTCTTTAAATAGTGAGATTATTGTTATGATACAATCCATGGGTGGGAACACATTACCACAGGCCTATGATATAGCTATTAGAGTTTGGAACAACCTCATACAAGTTGGAATAATTTCTCATAGAACTCCTATGCCCATATTTCCTAACATACATCCCCCAGTTCCTATCCAAACACCTCAAATAGCCGCTTTACCAGCTATTGCTACTCAAGAAAAAACTGTCCCAACCCAATCTCTTGAATTGTAAGAGATAAAAGAGTTAATCCAGTCATTTGGAAATTGTTGATAGTGTTTTTATGCACTTCTCAACACAGGTAATACATAGGTGCATTACCTCTCTTGAAAGACAATCTTCCACAATCAAATTGCACAACACTATCCCAAGGTCTCTCGGATGTCAAGTCTTGGCAGTGCTTGGAATATCTCAGTTGATTTATGTGATTTGCTAGAATCACAAGGTGGACTTATGGATGAGTTACAAAGTGGGGAAGTTGGACTTAAGATGGGAAAGTTGTTGAGCATTTGCTGCAGGTTCAAACAGCAGTTTGGAACTCCATTTCAACATCAGATTTAGCTTTACAATGTGCAATGAACCTTGCCTAAGGTTATTTATTAAAAAAAAAGGAAAAAGGGTAGGGAAGAGAGAAGGTTCCTAGATCTGAAACTACAAATGAACAGTGATCATGGAGGCTGCTACAGTAGACAAACTCCCTAAACTAAGTTTTCCTTGGCCAAGAGGATCCTACAGTTACACAAAACCAGTGCAATCTTCTAAGGACTGCAGATTTTCAGTTTGCATACACACATCATGAACATGCAAGTGAACTAAGTTGCAGCAATCAAATAAAGAAGCCCAGACTAACTTTGCACAGTAACTTGTCATCAACAAGTGCCAAAAGTATGGGCTGAAAGCTCATCAAATACTATAACAGCAATGTCCATCATCACATCCATTCAAGAAACTAACAACTAAAACTAACTTCGAAGGTAGAACCATGCACACATAATGAGCAAACTCAAAAGTAACACCCATAGATCATGCAATGTTGCTTTCTATTGTTGCAGAATGTTTTTACAACAGCTCTCCAACCTGTTTACAAATGAGGGGGAGACCCCTATTTATAGTTTTCCAAAGCCCAAATGAATGGATAGGATTGAGTTACATTGTGTGGCTCAGATTCAATTACATTAGAGCTTCACCTACCCCATAATATTCAACAATTTAAAATACATTTGTTGTCTTTTTCCTATTTTGTTTTGTAGTGGCCAGTCACTATAGCAGTTTTGTCTTCTAACTGATTTCCCCTTTACTATAGCTGAAACTACCTGAAAGCTACCTCCTTCCCGATGGACTTGCAAAATTCTTCATTGGATCAAATGGGTCTGTCGACGATTGGCATCAATGGATTGGTTGCCCCTAATTCGGGCAGACAACCCCCAAAGATCATCATCATCTGGTGAAAATTAGGACAAACTTCCTTGCATTTTGTCATTGACTTCCTTGGCATAGGCCTTCTTTTGATGTCAGCTCTATTGATGGGCACCATGAGGAGAGGTGGGCATAAATGAATGGTGATAGATGCCACATTCTTTTCCTTGTTCAACTTTCTGAATGGGTCTCTTGATGGACCCGCGGTAGGCTTCTTGAAACTAGAGAGTGCTTGGACATTCCAGAATCGAGAGGCTAGAATGTCGTTTTGGAAATGTTGTTTTGAAAATGACGAACAAAGCATGGAACTCCGGATGGTATCTCCCAGTTGCAAATTTTGAATCTGAAATGCCCAAGGAGAATAAGATCCAATTTTAGCATCTGGGTCGAAGTCCATTTTCAAATCGAAGGAGCGCTTGGACGTTTCGAAAACAAGAGGCCGGAATGTCGTTCTGGAAATGTTGTTTTGAAAACGACGAACAGAGCATGGAACTCTGGATGCTATCTCCGGGCTGCAAATTTGGAATTTGAAAGGTCCAGGGAGGATAAGATCCAATTTAAGCATCTAGGTCGAAGTCCATTTTCAAATCGGAGGAGCATTTGGATGTTCCGAAAATAAGAGGTCGGAATGCCATTCTAGAAATGTTGTTTTGAAAACGACGAATAAAGCATGGAACTCTGGATGGTATCTCCTGGTTGAAAATTTTGAATTTGAAAGGTCCAAGGAGGATAAAATCCAATTTTAGTATCTGGGTCGAAGTCTGTTTTCAAATCGGAGGAGTGCTTGGACGTTCCAGAAACAAGAGGCCGGAATACCGTTCTAGAAATGTTGTTTTGAAAATAGCGAACAGAGCATGGAACTCCGGATGGTATCTCCTAGCTGAAAATTTGGAATTTGAAAGGTCTAGGGAGGATAAGATCCAGTTTTAGCATCTGGGTCGAAGTCCATTTTCAAATCGGAGGAGCGCTTGGATGTTCCGGAAACAAGAGGTCAGAATGTCATTCTGGAAATGTTGTTTTGAAAATGGTGAATAGAGCATGCAACTCCAGATGGTATCTCTCAGCTGAAAATTTGGAATTTGAAAGGTCCAACAAGAATAAGATCCAATTTTATCATCTGGGTCAAAGTCTATTTTCAAATCGGAGGAGTGCTTGGACGTTCTGAAAACAAGAGGCCAGAATGTCATTCTGGAAATGTTGTTTTGAAAACGCCGAACAAAGCATGGAACTCCATATGGTATCTCCCAAATGAAAATTTGGAATTTGTAAGGTCTAAAGAGGATAAGATTCAATTTTAGCATCTGGGTCGAAGTCCATTTTCAAATTGGAGGAGCACTTGGAGGTTCCGAAAACAAGAGGTTGGAATGTCGTTCTGGAAATGTTGTTTTGAAAACGGCGAACAGAGCATGGAACTTCGGTTGGTATCTCCTGGCTGCAAATTTGGAATTTGAAAGGTCCAAAGAGGATAAGATCCAATTTTAGCATCTAGTTTGAAGTTAGTTTTCAAATTGAAGGAGCGTTTGAACGTTCTGGAAACAAGAATTCGAAATGTCGTTCTGAAAATGTTGTTTTGAAAATGATGAACAAAGCATGGAACTCTAGATGGTATCTCTTGGCTGCAAATTTGGAATTTGAAAGATCTAGGTAGGATAAGATCCAATTTTAGCATTTGGGTAAAAGTTCGTTTTCAAATTGGAGGAACGCTTAGACGTTCCGAAAACAAGAGGTCGGAATGTCATTCTTGAAATGTTGTTTTCAAAATGATGAATAGAGCATGGAACTCTGGATGGTATCTCCTGGCTGAAAATTTTGAATTTGAAAGGTCCAAGGAGGATAAGATCCAATTTTAGCATCTACGTCGAAGTCCGTTTTCAAATCGGAGGAGTGCTTGGACGTTCAGGAAACAAGAGGCCGAAATGTCGTTCTAGAAATACTGTTTTGAAAACAACAAATAGAGCATGAAAGTCCGGATGGTATCTCCCAGCTAAAAATTTGGAATTTGAAAGGTCCAAGGAGGATAAGATCCATTTTTAGCATTTGGGTTAAAGTCCGTTTTCAAATCGAAGGAGCGTTTTGACGTTCCAGAAACAAAAGGCTAGAATGTCGTTTTGGAAATGTTGTTTTTAAAATGGCGAAGAGAGCATGGAACTCCAGATGGTATCTCCCAGCTGAAAATTTGGAATTTGAAAGGTCCAAAGAGGATAAGATCCAATTTTAGCATTTGGGTTGAAGTTCGTTTTAAAATCGGAGGAGCTCTTGGACGTTCCAGAAACAAGAGGTTGGAATGTCGTTCTAGAAATGTTGTTTTGAAAATGACAAACAGAGCATGGAACTCCGGATGGTATCTCTTAGCTGAAATTTGAAATTTGAAAGGTCTGGGGAGGATAAGATCCAATTTTAGCATCTAGGTCAAAGTTTGTTTTCAAATCGAAGGAGCGCTTGGACGTTTCGGAAACAAGAGGCCGGAATTCCGTTCTGGAAATGTTGTTGCAGGATTGTTGTTTTAAAATTTTTGCAACTTCCTGAAACTTAATGAAACCTTGGTAGTTCACTTGGACACCACAAAACATCCCAAATCCATAGGAAACCTATCCCCAAATTCAAAAAATGAAGGAAAAAGCAAATCAAGCGAGCGGGGAGGCGAAGCCCGAAAAACCCAAGACTTAGCAATTTTTTTATTTTAGGGGCAAAATATGGTCAGCCAAAAAAAAAGACTTTGAAGGGCGCGCTGACCAGATAGGACACCAAAAAATGGGCACACAAAACGATACAGGAGCAACTCAGCCTGTCGGGAGTGAAAAAAGGGGGTCCCTACCTATGGCGAGGCGTGTGTGCCAAACATGCACAATAAATGGCGATTCACTAGGGAAATGCTCCAAAGCATTTTGATGACAAACTAGAATCACAAACCCTGAATCTCTGGTTTCGACCTTCACGCTACGAAAAACAAGCCAAATGCCCAACCAAAGGATCAAAACCACCAGTTAATCCAACCTTCGGTATGTTGAAAATCCAAGTGTGTGCAATTATGTTAATTCTCATCCTTCAATTGCTACAAGAACCTAAACTCCAGCAAGTTAAGCTACGTAGTTTATTCTAACTCCAAAAGCATCTGGGACATTGCCTCACTGCCAATCAGGCATTCATAGCCCTGACAAGGTTGTCATTGTGATTCTTCCAAAGATTACTCTACTACCGGTCGAGCATCCATAGCCTCGATAGAGTTGCTCGTATACCCCTGAAAATATGAATTTCTCTTCTTTTGATTTTCAATATTTTGCTTTCTTTCTTTTGTTTCTTTTATCTTTTCAGTTCTTTCATTTCAACCCGCAAGCAATGAACCTCGCGCTCAGGGCTGAGAATCATAGTGGTGTTGGAGCAGAATTTTAGATTTTTCACTTAACTAGACTTCACAAAGGACCTACAGTGATTGTTAGATTCTTAAAATATGTGAGAGATATAAGATTCCAGAATACTTTAGAATCAGACCAACCAACGACTTATCCACTTTGAATCAAACATCTAGATCGCTTGATACTAACAGAAGATCCTCACCATCCACTCTAAAAACTTGATTAGAGTTTGACAAAGAAATACATAGAACAACCCCAGGTGATAAGTATGATTGTTGTGTGTACAAATGAGCCTAGCCAAAAGCAGAGGGGCCCTAAGAAAAGTAGTAGCAAAACGAGAGCAAACAAAAGAAAACAAAAGAAAATGAAAAGAAAACACCAAAACTAACCAAAGTGGAATAGAGAAAGAAAACAACGAAGAAACTACTCTAAAGCAAGCAACCTACAACAAATCAACTAACCTAACGAAAGTAAGAAAATGAAGTATTTACAGGAAACCTACACGACACAAAATAAGGTATGTACAAAGAGATATTTACAAAGAACTATGTTCAGGCAAGGCCATCTAACACTCACGCCCATTGGATTTTGCAATGCATGCACAAGCAGACGGGCAATCATTATCGTTCTTAACCATGCAAATTTATCCTTATGTTTAGAGAAAATAAATTCAATATTGTAGTATTCAAATTCAGTCACTTGGTCAGGGAAAATCAACAATTGAGGAGGCTCATTAAACCCATGATTAATCCATAAACACATCTATTTTCCCTCATTCCCATAATCAAAATGATAAGTGTAGCTATGAAAATTAACAGGAGCAAGGAAGGATAGAACCTGGATTTCATCACATGGAGGTGGCAGCATTTGACAATTGAGAGCGAGCACCGCATCATCAGTCTTTGCATCAGCAACCTCGAGAGGGCATGGTGGAGGGTGCAGCATCTCAGGAATCAAGTCTACATAAGGCAGGGAGAACGAGGCAGAAAACACTTCTTCCATGTCTTGCATGGGATCAACAATCCCCCTTGGCAGTTCTTCAAAAAGAAGTATTTCTCCACATTGATCATCCGCAAACTTGGGATCCACTTGATTGTTGTCTTGAAAAGGTAGCACATTGTCCCATCTCCTTTCCCAAGTGTCAAACCTACCTTCATGATGCTCAATATCATGGGATGATGACATGTACAAATCTATCCTATTGCAACCATCTAAATATGAAGGAGGATCAGCAATGATCATGGCGGAAGGACTCCAAGTTGCATCGTATAGTCGATCGGGTGCTTCATCTTTGTTGGCAGCCATCTCAACACCCCCACCTTTGTCTTCTTCTCTTTTATGTTCATGCATCTCATCATGACGTTCACTCATTTCCCCTTGTTCACTGTTGCTATAAATGGAGAAGGAACCCCTCTCCCAATCCAAAAACTCTAGTGCATCACCGTTCGGAGGCTCAAGGAGTATGTCTTCATCGCTACCATCTTCTGGGATGTGCTCTTCCTCAGCATGAGCATACCTCTGTAGTACAACTCTCAATGGAAATAATTCATCAATTGATGGCACCTCATCAAGGGGACCAAAATCCACTACGCAATCTCCCTCCAAGGACATATCATAAAGCCTATCGTCCAAGGTGCTAAAATGCTCTTGAAGAGGGATAAATTATTGATGATTGGTGGACAACATTCTTGTTTGATCTACTACATCGCTTGAAAGCTCAAGACTGTATTGTTGTCCTTTTTCTATTGCTATCCCAACATCCACTTGAGGACTGCCCCCAACTGAGTCATTACTTGGCTCGGGCTCTTGATCTTCATGTTCCATCTGGGCAGCAAGTAGAGGATGTGGTGTACTCGGCTGCCTCGATTGTTCTTTGACTTGCTTGATGGCTTCTTGGCATAGTCTGCATGTGAACTTCGAGTGAGATGAATCATGAAGTCTGCACCAATTCGGTAGTAGTAGCACCTCTAAATCCACTTGGTACTTCAGCTCGGACCAATCCTCTGCTAATCTGGAGACGAGTTGGTCATATCTTTCCGCTACTAGGTCCTCATCATCACTTGAAAAAGAATCTTGATGGTAGACAGCCATGGCGAGTGGTTGTTCCCACTCCTCCAAATCTACATTTTTAGATGCTTGGTCACTATCATTGACAAAGGAGAAGTCTTCCAGTCTAATTTCAGCTATGCCTTCATCATCATTTTTTGCTATCCCAAGGCTGTCAACCTCTTCCTCTTGCTGATTTTCAGCATCTTCATTGGCTGCCCCAGCATACACTGCTGCAAACTTGATTGACTCATCCTCAACTGCCAATGGCTGCTATTCTTGAGTGGGGGACTGCCCCTTACTGGTGAAGGAGAGGCTTTCCAACTCCATTCTTAGTGAACCTTCACCAAAGCTTTTTGTTGTCCCCATAAAATCAGCTTCTCCTTCTTGATTTTCAACTTCAGTGTTTGTTGTCCCAGCACTAGTTTGTGGCGGATTTCCTGGTTTATCTTGAAGGTGTTGTCCTCCAAATGCTGATAGATTTTCTGCCACATCAGATAATGCATTCTCCTTGACAGTTGGCTGCTCCAACTTGTTCAAATTGCCTTTGACTTGGGTGATGACGCTTGCACATGAAGAAAAAGTAAATTTGGAATGTGGTGCATTATGAAATCTGCACCAACTTGACATTAGTGCTTCCTCCAATCTTGGTCCGTCTTTGCTGCCAAAACATTCTTGGATCAGCTCTTCAAATGCCTTGGCTTCCATGGTTGTCAATTCCTCCTCCGAGTCTGCAAGGGCTAAAGGCTGATATATTTCCCAAAAGGGAATCTCTCCTTGCAAGACTCTTTCAATTCTTTTGAAGAAGGTTAAACACTCCAATTCATTATGCCTGCAAGTGCAATGGATCATGCACTTATCTAATAATGCAAATTTTTGCAATGGTCTCTCCAATCTCCTATTTAAATCTGCATATAGTTGAGTGATGCTGATTTGCACGTGCTGCTCCATTTCAACTCAGCTGTTATTTCCCCTCAAAATTTTCTAATTTCAAGTTTTAGCATTAAAAGAGATCTCCTTATCTCATATTTCTTCTTTGAAAGTGCTCTTATCGATTTCCAACTTTCATCTTTGTAACCTCAATATGTCAGCCCTCCCTCTAGCGCTAATTTTGTTGATGGTGTTTCTATGCACTTCTCAACATAGGTAATAAATAGGTGCATTACCTCTCTTGAAAGACAATCTTCCACAATCAAATTGCAAAACATTATCCCAAGGTCTCTCGGCTGTCAAGTCTTGACAGTGCTTGGAAAATCTCAGTTGATTTATATGATTTGCTGGAATCATAAAGTGGACTTATAGATGAGTTATAAAGCGGGGAAGTTGGATCTACAAATGGAGTTCTTAAGATGGGAAAGTTGTTAAGTGTTTGTTGCAGGTTCAAATAGCAATCTGGAACTCCATTTCAACATCATATTTAGCTTTACAATGTGCAATGAACCTTGCCTAAGGTTATTTATTAAAAAAAAAGAAAAAGGGTAGGAAAGAGAGAAGGTTCCTCGATCTAAAACTACAAATGAACAGTGATCATGGAGGCTTCTACAGTAGAAAAACTCCCTAAACTAGGTTTTTCTTGGCCAAGAGGATCCTACAGTTCCACAAAACTAGTGCAATCTTCTAAGGATTGCAGATTTTTAGTTTGCATACACACATCATGAACATGCAAGTGAACTAAGTCGCATCAATCAAATAAAGAACTCAGGCTAACTTTGCACAGTAGCTTGTCATCAACAAGTGCCAAAATTATGGGTTGAAAGCTCATTAAATACTATAACAACAATGTCCATCATCACATCCATTCAAGAAACTAACAACTAAAACTAACTTCGAAGGTAGAACCATGCACACATAATGAGAAAAATCAAAAATAACACCCATAGATCATGCAATGTTGCTTTCTATTGCTACAAAAAAAAATTACAATAGCTCTCCAACCTTTTTACAAATGAAGGGGAAACCCCTATTTATAGTTTTCCAAAGCCCAAATGAATGGCTAAGATTGAGTTACATTGTGTGACTCGGATTCAATTACATTAGGGCTTCACCTACCCCACAATATTCAACAATTTAAAATACATTTTTTGTTGTTTTCCTATTTTGTCTTGTAGTGGTCAGTCACTATAGAAGTTTTGTCTTCTAATTAATTTCCCCTTTACTGTGGCTGAAACTACCTGAACGTTGCCTCCTTCCCGATGGACTTGAAAAATTATTCCTTGGATCAAATGGGTATGTCAATGATTGGCATCAATGGATTGGTTTCCCCTAATTCAGGCGAACAACCACCAAAGATCATCATCATCTGGTGAAAAGTAGGACAAACTTCCTTGCATTTTGTCATTGACTTCCTTGGCATAGGCCTTCTTCTGATGTCAGATCTATTGATGGGCACCACGAGGAGAGGTGGGCATAAAATGAATGGTGATAGGAGCCACGCGATTTTCCTTGTTCAACTTTCTCAATGGTTCTCTCGATAGACCCGCAGTAGGCTTCTTGAAACTGGAGAGCGCTTGGACGTTCCGAAATCGAGAGGCCAGAATGTCGTTCTGGCAATGTTGTTTTGAAAACGACAAATAGAGCATGGAACTCTGGATGGTATCTCTTGGCTGAAATTTTGGAATTTGAAATGTCCAAGGAGGATAAGATCCAATTTTAGCATCTGGATCGAAGTCTGTTTTCAAATCGGAGGAATGCTTGGACGTTCCGAAAACAAGAGGCCAAAATGTCATTCTGGAAATGTTGTTTTGAAAATGGTGAACAGAGCATGGAACTCTGGATGCTATCTCTCGACTGCAAATTTGGAATTTGAAAGGTCCAGGGAGGATAAGTTCCAAATTTAGCATCAGGGTTGAAGTCCATTTTCAAATCGGAGGAGCGTTTGGACATTCCGGAAACAAGAGGTCGAAATGTCGTTCTAGAAATGTTGTTTTGAAAATGGCGAACAAAGCATGGAACTCCAGATGGTATCTCTCCGCTGAAAATTTGGAATTTGAGGATAAGATCAAATTTTAGCATCTCGATCGAAGTCTGTTTTAAATCAGAGGAGCACTTGGACATTCCGGAAATAAGAGGCCGGAATGTTGTTATGGAAATGTTGTTTTGAAAATGGCGAACAGAGCATTGAACTCTGGATGGTATCTCCTGGCTGCAAATTTGGAATATGAAATGTCTAGGGAGGATAAGATCCAATTTTAGCATCTGGATCGAAGTCCATTTTCAAATCGGAGGAACGCTTGGACGTTCCGAAAACAAGAGGTCGGAATGTCATTCTGGAAATGTTGTTTTGAAAACGACGAACAGAGCATGGAACTCCAGCTGGTATCTCCTGGTTGAAAATTTGGAATTTGAAAGGTCCAGTGAGGATAAGATCCAATTCTAGCATCTGGGTCGAAGTTCGTTTTCAAATCAGAGGAGCGCTTGGACATTCTAGAAACAAGAGGCCAGAATGTCATTCTGGAAATGTTGTTTTGAAAACGCCGAACAGAGCATGGAACTCCAGATGTTATCTCTCGACTGAAAATTTGGAATTTGAAAGGTCTGTGGAGCATAAGATTCAATTTTAGCATCTGGGTCGAAGTCTGTTTTCAAATCAGAGGAGCGCTTGGACGTTCCAGAAATAAGAGGTCGGAATGTCATTCTGGAAATGTTATTTTAAAAACGACGAATAGAGCATGGAACTCCGGCTGGTATCTCCTAGCTACAAATTTGGAATTTGAAAGGTCTTGGGAGGATAAGATCCAATTTTAGCATCTGGGTTGAAGTCCGTTTTCAAATCGAAAGAGCACTTGGACGTTCCAGAAACAGGAGGCTGGAATGTCGTTTTGGAAATGTTGTTTTGAAAACGATGAACAGAGCGTGGAACTCCAGATGGTATCTCCCTATTGCAAATTTGGAATTTGAAAGGTCTAGGGAGGATAAGATCCAATTTTAGCATCTAGGTCGAAGTCCATTTTCAAATCGGAGGAGTGCTTGGACATTCCGAAAATAAGAGGTCGGAATGTCGTTCTAGAAATGTTGTTTTGAAAATGACAAACAGAGCATGGAACTCCGGATGGTATCTCCCGGATGAAAATTTTGAATTTGAAAGGTCTAGGTAGGATAAGATCCAATTTTATCATCTGGGTCGAAGTCCATTTTCTAATCGGAGGAGCGCTTGGATGTTCCGAAATGTCGTTCTGGAAATGTTGTTTTGAAAACGACGAACAGAGCATGGAACTCTGGAAGGTATCTCCTGGCTGAAAATTTGGAATTTGAAAGGTCCAAGGAGGATAAGATCCAATTTTAACATCTAGGTCAAAGTCCGTTTTCAAATCGGAGGAGCGCTCTGACGTTCCGGAAACAAGAGGCCGGAATGTCATTCTAGAAATGTTGTTTTTAAAATGGCGAATAGAGCATGGAACTCCGGATGGTATCTCCTAGCTGAAAATTTAGAATTTGAAAGGTCCAAGGAAGATAAGATCCAATTTTAGCATCTGGGTTGAAGTCCATTTTCAAATTGGAGGAGCCTTTGGACGTTCCGAAAACAAGAGGCCAGAATGTCGTTCTGGAAATGTTGTTTTGAAAACGACGAACAGAGCATGGAACTCTGGATGGTATCTCTCGGATGAAATTTTAAAATTTGAAAGGTCCAGGGAGGATAAGATCCAATTTTATCATTTGGGTCGAAGTCCATTTTCAAATCGGAGGAGCTCTTGGATGTTCCGCAAACAAGAGGCTAGAATGTCGTTCTGGAAATGCTATTGCAGGATTGTTGTTTTGAAATTTTTGTAACTTCTTGAAACTTAATGAAACCTTGGCATTTCACTTGGGCACCAAAAAAATCCCAAATCCATAGGAAACCTATCCCCAAAGTCAAAAAATGAAGGAAAAAATGAATTGAGCGAGCGGGGAGGCGAAACCCGAAAAACCCAAGACTTAGCAATTTTTTATTTTAGGGACAAAATATGGTTAGCCAAAAAAAGAGACTTTGAAGGGCACATTGACAAAATAGGACACCAAAAAAGGGGCACACAAAATGCTACAGGAGCAATGCAACCCGTCGGGAGCGAAAAAAAGGGGGTCCCTGCCTATGGCGGGGCGTGTGTGCCAAACATGCACAACAGAAATGAATTGGTAAATGTCAAAATAATAGCAGTTTCAAGGATTTAGGCCATACCAACCTCGGAACCAAACATAAGGTCAATCCTATCAAGAAAATAGGCTGCCATATCAGTCAAATAATCAAGGTCCAAGGCAGAGGCCTTTTCAGCCATACAACCCGACTCCACTTAGTTCATGTAAGGAATTAGTTCCTGTTCAGAATAATCTTGCAGTTGATTATGAATGGTGTTTTCCCTACAACCAACCCCATAACCAGGCTACATGTTTAAATGGGGTTATCAACCAAGATTTGATGTTGCAAAACATTTCAAATATGCAAAACAAGCCTAATGATGAATCTCCACAACAACATAATCACCCTAACAGTGATATAACTCTCCTAAATTGGCAAGGAGAGGAATTTTGTGGAGTGAACAAAGATGATTCTCCAGTTGCAGCAAATACTAGAGCCAAGAAGAGGGATTTTGAAGTTGGACAATCAAAAAACAAATTAAAAAAAAAAATTGTTCCATCCACATCTCAAGTGCCACACATATTATAAAGAAATACACAAGGTGCTACTATGGAGAGGCCTGGGAATCAATCCCAATCATCTCACTTGCAAGCAACTACTAAGGAGCAGCCTGAGAATCAATCCCAATCATCTCACTTGCAAGCAGACCCTGTTGTTGTAAGGATTCACCATAAGGTAAGAATTTTTGCACCTTTCAGTATTATTGAGCACATGAAGAAAATGAATGTGACAATGTCTATGTGGGATTTTTTGTCTATCCTAGGTCTGAAAGATTTGTTACAATATACTTTGTCTGATTTAAGTGTTTCTCGTGATGTTTCAGCTGAACAAGTCAATGTTGTTTTTACAAATACACCTCAATATAGCAGTAAGAAGCCAGGTAAAGATGTCGAACATCCCCCTTTTTATGTCTTTGATAATAGGGGATAAATTGGTTCACAATTGTATGGTAGATTCAGGGGCAAGTAGTTATGTCATTCCCAAACAAATTGCTAAAAGGTTAGGATTAAAATATCAACCTCTTGAAAAGGGAGTGGTCCAACTTGATCATGGGTCAGCCATTAACATCGTATGTGTCATTAAGGATGCAAGCCTTACTTTATATGCTTGCCCAAAATTTTCCATTCCCCAAGATGTATTTTTTATTAATTTGCCATCATTTTTTTCTTTGTGTTTGTCAAGGGATTTCATTACCAAAATAGGGGGTTATTTGTCTTCAGATTGGTCCCACATGTTAGTTAGGACTAGATATAGGACAAAGGTAACCATTAAGTCTGAGTTACTTGTTGAAGATCACATTGATCCCTATGTACCAAGTGTTATAATTTTCAATTGTGTTGTTTTCTATGGCAATGAGCATGTTGTTGCTCAAGAGTCAGTTTCACAAACTAAGGATATCCCAGATATTCTTTTGAATGAGTGGGAAATAGAAAATGTGGAAGATGAACCAGGTAAAAACATCGAGGATAGAGGTCCATGTGTGTATATGTTGCATGAACCTGCAGCTATCCCAAACCTTGAAAAGAAGGTGGAACAACAACTAGGACAAAAAAATGAAGTATGGAAGATGTTCTTTGATGGCTCTAGAAGCAAGAATGGAGTTGGTGGGGGTGCAATGCTTGTGTCCCCACAAGGTGACAAATCTTATTTCTTATTTTCATTCTCTTGTTCTAACAATATAAATACGAAGGTTTGATTCAGGTCTTGGAATGGGCAAGAAAAGGGAAGATTAGTTGCCTATAGGTGTTTGGGGACAATGAGTTGATAGTTAACTAGGTAAGAGGCTTGAATGTGACTAAAAATGATGCGCTTAAGTCTTACAAGCATAGGGTCTGGGACATGATAGAGGAATTCAATGCTTTCAATCCAATTTCTATTCCTAGAAATCAAAATAAGCATGCAGATAGGCTAGTTACAATAGGTGCTCAATTTGACATACCTAATGATATTAAGAAAGAAAAGGTGCAACAATATGTCAAGGTTGTTGTTAGACCTTCTATTCCTGGTAACAACATTCATTGGCAAGTTTTTGACAGTGATGAGAAAGTATCGAGTTTTTTGCTCGATGAGGATGAATTTTCAATGGTAAACCAAGATAAGCTCAAGTAGCAATATGATTATTAGGTTATTCAGTTGAGAACTAACAAGCTACCCAAGGGTCTAGTCACCTTAGAATCCATATTTAGCATTGATGATTAGCTCAAAAAGAGAAAGACCAAAATTCAGGTCAAGGAGGAGCATTATGAAGAGCTTGAGATATTGAAAGGTAAGCTCCTTAAAATTGGTAAAATCTATTCACAAGAAGATGGACAAACTTTTATTGCTCTTTGTCAAGAATTTCAAGATGTATTTACATGAGAGTACTCAGATTTAAAAGGATTTGATCCCCAAATTGCCTTGCATACTATAGAATTAGAGCCAAATTCAAAACCTATTAGGTAGAAACAAAGGCCTTTAAATCCCAAACTTGAGCCTCTTATGATAAAAGAACTGACCAAGCTTATTGAGGGAGGCATTATTTTCCCAATCAAGCATACCTCATGGGTCTCTAATATCGGTTAGAAAGAAAAATGGAGAGATTAGGATCTGTGTAGACTTTAGAGACCTCAATAGAGCCTCATTAAAAGATCATTATCCACTGCCCTCTATGGAGCAGATCCTTCAGGTAGTTGTTGGTTTAGAAATATTCTCACTACTTGATGGATTTTCTGGTTATAACCAGGTTTTAGTAAAGGAAGAGGATCAATACAAGACTGATTTTACCACAAAGTGGGGCACTATGTCCTATATAAGAATGCCTTTTGGTTTGTCTAATGTTGGTACCACCTTTTAGAGGGCCATGGACATGACATTTCAAGGTTTGATTTATAAGCTAGTGCTCATTTACCTTGATGATATAATAATATTTTCTAAAAACACAAATGAGCATCTTTCCCATTTGAAACAAGTGTTTGAGAGGTGTATGTAATTTGGTATATCCCTTAACCCCAAAAAATGCATTTTTTTTGTTCATGAAGGCAAGCTTCTTGGACACATAGAATCAAAATAGGGGACCACCATTGATCTAGAGAGAGTAAGCTCTATCTTAGCCTTGCCTTTACCCAGCCATTAAAATGGGTTGTAAAGATTTTTTGGCAGAATTGATTTTTTTAGAAGGTTTATTCCAGATATTGCAAATATTTTGAAACCACTAATTGCCATGTTGAAGAAAAATGCAAGTTTTAGATGGACCAGGGAAGAAAAGCATGATTTTGAAGCTATTAAGGAGGCCTTATCAGCAGCTCCTACTTTGGTAAACCCAAAATTTTTAAAATATTTCATTTTGTATGCCTTTGGTAGCATAGACACCATTTCTGCGATGTTGGTACAAAAGAATGATGATGGTTTAGAACAACCCATTGCCTTTTTCAGTCAAGGTTTGGAAGATTATGAACAAAGGTATAACTTTGTAGAGAAACATGTATTGGCAGTTATTAGGAGTTTGAAAAAGTTTAAAAACATGGTTTCTAACAATAAGGTGCATTGAGTGGTTGCTCACCCTAATGTGAAAGAGTTTTTGTTAAGCGAAGACTTAAATGAGAAAAGGGTAGGATGGATTACAAAGGTCATGGAATATGACATTGACATCAAAATAACCAAGCTTGTAAGGGGTAAAGGGTTGTGTGAATAACTTGCTTTAGGGTCTAGAAGTGAGATTGAAATAGAAACAAAGGTTGTTTTGGTCACAAATGATGAGCCTCAGATTGTTGCACCTGCATTGGATGCAAGTTGGATGTGAGATATGGTCCATTTCTTGTAGACTGGTGAATGCCCACAAGTTCTAGACAGGGCCAAAAGGAGGTATTTTAGACTACAATCTATTCCTTATGTGATGGTTAGTGATGTTAGTTTTAGAAAATATCATAATGGTGTTCTACTAAGATGTATTGATAATGATCAAATAGATAAGGTTCTTCATGGGTTTCATGATGGTACAACCGGGTGACATTTTTCCCCAAGACTACAACATTGAAAATAATGAGAGTTGGCTACTATTGGCCAAGTCTTTTCAAGGATTCCCATGTTTGGGCCATAAAATGTGTCAAGTGTGCCTTGATTGCAGGCAAAGAGAGGTTGCCAGCTTTGCCTTTGTAGCCTATACAAGTGGTACAACCTTTTACAAGGTGGGGCATTGATTTTATAGGACCTATTAATCCGCCTTCTAGTGCAAGTCATAGATGGGTCCTCACTGCAATCGACTATTTTACCAAATGGACTAAAGCAATGGCTTTGAAAGAAGCCAATGAAAGTGTTGTTCTTAATTTTTATGATGATTTGGTAACCAGATTTGGAGTACCTAAGTCAATTATTTTAGATGATACGGTAGCCTTTGTTGGATTGAGGGTAAGTGATTGAGCTGTCAAAAATGGTATACATTTGAATACATCATCAAACTATTACCCTCAAGGTAATGGTTTGGAAAAATCAACCAATAAGAATCCGATCACATCTTTTAAGAGAACAATTGAGGATAACCAGAGAACCTGAAGTTAAAGTCTCCATTGTGGGTAGATAGAATAACTCCAGAAAGATCCATTGGAAACTCCCCATATATGTTGGTATATGGCAAAGAGGCAAGATTGCCTTTGTCTATTGAGCTTCCTTCTCTTGATGTTATGAACCAATTTGAAATGTTTGAGGAGGATCTAATGGTTGTCAAATATGCATAGCTCATGGAGCTGGAAGAAACAAGGGATAAAACCATGAAGACAATGGAATTTCGTCAACTCCAAACAAAAAGAGTTTCTGACAAGAAAGAAACACCCAGGGTGTTCAGAGAAGGAGACCTTGTGCTTAAGTGGGATGAATTAAAGAGCAGGCCAAAAAAGCACACCAAGTTTGATAATATGTGGAATGGATCATTTTTCATTATTGAGTGTAAAGAGCACAATGTATTTTAATTGTAAAAAATGGATGGAGAAGTTCTGCCTATCCCAGTTAATGGGATACACCTCAAACTATGTTTTGAGGTATGATCTACCTTGTACATGTTAGATTAGGAATTTATGTTTCAATAAGTGTTGTGGCACATTAGTTTAAATGTAGTTTTTCAATTCCCTAAGTGTTGCTTAACACATTTTAGTAGTTCTAATCTGAGGTTTTGGTAGTGGAATAATTTTTCAAAGTATCATATGTTGATCTAATGAGCTACAACAATGTAAAAGACTATTTTCAAGTCTTGTTATTTTTCTAAGTGACTTTTTTCCCAATGGATAAGCTTCAAGAAATTGGTCAAGATGTTTACCAGGAAAACATATAGCAGATGTCACCAAAAATGTTACCTATTTTAGCTATCAGCTCAAATAGGTAGATCTATTTATGTTTTCAAAGCGAAACAAAAGGTACTTTCTACTCTGCAATGTTATTTCCATGTGCATATGGAAATTATCAAAAGACTGCATTACTATAGTTACATTATGCAAATACATACAACAGAGAAGAGATTGAAACATTTTTACAAAATTTAGTCTTTATTGATAATATAAATGTATGGTGTCCCACACAAGTCGTGGGACTAACTATTTGAATGCAAATGCTGGAAAAAACTATACATTTATAGATACATAATGAAAGAAATGCATATATAGAGAGAGGGGACCCGTCATTGCCTAAATGATGAATCCCAGTTGTCTTGTTCTACACCATCTTCATCCCCTCTTGCTTATCTAGCCTCCAGTTGTTGCACTCCCTACTGCTCCTAGGTTCCCTGCATGTGTGAGAAGAGTTCGGTTAAAGCAATGAAAGATCACCTATCAATACATATGAAAACATCCATAGACATATAGTCTGATCCTCATAAGCATTAAAACAACTTGCATACCACAAATGTCTAGGAAAACAAATATTTATCAAAAACATCTATCATATGCTTTGTTTTATCTAACATTTTTTCTCATTGTGCAGGTATAGGTGAAATCTTTGTTATTGTTTTGTTTCATCTAGTTACAACATGTGGAGTGAAATGGGCTCCCACAAGGGTTGAGCCCAACATACTGCCCTTTGGTTTCTTTAAAGAGGGATTGTTTTCATTTTATATCACTAATGTAATCCTTAAGACAAGTTTTATTGACTATGGTGATATTGATTTAGAACAGATACCTTATTAATAAGAGTTTTCTCCTGTTAATAAGGTCAATCCTAATCAATAGGAACATAGTATAAAATTGGCCTATAAGAATCCATGATGTTTGCAGTTTTGAAATTCATAAGCACATGGTCTTCATATTTATGAAACAGTGAGCCTATCATGAGCTATCATGAGCTGCATGGAGCAACTATAGGTGATAAGTGAAATGCATAGTCAAGGTCATCATGCCAGTGTGTTGTCCAAAGTACAATGCAAGAGAAGGAAGAACACATTGATGCAAATGAGTAACTAAAAGGCATTATCAATCATCATTGTATGAAGCAATGAAAGCATGGTTTATGTTCATGTGCTTAGGCAAAAAAAGGGATCACTATTTGTTTATGGAACATAGCATTTGTGACATCATCACTATGGCAAGATAAAATAATAAAGTGATATGGAAGATAGTAAGTTGCTTTATGTCCTTCATTGTATAGTTCTTATGAATTATATAGAGCACCCATACTCAAGTAGATTGCATAGTGCAAGAATGATGTGAACAATACCAAAGGTTTGTTGAATATTGTTGCATTATTAGAATACTCTGCACTAGTTTATTTTCTAGGTTACAAGCTCTTGTAGCAATGCCACTTTTAGTTTTCCAAAAGAGGTTCTAGTTTAAAAGTAGCAACTTATATAGCAGAATATAATGATCCACAAGTAACATTTGAGCTAATATGAACAAAAGAAAAACTTGCCTACATAATGCATTGGTATTGGGTAGTGTTTTTCAAGTCAAAAAAGCATGAAAGTGGTTGTGATATCATCATCGTTATAGTAAGAGATGATGGATCACAATGGGGAAAAAACCAAGTCCATATGCCACAAAGCATTGTTTAAGGGACTGCATATTTTGATAGGGATAAGCATTTATCACTTATGGAGAGTAAACAAAGCAGTGCATAGGGGTGTAGGGGTTTCAAAATACAAATCCTTAAATCATGTATGCAACTAAGAGAAACCTTTATGGTACCAGAATGAAGCAAAAAATGAGTAGATTAAAGACTCAAAATAGCCATGAAATAAATGCATAGCTTGATAAGTCACCACCTGCAAGTTTGTGAAAAGGGCATTGTTCATGAAGGTATGGAAAGATGTAGCCATTGAGTTATACATGTACTGTGTAATGGCATTGAAACTTTTTGCAAATCTTTTTTCCCTCGTGGGGCAACTTTTTTTTGTGGAACAGTTGAGCTCTTGTTTCAACTTATCACCCTTTCATGGAATCTCATTCATGTTATAATATTGCATGATAATATCATAGTAAAGGTGATTATGACAATGCTAGCCGCTATCACATGTTATCAAAAGAAAAATGATGATGCCCAGGTGTTTAAAAATCAACAAAAAATGGAAAAGGCCACGACCTATTGAGTAAACCCTTGTATTTCTTACTAGAGTTTGATTAAAGAAATACCACACTCAGAATGCATGGAAACAACAAAAAATGCCATGAGTGGAGAACATTGTTTCTAGGTACTTGCAATACATCAAGAATTTTGCATAAATGCTATGAAAGATGAATGAAATGCAAAAAAAACTCTTGGCCACTAGTGAGGAAACGTGCCTAGAATGCAAGAAATGGGGTAGAAAGGTAAATATTTATGCATTCATTTTTTCAGAAAAGTAAAATACAGAGCCTCAACCTTTGAGATAGCCCAAAAAAATGAAACCCCTATCATTATAATGCAAACCCAAAACGGCCATAAAGATGGAAAATGTGTGAAATATGCATAGAGGTCTGGTACAAAGACTAGAGAGTGGTCAAGGGAACAAAGACAAAGGAAAAATTCAGACATTTTTGTGTTAAAGCACAACTATAGAAATCTCTTGATACCTACAATATGTATGGCCACAACCATAGGAGTAAACAAAATGAAAGATGCACAAAAAGACAAGTAATATTCATCATTGTTTGCACTTATAGAAGCTCCATACGAATTTTCATTTACAAAGATCAAGAGAATGCACAGAAAAATAGACATGTTCATCATTTTCTTCCATGATAGAGCTCGAAATGAGTAGATTTTATATAGAAAATGAAAGGAAATTCAAAAATTTGTGCTCACAACAATCTCACCGAGTTTTTGTATTTTTATCTTACATGAGTATGTGTTGGGGAAACCTCTTTTACTTTAGAATCCGCCATGGATCAACTACAAGAATCCATCAAACCCTATGTTAGCGCGAGCAAGAAATTTTTCCAAAAAGCTCAAAGGTGAAATGAAATGCCTTGTAAGTTTTTTCATTTTTTTTAAGGGTTTTAATCCTAATGATGTCGATTGATAAAAGGTATTTTTCACCTTTTATTTAAAAATGTTTCCAAAAAATAATACTTCACCGTGTCCCTATATTATGTATCTTTTATTTTTTTACAAAGTATATGTTTGACAAATATTTTTCATCGAACCATGATGTAAGGCATTTGATTTAAATGATATTGTTATAAATCATTAAATAAAATTGCTATTTCATATGCAAAAAATAAAGTGTCATGATTTGTAAATGCAAATTTATGTATTTTGTTGAGTCATTATGCTTTGCAAGCATATAGGAATTTTTTGAATCAATCGATCGACCAAGGGAGAGGATATAAGACAATTTCTAATTGATTTTTGGAGGGAATGAGAGCATTTAGACATTAGTTTCACATGCCTTTATGATAGACTTGGTCAAGCTTTACCTTTTCAACAAATAGGAGCTCTTTTTGGGATTTTTAGAGGCATTCGACTAAAAGGAGTTTCTAGATCCTTTTTTGGTGGATTTTTGGAGGGAGTTTGGGATATAGTCACTTGGTTGACTCATTTACACTTAGTTCTTACTTGTTATTTTTTCTTCTCTGTGACTTTTGTTGAGTCCTTTGGAGAAAATATAGTGTTTTGTAACTCATTTTGACATACATATGGCAGTGGATACCTTGGATATCAATAAAGTTAATTTGTTTTACCTTCTCACTTTTCTGCTTTATTGTATGCATTTGATTTGATTGATGCAACTACTTGTGGAATAGCTTGTTTCCTTGTGGTTTTGTCTCAGTGTTAGCATCTTTTGTAGAGGAATATGTATGTTATAGGTTATAGGTTGTGTTGAAATGTGAATGTTTTCTAGTTGTGAAAAATAGTCTTTCCTTCTAGGAGATAGCATTAAGGCCTTCTTATAAAACACTTATGCAATAAACATATAATAGTGAGTTGTGTGTGTGAAACTTTTTTATTGATTGAGTTGTGTGTGCAGGTTGTTATGCAGGTCCTAGTTAGTTTTGGTTCATCACCTTTAGTTTAATTTTCACTGTTTCAGTTTATGTTACTTTCTTACCCTTTTCTCTACAAAGGCTTTAGTTTAGATTAGTTTAGGTGACACCATAGGAGCCAACCTTCTCTGGAGGTCCACTCCAAGTTTAGGTGACCCACAATTGAGGAGTTTTCCCATGTTACTCCAAAATGCTAAGTTCTACAACTTAGCAAGGGTGTAGTTTTGAGAGCTAACACTCATTACTTAACTCCAACTCATCTTCAGACATTGTAACAAAAAGATAGCTTCATGTACTCACAACACTTCCTCAACATCTCAACTACACATGCACAACCTGCAATAACATGTTCTCCTCTTCTTCACAATTTTCTCAATATCCTCGACATCTTCATTATGCAACACATAGTTGACATCAATGACAACACCAGTCAGTAGACTTCCTGTTGACATCAATGAAAACACCTTCATATTTGCAACATTCATCTTTTCATAGACTATCATCCATTTTTGTTCACCTATAAGCTATCTTTATTATGGATGAAAGGATTGTCATTTTTCATTTAACTATCTTTTGGACTGTCATTGTCTTTTGACCCATATCATAGAACAATAAACACAAGATCCTTCATGTTGTCATACTTAACTTGATTTTCCAAAGACAAAAAGTACAAACTCCTCCAAATTTAGTCCAATGGAATCTAGGATAGCACTGTCATTCATAATTATTTAGCTCCAACTATCCTCTTAGAAACTTATTGTCTCTTGGCACCCTCAAGATATATCATGACTATCTTTTTGAACTGTCACTTTCCTCAGACTATCACCTTCAATAAATTTCATTTCTTTTAGCTTTGTCATTCACTTCACAAGGACCACCATTAGGTCACATATTTATGTGACAAAAGTAGCAACTATCCTTTGCTTGCCCATGACTATCTTTTTTGAGGTTTTGGACTATCACATGCAATGAATCCTTTGTTATCTTTCACATACCTCCTCTTTAGACTGATTTTTTAGACTGTCATCTTATTATGATTGCACTTTGGTGAACTCATTACTCTTCATGGATATGTTCTTGCCTTTAGCTGACATATTCCACTAGTCTTCATCAAGGACTATCTTGTATGACTATGATTGTACCTTCATATTGCATTGTACATAAAAATTTTTTTGTTCAATGTGGTTTGAAATGACTATGTTTAAAGACATAAGCAATGATATTGTGTATCTATTGTCTCTTACCTTTAAAAATATTTATCACACCATGTTTGGTATATCTCAAGCAATCTACCCTTCAAAACCTAATATGAATTCCTTTTATCACTCTTTCCATCATGGGTAAAAGCTTTGAAAAAATATGGATTGTCCTTTAGTTCATTCATTGTTTAATTTACCTATAAATTTCTTCTTATGGATTTCTTTCACCTGTATCTCCTTAGAATGCACGTGTTTTTTGACAAAATGTAGAAGAGTTGAATCATTCAGGTCCTCCAACACTTGATGTCCATACACGAAACTCAATAGTATTTGGTTTGGCACTATCAATTTCATTTTTTCAACATTTAGACCAGAGGTTCTAATCAACTACAAGTCTATCATATGGATTTGACTTAACATATCAGTGATTGAAAGTGGAACCATCATGAAATTTGACTTTGTGATCTCCTCTCTAATGAGCCACCAGAGATGGAATATCACCTACTGCCTTGCATTCAAAACTTGCATATGGGAAGTTGAATGGCCTTAGAAGGAACCATGCTTCATGCTTTAATTTACTATAGTAAGGAAATATCTTTTGGTAAACATAACACTGTTATTTGCATGGAATATCTAAAGATGCCATGCCTTTAGATAAACTACCTTTTGAAGACTTAAACTATGCATAGATTTGGAGTGATAGTCACTAGCTGGCACCTATCTACTGTCTTTTGCTTGTGTTCATTTTGTCACACATCCTTGTCTTGTTTAAACTCTTATCACTGTTTATGCATTAACTACCCTTTTCTCTCAAACAGTTTATTGCAACTACCATTTCTCACCTCTAGATCATTTGATATAATTGTGGGGCTCCTAATAAGAAGTGATTTGAAAACCTTTATATATCTTCCAATGTGACATGTGACCCCTCTCAAATTAATAACACCACAATATTCACCTTGCTCATCAACTAATGAATCCTGTGAATACGTTTTTTCTGCTAGAAATCATAAGAGGAATATTGTCTTTCACAAGACAATAATCCATTTTCATGGTCATGATGACTCTTTCCTTGTTGATATAACCAATATTTATGATTTTTAGATAACTAGTAGTTCTAGCAAGGGTTGATTAATGTCAATGCACATCTTGATACAACTCTTGAACATCTTCATTTTCATCCTTGCAGTCCATCAACATTGTCTGATAATATAGTAGCTAATTCATAATAATTTGCACAAGAAATGGGTGCTTCTATTTGTATTATCCATTTCAAAATACATTTTTTATCTTGGTGACTCAATGAGTCCCGATGGGAGAGTTATGATTTCATATCCACCCATTCATGCACAGTCTCCTTTGTTGATTTCATGTGTAATTTTACCTTTTGACTTTGTGACTGTAATATGACTATTATTGCCTTTAGCTGAAATCTTCCACTAGTCCTCATCAAGGACTATCCTTTATTACTATGAATGTACCTTCATATTAACTTGTCCATAAAACTTTGTCCCTTCAATGTGGTTTGAAACAATCATGTTTAAATCCATAGGCAATGATATTGTGTCTTTATTGTCTCTTACATTTAAAAGGATTTGTCACACCTTGTATAGTATATCTCAAGGAATCTTCCCTTCAAAACCTAATATGAATACCTTTTATCACTTTTTCCATCATGAGTGAAAGCTTAGAAAAAATATGGACTATCCTTTATTTCATTCATTGTTCAATTTACCTATAGTTGTATTTTTTATGGATTTCTTTCACTTGTAGCTCCTTAGAATGCACATGCTTTCTGACATAACGCAGAAGAGTTGAATCATTCAGGCCCTCCAACACTTGATGTCCATACAATAAATTCAATAGTAGCTGGTTTGGCACTATCAATTTCATTTTTTCAACCTTTAGACTAGAGGTTCTAATCAACTACAAGTATGTCATGTGAATTTGACTTAACATATCAGTGATTGAAAGTGGAACCATCATGAAAATAGACTTTGTGATCTCCTCTCTAATGAGCCACCAGAGATGGAATATCACCTACTGCCTTACATTCAAAACTTGCATATGGGAAGTTGGATGGCCTTAGAAGGAATTAGGCTTTGTGCTTTAATTAACTATATTAAGGAAATATCTCTTGGTAACCATAATACTTCTATTTGCATGGAATATCTAAAGATGCCACGTCTTTAGATGAACTACCTTTTGAAGAATTAAACTATGCATAGATTTGGAGTGACAGTCACTAGCTAGCATCTAGCTATTGTCCTTTGTTTGTGTTCATTTTGTCACACATCCTTGTCTTGTTTAGAATCTTATCACTATCTATGCATTAACTACCCTTTTCTCTCAAATAGTTTAATGTAACTGCCCTTTCTCACCTCTAAATTATTTGATATAATTATGGGGCTCCCAATATGATGTGATTTGAATACCTTGCCATATCTTCCAATATAACTTGTGACCCCTCTCAAAGTAATAACACCACAATACTCACCTTGCTCATCAACTAATGAATCATGTGAATACGTTTTTCTACTAGAACTTATAAGAGGAATATTTTCTTGCACAAGCTAATAAGCCATTTTCATGGTCATGATGACTCTTTCCCTGTTGATATCACCAATATTTACAATTTCTAGATAGCTAGTAGTTCTAATAAGGGTTGATTGATGTCTATTCACATCTTGATATAGATCCTAAACATCTTCATTTTCATCCTTACAGTCCATCAACATTGTCTAATAATATAGTAGCTAATTCACAAGAATTTTTGCAAGAAATGGGTGCTTCTATTTGCATTGTCCACTTTAGAATACAAGTTTTATCTTGGTGACTCGGTGATTCCCAATGGGAGGGTTATGATTTAATATCCACCAATTCACTCACAATCTCATTGTTGATTTCATGTACAATTTTACCTTTTGACTTCGTGGCTGTAATATGATAGTCGTTATAACCATTTATTCGCATGTTGTCTTCTAATCTCTTCTCTTGACTATTACTCATACAATACAAACTCTTAGAAGAAGATGACATTGAATATCATTTGCATGGAACAATTAATAACAAGAATGAAGAAAATATGACAAACTTTGGCAGGGTATTAGTGGATTTACAGAGCTTATCCTTCAAAAATAATAAAAAACTAATGGTCATTTAGGGCCAAATAATCATTCTCACTTTTCCTTTTTAATCATTGATGTCATTTCACATCCAAATACTTCACAATAATAATTTTAAATCTAATAAGGCCAATAAATGGAAGTGATCAACCAATTAGCTCACATCGCATACCTGTAGAAACTCAAGGCTAGGTGTTTTAAAGAAGACTGAAATTCTATGTTTTCATTCTAGTATCATGTTATGAATCCTTGATTAAGTGGTAGGTGTAAATAAGGCCCTAAAACCTCTCCTACCTCCCAGTAATGAGCCATATTTCCTACTTGGTCTATGCAACATGTTTTCATCTATCTGTGAACCAACAACATGGTGAAACCATAGTCGTTGGACTCTTTTAGCACCACCATAGAAATAGAAAAAAATGAGTAAACAACAAAAAAACCCTAACGTCCATGCTACATGAATCAAAAGAAGACCAAATTGAAACCTTTTTATCTTTTAATTAGCACCCAAGACAAAAAAAATAAAATTTAAATTACTCTTTTATAAGCATTAACTTTACAAAAACCCCAATGACTTTTGATGAAAACGTCAACATCTTTGGTGACCTCTAAGGGGTTTTTTCTACTCAAACTCATAAGACTAGTATCCTTACATATCCATTGGGTATAGGAGTTAAGAGACCTAAAACAACCTAGAGAAAAACCTAATAACTAGTCATAATACCTTAAGAACAACTAACTAAACACTAACTAGAGACTAACTAACTATGTGCAACATCACTTGTTGACTTCAAAAGTAAACCTATTCTAACCTACACTAACCAACAACAATACCTACTCAAACAAAACCATTGATTGGTTCCTTTAAGTAGCTTTCTTTTCTCATCAATTTATAATTCTTCACATGGTTATGAGCAACCAAGAGGAGGTGGAGAAATGACAAATATTTTACCAACTGTTGTAATACCTCTTGAAGAAAGAAAACAAAACCACTTACCTCTTCATGTCGGTCATGTATATTGTTGTTTTGAAGTGGATAAGTAGGTTTAATGCATTATTCTTTAGTTGCAACTTCATGCTTGGGTGCAATAATGACTTGTGATACTTTGTTGGCCTCCATTTTGGCTTGATGTTAAATGGGACATCCTTGTGAAGGCTGAACTTTGAGCTCTCCTTGCTAGTTTCATCTTTTTTGAATTCTTCTTTAATTCCATGCAAATTGAAATGATTTAGTTCATGTTGTTTAAATGAGAACATGGATTCCTTATCCTCTATTTGGTTTTGCTCATATTTTTTGGTTCAAGAGGTGCTTTCATGGTATCAATATTTGAACAAAAGTCTTCTAGGATGCCAGAGAAAAAGTTGTCATCAATTTCCAGCGTACTCTCTTCATGTTCATCCATCTATTCATTCTTTAAAATAAGACTACCTTCATTTTTTTCTTGGTACACTAGCACCTTATCAATATTGTTTGTTCTTCTAGTTGTTCTGAAGTTGATGTTGATGTTAGTATGAGTATGTCTTTGTCATATTGTTCAATAAAAGAAGGAAACTCATCAAACCAAAATGCAGATGCTTTTCCTTCACCACCCCCTTCTTGCTTATTATCTTGTTCTCCTAGCTGATGTGTTGACATAGGAATTGACAAATTCTCCTCATCTTCAACAAAAAATGGGAGTTCATTAAATAAACCAGTCAAAACTTCATGTCTAACACCTCAAATTTTATTTTCAACTTGTTTTCCTAGTTGATCATGCTCATCAACCTCTTGCAAAAAGTCTGGTTTTTCATTTTTTTCATCATGTGTAGGTTCATTAGTTGTAAGTTACTCTTCTTTTGCCTCAAAAGACTCATCTTTTCCACTAAACCAACTAGATCTTGATAAATAATAGGTCCCCCTTTGTAAAGGGAAATGATGCTAGGGCTAGAAGGCTGATTTGGTGGATGGTTTTGAGAAGTTTTCTTAGATTCTTGAGGGAGGAAAATCTCTTAAGGGGGATCTTCTTAAGGAATACTAGGTTGAGCTTGTTAAAGCATAAATTCTTGCAATGGAAAAGTACCTCCAAAACATGGTATTTCAAATTTATAACACTTAATTGAGTATTCAAGAGGCTTATCTTGCTTGAAACCTAGAAAATTTTACTTAGGAGCCTCCTCTTTTGTAGTTCAATCCAGAATGCAAGAGGTTGATTAAGATTCTAGTCTGTGTACTTGGGCAAGTAATTGCTTCAGAGGCTCTTGTTTGGCATAAATATCTTTTGCAAGAGACTCCTCATATTGCTTCCTATATGCATCTATATCCTATTGGTATTTGTAAGCTTGGTAAGCCAAATCCTCTTGCTACAAACCAAGTTCTTGTTATCTCTTGATATCATCCAACTACTTATTGAAATCTAGCAATATGTTTTTGATGTCACTAATCCCCATATTGTCAATATTTTGGGGATGGCTAGGAAAGCAACAATGTTGGTTTGACATAGAAATTACTTCTTGATACTAATTAAAAGTATGTGAAGGATTCCAAGAAGATTGAGCAAGGGTGGGTGGGTGGAAAACATGATAAGTATGAACTTGTAAGCAAATGACTAAAAGAGAAAATTCTAAAAAAAATAGATCTAGATGCACCATGATAGAGAAGCAAAAACTAATTAGATAAGTATTGGTTTTATAAAATTTTGATCTCTTTAATAGGGGAAGACCTATTTTCTCCACAAAATACACTTATTTTCTCTCTTTTAACCCTTCTTTCTTTCACATTTCTTTATACATTTGATCATTATGAGATTAGTTTTAGGATGAGAAATTATATTTTACTATTATAATGTTAAAATCTTCTGCTTGCAATAATTTTTATTGCTTGTTTATAAAATCCAAAGGGACATATAATATTAATGGATGCTTTAGTTAGATTATGATAGAGGATATATCTAAATCTACTAAAAAATTTGTGCAAATGACCACTTTTTTGTTTGAATTTTTTTTAAAACATTATAGTCCCCTTGAAATAGAGCATTACAATGGCCATACAATTATCTTGCATGACCATGATTTGGTCATACAAATGTAAATGATAGTTGATCTCCTTACAAGAGATTTGAATTACATTTAGTACTTTAATTGAGTTAATGAACATGTCAAATTATCCATAAATATATTGTAGCTAAGGATGGCCTAGAAGCTTTGTTAAGTTTATGTTATCTTTGTATAGATTCTAACCTCAAGTTAGAGAGGAGAGCTATTATCACAAGGTCTAATTTAATTGAAGCAACATAGGAAGTACACTCAATAATCTAATATTTCACAAAGATCTAGGGTTCCTATCAATCCATTTATTATCTCTTTAATACTGCCAATAGCTTCCTTGTTTGGTGAAATAAATTATCATCTTTGTATTTCTAGAGGGTTGCATGATATCTTAAAAATGGAGAAAGATGGATTATTTCACCTAATTTAGAATGTAATAAAATTTAAGGAGGATGATGAATACATATAGAGACTTCTCCAAATTTAGTGCCTATTAATGCATAGAAATGGAAATTAATCTAGTAGAAAAAACTATACTTAACTATGAGAGAAATGATGAAAAACAGAAAAAAGGAAAGATTTCACTTGGCTTTCTAATCTTGTATCAATTGATTTAAATTTTGAGAACTATTAGAGACTTATTAATATAAGTACAAATATTTGAAAGGAAAATATCATTTAAATTAATAGCATCCTACTTGGTGGCAATTTCCTCTTGTAGTGCCCTATTTAGTGGCAATGTGTACAAATGTATATTGAGATATTAGGTTATTTTTATAACTCATTACTCTTAGAACTTTGCCAAACACCTCATCATTTTTTATATTTGATCTATAATCACCAAATCTATGTGTAAAGATCTACAAAACAAATTGTTTAAGGGAGACTATAGCTCACTTAGTCTCCTTGTAGGATTTTAGGATGATGGATAATAACATAGATTCAAGTGTGTAATCAAATTACTACCTACGACATCAAGATAATTTAAGGATATAGATCCACTTGTAGAGTTGGTAAAGAACTTCAAATCCAATGGTTGGGAAATGATTTTATGATGTTAATTGATATTGTCTTGGCTAAGCAAGTATTGTGATAAAAATATTTATGTTAATCAAATAAATTAGTGAAAACATCAAAATTATTGGAAAGAGAAGGGATATAAACCATGGAATGGTTAATAATTGAGTTGCAATGAAGTGAATTAACATATATGTAGCACATGAACTATGACGAGAAAGGGGAATGAACAAAAGGGACAAAGGAAAAGAGGATGTACCTTGAATTTCAAGATTCAATTCCTTAACTGCACAATGTTGTCTTATTCATTTTTGAATTCACACTCCAAAATTTGAGTTTTTTGTCAACTTCCTTGGTATGATATTTAATTTTACATCAATTTGATAATATTAGTAGAAAATAGGAAAATAATGATTGCATATATTATCAAATTCAAACACAAAACATAATAATTATCATTCCAAATATTCAATATATGAAAAAAATAGTTCATACCATCAAATTCAATCTAAAAACATATAATTTGATTCTTCTACATGGAGAAAATAAGAAAAAATAGTGGCATTGTTAAACAATGATATTTGTCAACAACATGAAAAGTGTGTATATGGCAGATAACATGTAGGTTACAAGGTAAAAAAAGAGCACACGGGTCTAGAATCACAGGATCCATGTGTCATTTTACTTCTTTTTTTAAATTACTTCTCAACAAATGTGAGTGTGTTACAATGCACTCATATTTATACTTGCTTTGAGTATTAAGAGAGAGAGGGGATACAAATGGAGAGAGAGAGAGAGGCCAATAAATATATATGTATGTATGTATGTATGTATATACATACATATATACATATACATATGTATATATATGTATATATATATACATACATGTATATATATCTATATGTATATATGTATCTATATGTATATACATACATATACCTATATATGTATATATGTATGTATGTATGCATGTATGTATGCATGTATGTATACATATACATATATATACACATAGAGAGAGAGGGGTCCATAAAGAGGGAGAGAGAAGGAGAGAGGGGGAAAGGTCTCTAGAGATAGAAAGGGAGAGAGGAAGATAGAGGTAGAGATGAAGATAAAGAGTGATAAATAAATAGAGAAATAGAGATAGAGAGAGAGATAGAGGTAGAGATAAAGATAGAGAGAAATAGAAAGGTAGGAATAGATAGAGATAGAGAGAGAGAGAGAGAGAGAGAGAGAGAGAGAGAGAGATCCCTCTATCTCTATCTCTCACTCTATCTCTTTATATATCTATTTCTCACTCGTCCTTTCTAAATCTTCCTCTCTATCTCTCCTCCCCTCTTGGTTTTATTTTTGCTTCACAAAAATGTGAGTGTTCTATAATGCACTCACATTTGTATCTACCTTGGGTATTACCAACCCTTAGAATTGGATTTTATTTGGACATCCAACCCAAAGGGTTGAACTTACATGTCAATTCTTAAAGGCACTTTTTTGTAAATTGTAAAAAAGTGACGAAATCTTGAGCATGCTCTCCATCGAGTTTGTACGTATTTCAATGTTGAGCTAAAAAAATACCACAATAACGTCAATATCTCTCTTACCCTTCTAACCTTGTAATTTTTTCTACATTTTGAATTTTTTCAGGTTTTGATCTTTATTTTCTTTTGCTAGTGTCTTCCTTTTTGTTGAAAACCTTCATATAGTATTTTAGGTTTTATTTTCTACCTGTTCATCAAAATTTGAAACAAATATTTTTATATTTTAGGCTCCATTCTATACACATTAAAAATAAATTATTTTCGATTAGTTTCCAAACAAATTAAGGGGAGCACGTTCAATTTTTCTTTTTTCAAGATGTGTCGACTTTGAAAATTAGTAAAAAATCATATATTCATTAAAAAATTAGTAGAAAAGTTAGGCATAAACTACATGGTGTTAGCTAATTTTTAATTGAAGCAATTTTTTAAATACTAAAAAAAGATAAAATTTTAGGGGGGAGCACACCAAACACTATGTTATATTTTTTTGATAAAAAAGTGCTTTGTATTCTCCCCCTATTTGAACCCCTTAATCTCCACCATTTAAAAAAAAATAGTTTAGAAAGTAGATTCAAAGCACTATGACTTTTGTTCTTGTCACATCTTCAAATTTTGAGTGTAACTATTTTCAATTTCGCATCCAAGATTATTTTTTATTGATTTTAGAAAAAAGTTACTACTTAAGACCCCCCTTTTGTTACCCCATTTCCATGCACTTACTCACCTTCCACCTACAAGTTAGGGAACAATATCTTCTCCATACATTTCTATGTTGACATACCTTATCATAGTATACTATTTATTTTCCTATATTGGGGATGCCATGTCTTCCCCATGCTATATACACTTAAATGATCCCTTTCTCACATGTAGGACCATCTTTACTTTATGATTTTATTATACTAGAGGTAATCTTATTCCATGTACTTTGATACTTATCTCCTATATACCTATATGCTATATCCTTGTCATTTTCCTATGTTTGGGGAAACCTTGACGTATGTATTGATGTAAGGAGCTCTCACACAACCCTCACACAAAATCCTTCAACACAAACAACAACAAACATGATGCAACAAATTTGCAACAATAGCTTTAATCTTCATTATTCAACTTGTAGCAATGTTTCACAATTTCACATAAATCTAATTACATAATTTTGTGCAGCCATACATGTTGTAGAAAATCATCACAAAATAGATAAAAATATGCTATATGACAACAAATAATATCAAAAATAAACTATAGATAATTTTTCTTCATATCATGCTCCTACATTATGAAATTGACTCTCCAATCTACACTCTACAATAACCAACTTTGTTTATCTTCAACCATGGATTTCATAATCCATTTGTTGTTGTGTTGATGAATGTTTTTGCACTTCACAACGCAAAAAAAAAGTAACTAGGTACCATGTCTCTTGAAAGGAAATCTTTCCTTCAAAAAGATAACCCCAAGGCTTCAATTTTCAGGTCTTGACTTGCAAAGACAACTCTATGGCAAATGTAATGTTGGTTTCACAAAGGGAATTTATGGTTCAACACAAAATGAAAGCTTCCGAAATAAGGGTTTTGTGCAATATGAAAATTGGTTAAAATCCTAGCTGTGTTTTTCGATTTGTAATTTAAAAACAACTTTTAATCATAAATATGGTAATTTTATGATGTTTTTCCTCCTAAGACTAACCTAGATTTAAAAAATAAAGATAAAAAGATGAGGGTTTAGAAATCCTAAATCTAAAACCTAAGGTCAAGCGCAATAATAACTAATGTTGCAAATAGAAAAATCCCCATAAAACCTATTCCTGCTTAATTAGGGTGAAACTCACAATGCTACATAAACAAAGCAATCTTCAAAGGAAATCTTAATTTTTTTAGATTATAAAAATTTACACATATACCCAATCTTTTGGCATAACATGCATAAACAACCACAATTGAAGTAATGCAATCAATGACTCATATTAACCATACAAAGCAACTTAGTAGCAACAAATCACAAACGGTATTAGCAACAAATTCATCGAATATCTTCAACACTTTGCCATCATTATGAATGAACCGAAACCAAAATTAGAAATAAAATTGGAAGAAGGAACCATGCATATATTAAGAAGTAACAAGTGAAATAACACCACAAATTCAATGTCTTCTCTTTGTATTAGCTTCAAAATGTCATTACAACAATTTATGAATCAACCCTTTACAATGAGGAAAACCTCATATTTATAGATTTTTAAATACAACTTTGGGTTTGAGATTCATTCAAGAGAAATGGAAAGGATTTAATTATATGGGTGGTTTACATTTGGGTGGTTAAGTAGGTCGACCCATTTTACATTCAATACATTTTAAAAATAAAAATACATATATCACTTGGATCGAGGCAGCCAGTTGGGTCATGGGTTTTCTTTGAAAATAAAACAATATTGGCATTGATTTCAAGGTTGATCCTCCTCAAAATCACCTCACCCCATTTTCTCCTTCTTTGTATACTCTTGAAATCTAGATAAAACTGCATTTAATTCACCTTGAGTAGGTGTGGGAAAGATTGTGACCCTTTGTGACATGGCTACCACCTTAGCTTCAAAGCCTTTAATCATTTTAGCCCAATCAATCTAAAACTCCTAGAATCTATGTATAAAACTTAGAAACATTGTTGTGTCCTCCAAATGATCCTCTATTATAGCAACATCAGTCACATACAAAAATTTATCCTCCCACCATTGTTTCAGAATATCAATATTTACATTTTGCTGGGGAACTATTTTACCTGTCATTGCTTCCAAAAATGCAATGCAACCTATATAAATTTCATTCAAAGCCTTTTCAATTCTTTCACAATATACCAAGGCTTTATCCATTAATTATTTCTCGAATTTTAATGTTTGAAGCCATGACTCAGGCTCATGAGCTTTATCTTCAAAAGACATATTTTCCTTAATCAAAATTTGTTGTGGCACATCGATTAACATTGTCGTCTGAAGCGTTACAAATAGTAGCAGTTTGTTTTATCTTCTGAGAACAAACTTGACATCTATTGTACAATTGCAAGATCTCCTCCAAAATTGGAATGCCTTTATCAAAAACACTTGCAATCCACTCTTGAGTAACCTAGGTAGCAGATTTTATCTTACCTAATTCATCAATGGATTCTTTGGATAGCACTCTAGGAGGAGTAGAAGGACCAACAATTGTTTACACAGGGATAACTAAATGTTTGATATAACTTTGAAGCTCTTCCACCTATGCCTTTAGTTGTTCTTTTCCCTTTACTTCTTTCTCTAATCTCTATACAATTATTTCCACATGTTCCTTGAGTTCATGGACCTCTTGTCTTTTAGAAGTCGGTCCCAAATTTATTGAAGAAATGTTATAATCCTCGGGAACAATGTCTCCTTTGACTTTATCTATTGTTGGTGTGGCAATGTGCACAACCTTGTTATTTGATTCATCTCTAATTTAAATTTAGAATACACATTGGCCCTTTTCTTTTCCTTGGGCTTATTTATTCTAGCCAAAAACTCATCCAAACTTAGGGTAGCTATTTCTATAATTGCTTTGACCTATAATTGCTCTTTCAACCAGTCAAGAGCAATTGATTTTTCAATGTTAGGATTTTTCTCAAGCTCTTGATTAATTTGTAGTACCTGAGTTTCTTTCTCCTTGTTTTCTTTTGTTCTATCTTGCTCTTGTTGATCCTTTGGTGATTCCTGTTATGTTCTATATGTAATTCCTACCTTTTTACTTCATGATCAATAAGAACATCCTCAAACACTTCCTTTTGTTTATCGACATTGACCTCTACTAAAGGAGGTATTGAATCCATAAGTTGGTTGGAAACTGGCTACTCCATCATAGGCTCCTCTTGATGTATTTCCTCTACATGTTCCTCAAGATTTGTTGCAATTATTTCACCTAGAGTGCATGATTCTTTCCTTGCAACCTCTTCTAATTCTTTTAAAAATTTATCCAACTTTTCTAAATTTGGGAATGGAATTCCATTCCTTGGAGAAAATTTCTCGTGATAAACTACATGACACTTCTCCCCTAAACTCTCTACATCAATTGTCTCCTCTCCTATTTCTCCTTTTTGTGTAGTAGTAGGAGAAATTGAAATTGAGGAGGTGGCTTGTGTGTCCCCAACCTGATTAGAAGGAAGTTCCTCTTGTTGTGTTGTACTAGTGCAAGGGAGTGATTGCTCTTTTGTAGGAGAAGGAGGGATTGGAGGAGTTGGATCAACTGAGGAAGAGGCTCTTTTGTTTGCTTTTCCCTTTACAAGTTTCCTCTTAGGAGGCTCCTCAGTAAAGGGCTTTGGTTTTCTCCTCTTCTTCTCTATTGGTTTTATTTTAGGGGTATCCTTTGTCCTATTCCCCTTAGCCTTCTTTAATTCGATGTGCTCTTCTTCAGAATCCTCCTCATCAACATCATAAATATCTACTTCTTCACCTTCTAGCTCTTTTTCACCTTCTGAGGATTGAGATTCAAGATCCCTCATTAAATCATATGTCAACTTGCCTCCATCAACCAACAAGTTAGTTGTCTTATAATTTTCCCATAGTTTGGCGTATCTTAACACCAAATTCATTACTTCATCAAGCTTAGTCACTTCTTATTCAAATTAATGCAAATGAGGAATTGGTTATCTTTTACCTCTACATAATCATGATATTGAATTAGGTCACCATCATCATCAATTTTGTCAACAACATCAAATGATCTATGAAACCTGATAATCTCAATAGATAATCTTGAATATCTCCTTTTTATCACCTCAAACTCATCCTTGCAGTTGGCCCAATAATCCTCGATGTGAGGCTTATGCTTGTAAGACCTATTTGTTTCCTTCTTGGCTACACCATGAGGATCAAAATTCTTCCTTACTATATGAGTTTGCAAGTAAAAAAACTACAATTCTATCTCTGAATTTATTGCACTTGTGATGGTTGGACAAGCCACTAAACCATCAATTGCAACTGAGAATTCATGTCCCATCCCTATTTTATGCATGGCCTTCAAAACCTTATCAAATGCCACCAATTTCCTTGTGACTTCCATCAACACAATATTGTCAGTTGGGTACCTGGGTAGCCTATATGGTATGTTAGGACAACCTTGTATTATGATATTTATGAATTTTTAAAATTGAATAAATCATGATCAATATTTCTTCACCAATTCCATGGCCTCTAGTGACAAACTGATGTGCAAAGCTCCTTGCAATGTTCTGACAATATATATCAAAAAAACATCATTTAATCTCTTTGTAATGGGAGGTGTTAGAGAGATGTAGTTGTGGGTAGTAGTCATACACTTTGAGCTATCTTGGCTCATTACCTACTTCTCCATGACAAGTCAACCCTTTGTATCTAAAATTCCTGGCCAACATGTATACTACGTTAGATGTCATAGTAAAAGTTCTACTCTTTTCTACATCTTTGAGCTGATTGTCAATATTTTTTCTCAAAGTCATAGCCCAATGGAAAAGTTTCCCTCTGTCTATTTCCTCAATAACATAAGACATCCAATCCTCAAATTGAGTAGCCTTTTCTAGCCCCATGTTTCTGCTCAACAATGTTACCATGTCCCCATGTTCATCCTTAAATTCACTTCCATACATGGTTTTGGGCAATTTCATGTAATGTTGCCTTGTCTTCTTAGCCCACTTAGCATTTATGATCTCTAGGCACTTCTGTAGACCATCTAAGCACATTTTCTTGGCATCTTCCAAGGTGAAAATTGTCAGCTTTGAGTGTGAGGGGATCTCAAATACCTTATCCAAGGATTCTTCTGTGAAATTGGCCATGATACTTCCCTCCAGGCTAATGATTCTTCTTTGATAATGTCCATAATGCTTGACACATTCAATTATCAATTATGGGCACTAAACAGTTGAGGTAAGCTTGTTGCCTAAGAATTCCATTTTTGACCATCTTCTTGGCCATCTTTGTAAGGTTGGATCCATAAATCCTCTTCTTGAACTCCTCAAGGTCTATGTGAACTAAGTTGGTATCTCCTACATTTTCCCAATGGGATGCAATTTTAGTCTTAGGAAGGAATCCCTTGAAATCAAACTTCATTTGTGTAGTTCTTGAGAGCCTCCCTTTTTCACCCTTCCCTACTTACTCACTTGCTTCAACCTGCATCTGTTAGCAAAGATAGCCTAAATTACTTGAAAGGAGGAGAAGTGTGGAAAGAATGAACAAATTTCCCTTAAGGATCTAAACATATTCAAATTATTACAAAATCACAAGGAAAACTAATACATTCCTCCACAATTTCTTAAAACATCATTTTAAAGTCATGTGCAAGAAATCCCAACATAAAAATCATCAAATATGTCCTTTAAATGTATTTTGAGTATTTTGAATGATCATGGATTTCAGGGATTTCATGCAAGGATGAAATCTTCAAAGAAAATGGCTTTTCACACTTTTGCAATTATTTTTGAATAGTTTTCATAGATTTTAGGAGACTGAAATCTTTGAAAAGAGACAACTTTGCGGATTTTGAAAGATAGTAAATCTTTGAAGATGTAATTTTGTTGCATTTTAACACTTGCTTCAAGTTTTTAGTCGGCTCACGGATTTCAGATGATCATGGACTATTTCATGTCGAATCAATTTTTGTGAGAAAGCAAATTTAACGAAGACCACTTTAACCTATTCTTAAACAAACTTTTAAGACTTCAATGTTCTTAGGAATTTTTGGAGATCGTGAAATCTCTGAAAGGAAAATCTTATCAACTCAAATTTTTAAGGAGCTCAGGTATTTAGAAATTTCATAGATTCCAAGAAAAATCTTTAAATATTTCATGATGGAGGTGAATCAACGAGGTGATTGTTTTAACAAATGTAAAGGTTCCATTTTTAACACTTTCACAAACTTTGAAGAATTCAGGGATTCCATGAGGCCATGATATTTGTGAAGGCTATCTATTTTACTGCAAAAATGACTAAATCTTCACTTGCTCCTCGAACTTTTGATTCCACATCAATGCTCAATAAAACATGTTGTGAATTCACAAGTATTGGTCTCACTTTTTTTTTGGGCCTTTTTGGACACTTTGACAAAAAGCATGCTGATGTGGCATCATATTTGATGATGCGGCCTTGAAACCTTTGTTATAAGCAAGGGACTTGCCAAGTAAGTTGCTGTAAAAAATTGGGAGTGATTTGAAATTTCCACATAGGATAATTAGAAGCGTGAAGTTAGGGTGCACAACTACCGGGTCCTCTCCCCTAAATGTTTGAATTTACTTATTTTGTATTCTAATGATTTAACCTTTAAAATTTACGAGGTCCCACAGATTTTAAAGACCTGCAGATTTTGAAATGACACTTGAATTTCACGAGATTGCAATTTGTTGGGTTTTATAAGTTTTTGAATTTGACAATGGTGACCCATTTGAATGTAACAACTAGGGTTTTGGACTGTTTTAGCTCATAATTTTAAATTTATGTAGCCCTAAATGGTTCATCACAGATTAAAATGAATTCATCCATATTTTTCTTTGAAAACCAATCAATATAAGCATGATATAATGTGAAAAACCCTAATTCTCAATGTTTATTCACGATTATAAATATTTCAAGCTTTTAAACTATTAAAACAAATTCAATAAAAACTTTAAAACCTTGAAATGAATTTTTCTAACCATTTCCAATCTCAAACAAGAAATGTAAGAACATGCATGATGCATTTTGGAGATTATCATTTAAACCCTACGCGGTTTTCCATTTGAATTGAGCCATCAATGGAAGGAAATAGCCTAAAAATGAGTGCAATAACACTTTACCAACATTTCAACTGATTATTTGATGAAATGAACCTAAATTTTTCCCTAAAATCATGTTTGAGCTCTGCAAATTTCCTTCTTCTCATTCACCTGAATGTCCTAAGTTTTCTTCAATCTCCACTTCAAATTTGCAAATGAAAACAATGGAGAATGAATGTGATAAAATTTGTTTTGATCCCCTCATACCTTAGAAATTAATGCTCCTGCCAACCATAGCTATTCATCACATTAGACAGTCATCTCAAACTTTTGGCCATTAAAAGGATCCTTAGAGATCCCAAAGACCACCACATTTTAGGGTTTCAAGCAAGGTCTGGATTTCAAACATTACACCTAGGGATGTATTCCACGAGGTGAAAGCTTCATTGATTTCATAGAACACCAAAACCTCGAGGTTTGAAAAACCTGAGAAATGCACAAACTTAACATAAAAACCACCTTAAGGCATTTTAAATAAGATCAACTTAGCCAATTTCAGCAAGACATTCACTCATCTCCCAAATTTGAATAGAAACTTGGTAAAACCCAAGGGATATAACAAACAAAACTTTGATGACTTCTTCTTCTTAAGGAGAAAAGGAAAAGAAACCTAAAAACAAGACAAGAAAAGAGGGGGGTCCCCGTTTTGGACAGGGTGTGTGTGCAAGACACAACATGTTGCAACACACCTTTCAACTTGCAGCCAAGAATGTCTTCTCCTCTATTTCCAAGAAAATCCATGCCTCCTTTTCCTACCCCCAACAATCTCAAATAATAATAATCTCCAAATTATAAAATCACCTTCAATAATGCATCCACTGTCTCCATTTCCTGTAACTTCCATCTTCCACATATAACCTAGAAAAATATTTGAAAATGCATGGAAGAAAATATTAAATTCTCAATGAAAACAAAATAAAAATCACTTCCAAGAAATTGCCAAGAATAAATGACAACTTGGACTCTCACTCCTAGCAAATCAGTCCAATCTTGGAAAAAGCAACAATCAACACAACATGGGCACCCAAATTTTCTATGCTACAATTAAGGAGCTTTAATGAGCTATCTCCACTTGTAACTCCCCGAAAATCCACACCCATATTGCCTTTTTGAATTTCACATTTCAAAGTTGCCTTTTAAACTATCTCCCACACCAAAGTTTTGCAACAATATAATAAGGCCAATTATTTAATATATTATTTAGGCCTAATATTGCAATTTATTCTCCAATTTAAAAATTACCAAATCTTAGGAAATTAAAATTCTTTCTTTTTGGTTGATGAGGATTGTCATTGATCGTGGATGCTCCTGCATTAGACACCCAAGGTAGATTAAAATGTTTCATGAGTGAAACTCATAAATATTTATAAATGCCATGGTCGTCTTGAATCCATCTCTTTGTCTTATTTTCTTGAACATTATTTCTCACATTTCCCTACAATTTGATGTCTCTTCCATCTTTCATTTTTCCTCACTTTCTCCCTTTTCTCACATAGTTAATCTCCCACCAATATACACTACAAAATTATGAAAAATCATAAACATTAGTTTCCTCTTCTTTAGTAAAATAGTGAAATTCATGCATTACCTCTTTCTCTAGATTATTGTTGCAACAATTTGTTCATCATCAACCTTAGTTCAATCATTGTGTTCCTCTTTCCCCATGTCTCCTAAATAACAATTTTCGGCTAAAAATTATTTCTCCTCTATATTCACTTCAATGTTAGCAACACAATCAAAAGATTCATCCTTCCCATCCTACAATAAACTATCAGTCATACTAATTTTTTTATCAACTAAGAGGTCATCAACTGATGCAAAGGGAAGGTTACTAAACAACTCAATATTCACTTTTTCATCTCCTTTCTTACTTTCAATTATAGTACCTTCATCTACCAATGCATTCATTGCTGCAATATCCTCATCTACACAAATATTATCATGCTCAAATAAATCAGTTTCAACAAAAAAATCACAAAAATAGGATTTTACCTCTTCTTTCTCCACTGAAACTTTCACTCTACCCATCTTGAATGCAATCAACACTACTGCAATTTGCATTAGCAGATTATAATCTTTATCCTCATCCTCTTTCACTATTTTTTTAACTCCATCAATCAAACAATTTCTAGTGCTATTGCATACCTTTCCTTCTTCATTACTCAAGGGCTTCAACTTGTGCTTGATTCCACCCTTCGTCAAGGAGTATGTATTGGCATACCCATCAATCACTGCACACCTGTCAAACTGCCAAAGTCTTCCCAATAACAAGTGAAAAACATCTGTAGACATTATATCACACAAAACTTCATCATGATAATCACCAATCTTAAATTTTACCAAACATTGTTCATTTACAAAAAACTTTACGATTATCCTGCAACCAAGCAATCCTATATGGATGAGGGTGCCTTCTCCTTTCCAATTACAACTTATTAACAATTTCCTCAAAAACAAGATTATCAATACTACCACCATCAATAATCACATTACATACTTTACCTTCACACTTACATCTTGTTCAGAACAACCTTTTCCTTTGATTTGGTTATTTTTCCTCGTTCATCAAGGCTCTTTTTGTAACAAGTACTTCTCCACTTTTTGCATCTTCTAAATGTGAAGACTTGACATCTTCCTCATTCACATTTGCTGCCCTTGCATTTTTTTTGGTCATTCTATTGGTTCTTTCCTAATTATGAGGGCAATCATAAGTTCGATGTCCCTCTTCTCCACACCGTAAACAAGTTCCTTTGAAACCTCCTCTTCCACCTGTACCAGATTTTCCTCTTCCTCTTGAATCTTGATTATGAAAGTAATATGAATAATTATTTTTCTGATTTTTATTGTTGCTACAGTCTTCATTTTTTTGATTTTTCAGATTTCTACTAGATCGTTCATTCTCTTCTTGATCTTCACTTCCATTTCTTCCAACACGACCCCTTCCTCTTTGTTTATTTGCAAAAAAATATTTTAATCTTTCTTCCATCTTTAGTGCAAATTGATATGCATCTTCTATGGTATACATTCTCACCAATTCCAATTCCTCTTGTATGCTAGGCTTCAATACATTGATGTATTAGGATACTATCTCCTTATTTACTTCAACATGTTCGTTTCTAATAAGTACTTTGTGGAATTCTTCAGTATACTCTTTTATAGTTTTTGTTCCTTGTCTTAGACTCTACATCTTCTTGAGTAACTCTAGTTTATAATCTCCAAGAATAAATTACCTCTTCATCCTTTCCACCATTCTATCTCACCTTGTGATTTTATCTTTGCCTCTCTGTCCTTTTTCTAGTTGGGCTTCTCTCCACCAAATGTTGGCATGTTCTTTCAATTTTGTTTTTGTAAACTTCACTCTGACAAGGTCTTCAGTCTCTTCAAACTCAAAGAATTCTTCCATGTCATTTATCCAATCTATGAACTCCTCTAGATTTAAGCTTCCATTAAATGTTGAAAATTCCATCTTTGGTCTTTTTCCAATTTTTGTTAATGCAACAATTAGAGGCTTATTTGCAACTACAACTACTACATCTTGTCCACCACTTGACTAACTTGATGTATTAGAAGATTCATCTTCTTCTTCACTCTTAGGTTCTCTTCCTCTATGTTCAACTCTTCTGTATAGCTCTTCTTATAATGTCTCTACTTGCCTTATAAGGGCTCTAAAATCATCACCACAAACAACATCAAGAGGATTTCTACCTCCACCTCTATTGCGTTGGGCTACTCATGGAGGCATTTTCTCATAACCCACAACTCACAAGTTATATTGCAAACTGCCTCACTTCAATGCTTTTCCTATGGACTCGGGAACTCCTACTCTAATAACACTGATGTAAGGAGGTCTCACACAACCCTCACACAAAATACTTCAAAAACAACAACATCAAATATGATGCAACAATAGGTTTAATCTTCACTATTCAACTTGCAACAATGTTTCACAATTTCAAATAAATTTGATTACATAAGTTTATGTAGCCATACAAGTCAAAGAAAACCATTTAAAAATAGATATAAATCTGCTATATGTCTTAGAGTAAAGGTTTTAACTTAATTATGTTGATTAAGTTACCTTTATTCCCTTCTTAAATGTCACATTATGCAAACTAACGCAAAATATTAAGAAGGGAATAAAGGTAACTTAATCAACATAATTAAGTTAAAACCTTTACTCTAACACCCCCCCTTAAGATGAGCAAACATCCCATGCAAACGAAAAGTTTCCAAGAGAAAATATGTCCAGGTAATTCACCAGAGTGTGAAAACACAAAAAACTGAATAAAATATACGTGGAGTGAAATCTGGAAAAAGTGCATGGATGGAACTGAAGAGCTCTGAAATATGGTTCCAAATTTTTGTCCTTTGAGGGCATTTTGAGCATCATTTGTAAGCAATCTTTTATGTAAACGCACTGAGATAAAGTGCCACACTATTGTACATGCATTTTTGGGGATTTTGCACATAAGGTTGTGTCATATTTTGTACTCGCACTATATTATAAAGTGCCATGGGGGGTTGTGTAGTTTGCCTTTGTTTTTCCATCACACCTTTGTCCAGTGAGTGTCCCTCCACGACAACAGTGGATCCATATGATTCCAGCCTCATGCACGTGTGCTTTGTTTTGCACACCACTTTTTCAGTTGTAGGTGCTTTCTTGTGCACTTTTAGATGTTATTTCTTCTTCCTCATGCACTACAAGGTGTTACACACCATTTCAGTGGTTTTGTCAGGCTCTCCCAGTTCAGCATTATGGGGGGGGTATTATACTGTTCGTGCTAATTCTTCCTTGGTTTTTCCTTGGAAGGAATCTTCCATTCTCAGTTGATCAGTGTTTTCAAACTATTGGTACTTGTGCCATTTGTATATTCATTCCAGGTGTTTGCCTTTGTTTCCCATCTGATTCGAGTAGTGTCATTTGGGGCATTCATGCAGATTGTTGTCTTCTTGATCCTGATCATCCTATCTTCAACGAAGGTTCTTCAACACCATAGCAATCATCTTTCGACAGTTGTTTGCAGCTTCTTCTGCTTCAGTGATGTTCTTCATGGCTTTCTGCATCTGTTTTTGGAGTAGAGATTTTCTCTTGAGGTTTTCTCTATTTCTCCTCTTTACAGAGATTTGGTTGTATTTGGGTACCTGATTTGGCCTAGTTGTCGGGACCCATGTTTGCCTTCTTGCATTGTAGTTACCTTTGCTTTCTTGCATTTATTTGTAGCTGCATTGTTGCTCATCTTAAGGGGGGGTGTTAGAGTAAAGGTTTTAACTTAATTATGTTGATTAAGTTACCTTTATTCCCTTCTTAATATTTCATGTTAGTTTGCATAATGTGACATTTAATAATTATATTAATTATTAAATGTTTTCCTATTAGGGCTTCTTTTAGGGTTTTTCCTAGTAGGGTTTCTTTAGGGTTTGCATGATCTCCTTTTTATAAGGATTGATCCCATTGTATTTCATATCAATTCATTCTATCATTCTCTTTGATATATACATTTTCAGTTTTCAGAGAACCCTTGCTTTTTTGTCTCCATCTCTTCTTTTGTGACAGGTTATTTGTATGTAGGTGATCTCCAGGGTTTGTGAAGTTGTATTTTCTCAACTTCTACAATATGATAGCAAAAAATATAAAAAACAAACTACATATGCTTATTCTTCAAATCATCCTCCTACACTATGAAATTGACTCTCCAAGTTGCACTCTTCAATAACCAACTTTGTTGATCTTCAACCATGGATTTCATAATCCATTTGCTGCTGCAACACACTTTCAAACATGCAACCAAAATTTTCTTCTCCCCCTTTTCCAAGAAAACCCATGCCTCCTTTTCCTACCCCCAAAAATATTGAATAATAATGATCTCTAAATTGTCAAATCACCTTCAATAATGCATCCATTGTCTATATTTCCTGTAACTTCCATCTTCCACATATAACCTAGAAAAATATTTGAAAATGCATGGAAGAAAATATTAAATGCTCAAGAAAATAAAAATAAAAACCACTCCCAAGAAATTGCCAAGAATAAATGACAACTTGTGTTCCCACTCCTAGCAAATCGGTCCAATCTTGGAAAAATAACAGTCAATACAACATGAGCACCCAAATTTTCCATGCTACATTTGAGGAGATTTAATGAGTCCTCTCCACTTGTAACTCCCCAAAAATCCATGCTCGGATTTCCTTTCTGAATATCACATTTCAAAATTGCCTCTTAAACTATCTCCTACATCAAAGTTTTGCAACAATATAATAAGGCCAATTATTTAATATATTATTTAGGCCTAATATTGCAATTTATCCTCCAATTTCAAAATTACCAAACCTTAGGAAATTAAAATTATTTCTTTATGGTTGATGAGGATTTCCATTGACCATGGATGCTCCTGCATCATGTACCTTGATGATTATCTCCAATTTATGTGTTTTTCATGCCCATCATTTGATATTGTACCACTTTCTTGACACACAATCTTATCTATGATATTTGTTACATGGATTTATGTGATGCATATACTTAAGTGTTCATATTTCCTTAGATCACAATTACTTTTCATTCACCATTTTTCCTCTCCTCTAATTCATTGCACACTTTGTATGCAACTAATTGGAGGGGAGTGTATATTGTGACTAAGTTCTTATGTTGAGATTTCAAACAATAGATTGTGCTAGATAGAGACTCAACACCATTCCTAAATGGATTTTGATTTCATTTAAACACCCACACATGTGTTGAGTTTTATTGCACATTAATGCCATCAACCACACCAAATTTATCACTCTTGAGGGGAAGCACATCATGTTGCCACACCAAGTAGAGTATTGCCATATCAATTCATGTATAAGCATAATTTATAATATCTCTTTTCCTAATTTCCCAAAATTTCTAGATAGTTAAACAAACTTGTTGTTTTGCCTTTTCCACTCATGTGATAGAAGCTACTCATTGCAATTTTTTTTTGTAGGTTCCTATAAAGTGTTTTGACCAAAGAGATGAGCTATAAAGAATTCAAGATGGGTCCATTACTTTACACGAGCCACATAACCTTTTATGTTTGAAGATTTAATTATCATGCTGACTGAGAATGTTAATATACTTTGAAATACATGTTTATGCTATAGATTCACATGCCCCTCAAAGTGGGTAAAATAATATAACGGTGGAATTTGCATAGCCATACCATTTCTCATTTAGTTTTGGGTCCATTTTGATGGAATGACTCAACATAGTTACATACCATCAAGTATCACATTCTTGTGCTAAGTCTGTCTCACTTCTTGATCCTTATTTATCCCCATTTATTTCCACCTTCACACATTTCATAAAGTTGACCTTATCCTAGACCCATTTGTACTTATTTCCATACACTTACCTTATTACTATCCCAAACTTCCATGTACTTGTTCTAAATCATGAGATTTGTATTTCCTTGTCTTAGGTCAATCTCATAGAACTCAAGTTTGATTATGAGAGGCTTATGATTAACCCAAAATTTAAATTTTTAAATTTCAAGTTTCTGGCTCCCACCCTTTCCTATTAGCTATTGGGAGCCAGTTTGGTGCACTCGTGCATGACTTATTGGTATGTCTTGGTATCTAAAGACATTGATTTGTGAAATTAAACACATCTAAGAGTCATTTGGAAATCAAGTAACTACAAGGAATGAGCATTTTAAGAACACTTTGATTTGGAGCATTAAAAGGAATTTATTGCAAGATAATTTGTATATAGGCCATCTACATGCTTGTGTATGTTGTCTTCCAACTTCCGCCCTAGGCTATAAAACTAGTTCAACGAGGGGGACTAACCTAGAAGAAATTGACCTATATGAATTTGTGTTGTTTGGGATAGACCTTGAGCCACTCAATAATGACTGTAGAGAATCCCTAGTCTATTATGATTTTGAGATAGTGAGCATATCAAGTACATTATATTTTGGACAATGACAAATTGCTTTTGTAGAACTTCAACTTCTATATTCTGAAATCAAATTGAAAGCTAAGTACACCCATCCATTCAAGTATTTAATTTTTTAAAATAACATTTCAATTTGTCATTTCCCAACTTTTTAATTTAACTAACCTAGATTTATATTATTTTATGGGTTTCTTTATAAACATAAAAAAAAACTTTATTTTCATTAGATAATAAAATAAAAAATAATTGCTTATATATTTACCCAAGAAAAAGTGAAAGATGACTATGAATACCATTAATTATTATATAAACACTTAGAAAAAGTGCAAATATAAATTAGAATAAATTAAATTATAAATTAATTAAAATATTGTAAATAAAGAGTTGTGTGGTGGTAAAAAATTATTTGCTTCAGATACTTTTATCATGATCATGAAGATATTTTGTATATTAATACTTATTTTATCCTAATTAAAAAGGAGAGAAAAGTGTGAATTTCTATTTTTACATTTATTGTAATAAAAAAAATAAAAAGGAGAGAAAAGTGTGAATTTATTTTTACATTTATTGTAATAATAAAAATAAACCAACAATATCCTCATAATTACCTATCTTGTGCAGCCGTGTGAATTGAACCATGACCGATCAGTCTGTATTTAATTTGTCTGGAGAGCGAGAGAACTTTCCTTACTATTTCATTGCAATCAAAATTAATCAGGATAGTGAGAGAGCTTTTCTTGCGAGTTCATACCAATCAAAATTAATCATCACTTCGTGCTAAATTTAACAGAATAATAATTCGACAACAGCAAAAATAGCGAAATGGCAGATACTTTGACCCGAAAATAAATTAATCAGCAGCCTGTCAAGTAACTTTGTGGTAAATTTCAGCCGTATGTCAGCTAGCAGAATGATGGCCTCACACACTGTTTTTGCCGTCAGCTTCAGATGCAGGTATTTTATGTTATTTCTCAGATGTTTATATGATTTTGTAGTGGAATGGATTTTTTTCCCTTTCTTCTAATTTTTTGTGTAAAATATTTTTCGAATTTTTGAAGGGTAAAGGTTTTTGTATTTCTTCATTAAAAAAACTTCTAATTTTAAGATTTAATTTATATAGTGAAAACGTTTAAGGATCTTGGATATTTCATGCTTGTCCATAGTTATTCAAAAATGAATTTCTGAAAAACCTTTGAGAAAGCTCTGGGGAGGCTTGCTTTATCACAAATTTTCCCAGAACTTTACTGTGCATAATCAGTAGAGTTTCATTTGCTTTGAACGAATGACTTTGGACCTTCAATTTACGGAAAAATCAATGTAAAGTTTGGAGGTTGTGAGTAAAGCGTCGGTGTAGGTGTAGCGGTTTACGTTTTTGTAGTTAGAGGGTTTATGCTAGATTTGGCTGTTTTGTCTATTAAAGTGAGTGATCTTTGGATCAGATAACTTTCAGGAATTTTCCGAAGACTGAAATTTTAGGGTTTTAGGGTTGAGACATTTGGCATGAAGGTTTGTGTCGAAACTTCTGGAAAAAGGTTTTAATATTTGATGCAAAAGAGAACAAAGGATAAAGAAATGTCGTCAACGACAAGGAAGAAGAAGCCTTCTGCTATTCGTCATTTTCCCTTAGGATGTGGGAGGTTTGCACCGCGGATGACAAGAGAAGAGTTGTCTGCAAATCGTGATTTTCCCGAAGGTTGCGGAAGGAATGCACCCGTTATGACCAAGAAGGATTTGGAAGAATCAATAGAGGTTAATAAAACAGGGCAGGAAGGAGATGCTGATGCAAGAACTGCAGGGGTTGGAGATGATTCGGTGCTGTCTAAGGCAATTGTAAAGGTTGCTGAATTAGATGACACTGCAGAAAAGTTGACTAGTCTGAAGGTGGAATTCAATAACGAGAAAATTGATGCCATGCCATTGGAATCGGAAGCAAAATCAAATGTAGTAAAGGAAAGTATTGATAAATTAGAAGACAATCAACTTTTGCCAGAGATAAATGTTGATGATAACACTGAACTGTCAAAACCGCTTGCATCCACAATGAAAATTGACAGGAACAAAGATAGTGAAGAGGTTGATGATAACACTGAACTATCAAAACTGCTTGCATCCACAATGAAAATTGACAGGAACAAAGATAGTGAAGAGGATACTATGCCATCTAAGACGACTTTATCCAAATCAAAAATTGACATGAGTAAAGATGCTAGAAAGGAAAGTATGCAAGTAAAGTCAATGCCCAAACAACCTGCATCAAAGGCAAAGATTGATAGGAAGAGAGACGATAAGGATATTGTGCCATTGAAGTCTCAAGCTAAACAGCCTGCAACAAAGAAGAAAGTTGACAGCAAGAGTGATATTGACGAGAACATCATGGCATCAAAGCAGTCTGCATCCGAAACAAGAATTGAGAAGAAAAGAGATGGAAAAGGGAATGCTAATCCTTTGAAACAGGAAGCTAAGGAAACTGGCCAGAAGAAAAAGAGTGTTAAGAAAGGAAATGCAGTAGGGGATATTAGTCTAAGCAAGGAAGCAAAGGAAAAGTTTGGCAGTAAAAATGATGATGTTGTTGGTAATAGTGCGGAGCCAGATCATGCGGATTCAGAAAGTACTCCCTCAAAGCTTAATATCAAGGAGGGGGACAAACCTGAGTCAGGGAATGATAAAAATACAACTGCGAGTGCTGAAACAAGCAGTATAAAACGCAAGAAGACTCCTGCAAGCAAGAAAGCAAAGGAAAAGTTTGGCAGTAAAAATGATGGTGAAGATGATGCTGTTGGTAATAGTGCAGAGCGAGATCATGCGGATTCAGAAACTACTCCCTCAAAGCGTAATATTAAGGAGGGGGACAAACCTGAGTCAGGGAATGATAAAAATACAACTGCGAGTGCTGAAACAAGCAGTATAAAACGCAAGAAGACTCCTGCAAGCAGGCGTAGGCCCAGTGGCAAGAAAGCCAAGGTGTTCCGTTCTGGTGATGGAGATGATAATTTGGATGCAGGCTCCAGTAGGAATGAAGTAAGAAAGACTCTTATGATGTTTGATGCTTTACGTCGACACTATGTGCTAGAAGATGAAGCAAGCAAGCAAGCAGGTAAACGTGTAGGTGGTGGGATTAAAAGACCAGACATAGAAGCAGGTACTAGAATGATGGAAAAGGGTCTCTGGCTTAATCGAGACCGAAAGGTTGTGGGAGATCTTCCAGGGGTGCAACCTGGTGATATTTTTTATTTCAGATTTGAAATGTGTGCAATTGGACTACATTCACAGGTACAGGCCGGAATACATTACATTGGTGCAAACAACAGTGAGTGGAAGGATTCAGTAGCTGTTAGTATTATTGCATCTGGGGGTTATGAAGACGATGAAGATGATGGTGGGGAGACATTGGTTTATACGGGGCAAGGGGGAAATAGCAAGATGGATGGCAAACAGAATGATGACCAGAAATTAGAGAGGGGAAATCTTGCTCTTGAGCGAAGTATGCATCATGGGGTTGAAATCAGGGTGATTCGTGGTAAGAAGGACAATGGGAGTGCTTCTGGAAAGATATACACTTACGATGGCCTGTACAAGGTTGAGGACTATTGGTTGGACAAAGGGAAGTCTGGATTTGGTGTGTTCAAATACAGGTTGCAGAGATTATCTGGCCAACCTGCATTATCATCTGATATACTCAAAGCTGCTGTTAAATGGAAATTGGATCCATCTTTAAGGCAAGGACTCATTTCTTCAGACATATCTTCAAAAAAGGAGAACGTACCTGTTTATCTCGTGAACACTGTTGATGATGATAAAGGGCCAGAGCACTTTGAGTACATAAGCGAAGTGAAGGCTCCAAAGTTTGTTCGTGATTGTGTACCATCTAATAATTGTGATTGTAAAGGGAGCTGTGCTCCTGGTGGAAAATGCTCATGTTTTCCATTGAATGGAGGAAAAATGCCTTATACTCATAATGGGTTTCTTGTTAAGTGGAGGCCAATGGTCTATGAATGCAGTGATCTTTGCAGCTGTTCCCCAACTTGCCGTAACAGATTGACTCAAAAGGGACTCAAGTTCCATTTGGAAGTGTTCAAAACTGAAAATAAAGGATGGGCTGTGCGTTCATGGGACCCTATTCCAGCTGGTGCTTTTATCTGTGAGTATGTGGGTGAAGTTCTCTCAAGTGAGGATATAGATCAGCAGGTTGAGGAAGATGAATATCTACTTTATGCAAAGCGTGCCCTGGAACAATCAACTGACTGGGGTGATGTTTCTGATATCCTTCTTGAAAAGAATCAAGATGACACTGTTCAAGCTCTCCCTCCATTGACATTTGCCATAAATGCTAAGAACTTGGGAAATGTTTCTCGCTTTATCAATCATAGTTGCTCTCCAAATGTTCTACTTCAGAGTGTCCTTTATGATCACCATAATACTCAATTTCCACATATCATGCTTTTTGCCATGGAACATATTCCTCCATTGACGGAATTGACATTTGACTATGGAGTGATTGACAGCGGAGAGGATAAGAGTTATGTCAAAGCCAAGGTCTGTTTGTGTGGATCAATGAATTGCAGAGGGGAATATCCCTAGGATTACATGGAATTCATACAGCTTAAAAAATGAAGCATGTACTCAGCAACTTCTATTCTGAGGTGAGGCTCGTTTTAATCATATTTTGTTGTAAAACTATAAGAATGAATCAGATTGGTTTAGCTATTATTTTCTTTCGTGGAAGAAGGCGGTCAAGTGCTTTAATGCTAATGTGAGTGCCAATATTCTTCAATGGATGTTACTATGGTCTTAGTCATGGCATTGCACTTAGAGTTTGTATATGAATTCAAATTCAATTTTTGTAAATATGCTTGGTACACTAATGGTGTTTTCAGCTCAATCTGAAAATTCATATATTAGTTTTAAACAAATTGAAGTAAATATTGCAGTTATAGACATTTTATGAAGAAAGAGGAATATGCCCTTGTTGAAAGAGTATTGACATTATTGTTTGTTACTTATTTTGCACCCCTTACTCTTTTAATGTAACTGCAAAGTACAGCAGTTTGCTAATTTCTGGACTATATAATCTATGTTGTGGGGATCTGTTTGTGCTTAAAATTTTATCCTAGACTTTATCTTCTTTGAGGCTAGAGTTTTTCTCAAATTCTATTTTGGTACCCTGAATGTCAGTGAGACTGGAAAATGTTCTAATTACTATTTTTGAAGGCACTCTTCAAGACCTTTCCACTTTATGTAACATAAAAACAATAAGAGGTGCCTATCAAAATTGGTGGAAGCTGTGTGTGACAACAAATACTGCATTTAGAGAGCAGCACCCATCCATGTTCTCTATTGTTTCTGTTCAGCTTCCCTGAGATGGTATACGCTAAACACAGAGTATAGGAAGTAAGTGTGCAATGTATCTATTTGTACTATGTGGACTGTGATGGTTATGGCAGTACTAGGCACCATTGAAGAGGTGATGGATTATGGCTGTCAACTATCTCTCATAGTCTCATAGACAATTAACCCCATGCCTAGCGCCACTTGATGTTTACCATTTCCCCAGTTGGGTGCAGGTTATTCATCTATATCTACCTTGAAATATCCATGCATGTGCCCTGCACACAAATTTGCTCCTTCTTTACCAATCATCATCTTCCAGCTTGGAAAAGTTAAATAGTGGTGAAATTGGCTTACATATCCAGCTAAAAATGCCTTTTCTTGTTCAAATATCCCAATCCAGTGCTTCAAACTGTGAAAAATATGAATGCACCTGTCAAAATGAGAGCCATAGACACTAAATAAGTGAAAATTATGAACTGGTTTTCTTTTAGAGTTTTGATGGATTAGTTTGCTTACAGGCTTGTGTGTGTTGATTTGACAAAGGTAAATAATTGTTGTAAGACAACATTGTACATATTAAGTGTAGATTATCCCAATTAGAGAGGATCTCAGCCTGGCTGTCTCTTGAAAGGAGGACATCTTGATCCCAAAAAAATATTTCTATCCCCTTTCTGGAAAAATATAAAGGTTTGGGAAATTTGTATTACACCATACTACCATAGTATATTTAATAGACTTGGTGACATAAATAATTATCAAGGTGGGGCCATAGTGAATAGGTCTAAATAATATTTTATTTAAACCTATCCCAGTCAAAGTAATTTAAAGCGAGTTATTAAACTATTATAGTTTAGTTTGTTGGGTGATTAGTTTTACACCTACATACAATGGGATTGGTTGAAGAATAAGAAGGATCAGGTAGGTTGTGCTTCCTATTTTCTTGGATCACAAACTAACCTATGGAATGTAGAGATTCCTATGAATTTTGAATAGTGATGAATCTCAATACTTGCATTCAATTTTTTCTATTGTTTTGTATCAGAGCATCTCTGATTCCGCCCTTGTAATAGAAGATTGATTGTTGCCAAGGGGAGATCTGTTTTTGTAGCCCTGACTGATGGTAGCCTTGTTTTTTAATTATTGTATGTAGCTATAGTGAGCAATTAGATTAAAGAAATTCGTTAGCTAATTCGTTGATTTGTCTGAATTATTTGTGTGCTTTGTAAGTGAAGAGCTTGAATGGTGGAGAAACAATTTTTTTTTTGTGAGAGAGAAGAAGATACTTTGTGCTGAACTGTTTTTGTTGCCCTCACTGATTGCAGCCTTATTTATTTTAATTATTGTATGTAGCTATAGCAAGCAATTAAATTAATCATTAAAGAAATTTGTTAGTTTATTCTTTGATTTCTCCGAGTTATTTGGGTGCTTTGTCAGTGAAAAACTTGAATGGTGGTGAGACAGTATATTTTTGTGAGAGAGAAGATATTTTGGGCTTTGAAGTGTGCAGATGTGTAACTGTTATTTGCATTGTGGTGGTTCTTTATTACAGTTTTTGAGACAACGTTACTAAAACTGCAATATCTATTTCAATTTTTTACTACATTTAGTGATTTAAACTGTTCTGGAAAGCTAACACAGAAGAGAACAAAGTGTGGAGAAATTTCAAAGAGATTGTTTGAATTGAATTATCAGTCAATGCAGAAAAGAGAGGGAAACTACCAATCTTGATCTTGCTACTTTCTTGGTTACTGATCCATTGCTTTAGTAGCAGCTCAACTGGAAGAATATATGAGGTGAAGTTAAGTCACACCTGAGCAGTTGATGTTCAGTAAGGCTCAAATTGACTGATAAACAGCGGTGTTGTTCTGTGAGGTAATGCCCACATGAGGAACAGTGGAGTGTGTTCCTATTTGTATAAAGTTGAAACTTGATTCTCTCTGAGTCTCTAAACTGTGTTGTAAGTTGTAATAAAGGGGAGAATGTTAGGAAATTCGCATCATACCATAGTAAATATTTAATATTCTTGGTGATATAAATAATTATTAAGGTGGGTGACAGTAAATATATTTAAGTAATAGTTTATGTAAACCTATCCTAGTGAAAGATAATTAAACTATTATAGTTTAGGTTGCTTAGTGAAGGTTTACTTTTACACCTACATAGAATATGTTTTTTGATGAATAAGAAGGATCAGGTAGATTGCACTTTCTATTTTCCTGGATCACAAACTAATCTGTGCAATGTATAGATTCCTATGATGTATGAATAGCATAAAGCTTGATACTGCGTGCAATTTTTTCTATCCATAAGTTGTTGTCCAAGGAAGGGAGTCTTATGACAGAAGGAATGTTCAAAATAAAGAGCATTGTGATAGATTACAGAGAAGGATGATTGCCAAGCGCTATGAATGGAAAAATACTGGAACTGAATTTGATGTAAAAAATGCACAGGTTTTTGGTGATATAAATAATTATTAAGGTGGGGTCATAGTAAAATTGTTTTTATGTAAAGCTATCTAGTCAAAGATGATTAAACTATTAGCATAAATCTTGATACTGTGTGCAATTTTTTCTATCCATAAGTTGTTGTCCAAGGAAGGGAGTCTTATGACAGAAGGAATGTTCAAAATAAAGAGCATTGTGATAGATTACAGAGAAGGATGATTGCCAAGCGATATGAATGGAAAAATACTGGAACTGAATTTGATGTAAAAAATGCACAGGTTTTTGGTGATATAAATAATTATTAAGGTGGGGTCATAGTAAAATTGTTTTTATGTAAAGCTATGTAGTCAAAGATGATTAAACTATTAGCATAAATCTTGATACTGCGTGCAATTTTTTCTATCCATAAGTTGTTGTCCAAGGAAGGGAGTCTTACGACAGAAGGAATGTTCAAAATAAAGAGCATTGTGATAGATTACAGAGAAGGATGATTGCCAAGCGTTATGAATGGAAAAATACTGGAACTGAATTAGATATAAAAAATGCACAGGTTTTTGGTGATATAAATAACTATTAAGGTGGGGTCATAGTAAAATTGTTTTTATGTAAAGCTATCTAGTCAAAGATGATTAAACTATTAGCATAAATCTTGATACTGCGTGCAATTTTTTCTATCCATAAGTTGTTGTCCAAGGAAGGGAGTCTTATGACAGAAGGAATGTTCAAAATAAAGAGCATTGTGATAGATTACAGAGAAGGATGATTGCCAAGCGTTATGAATGCAAAAATACTGGAACTGAATTTGATGTAAAAAATGCACAGGTTTTTGGTGATATAAATAATTATTAAGGTGGGGTCATAGTAAAATTGTTTTTATGTAAAGCTATCTAGTCAAAGATGATTAAACTATTATAGCTGAGGTTGTTTGGTGATTAGTTTTACACCTACGTAGACTAGGTTTGTTTGAGGAATAAGAGGGATTAGGTTGATTGTGCTTCCTATTTTCTTGGATTACAAACTAACCTGTGCAATGTATAAATTTTTATGATGTTTGAATATCATAAATCTTGACATTTGTTTGCAATATTTTCTATCAATAAGTTGCTGTCCAAGGAGGGAAATCTTAAGACAGATGGAAGATTCAAAACTAAGAGCATTGTGGTAGATTATAGAGATGGAGGATTGCCAACCATTATTAATGGAAAATTACTTGAATGAACTTCGATGCAGAAAATGCACAGTTTTTGAGCTGCATGGATCCATTCAGTTTAAGTTTGGTTGTGAAAGTGTATGAATAGTGTGGACTTAAAGAGATTATTTGTCACATTCCCTTGGATGTAGAGAATGCAAGATGCTTTGCCAACCTTCATTGAACTTATAAAGCTGAAACATACATTTTTTTCTTAATTTATGTCTCACTCTTGCAGTTGAAATATTCTTCTATTTATTGCTAAGTTACCAGAATCGGCCCTTTACCCTGCCGATTCCGGGTACGGGTACGCGCCAAAACGGATACGACCTGTAAACCTTGTAGAATTGGAGTGGAATCGATTTTTTCTTTTCTGACCTCGAAAAAACCCTAAATCATGTTTTTTTGGTTCGGGAGGATTTTTCCACCATTTTTAGGGTCCAACCTTGCCTGCTTCAGGTGGATGAGGAGACCGAGTGAGGAGACAAGCGATCATGCACTCTCTCCCTCCTTCAGCTCTCCGCCATTAGATTCTTTGCAGGGAAACCATGGGTATGCTTCTTCCCATCGCTGTTACGAAGAGGCACCGTCACCAGAATCATTATTATTTTCTCCCGTATCTGTAACGCTAATTCTTTTCTCCCGTATCTGCAACGCTAAGTCTTTTCATTTGAATTGCTCAATAGGGGTATAGAAGCGGATATTAAATCCATATATTAATAATTATATAGTTAGATTATATAATTATATATTAAATATTATATTAATAATTAGTATATTATTTATTGGATTTTATATTAATAATTATTATTTTAAAATAAACTAATAATTATATGAGCTAGTATATATTATTATTTATATTACTATATTATTTATTAAATTATATATTACTAATTATATAATAAAATTATAAATTAATAAAAATTTAAAATTTAAAAATTCTAAATTAAAACTTGTATAGTTTATATATCATTATTTTTAATTTTTTATGTACGGACGTACCCAAACGTACCCACACCAAAAAAAAATGCTGTACCGACGTACCGTACACGTACCCGTACCCACGTACCCGTACCCATGTACCCGTACCCAATTCGGCAACTTAGATTTATTGTTGTCTTCTTCTGTTGGGAGTCAAATTTTGAATGCTCTAGGCATTCACTCCAATGCAAGAAGTAGTTTTTGCCACACCACATTTGCTCAACTGTTTGTTACAGCTAAATCTACTTTCATATGGGGGAGCCATAAACAAGGTGGCCTCCCTTGCATCCTTCATACTCCTGGCTTAGCTATTGCTACAACAAAAACAGTTTCTTGTCTTTCTTTATGGCAGACGTCTTTGGTTTGGAAGTGCTAACAGTATTGTTTCAATCCAATTTAAAAGAGCAAGCATGACAGATCTTAGAGGTCCCCAAACTTTGTTTATTTGGAAGAATTGTTAGGCAAGAAAAGCAACAAGTCCGACTCTTGCCATCGTAATCATTGAAAAGCCCTCTACTCCTTTGTTAAGGCTGCTAGCTGTTATTGGAGATGTTAATGTCTTACTGTCTCTGTCTACAATAACCTAGAGCAAGCATAACAGATCTTAGAGGTCCCCAAACTTTGTTTATTTGGAAGAATTATTAGGCAAGAAAAGCAACAAGTCTGACTCTTGCCATTGTAATCATTGAAAATCCCTCAACTCCTTTGTTAAGGCTGCTAGCTGTTATTGGAGATGTTAATGTCTTACTGTCTCTGTCTACAATAACCTGAAGCTCCTCTCAACCCATGTCTTCTATGAATCTCCCAGATTCCTGGCCTTGAGCAGCACTTCAATCCTTTTAGCAGCTCATCTGCTGCTTTATTGTTCTCTCTATATGTGTATTGAAAATTCATACTTTAAAATTATGTTGCCAGTTCAGTGTTTGGTTATGGTGGTTTACTGATTTTTTCCTGGGGTTCAACCATACTATATGTACAAAGAATATTAAAAATATATAAAAATACCCCAAGTTGTGGAAATTTTACAACATCACATATATAATTGAGAGCACAAATGGTAATTAATATTTCAACCCCAATTGTCAAATCATAAATGTTAAAGATAAATCAAAATGGTTTTTAAATTTTATTTCAGTCCAACTGCATATGGAAAATCAATACAAATCAATAATCATCATATTACTCTTCATTGAGAAGCATCAATTTCATCGGTTAGTTGAGGTTCATTAGAACCACAATCAGTCCCAGTGCCACTCCCACTAGCTCTACCATGCAAGTTTTGTGTAGCAGACTCGTGCCCCGCATCCTAGATTGAGACTAAGGAAAGTTACGCAACAGAAACATCCAAGTTGGGATGCTTAGGTGCTACATCCTCATGCCTTATTGCCCCCTCATTGCCTCATTTCCCCCTCATTGGAATGCACATAGAACTTCCCTACTCTTTTTTCAGCCAACTAGTTGTGCTTAATTGACTAGATAAAAGAGTATGTCCTCGAGTTCCCCTTAGTTGAAGAGGAACACACAACTTGTTGATATTCGAGATAGTCATACAACATTTAAAATTATAGTTGCCATATAAAAGTAAGTTAAAAACTAAAAAATGCATACTTGTGATAGAACTTTGATGGCAAGAGGCTGTAGGTAAACATGTCTTGGCCATGGAGGTAACACCATGTATGAGCATCTTTCTTGTACTTGTTTTGAAGACTGCTAAGGCTGTGTCCTGAATTCACTCAGAACTATGCCCTCAACATTTCTATATGGTGGTATCCTCTTAGGAAAATAAAATATTTTTGTGCTATAGCACTTAGGGTTTAAAACAAATGCTAGGAGATGCCATGGGGTTGTCATCTTGTTCCATTGTTCAACTATATTTTTTTGTACTCGTTTGAAAAACATTTTTGAGGGGTCTTTCTCCTTAGCTGCTATTATGCCTCTTGTTTTTTTTGTAATGGTGTTAATGCAGTCTTATATCTTGTCCAAACATCACAATATGTATTGATGAACCTAATCATACCCATGCCACACTCAATGGAACTCAACAAATATTCTACATGATCCATGGTGTTCAATGCCTCTTGCACCTTCATGAGTCATCACAAGATGATTGTGTGTGAGGTGAATTGAGTTTCAACAACCTAAAATGATGTTTTAAAAAATAACACAAGTTAAAAAAGTAAATGTTGTAAGAAGCAAAATAAATATTAAAAAATCTAGATTAAAATTTTAAAACTAAATTTAAAATAAATCAAAAAATAAAATATTGAAATTTCATAAATTGATGAAGGATATGAACATGGCTTGTGAAATATGATTATTAGACAAATTTTTGAGTCTTGGCAACCTTGGTGTAGATTCTCTTTATCTATTTAATTTGTTTGTTGATCGTCTCATCAACTTGAGTGAATGGACGACACATGGTATCCAAAATATGCTCATATCTTGCCTCAACCAACAACCTTTTAATTGTGCAATTTTTTGTGTTGCTCATTATTACTTGGACAATGTTTTGAGGCTTCACCATCTCAATGTACTCAATTAGGATGTTGACAATGAAACTTGCATCCTTCACTTGTCTCTCACAATTTGATGCCCTAAAAACATTGCCTCTTTAGGGCATCATACAATGATATTATTTAGGGGCCTATTTTTGCAATCTTTCCATCCATAAAAAATGACCGACACTCTTGTTTTGATTTATGAATATGTAATTGGCTTCAATGGAGTGTCTACAAACTTTCTTTCCATGGTCAATATGGTAGTGCATACCCCTTTATAAATATGACCTATATACTTTGTGGGCATCTCATTAATTCCCCTCACCATTTCTTGCTACCATGGTGATTTAATGGGGTTGAAAGGAAGCCTATTAGTGTAATTGCAATGTGCAAATGCTCATTGACATTACCCCTCGCCTCATTTTGAATGCGCTTTCTAATGGACTTGCATTCTTGATTCATTTGTGGGAAGGAAAGGTTATCGTCTTCAAATGTTTGGCAACCACTATTGTAGTAGTGGAGGATGGCCCTGTAAGTGGCTTGTAGGATCTTTTCTAGGCCAAAATATGAGATTTTGATCTAGCTTTGTTGATTGCACTATATGCTTCCTCAACTACACTATTTGGTCCTCTTGTTCTTTGATATATGCAAGATTTTGCCCTTCTAGCAACCTATTTTTGTTTTGTTTGCCACAACCTTTGATTTCTTGGCTAGCAAATCGCACACAAGTGGGATTTCACTTGACAATAGTAGCTCCTATATTTGTTCTAGCATTTATTATGATGCCAAAAATAACCCTATCTCCAACAAGTTGCACAATCATTGTTGCATGCCGCTAAAACAACGATAATGGGTCAAATTTGAAAGCCCTAGTCAACCCTTGATTGTAAATTAAACATCTATCTACACATTCTAAAAATAAACAAATATGAAGAAAAATAAAAATAATGATAATGCAATGTTGGGTTACCATTACTTGTTAAACAATTAAGAAAAAACAATAATGTAACCCTAGGCTACAATTACTCGTTAAAAAAATGAACAAGAAATTAAACCAATAATAAATTGTCTTTAAAAAGAAAGAGTGGAGCTTGGAAATAAATCTAAAGAAATTACAAAACCTACACTATTTTTTTCTACTTGAATGAAGATGCAATTGTTTTGATCTTAGTAGTGTTGATGTTAATTCAGCGTCGGTCTTCACTAATACATGGGCCGACCTTATAATTAAGTTATTCAATGTACTTATTCTGGCCGACTTTATTTATTATTAAATGTTTATCATAAGGCCGACCTATATGAAGAGGCGCCAAGAAGGTATATATACAGAGTCACCTTTTGATGTTGATACACATTCGAACACACACAAAGAAGTTCGCTATTTTGGCAGAGCAGAATTCGCAGTCATAGAAGAAGCTCATACTTGGATTCGCATACCTAGAAGAAGTTCATACTTGAACAGCAGATCATCATTTTGTAGCAGCAGACCGATTTCAAGGAGAAACATATTCATTTGTATCTTTGCATCTAAGAGAGATGCTATTATTCATTGTATCAAATTCGGCATTGTGTTGGGCCTGAGTTCAAGCAGATTTCTGCTCTTATTCCTTCAATATATAAGAGATATATTTGCTGGGTTTTTCTCCCTCAAGAGGAGGGTTTTCCCAGGGTATCTTGTTGTGTTCATTGTCTTATGGTTTGCATTTCTTTTATTCAATTGATTAAATAATCTGATCTAAGAAACACTAACATGGTATCAGAGCGGGTGTGAAAAAGATCGTGATCAGATTTAGTTCGCAACACTTATTCTTTTTCAGTCTATCTTCCAAATTTCTCAAGATGGTGAACGGTCTGAAAATCGAGGATAGACTCGAAGGGATCTCGAACTACATATCATGGAGATTCAGGTTCATGCTAACCTTGGAAGAGAATGATTTGGCTGAGTTTGTGAAAACAAAAGTTCCCGAACCTGAGGGGGAAGAAGAGAAGCTGCAGTGGAGGAAGAAAGACACTAGGGCAAAGAAAGCATTGGTTGATTCCGTCAAAGATCATATTGTACCAATTATTTTCAAGTTGGATACAGCAAGAGAGATGTTTACAACCTTGGAAGAGATGTACGAAATCAACAACACCAGTCGTGCCCTTGCTCTGAAGCAACAACTTCATCATGTGAAAATGGAGAAAGGAGAATCTGTTATTACATACTTCATGAGGATTTCAGAGATAAAAGATCAGCTCTCCACTATTGGACATATGATTGATGATAAAGAACTGACTATGCTTGCTCTCAATGGTCTTCCGCTTTCATGGGAGGCATTCATCCAAGGAATCAGTGCAAGATCCGAACTTCCTAAGTTTGATCGATTGAGGATTGATTGCATTCAAGAAGAGTCAAGACTAACAGCAAGGGGGATTGGTCAAAGCTCTAAGAATGAAGAATTACAAGTTCTTACCTCTCATTCATCAAACAAAGGAAAAGGCCTTAAGAAAGGATTCTTCAAAAGGAATCGAGAAGATGGAAATGATGATGCTCCTACCTTCAAAAGAAAACGAGACATGTCCAAGATTCAATGTTTTCGTTGTGATAAGTATGGTCACTTTGCGAGGGTGTGCCCTCAACGACCTAAGCTTCAAGTTGCCACTGCAGATATTGAAGAAGTCACTCCACAAAAGGACTCCAGTAATTATCTATTTTATTCAGCCTTGTCTAGCAATGTTACTACGGACTCTTACACTTGGTTGATTGACAGTGGTGCTTCTAGACACATCACCGGATTCAGGAGTCACCTTTCAAACTTAATGGAAAGCAACTCTAGTGATCAAGTTGTTATTGGAGATGATGCTAGATATTCTGTAAAAGGGTTTGGAAATTCCACTCTTCACTTGGATTCTGGAATTTCTTTGGAATTGAATGATGTACTGTTCGTACCAGGGATAAAGAGGAACCTTGTTTCAATTTCAGCATTAGAAGACAAAGGTTATCAAATTGCCTTCTCTAAAGGGAAAGTTCTTATATGGGCAAAGAACTCCAGCTTCAAATCTGCTCAAGTGATTGGAGTTAGACATGAATGTCTCTACACGCTGTGCACTCGTCCTCTTCAAGCACTTGTGCATAACAGTACCAGCATGTGTGAACTTTGGCATCGAAGATTGGCTCACATTCACTTTCGTGCTCTACCTATCATGGAGAAGATGGTCACCGGTCTTCCGAAATTCGATCAAGAACATGAAGGTACATGCAAGGGATGTGCCCTAGGCAAGAACACAAAAGGTATGTTCCATTCCAGTGAAAGTAGATCTAAATGTATTCTTGATCTCATTCATTCTGATTTGTGTGGTCCAATGTCTATTGCATCATCTAGTGGTTTCTTGTATTATATTATTTTCATTGATGATTACTCTAGAAAGACTTGGATTTATTTCTTGAGATCGAAAGAATCAGAAGAAGTATTAGTAAGATTCAGAGAATTCAAAGCGCAGATTGAAAATCTGTCTGGGAAGAAGATCAAAGTATTAAGATCTGATAATGGTGGAGAATACACTTCTGGCACTTTTCGAGACTTTTGTATTGAAGCAGGGATTAAGAGGGAGTTCAGTGTTCCCTATAATCCACAACAAAATGGTATTGCTGAAAGGAAGAATAGGTCTATTGTGGAAGCAGTGAAAGCTATGATCCATGATCAAGACTTACAAATCTCTTTTGGGCTGAAGCATCAAGAACAGCCGTCTATGTTCAAAACAGGAGTCCCCACAGGATCTTAGAGAATAAAACTCCTGAAGAAGCATTCTCAGGCGTGAAGCCTGAAGTTAGTCACTTGAGGATCTTTGGCTGTCCAGTCTATGTTCATATTCCAAAGGAAAAGAGAACAAAGCTAGAACCTTCTGGGAAGAAAGGAATTCTTGTAGGCTACAGTGAGACATCAAAAGCTTACAGGATCTACATTCCAGGACAGAAGTCTATTGAGATTAGTAGAGACGTCACATTTGAGGAAGATGTTGCTTATAGGAAGTCCAAAGGCACTCCGATGGAGGTCGATGAAGAAGAACCTCCTCAAGATATGGAAGTTGACCATATCCCAGAGAATCTGAAGGAGGATACAGAACCTAAAGAAGATATTGATCCAGCTGAGCCTTTGGATCCTACTGATGGGCCTCTAGACATTGTGATTGGAAAGAAAAGACCCCTTTGGGCCCGCAGGACAATGCAGGAAGCAGAAAGGTTTGTAGCTCCAAGAGGAACCTTCAGAGAAAGCAAGAGACCTCACAAGTTCTCTAGCTATGTTGCCTGATGAGTCAGATTATTGAGTCAGAACCTTCAAATGTTGAAGAAGCTTCTAGTCAACAAGTATGGAAAGATGCCATGATTGAGGAGTATCAGTCTATACTTAAGAACAATGTTTGGGATATAGTTCCTAGACCCAAAGACAAATCTGTGGTGTCTTCTAAGTGGCTCTTCAAGATCAAACATGCAGCTGATGGGAGCATTGAGAAACACAAGGCTAGATTTGTGGCTAGAGGGTTCTCACAAAAAGAGGGAGTTGACTATGAAGAAACTTTTGCTCCTGTGGCTCGTTACACGTCTGTTAGAACCATCATTGCTATTGCCGCATCTAGAGGATGGAAGATTCACCAAATGGATGTAAAGACAGCTTTTCTAAATGGCATAATAGAAGAAGAGGTTTACATTGAGCAACCAGAAGGATTTGAGGTACATGAGAAAGAATCTCATGTCTGCAAGTTGAAGAAGGCCTTGTATGGTCTTAAACAAGCTCCTCGTGCTTGGTATGAAAGAATTGATCAGTACCTTTCAAGTTTGGGTTTCTCAAAGAATGATGCAGATTCTAACCTCTACTTCAAGGTAGTAAATGGTGAAGCATTGATTTTAGTTCTATATGTTGATGACTTGATCATTACTGGTGAAGAACATCTAATACTAAAATGCAAGAAGGAATTAGCTTCAGAGTTCGAGATGAAGAATCTAGGTCTTATGCATTACTTTCTTGGCTTAGAAGTTTGGCAAAAGCCAAATGAGATGATTCTAAGTCAAGGCAAGTATACTGTTGACATTCTCAAAAGGTTTGGTATGCTTGACTGCAAACCTATGTCTACACCCATGGAGTCTAATTTAGATAAGTTGAAAGAAGCTGCAGCTAGTTCAGAACCAGTGGATTCTACGATGTATAGACAGTTGATTGGTTCATTGATGTATCTAGTTAACACTAGACCTGATATCTGCTATGCAGTGAGTGCACTTAGCCAGTTTATGTGTGAACCAAAGCAAATACATCTTGTAGCAGCTAAACATATCCTGAGATATTTATGTGGCACAATTGGATATGGGTTGAGATATTCTTCAAATGTGGATTTGGAGCTGCATGGTTTTACTGATTCTGATTGGGCAGGATGTGTCTCAGATCGGAAGAGTACTTCTGGTTGTTGCTTCAGTTTGGGGACTGCTATGATCTCCTGGTGTAGCAGGAAACAGTCTTCAGTGGCCTTGAGTACAACTGAAGCAGAGTATATTGCAGCTTGTGTGGCAGCTCGTGAGGCAGTGTGGCTTCGTAAGCTCCTTGCAGGATTGTTTGGTCAATCAATGGAGCCTACTATCATACACTGTGATAATCAAAGCTGTGTGAAGCTTTCTGTCAATCCTGTGTTTCATGACAGAACAAAACATGTTGAGATCAAGTACCACTATATTAGAGATATGGTGCAAAGGAAAGCTATACAGTTGAGGTATATCAGCACTGAAGAGCAAACGGCAGACATTCTCACCAAGCCTCTCGCCAGGATGAAGTTTGTATACTTCCGAGAGAAACTTGGTATGGTGGAGAATGCAGCCTTGACTGAGAAAGAGTCTCAGTAATCAGTGATCCTTATTGAGAATGCAACTCTCTGCTGAGTGAGAGTTGAGGTGCAAGCCCTTGTTAATACAATTCTCTGCTGAGAGAGAGTTGAGGTGTAAGTCCTTGATAATGCAATTCTCTGATGAGAGAGAGTTGAGGTGAAAGCCCTTGTTTCCACCCTCTGGGAGAAGCTATGGTGGATGTCATGTGTGTGACTCCATGACAACATCACGTGAGAGAATCCGTGATGAGTTTTTACCATCTATGGGAGTAGCCATAATGGTTAATATCACGTTGAGGTGATATTTTATTTTGTTTTCATTCTAACATAATGTGTCTTGTGCAGATGGTAGTTCATCCCTAGCTGAGAGGGAGTGTTGATGTTAATTCAGCGTCGGTCTTCACTAATACATGGGCCGACCTTATAATTAAGTTATTCAATGTACTTATTCTGGCCGACTTTATTTATTATTAAATGTTTATCATAAGGCCGACCTATATGAAGAGGCGCCAAGAAGGTATATATACAAAGTCACCTTTTGATGTTGATACACATTCGAATACACACAAAGAAGTTCGCTATTTTGGCAGAGCAGAATTCGCAGTCATAGAAGAAGCTCATACTTGGATTCGCATACCTAGAAGAAGTTCATACTTGAACAGCAGATCATCATTTTGTAGCAGCAGACCGATTTCAAGGAGAAACATATTCATTTGTATCTTTGCATCTAAGAGAGATGCTATTATTCATTGTATCAAATTCGGCATTGTGTTGGGCCTGAGTTCAAGCAGATTTCTGCTCTTATTCCTTCAATATATAAGAGATATATTTGCTGGGTTTTTCTCCCTCAAGAGGAGGGTTTTCCCAGGGTATCTTGTTGTGTTCATTGTCTTATGGTTTGCATTTCTTTTATTCAATTGATTAAATAATCTGATCTAAGAAACACTAACAAGTAGCACATATTTATAACTCTTTGAGGTGTAGGAATAATGGTTTCACGATACTCGAACATTTAGAAAACTAGAAACCTTGAGCAATGATTAGAAAATGTGTTTGTGGGTAACAAATGAGAGGTAAGAATATATTTTAGTGTGTTTTGTGTTTTGTTAGTGTGAGCATGGTAAATCTGCACATTAGCTATAAACTTTAACACCCGTTAACATGGTGAGTTCATGACTAAACAAATAAACAAATGCTCCTATGAAAAAATGCATTATACTTCATAAACAAAGTAACAAAACAAACTAAGTGAAAGCATAAAAGAAGCACAATGCATACCTATTCCATATTGGATTGGTGCACCTTTGGTATGTGAAGGAGCCCTTTCCCAATCCTAGATAAGCTTGAATGAAAATAGACAAAGAGATGCAAGATGAACTCAAGTTGCCTATAATAAGAATACCCAAATTGTAGATGTCAATGAAAGAGAAAACCCCTTGAATTTATAGGTGAGATTGAAGAGAGAAGAGGCAAAGTTGAGGAATGTGGGACTAATCCTCAACCAATAGGAATGAGCCACTTGTCACCATGTGAATGGGCCAAGGTTGTGCAAATTTTGGTCAATGTGCCAATTTGAAATTTGAAAATAGCATTAAATGCATATGGTTGAGAGATTTGGGGGGAAATTTGTTTGGACAAAAAAAGTCAAACAAAGGGAGTTAATGAGAGCATATTCTTTGGGAATATGCTTTGTGAGGAAATAGAGCTTTTAATAAATCAAAACAAATGATTTATTGTGCAAGTGGGAAAAGCTAGAGGATGGGACATGGTTTAGGCTTAGCATTAATCAGGGATTTGATTAATTAAGCTAATGATTAGTTGATTGTGACATTTTGACTTAGATTTGTGGGTTAAAATAAATCAAAATGAGAGGAGATAATGATCATTAACCATTTAATTAAATACATGTGATTTAATTAAATCAAAAAAATTTTAGGAGATAATCAAATAAAAATGATTTATTTAATTAAAGAGATAACCTTAGTGAATTAATTAAATTGATTTATTTAATTAATAGATGAAATGATGTTAATTGAAGCATGATTAGATGCATGAGTCAATTTTGCATGTCTACAGTTAGTGACTTAAAGTCACCTTTTAGGGTTAGCTAGGGTTATTTAGGTTTTTTCAATAAAAAAAATCTTAGTTTTTGCAATGTCCTCCTTGAGCTTACCTTGGGAGCAGCCTCAAGCTTGGCCATTTAGACCAAGTGTGTCTCAATGTACCTAGGTTGGGATGGAGCTGTTTGAACCCAAATAGGATTTGAATTCAACCTAGAATGATTTGGATACAACAAGGGTTCCTCCAAGTTTTGGTATTAAAGCTTTCAAAAGAATCCACAATACGAAGAATATCTGCTTGCAACCTTTACTAGTGCAACTAGTAATTGATCTTTTCCTGATTTCTTCTGTGACGATCATTGTATTACCTTTTATATCTACCTTAGTTAGGGCTTTCTCCTTGGCAGTTTGTAGTCCCCTTTAAATTTTTGCGTAGCTATTAATTTAGCTTTGTTATTTGTTGTCTCCATTAAATACTACATTGAAAAACACCAATTTTCCATTTACATCTTAGAAATGTTAGGGTAAGCATTTAGGTAGAGCTTGTAGAGAACATATGGGTGTATTTGGATTGTTAATATGGATGGTTATATTTGAACGATATTGCCATATGCTTGATTTCTACCTCGTGGCGTTCCATTTCCACATCGTGCCAAAGAGCTTGTGGGAGCTTGGTAGCATGGTGTGAAACTCATGGTTCTCCACAACTTGCCCCAAACTCTTTGGCAAGATGAGTTAAGTCATTTATATGTTAAATATCATAATGTTTTTGAAGAAGATATGAAAATTGAGATAATGGTTTCTTTAGTTGTTTAATTGGCTGTGATAATGTTAGCTATCGATGGATTTAATGAACGGAAACAATTATCAACTTGTATCTTTTATATTCACAAACAATATTTGGAGGAATCTTATATTAGGGATTTTAGGTTTTATACTAAAATGAGCTTAATGTATGTACTATCAACAATGTGGAAGAAGCTGTGCAAAAGTTTATTGAGCAGAAACTTGTATCTTTTATATCCACGAACAATATTTGGAGGAATCTTATATTAGGGATTTTAGGTTTTAGACTAAAATGAGCTTAACGTATGTACTATCAACCATAGAAGCATAAATCCTCAAAAAATCGCAAAAATCTTTGGCCAAAACGATTTTTCCCCCCAAAAATCTTGATTTAATCAACTGTGATTTTCAACAATTTTTAAGGGTTTAAATTGCGTAAAAATTGTGAAAAATTGCAAAACAATTGCCCAACCAACCCGTCGCGAAACCATAACAGTGTAAAATAGCTATTTAATCAAGTTTTTTCGTTGATTTTAGCGCAAAACTGAGTGTTAGACATTGGAATTTGGTTCACCATCAAAGATTCGCTAGATTTCATCAAGTTGTTGAGGCAAATCACAAGTAGGCAACCTTGAATGGCCGTATATTTTTAATAGATGTTAAGGACATTAAAATAGAGACACCTTCTTTAGTATACTTCTATGTTTGATGTTAAGGACGTTAACATGGAATGGTTAAGAAATGTGTTGTTTTTTGCTCTATATTCCACAGTACTGTCATTTGCCTCAAGCTTGTAGTAATACTTTCCATGTATATAAATCCAAAGACACAATTTAGTGGAAAATAGTAGACAATATCATAAATACTAAGCAAGGCTTCTATCTTATTTTTTAAACATATTTGAACCTTATAAAAGTACTTGCCAAAAGTAAATATAGAAAGCCAGACTAAATTGAAAGGAAACTCTATTGGCTTGATATCACCTAAAGAGGTTTGTTTTCTTTGAATTTTTGTGATTTTGACTATTCAAAAGAATTTTAACATTTCAATTGTCAACAATAATACCAAGGTGGTTGTTTAGATTATCAAGGTTAGGTTGGGACAAATTTCCTTTTTAGATGCTAACAAAGTGTGATAATTCGGAGCTTCAATTTGACATTGGCCATCAAGTTTTAATGAGAAGCGCGTAGGGTAGTGGCAATTGTATAATCAAGTGGGAAGCATAAGTATATACATAATAGTATATAGACATTGTGGAAAGAAATCAGCTTGTAGTGCTAAAAAGAATAAACTGTAGCAGTATTTTATATCAAAATGAAGGATTGTTTTGGTTATATTTAAATCCCTATATATTGTGTAGGCTTAATGCTTTGTTAATTGGTGAAACTCATTGCTTAAATCATGCCTTGCACTTGTTCGGCAACTACATTCCATTTAGGATTGTCATATACATGGAGGTTTAGAAGGCCTACAAGAAGTACAATAGCAGCGCACAAATGCTTTAGATGTATATGGTGTAGCATTCCATGCACATTAAATATGTATCACACAAACTAATACATGTCTTGAGAGAAGTCATGCCCTAGTCTTGTGGGCTTATCTTAATCCCTCTCGAAGCAGGCCTCATATATTTTCTCTTTAACGATCTAGATAGATTTCAGTAGCAACTGTCCCATTGAAAGGGAATGTTCCTCATGCTTTGATTTTCCATTGAAGCTTGTACCTATAATCTCTCAAATTCTCAACTCAAAGTCCATCAATGTTTTTAACTCCATCATCCACATATATGCAAAATCAAGGAAAATTTACTTGAATAATAATAGCTAAAATTGTGGCTCAAATAGTTTCTCTCTTCTTTTGTACAAGCAGGTCTTTATTATCTAAATTTAAAACTCCCTTCACTCTTTTACAAATCTGCTAAAATAGTTATCATCAAGGAGGGGTAAATTTTTTATTAAAACAAGAAAACGTTACAAAGCAAGGGCATTAAATAGCCCTATCAAGTTCCACCAAGTGATCCAACTGTTGAGAACATTTCAATATCATTTATGGTCTTTTGAAATTTTAGATTTTGTTTCAAAAGCATTTTCTTACTCTATCTTGAGCTACTTGATTCAAAACCTATTAAGTTGAACTTTGCAATTGCTTCCTTTGTCATATAATTTTCCTTTCACACTATTCATATAGCTCTCTTTGACATTGTTCTAGAAATTGCAAGTATTGTTAAATCACAAACATGAACCAGATGATTCCCGTTTTGTAATTCATGATTACTCAGCAAAGGAAATTTGTCTTTTTAATGACTTTCTT
>CM021103.1:470659277-470995277 GCA_007115665.2 Sequoiadendron giganteum
TGTGAAGGGAGAAATATATAATGCACAATTTGGGGGCAGATTTGTAAGTGAAATTAGAGCAGACTTCAAGACAATTATAAAGGAAAGTATTGCTTTATTTGAGAGAAAATTTGTGAAGGAAAGTTGTTGCATCATCATCAAGAAGACTTGTGAAGGAAAGCGATTACATCATCTACAAACCAAGTTGTGAAGGAGAGCACTTGTGTGATAACTGTTATATCATCCAGAACTAAAGGTGTGAAAGTGCATTTATAATCAAATCTTTGTGAAGACGATATCATCCTTTGAAGAATTTGAAGGTTGGTGCCTATCAAAATAAGAGATTGGTGTCTCTTGCTGAGTTGGTGCTCAGTTATGGGGATTGGTGTCTCCAATCGGTTGGTGCCTACAAATTCTACAAGTGGGGATTGATGTCTCCAGTGGGTTGGTGCTCACAAATTCTACAAGTGGGGACTGTTGTCTTCAGTAGGTTGGTGCCTACAAAAGAAGATTTGTAAGAGAAGCAGGTTGATGCCTACAAAAGAAGGTTCATAAGAAAAACAATATTTTTTCGTGGTTTTCTTGTGCAAGGGTTTCCACGTAAATTGTGTGTTCTTCCTGTTTTCTTAATTACTAGATCTTGAATGTGTGTTATTGCTGTGGTTGATTAAGTTTTGAAAAGTAAAAGATTGTGTTATACTGATTCACCACCTTCCACTCCCTCTCCCTCCTTATAACTGTGTGCTCATCAATACTCTCAAAGATCTTAATTGCATTCATGGAGGCAACTGTCACTGTCAGCTGGATTTCAATCCTGTCTGCTTCATCAGATTGTTTGGAAGATTTCATTTACGGAATGCTGTTATAGTGGCGATTTACCTCGACATCAATAATCTTCACAACGTCAAAGTAAAAACAGTTTGGCAGCTGCAAACAATTGAGCATTCATTTCTTTTCTACTCTGAACCATGCTTACAGAAACACCACTATGGGTAAGGATTAAAGCACTCCAGTACAGGTGAAGATTAAACCTGGCCTGAAAGGATTGTGCAATTGTATTAGTAAACCCTACCAACATTCTGATGAAGATAAGGTGTACTTGGGGATGCATCATTCTTTCCCCAGGGGCCAAAATCACATTTGATATTGTTTTGTCCTCAGCCCTCACATTCCACCCTAAAAAAAGAATTAATTTCACCTGCCTTCACTTGACATAACCATTCTCCATCATTGCAGCAGTTGCAGTCAATTTAAATGATCCCCCTCTGCTGACCTCATTTACTTAGAGCACAAAAGAGAGTAACAACACCCACTCTGGAACCCCCTAAACTTGCAAAGAGGTCCATTTGAGGAAAGCTGCCAGTCAAAATATTTTGAAGGGGCAATACACAAGCAGAAACAACCTGAAAGAGAATCATAGGTGGCTGGTATTCCAACTACAGAGAAGGGTAAAATGCCATCTTTATAGAGGATGATGATCTGACAGCTCACAAGTCTTTCTCATGTCAACCCCCTCCTAACTTTGGGAACCCTTTCCCCCACCTCCCCAAATTTAGCCTTGCTCTTAACCATGGTCCTGGTAACCCAATATCGACCTCTTCCACGAGAAAACTCCCATTATATCTTAAACAGCCCCACTCCAAAGTAAAGTCCTTGAAAGAAGTTACCCCTCAGCTGCAGGCCAGCTCCTCTTTCACTCAAAAAATCACCATGTCTAACCAGCATGTGTTTGCCTCCCAAAATACCTGTGCTAGTCAACCCTATCCATTGTAGGCCTTTGGTCTTTTGTAAGAGTAAAACATTAGCAATCCAATTTGATTTATGGCTCGTAAAATCCAAAACCATCCTCTCCCAAGAAAGATAAAATGGCTAGTGACAATGCCATCATTTCTGCCTTGGTCTTCAACAACTGTATCAAGAGCTTTAATAACAATTTGGGAACTCATAATCTGTCACCACTTTCTTGTATGGACAAGCTCCTAACTCCATGATGCAATGTCTGACATTCCTCAGTGGTATTTTTCAGCTGTACATTTTCTGAATTAAGCTCTTGTAGGACATGATGTATGGTGACTTTGAAAATCAGCATTACTACTACATCCCAATGAAGTGTCAAGTATTCCAAGATGAGTCTACATGTGGTTATGCTGCTGGACCCAACATGGATTTCAGACCCACCCCTTTGTAGGGTGTAATTGGTTAGCATGCATAGGGTTTGAAAAGAATAAGGGCTCATCTCTACCCTTGGAGACCCTTCCACTAGGCTGGGATCCCCCTCCAACTGAATGATATCTCTACTTTTTCTGTGTGTCTGACCATACCACTTGACATCTGTCCTTATTTTACCGTTTTGGTTGATGTAATTACTGTTCAGTCACCTCCTTGTATGCACAAGCTCCTGAACTCCATGATGTGGTGTCTGACATTTCTCAGTGCTGTTTCTCAATAGCAAATTTGCAGAATTGAGCTCTTCAAGGACATGATGTATGGTGACATAGAAAATCAGCATTAATACTGCCCTCCAATTATGCATCAAAAAGTCCAAGATGAGTCTACATGTGGTAATGCTGCTATACTTAACACACTCTTCAGACCAATCCCTTGGTAGGGTCTGATTGGTTGGCATACTTCGGACAAAGCAGAGTTTGAAGAGAATAAGGGCTGCACCTCTGCCCCTAGAGACCCTACCACAAACCAGGGATCCCCCTTCTATCTTGGCAACTAAAGAATCTCTCTACTGCTGCCATGCTTGTGATCATACCACCTGACATTGTCTTTTTTATTGTTTTGGTTTATGCAATTACAGTTTACTCAGTTGAATTCTTTTGTTTTTTGTTTTGTTTTTAGATTAATTAGTTGGGGATTCTACTAGCCCCCCTACCTAGAAAATAAAGATTAACTCAAAATATCATCCAATCTCTTTTTCTTATAAAATCTTCAAATTATCTAAGAAGCAGCTTTTTCTCTCGATTTAGCTTTCTTGTTAGATATCGCAGTCCATCATCCTTTACTAAGAGATACATTCTCCAGGACTACATCTTCATCCCCCTCCACAGAGAGAAGATCCTCTTTGGATGAGACGGAAGGGCAAGCCTCCAGGGCAGAATTTAAAAGAGCAAGAGCCTGTTTATAGAAAACCTCACAATATATTTCAGGTTTCTCAGCTCCTAAAGAAGCTACCTTCTCAATCATAGGTTTCACAATATCTACTTCCTGAGCAGTCTCAATAGGTGAGAGCATAAACCCTACTGGTGATCCAGCTTACTAGGGTAGGGAAAGATTCTTCTTTTAGGAAGCTTTTCACAATATGATGATGCAGTTCAACACCCTAACATTGTAAAGCCTTTCCGGTTGATTTTCTTCTTACCCTTGAACACAAATCTGAATTTTGACCAAGACCAAAACAATATCTACACCTAAAAGCCAGCCTTTCATTATTGAGATGTTGCTTCCAAGTACTATTACCTTCTTTCAGCCAAATTTCTACTAGCAAACCCAGATTAAAATCCATTTTTACCAAAGTATGAGCAAAAGTAGTATGAGAAAGCCTCTGAGTTTCAGAGGAGATAGATACAGACTTCCCTATGGAGTTATCAATGCTTTTAAAAAATGAAGACAACCAAAAATCTAAAGGGATATTGGGCAGCCTCATCCACACTGGTAAAATCTTAAAATTTTCTTGACAAATAGAGTAGCAGTCCCCCAAGCCCACTGTCCCTTAGTAAGAATACAATCTCTGCCTGCATTAAATTTGCACAGTATAATGAAAAAGTCCTTAGCACGGGGAAAAATCATGCTAGGCTCTACAAGAAAAGTTTTCTATGTTTTACTTACACATTGCTGCAGCTCCAGCAGACTGAGCCTAAGATTATTGAACCTACAAATAACTGCCATATCTGAGTGGTGCTCAGTTTCTTCTACTACTTGTCTACCCAGCTCTAAGAGTGTTATCTTCTCAGTGGCCTTGACCATACCCCAAGGAGATCCTTCGCAGCCAAAAGCCTTACTAGCAGAAATAGTTTGATGCTGCCCTTCCTTTGAAGCAACAAACTTCAATGAGTAATTTTTAGCATTGTCTCCTCCCATAATACCTGAAAATGTATGCCTTAAATGGCAATCAACATCGTTTTACATGGCACCATGGGAGCAAGGTCCAGATCTAACCACCTTCTCACAAGTGCATGACTTCTCTAAAGTATTGAATCCACCATGAACAATGTCTGCTACCCACCACAACCCAACAAGCCCTTCTTTGCTCAACAGAGGGTCCAACATTAGAGATTTGCGTAGCAGTACCCTTTCCCTTTGGGGGAGACACCTTCACAAATAATATAGTTGTATCACTTCCTCCCAATTAAGCCAAACAGATCTCATGGGGATGAGCATCGTGGCAACTAGGTAAGACAAGTATTAGCATGGGAGCCCTAGCCACAACCATAGCAAATGATGCCCCTAGCACCTTTGCATGTGGTGAACTTACACAGACACCATCAAACACAATAGATGCAGAAAAGGTTGGAGCCTTAGGGTTAGATGCTGCTATAGGGGTGGGAACCATCATCTTATTATTTTACATCTTATGATTTTAAGTTATTAATGCTCGTGCTGAGTTCTATTTCTTTCTTTTGGCTGTTCTTTTCCATAGTTCACTCTCTTGCAAGCCTTAGACATTACTCTAGGCTTGGATTTTGCAGTAGACTTTAACATCATTGCAAAAATGGTTTCCTTAACTACATTTGCAAACAATTCTTTTGTGGAAGCAAAGTCAATTGGCGAATCTCAAGAATTCTGTATTTGTGTTAGGTGGAACGTCTTCTAGCTGCTGAACAGAAAGCAACAGATTATCGATCACTGGATGATGGAAATGCCCCAGACCATCGTCCAACAGTTTCTTGTACTCGGTTTGTAAATAAATTTTCTTGATCACCTTTCAGTGCAATGATTAATTTTCAATGATTTTGAGTGTAACTAATTTTTTTGTATCAAAACTTAATGCCAACTTGTGGACAGAGTTGTAGCATACTTGGCTCGTATTCTTGATGCAGCATATAGTGCTTTGGAAGGACTTAACAAGCAAGCTTTTATGACAGAATTGGTATTTGTTTCCCCATTATTTACTAGCATCAGCTATAATGCATCTTGAACATCTAGTTATATATTTGTAGTTGTTTGCTTCCAATGATTTTGTATTATAATTTTGAGGTGTGTAATTCTACTACAACCTATCAAAGAGCTTATGATACTAATTTCTAGCATATTATTAAACGTGCTTTACTCTGTTTTACACGTTCTCAATTTACCAAGCTCATACATGAATCTAAGCATGTTCTTACCTGATTGAATATAAATAAATTAATTGTCCAATGGACTACAATGTATACCGAGCAAGAGAGGAATGCTATATTTTGTTGCTTGTACACAATATCATTCAAATAAAGTTACTATTTATCAGCATATAAATTTTTAAATACTATCTGTAAAAAAATCTTTCCCTTCACAATTCCCGAGGACATGAGAAGCAGCTTCAAGGCATACCGTAGATGGAAAGGTTACATATTTGGGAACAGTTAGCATAAAAAATAGAAGTTTACTATGCAGTAATACCAATTCATTTCACTCTTTATTGAGTATGGATACATTATGTTTTATAGCATAAGCATACAATTTTGATTGCAGTTTTTCTACTTTCTGTAAGTGATATTTGCCAATACTTTTCTCATGTATTAATTGTTTCTCAATCCAATATGTAGATGAGGTTGCAACTTTTACTTAAGCATTGGGCAATAAGCAATTTTGCTCTTATTTTGAGTGCATTTTTGTTTTATAGTTTATTGTAACAAAAATCTGAATCAAATGTTGTGCATGGGAGAATATATTACAAGGTTAAGTTATCCATCTTCACTTATCATATCATCTATTTAGGATGTTAGTAATGAAAATGTAAATTCACTATGTTGATTATTTATGGGCTAGCTTTTTTATTAATAGAATTTAGGAGCATAGCATAAATGGGGTTTAGACTTTTCCATCTTTGTACATTCTCTTGTTAGGAATATTCTGCAAAGCCAAAAATCATTAAGAGATAAGTTTGGCCTGTTAAATCCTGTCAAAAATGTAGGTTGTAAACACTTAATAATAATGTAATAAAGACCTTACAGTAAAAAGGGATAGGTTGTAGCTCCCATTTTTGTGGTAAGATGAAATGATTCGTGTAATGGGAAAGCAGCCATCTCACTATGATATATATTGATTAATAATCAATTTAAACTTATGAGTAAAATATCTATCGTTGAAGTGAGGTAAAGCATGATTGGTCTTAACACTAAATCTCTATTTTAATATACTTTACAAGAAGGTGGAGCTTGATGTGCACTTCGGTTGCTAAATTATCCATGAAACAATTAAAGTCCATCGCACAAAAACCTTCTGTAATACCATAAAAAGTCATTCTACATCATATAAACTAGATGAAAAAATGGTTGCGAGAAATTCCTTGGCCTCCACATAGGGCTCTTCTCCAATGGATATTTCATTAGCTATACTACTTTCCATTGATCTTCTAGGGAAATTCCTTTAATATTTGAGGCAAGACTACTTACTTTTCATTATATGGAACAACAGACATGTTTCAAATCATGTATGTGAATTTGAGTAATATCTTAAGCTTGTCAATAATCTCCATGATGACATTTTATTTGGCATAGTTTTTTTCAATTGTAATTCTTTCAAAATATACTGACTTGATGACCTTTAATGACTTAACTCCAGGGAACATTTTGATACAATTCTGATATATCTATATGATGAGCACTGCACTATTTCCAATTCTGAATGTCTTAGTGATTGCTTATGTATGATTTTAACTCATGTTATTTAATCAACTGGAATAACTTGAGGGAACTTAATGCACATAAGAGCTGTTTTAAGACTTTTGACGTGATCTGTTTTTTAAGTAGTAAATATTGATCAAAGGTTTGTTTTTCGAAAAGAATTTTCTTTATCAATGTATGTTTTAGATTTTAGTTTTGAGCATATTATTATCTTTTTTCTCCTTAATGTGCACCTAATGTTTTTACACTCCACTGGCAGTTATTTAAAATTTAAATTGTATTTTCATTGAATCTTAAATTTAAATTTGTTGATAACCTTTAATATTTTGTAATGCTCTGTTCTAGGGAAATCGCTTGCATAAGGGTCTTCTCAATCATTGGCAACGATTCACATTCAGTCCTAGGTAATTTTCTATTGGAATCCATGCTTTTCAAATTGAATCAATGCTTATTAAACTGGCCTTTTTATGTGGGTTAGCCAGTGAATTTATCTCAATGTGTTTGTACGTAACACAGACAAACAGATATGAATGCATGTGTAATAAACATAGCTACACGTGCATGAATAAATTTTGTATTGTTGGAAAAACTGAATTGAGATTTAAGAGGTGATAGAAGCTGCTATGATAGTATGTAATAAGTATAAGAGACATTAAAGTGACTATGACACCATTTTAGATAATTGTAGGTACAGGACTTTTGTATAGAAGCTGAAAGCAATTTCAGCATAATTCCCTTAAATCAAGTGTGAAGTACATATGGTTTTCCTCTAGTCTTTTAAGCTGGTGGAGCTCAGTACTCAAACCTGCACACCCATTTCTTACACACTTGTTAGTGTTACTGTCATGGCATTTGTGGGGATTCCCTGAGCTGTCCATCACAGTTCACCACTCCTGGTTTGTACTTATACAATAATCACATATGCATGTGATTCTTCCGACCCAGGGAGTTTTGCAAAACACATATGAGACAAACAATAAAGTTCAATAGTTTACCTCTGTATACATGGAAAATGTGTTTTCTCTATTGGATTATTTATTGGTTCCATAACAAATCTATAGTACATGACATACTTCTGGATGATTGTTGCATAACTGTTTAACCTAAAATAACCCAAGAAAATTATATTCTTTGGATATATATGCAATATGCTCACTGTATAAGATGCACATTGCAGTAGGTTTACACATTTTTCAACTGCGTTTCTGCAATGCCATGATACCAGACTAAATGTGTATGCAAAATGATACCTTTATAGGTCACAGTTATGTACACTACAGACTACCATATAACTTGACGTTAATGTGGGGCTTTGTGTTACATAGATAACCTTGTGCTTAAACTTATGAGTCTGACATTACTTCAATACCTAGCGTTCATACAAAACAGGAAAATGTTAAAACCACTTATTTGCCACCATATTGTGTGCTTATGCAAGTCACATTCACATACAATTGTTCTGACATAGGAATTCTACAAACACCTATGAGACAGGATGGCTCACCATGCAGTCCCTCTTCTTGGTTGCCAATGGTAAAATTCCAGTACATTCAGCGTATCCAGAAAAAGGGTTTGCTCTATTGGAATGTGTGTTGGCTCAAAGATAATGCTAAGTTGCCGATTCTAGTACTGGTACGGGCTCGGGTGCGGGTTCAGGTTCGGGGGTTCGGTTCGTGGGTTCGGCTAAAAAAATTTTGAGGGGTTCGGTTTGTTTTGGGTTTGTTAGTACAAAAAACATGTAAAAATAATACATATATATATATATACACACACACACACTTTAAAATCAAGAATTTTAGATAATATTATAATATACATATTTTAATATAATAATTATTAATATTTATAAACCTTGCACAATATTAAATTTGAAATTAAATTAATTGAAATTAGAAATGAAAAATTAATATTAATAGGTAAATATTAAAGCTGAAAAAAACTATATAAAAAAATCATCTTTAATTTGACTTTTTTTGAAAACAAAGCGAAAAAAGAATATTTAGGAGATTCAAATCGTTTATTTAAAGCCTCTTAAAGCCTTTATGCTTTCTAAAGGATACGATAAAACTTTTTTTTTTAACTTTTACATCTAAACTACTAAAGTTAGATACTAAAATTTAATGAAGAGCCGGGCTCATAAGAAAGGCGGAAGATTAAAAAAAAATTGTGCAGAAGAACAGTGGCAGAACAGTGGAAGAACAACAGCAGGAGAAAATGAATCGCAAGGTTGAGCGACGAAAGGGAGGAGCAACAGAAGATATGTCAGTGAGAACCCTAGGCGAACCCTCCTACAGACCGAATCCGAACCAGAACCTGCAGCGAACCAAACCCAAACCTATGCCTGGGATGGATGAACCCGGTAACATAGAGATAATGGTACAACACTGACTTGTAATCCTAATTATTCATTTTTTGACAACCAAATTTAATTTAATGCATTAATACATAGACTACTTTGGCACCTTATAAGCTATGTACGTTTGGGAGGCAATTGTGGATTATGTTCTTTGGAGTTCTACATTATCACAATATCTTTTTTGCAGAAGATGCAAATTGTAGTATGACTGTGATTCTTTCAGTTGCATTGCAGCAACCAGATTTTGTATCATACTATCCATATGAACATTGATGGAAGAGTAAGATGGCTATTCTTGGAAGAAGACTTTTGATGCCTCCCTAGACCTCCAACAACTCATCAAGGATGCTCTTGAGGAACAATGTATTGCACTCTTGGTTAGTTTTGTGAACTCATGATGCCATTGGGTTCCCCGACCTCAGCAAAATATTTTTGTTTAACATGGGAACATTCCTTCTCAACATCAAGGTACATTCAAGGTCAGAGTCAATCCAGGCATTTCCATGCTTGATGGCAAGATTGACACTGTTACATTAGATGAATGGATTTGGAAACTCGAGGCCTCCTTTGCCAATTCCTTCATTGATCTAGAGAAATTCACCTTTGCAGTGTTGAAGATGATAATGGTCTCACACATGAACATGAATTTGAGCTTGCCAAATCTTGTAAAAGTTCATCAGTGTTGCACACGAAGAATACTACACTCTTAAGCAAACTAAGGATGAGTATATGAAGTTCCAACAGTTGCATCAGTGCAATGGATCAATCAATGTGAGACTCTACTGACAAGTTCCATGGCTACCTTGCATGCATGTGCTTTGCAAAATAGATCGAAATATTAATAAGGTATATAAGTACATCAGTCCTTTACCCTTGTATCTGTCCCAAGACTGAATTCTTCGCTATTGGTACATTGAGGCAAGATTTATATCAAGTTGAACCTCACCTCTTCATGCAATACCATGAATATGAACCAGCCTATGCATGGTAAACAAGGCTCTTGCTCAGAAGCAACTGACACCATGCCAAGGAGAACAATTATCATTGGGTCAAAAGACTTGAATGCCTAGGACATTGCATGAAAGAAAATGGAAGCAAGAAGTGCCACCATCTCCACACAGACATCGACAATACTTTTGCCACATATATCTGAAAGGAAGAGGAGAGTCTCTTTCATGCCAATTGTTGGATTAAAGGATGTCATTATCGACGGTGGGAGCCAGAAAATATTATCATGCAAGATGTAGTCAAGCACCTAGGTCTTGCAATTGAAGCACATTCTCTTTCATACTCTCTTTGGATGGTTGCAGTATTGTTAGGACATTCAAGTCAAGTGACAATGCATGTTTGAGTATAGAAGCAAGCACATCTATGATGCAAGCATTATGAACTTGTATGTGGCATCCTACAAGCTGTCCTCCACATTGCTCCATAGCATGTTGAAAAGACAGATCAAAATCTAGAGGAATTTCTTATTAAGAGGGACAAATGATTACTTTAACCATCCCTTGGTTTCATGAGATTGAGTTTGTACAGTCAGGCATGAAGGCGGGATCAACCTATGCAGTGTTGGACATTTCAATCAAGCAATATCAATGAAGGGAGATTGGCATGTATGGCAGAATGATTCCCTCAAGAGCATCATTATTTGCCAAGAACACTTTTTTTAGCTTTATGACAACATACTATAACAGCTAAATGGAGTCATTCACTGTCAGGGTGGCCCATACAAATCATTAAAGGCACAAACCTTCTAAAGCCACAGCCACACAGAATGATGGCAATGGAAAAACCATCTTCTTTTGAAGAACAACTGGAAGGGTCATCCACCACTCATGTGGGCGAATTTGAAGGAGCTGAAATTCTTTCTTCAAGTTCATGGCTACCTACAAAGTTCACATACCTGATTATTGCCAAATAGTCCAAGGAAATAGCTCCCAATGGTCTACTGTTACACCTAGTTAATTTGGAGCTGTTTGACCAAAGTAGGCTATTGACTTGATTAAGGTTTTGAGAAACTTGGAGCTTCTCTATCTCTAGAATCAGCATGCTGTTGAGCTGACTCAATTATTGTGCACCCCCTTCAACGCTGCTTGGCCTTGGTATGGATTCATACAACCTGCACATAACTAGATGTGATCACAGTACCTCATCTACAACATTGCACAGTAAAAATCAATTCTTTGCATGCCAATTTAAACAGCTCAAATCATCATATATCATCAATGATTAGAATATGCTCAATAAACAAAATGCCACATCATAGTAAACTTCACATACAAAATATTTGAGATCAAAAGAGTCTGGTAAATAAATGTTAAAGTCATAGATAATGTCTCAATAATCTCTTAAGTAAAAAATTATCATTCTTCAACCTAGTCTGATCAAAGCACGAGAGCTACCAAAGGGAGCTAAAACTATAATGACATAGTCTAGAGATGTTCTAGATAGATTTACAAAAAGGGTGCTATGTAGGAGAAAAAAAGTCATTCCAACTTCCATTTTGTTGATTTCGCTCTTTTTTTCTCAACACTTTGTCTAAGCAAACTTAACCAACTTCATAGGGTTTTGGATCTTTACAAAACAGCCTTTGGACAGAAAATCAATCAGTTCATATCACACATTCTCTTTATTGATATCCTAGTCAAGCAGACAACAGTAATTATTAATATTTGCATTTCGGGTTTTCAAGGAACCTGCCCCCACCCTTGAAATATTTGGGTTTCCTTTTCATGTGAACCAAACCAAGGTCCATTGTTACATCTAGTAAACTTGTAGCTGGTCAACCAAAGCAAACTGTTGACTTGATTAAGGTAGTAAGGAACTGTCCTTATATTCCCTAATAGCTGCTAAACTTATTAATATGGCCTGCTACTAACCATGGCGAATGTATGGTTGCATGTGCCTATCAAGTTATCAGTTGTGTTACATGGGGATGCATCCCCACCCCTTAAACCCCCATTCCCATGCCCTGAGGCATTTTGGCGATGGCAGGACATTAGGGGATGTCCCCTAGCCCTCCTTGCCAATTGAGAAAATGTAAAAATGTATTGGAAACATGCCCCTAAAATTAGGGACAGCAGGAAATGCAAAGGGGACGCTTGGCCATCCCTGAGGTAGTTGGGGATGTCTCAAATGCCCCTTGACCATCCTGAGGATGACCAGGCGTCCCCTACGAAAAGTAGAAACAATTTAATGTCTTTTTTTTTTTTCAGAAAGACATTTGATGATTTTTTATTGGGTTTAAAAAGGGTGTGGGAGGGTTGCCCTAATATACAAAAGAACAACTAAACACATTAAAACATTCATTCTATTTTAAATGTTATTGCCATTGATTGTGTGTTGGAGGTTGACATCGTTGTTGTTGGAGACATCATTGGTCAATAACACCATTCACACTTACAAGAAGGGGGGTTTGAGTGGTGAGGACACCTCCCCGTGGAACACATCATTACAAAGAAGTTTAGTAACTTAGAATTATAGGATTCAAAGAAGACATCAACTAGTTCAATAGCAACCATTGCATCAAGGAACTTCTCTTTTTATTTATTTATTTTTAGCTTCTTAAAGAGTTTTTAATTAGTTTTAGAAAGAATTGGTGATGGTTTGTTGTCACACAAAAACACCACAAAATGAGCACTAGCAGTAGTGATGACAATGTGAATGAGGGAAATGAAGGTGAAGTAAATAGAATAGACGTTTCTTGTCATTCCAATACACCAAACATAAGTTCTATTGAAACTCCACAAGACTATTTTGCATGCCTTTCATCCTCTCTTCAAAAATTTGTAAAAGGACCTTTCAACTGTTGATGTTAAGTACAGCGTCGGTCTGCACTTTCCAAGAAAGATTATATTATATATTACCTAGAGCCGACCTTATCTTGTGTTATATCCTTCCCTTGTTGACTGGCCGACCTAAGTCACATTTATTCATTTATCATTACTTGCTCAAAGGCCGACCTATATGAAGAGGCGCCAAGAAGGTATATATACAAGGTTACCTTTTGATGTTAATACACATTCGAATGCAAAAAGAAGTTCGCTATTTTGGCAGAGCAGAATTCGCAGTCATAGAAGAAGCTCATTCTTGGGTTCGCAGTCATAGAAGAAGCTCATTACTTGGATTCGCATTCCTAGAAGAAGTTCATACTTGAACAGCAGATCATCATTTTGCAGCAGCAGACCGATTTCAAGGAGAAACATATTCATTTGTATCTTTGCATCTAGGAGAGATGCTATTATTCATTGTATCAAATTCGGCATTGTGTTGGGCCTGAGTTCAAGCAGATTTCTGCTCTTATTCCTTCAATATATAAGAGATATATTTGCTGGGTTTTTCTCCCTCAAGAGGAGGGTTTTCCCAGGGTATCTTGTTGTGTTCATTGTCTTATGTGTTGCATTTCTTTTGTTCAATTGATTAAATAATCTGATCTAAGAAACACTAACATGGTATCAGAGCGGGTGTGAAAAAGATCGTGATCAGATTTAGTTCGCAACACTTATTCTTTTTCAGTCTATCTTCCAAATTTCTCAAGATGGTGAACGGTCTGAAAATCGAGGATAGACTCGAAGGGATCTCGAACTACATATCATGGAGATTCAGGTTCATGCTAACCTTGGAAGAGAATGATTTGGCTGAGTTTGTGAAAACAAAAGTTCCCGAACCTGAGGGGGAAGAAGAGAAGCTGCAATGGAGGAAGAAAGACACTAGGGCAAAGAAAGCATTGGTTGATTCCGTCAAAGATCATATTGTACCAATTATCTTCAAGTTGGATACAGCAAGAGAGATGTTTACAACCTTGGAAGAGATGTACGAAATCAACAACACCAGTCGTGCCCTTGCTCTGAAGCAACAACTTCATCATGTGAAAATGGAGAAAGGAGAATCTGTTATTACATACTTCATGAGGATTTCAGAGATAAAAGATCAGCTCTCCACTATTGGACACATGATTGATGATAAAGAACTGACTATGCTTGCTCTCAATGGTCTTCCGCTTTCATGGGAGGCATTCATCCAAGGAATCAGTGCAAGATCCGAACTTCCTAAGTTTGATCGATTGAGGATTGATTGCATTCAAGAAGAGTCAAGACTAACAGCAAGGGGGATTGGTCAAAGCTCAAAGAATGAAGAATTACAAGTTCTTACCTCTCATTCATCAAACAAAGGAAAAGGCCTTAAGAAAGGATTCTTCAAAAGGAATCGAGAAGATGGAAATGATGATGCTCCTACCTTCAAAAGAAAACGAGACATGTCCAAGATTCAATGTTTTCGTTGTGATAAGTATGGTCACTTTGCGAGGGTGTGCCCTCAACGACCTAAGCTTCAAGTTGCCACTGCAGATGTTGAAGAAGTCACTCCACAAAAGGACTCCAGTAATTATCTATTTTATTCAGCCTTGTCTAGCAATGTTTCTACGGACTCTTACACTTGGTTGATTGACAGTGGTGCTTCTAGACACATCACCGGATTCAGAAGTCACCTTTCAAACTTAATGGAAAGCAACTCTAGTGATCAAGTTGTTATTGGAGATGATGCTAGATATTCTGTAAAAGGGTTTGGAAATTCCACTCTTCACTTGGATTCTGGAATTTCTTTGGAATTGAATGATGTACTGTTCGTACCAGGGATAAAGAGGAACCTTGTTTCAATTTCAGCATTAGAAGACAAAGGTTATCAAGTTGCCTTCTCTAAAGGGAAAGTTCTTATATGGGCAAAGAACTCCAGCTTCAAATCTGCTCAAGTGATTGGAGTTAGACATGAATGTCTCTACATGCTGTGCACTCGTCCTCTTCAAGCACTTGTGCATAACAGTACCAGCATGTGTGAACTTTGGCATCGAAGATTGGCTCACATTCACTTTCGTGCTCTACCTATCATGGAGAAGATGGTCACCGGTCTTCCGAAATTCGATCAAGAACATGAAGGTACATGCAAGGGATGTGCCCTAGGCAAGAACACAAAAGGTATGTTCCATTCCAGTGAAAGTAGATCTAAATGTATTCTTGATCTCATTCATTCTGATTTATGTGGTCCAATGTCTATTGCATCATCTAGTGGTTTCTTGTATTATATTATTTTCATTGATGATTACTCTAGAAAGACTTGGATTTATTTCTTGAGATCGAAAGAATCAGAAGAAGTATTAGTAAGATTCAGAGAATTCAAAGCGCAGATTGAAAATCTGTCTGGGAAGAAGATCAAAGTATTAAGATCTGATAATGGTGGAGAATACACTTCTGGCACTTTTCGAGACTTTTGTATTGAAGCAGGGATTAAGAGGGAGTTCAGTGTTCCCTATAATCCACAACAAAATGGTATTGCTGAAAGGAAGAATAGGTCTATTGTGGAAGCAGTGAAAGCTATGATCCATGATCAAGACTTACAAATCTCTTTTGGGCTGAAGCATCAAGAACAGCCGTCTATGTTCAAAACAGGAGTCCCCACAGGATCTTAGAGAATAAAACTCCTGAAGAAGCATTCTCAGGCGTGAAGCCTGAAGTTAGTCATTTGAGGATCTTTGGCTGTCCAGTCTATGTTCATATTCCAAAGGAAAAGAGAACAAAGCTAGAACCTTCTGGGAAGAAAGGAATTCTTGTAGGCTACAGTGAGACATCAAAAGCTTACAGGATCTACATTCCAGGACAGAAGTCTATTGAGATTAGTAGAGACGTCACATTTGAGGAAGATGTTGCTTATAGAAGTCCAAAGGCACTCCGATGGAGGTCGATGAAGAAGAACCTCCTCAAGATATGGAAGTTGACCATATCCCAGAGAATCTGAAGGAGGATACAGAACCTAAAGAAGATATTGATCCAGCTGAGCCTTTGGATCCTACTGATGGGCCTCTAGACATTGTGATTGGAAAGAAAAGACCTCTTTGGGCTCGCAGGACAATGCAGGAAGCAGAAAGGTTTGTAGCTCCAAGAGGAACCTTCAGAGAAAGCAAGAGACCTCACAAGTTCTCTAGCTATGTTGCCTTGATGAGTCAGATTATTGAGTCAGAGCCTTCAAATGTTGAAGAAGCTTCTAGTCAACAAGTATGGAAAGATGCCATGATTGAGGAGTATCAGTCTATACTTAAGAACGATGTTTGGGATATAGTTCCTAGACCCAAAGACAAATCTGTGGTGTCTTCTAAGTGGCTCTTCAAGATCAAGCATGCAGCTGATGGGAGCATTGAGAAACACAAGGCTAGATTTGTGGCTAGAGGGTTCTCACAAAAAGAGGGAGTTGACTATGAAGAAACTTTTGCTCCTGTGGCTCGTTACACGTCTGTTAGAACCATCATTGCTATTGCCGCATCTAGAGGATGGAAGATTCACCAAATGGATGTAAAGACAGCTTTTCTAAATGGCATAATAGAAGAAGAGGTTTACATTGAGCAACCAGAAGGATTTGAGGTACATGAGAAAGAATCTCATGTCTGCAAGTTGAAGAAGGCCTTGTATGGTCTTAAACAAGCTCCTCGTGCTTGGTATGAAAGAATTGATCAATACCTTTCAAGTTTGGGTTTCTCAAAGAATGATGCAGATTCTAACCTCTACTTCAAGGTAGTAAATGGTGAAGCATTGATTTTAGTTTTATATGTTGATGACTTGATCATTACTGGTGAAGAACATCTAATACTAAAATGCAAGAAGGAATTAGCTTCAGAGTTTGAGATGAAGAATCTAGGTCTTATGCATTACTTTCTTGGCTTAGAAGTTTGGCAAAAGCCAGATGAGATGATTCTAAGTCAAGGCAAGTATACTGTTGACATTCTCAAAAGGTTTGGTATGCTTGACTGCAAACCTATGTCTACACCCATGGAGTCTAATTTAGATAAGTTGAAAGAAGCTGCAGCTAGTTCAGAACCAGTGGATTCTACGATGTATAGACAGTTGATTGGTTCATTGATGTATCTAGTTAACACTAGACCTGATATCTGCTATGCAGTGAGTGCACTTAGCCAGTTTATGTGTGAACCAAAGCAAATACATCTTGTAGCAGCTAAACATATCCTGAGATATTTATGTGGCACAATTGGATATGGGTTGAGATATTCTTCAAATGTGGATTTGGAGCTGCATGGTTTTACTGATTCTGATTGGGCAGGATGTGTCTCAGATCGGAAGAGTACTTCTGGTTGTTGCTTCAGTTTGGGGACTGCTATGATCTCCTGGTGTAGCAGGAAATAGTCTTCAGTGGCCTTGAGTACAACTGAAGCAGAGTATATTGCAGCTTGTGTGGCAGCTCGTGAGGCAGTGTGGCTTCGTAAGCTCCTTGCAGGATTGTTTGGTCAATCAATGGAGCCTACTATCATACACTGTGATAATCAAAGCTGTGTGAAGCTTTCTGTCAATCCTGTGTTTCATGACAGAACAAAACATGTTGAGATCAAGTACCACTATATTAGAGATATGGTGCAAAGGAAAGCTATACAGTTGAGGTATATCAGCACTGAAGAGCAAACGGCAGACATTCTCACCAAGCCTCTCGCCAGGATGAAGTTTGTATACTTCCGAGAGAAACTTGGTATGGTGGAGAATGCAGCCTTGACTGAGAAAGAGTCTCAGTAATCAGTGATCCTTATTGAGAATGCAACTCTCTGCTGAGTGAGAGTTGAGGTGCAAGCCCTTGTTAATACAATTCTCTGCTGAGAGAGAGTTGAGGTGTAAGTCCTTGATAATGCAATTCTCTGATGAGAGAGAGTTGAGGTGAAAGCCCTTGTTTCCACCCTCTGGGAGAAGCTATGGTGGATGTCATGTGTGTGACTCCATGACAACATCACGTGAGAGAATCCGTGATGAGTTTTTACCATCTATGGGAGTAGCCATAATGGTTAATATCACGTTGAGGTGATATTTTATTTTGTTTTCATTCTAACATAATGTGTCTTGTGCAGATGGTAGTTCATCCCTAGCTGAGAGGGAGTGTTGATGTTAATTCAGCGTCGGTCTTCACTAATACATGGGCCGACCTTATAATTAAGTTATTCAATGTACTTATTCTGGCCGACTTTATTTATTATTAAATGTTTATCATAAGGCCGACCTATATGAAGAGGCGCCAAGAAGGTATATATACAGAGTCACCTTTTGATGTTGATACACATTCGAACACACACAAAGAAGTTCGCTATTTTGGCAGAGCAGAATTCGCAGTCATAGAAGAAGCTCATACTTGGATTCGCATACCTAGAAGAAGTTCATACTTGAACAGCAGATCATCATTTTGTAGCAGCAGACCGATTTCAAGGAGAAACATATTCATTTGTATCTTTGCATCTAAGAGAGATGCTATTATTCATTGTATCAAATTCGGCATTGTGTTGGGCCTGAGTTCAAGCAGATTTCTGCTCTTATTCCTTCAATATATAAGAGATATATTTGCTGGGTTTTTCTCCCTCAAGAGGAGGGTTTTCCCAGGGTATCTTGTTGTGTTCATTGTCTTATGGTTTGCATTTCTTTTATTCAATTGATTAAATAATCTGATCTAAGAAACACTAACAAGTAGCACATATTTATAACTCTTTGAGGTGTAGGAATAATGGTTTCACGATACTCGAACATTTAGAAAACTAGAAACCTTGAGCAATGATTAGAAAATGTGTTTGTGGGTAACAAATGAGAGGTAAGAATATATTTTAGTGTGTTTTGTGTTTTGTTAGTGTGAGCATGGTAAATCTGCACATTAGCTATAAACTTTAACACCCGTTAACATGGTGAGTTCATGACTAAACAAATAAACAAATGCTCCTATGAAAAAATGCATTATACTTCATAAACAAAGTAACAAAACAAACTAAGTGAAAGCATAAAAGAAGCACAATGCATACCTATTCCATATTGGATTGGTGCACCTTTGGTATGTGAAGGAGCCCTTTCCCAATCCTAGATAAGCTTGAATGAAAATAGACAAAGAGATGCAAGATGAACTCAAGTTGCCTATAATAAGAATACCCAAATTGTAGATGTCAATGAAAGAGAAAACCCCTTGAATTTATAGGTGAGATTGAAGAGAGAAGAGGCAAAGTTGAGGAATGTGGGACTAATCCTCAACCAATAGGAATGAGCCACTTGTCACCATGTGAATGGGCCAAGGTTGTGCAAATTTTGGTCAATGTGCCAATTTGAAATTTGAAAATAGCATTAAATGCATATGGTTGAGAGATTTGGGGGGAAATTTGTTTGGACAAAAAAAGTCAAACAAAGGGAGTTAATGAGAGCATATTCTTTGGGAATATGCTTTGTGAGGAAATAGAGCTTTTAATAAATCAAAACAAATGATTTATTGTGCAAGTGGGAAAAGCTAGAGGATGGGACATGGTTTAGGCTTAGCATTAATCAGGGATTTGATTAATTAAGCTAATGATTAGTTGATTGTGACATTTTGACTTAGATTTGTGGGTTAAAATAAATCAAAATGAGAGGAGATAATGATCATTAACCATTTAATTAAATACATGTGATTTAATTAAATCAAAAAAATTTTAGGAGATAATCAAATAAAAATGATTTATTTAATTAAAGAGATAACCTTAGTGAATTAATTAAATTGATTTATTTAATTAATAGATGAAATGATGTTAATTGAAGCATGATTAGATGCATGAGTCAATTTTGCATGTCTACAGTTAGTGACTTAAAGTCACCTTTTAGGGTTAGCTAGGGTTATTTAGGTTTTTTCAATAAAAAAAATCTTAGTTTTTGCAATGTCCTCCTTGAGCTTACCTTGGGAGCAGCCTCAAGCTTGGCCATTTAGACCAAGTGTGTCTCAATGTACCTAGGTTGGGATGGAGCTGTTTGAACCCAAATAGGATTTGAATTCAACCTAGAATGATTTGGATACAACAAGGGTTCCTCCAAGTTTTGGTATTAAAGCTTTCAAAAGAATCCACAATACGAAGAATATCTGCTTGCAACCTTTACTAGTGCAACTAGTAATTGATCTTTTCCTGATTTCTTCTGTGACGATCATTGTATTACCTTTTATATCTACCTTAGTTAGGGCTTTCTCCTTGGCAGTTTGTAGTCCCCTTTAAATTTTTGCGTAGCTATTAATTTAGCTTTGTTATTTGTTGTCTCCATTAAATACTACATTGAAAAACACCAATTTTCCATTTACATCTTAGAAATGTTAGGGTAAGCATTTAGGTAGAGCTTGTAGAGAACATATGGGTGTATTTGGATTGTTAATATGGATGGTTATATTTGAACGATATTGCCATATGCTTGATTTCTACCTCGTGGCGTTCCATTTCCACATCGTGCCAAAGAGCTTGTGGGAGCTTGGTAGCATGGTGTGAAACTCATGGTTCTCCACAACTTGCCCCAAACTCTTTGGCAAGATGAGTTAAGTCATTTATATGTTAAATATCATAATGTTTTTGAAGAAGATATGAAAATTGAGATAATGGTTTCTTTAGTTGTTTAATTGGCTGTGATAATGTTAGCTATCGATGGATTTAATGAACGGAAACAATTATCAACTTGTATCTTTTATATTCACAAACAATATTTGGAGGAATCTTATATTAGGGATTTTAGGTTTTATACTAAAATGAGCTTAATGTATGTACTATCAACAATGTGGAAGAAGCTGTGCAAAAGTTTATTGAGCAGAAACTTGTATCTTTTATATCCACGAACAATATTTGGAGGAATCTTATATTAGGGATTTTAGGTTTTAGACTAAAATGAGCTTAACGTATGTACTATCAACCATAGAAGCATAAATCCTCAAAAAATCGCAAAAATCTTTGGCCAAAACGATTTTTCCCCCCAAAAATCTTGATTTAATCAACTGTGATTTTCAACAATTTTTAAGGGTTTAAATTGCGTAAAAATTGTGAAAAATTGCAAAACAATTGCCCAACCAACCCGTCGCGAAACCATAACAGTGTAAAATAGCTATTTAATCAAGTTTTTTCGTTGATTTTAGCGCAAAACTGAGTGTTAGACATTGGAATTTGGTTCACCATCAAAGATTCGCTAGATTTCATCAAGTTGTTGAGGCAAATCACAAGTAGGCAACCTTGAATGGCCGTATATTTTTAATAGATGTTAAGGACATTAAAATAGAGACACCTTCTTTAGTATACTTCTATGTTTGATGTTAAGGACGTTAACATGGAATGGTTAAGAAATGTGTTGTTTTTTGCTCTATATTCCACAGTACTGTCATTTGCCTCAAGCTTGTAGTAATACTTTCCATGTATATAAATCCAAAGACACAATTTAGTGGAAAATAGTAGACAATATCATAAATACTAAGCAAGGCTTCTATCTTATTTTTTAAACATATTTGAACCTTATAAAAGTACTTGCCAAAAGTAAATATAGAAAGCCAGACTAAATTGAAAGGAAACTCTATTGGCTTGATATCACCTAAAGAGGTTTGTTTTCTTTGAATTTTTGTGATTTTGACTATTCAAAAGAATTTTAACATTTCAATTGTCAACAATAATACCAAGGTGGTTGTTTAGATTATCAAGGTTAGGTTGGGACAAATTTCCTTTTTAGATGCTAACAAAGTGTGATAATTCGGAGCTTCAATTTGACATTGGCCATCAAGTTTTAATGAGAAGCGCGTAGGGTAGTGGCAATTGTATAATCAAGTGGGAAGCATAAGTATATACATAATAGTATATAGACATTGTGGAAAGAAATCAGCTTGTAGTGCTAAAAAGAATAAACTGTAGCAGTATTTTATATCAAAATGAAGGATTGTTTTGGTTATATTTAAATCCCTATATATTGTGTAGGCTTAATGCTTTGTTAATTGGTGAAACTCATTGCTTAAATCATGCCTTGCACTTGTTCGGCAACTACATTCCATTTAGGATTGTCATATACATGGAGGTTTAGAAGGCCTACAAGAAGTACAATAGCAGCGCACAAATGCTTTAGATGTATATGGTGTAGCATTCCATGCACATTAAATATGTATCACACAAACTAATACATGTCTTGAGAGAAGTCATGCCCTAGTCTTGTGGGCTTATCTTAATCCCTCTCGAAGCAGGCCTCATATATTTTCTCTTTAACGATCTAGATAGATTTCAGTAGCAACTGTCCCATTGAAAGGGAATGTTCCTCATGCTTTGATTTTCCATTGAAGCTTGTACCTATAATCTCTCAAATTCTCAACTCAAAGTCCATCAATGTTTTTAACTCCATCATCCACATATATGCAAAATCAAGGAAAATTTACTTGAATAATAATAGCTAAAATTGTGGCTCAAATAGTTTCTCTCTTCTTTTGTACAAGCAGGTCTTTATTATCTAAATTTAAAACTCCCTTCACTCTTTTACAAATCTGCTAAAATAGTTATCATCAAGGAGGGGTAAATTTTTTATTAAAACAAGAAAACGTTACAAAGCAAGGGCATTAAATAGCCCTATCAAGTTCCACCAAGTGATCCAACTGTTGAGAACATTTCAATATCATTTATGGTCTTTTGAAATTTTAGATTTTGTTTCAAAAGCATTTTCTTACTCTATCTTGAGCTACTTGATTCAAAACCTATTAAGTTGAACTTTGCAATTGCTTCCTTTGTCATATAATTTTCCTTTCACACTATTCATATAGCTCTCTTTGACATTGTTCTAGAAATTGCAAGTATTGTTAAATCACAAACATGAACCAGATGATTCCCGTTTTGTAATTCATGATTACTCAGCAAAGGAAATTTGTCTTTTTAATGACTTTCTTGAGCCTGAGGATTTTCAGATCCTAGAGGCCAATTTGGATATCATGAGGTTGAATGGCTTAGGAGAATCTCTAAACCAGGAGCTTCATCATCAGGACCTGCAACCCTCAAGCATAGCTCTATTTGTAGTAGCAAGAGTCATTGTCTACATTCAATTTTTTGAAACTTTGTACTTAGTTTATAGGTTGACTTTGTACAAAATATATTGTAATTGAAATTTTATCAGCTATAATCATCTAGTTATTATTTATGCACTATGAAGTATGTTTTGTGCAATGCAATGTAACCAGTGTATGAATGTAAGCAACAAAATCCTATTTTCTACAATTCATGTGTTAAACTCTATTTTATTTGCTCTCTATATCTCTATGTTATGAAAATGCCCTTAAATTTCAAAACAAAAGTAGTTTTGTCTCTTTTTCTACAATTTTTTGCATTTTTTCTTAATTGGATTTTTTCTCGATTTAAAAAAAAAATCTTATACTTTTGATTTACCGATTTTTTCCCCAAACGGTTTTTGCTGCTCTGGTCTAAATAAATGTTCTCATTGGTGAACCTGATGTGAATTGAACACAAGCTTCTGATTAGGTAAAGAGTAAGGATCATGTCTCTACTTTCTTAATTCAAGGATCACATGGGTCACAAGCAAAACAAGGATCTGAGAAGCCATCCAAGGGCACCACAGAATTAGGTCAATATGAGGGACGGCTTATTGCAAGCTTCAATCCTGATCAATTGGTTTAGGCGTTTAGTTTGGCTCAGGAGTTAACCATAGTCGCTCATAGTAAATTGCCATTAGAACAACACTCTTCCAGCCTGGAGCAGCCAGGAGTCTGTCTAATATGTTCTCTTTAGGTGGGGAATATTGCAGGCATCTTAGAGAGTACTTGGGTATACTAGTTCTTGTTAGCACCAAGTAACCTAGTTTTAATTAGTTTACTTATAATCATTTTGAAAAAGGTATTTATCAAAGTTAACATCTTTGATGATATCTTAGAATCCTATTTATGTACATTCTGATTTTGGAAAATGAAATCACCATTTGATTGCTATCTATTTCTGTTATTTGCATTCCTAGTTGTTCGATCATTGCTGTTACATCTGTTGTTATTTTGTAATTTATCACGATTAATATGAAAATAGATTTTGCCTGCCAAATTAACATCGACCAACATAGCAGAATTGTAAACTGACCTTTCAAAACCTTGCTTACCTTATCAAAAACATCGACAAACATAGCAGAATTGTAAACTGACCTTTGTTACTGAGAAAAGGAGAAACACTGATTGTATGAATTTCAGATGGAGTTAACTGTCATATCCTTGTCAAACTTTTTATGGATGCACAGCACATAAATTAATCAAGCATTTTTTCTGTTTCATTCAAACAAATTTATAGACAGCTAATTGCTTTACCAGAAGGGTACTCAATATGTTGGATCATTATCATGTAATCTATTAATCAACAGGCATCAATCAGAGTTAAAAGGTTTAAAAATTTGACTCATTTGAGAGGGCAATATTTTTTGGAAATGTGGAATTCTAGAGCAGTAAATTTATATGGAAATTGAAGAGTATGGACCAATTCAGACAAATCCCGCCGGTCCGAAAAATTCTATTGTGGGCCAGATTCCAATCAGTTCCATCCAGATTTGGTAACTGCTGGGTCAATTATTTAATTTCCATATAATACAATACAGACATTGAACAGAAGTAACCTATGGGTTAGACGCACAGAACAATTTGCATTTGATCAATCAACCTTTTTGGTTTCCTTTAATTTTCTCACTAGTGTCGCTTCATCTGGTTTACCTGTGAGTTGAATATGTCCAGACAATCAAATGGCTGGCCAGTTATTGGAATTCATGTTGTCATTTTGTTTCCTACATGCTATTGTCTGCTTTTGTGTTTGAATAACTAATTTAATGAGTGCAATTATTGCTGCTTGATGCCATGTTTACATTCTTGACAGTGTCTGATTTAATATTGTGAATTACATATGTTTGCAGGTACTCCTGAATCCCTGATTTTGATACCAGGTCATTCTCAAGTTCAGATGTGTGCTACAAAAAACTTCTACTGACAGAATTTGCTCAAGTACGGATTCCTTTGATTTAAAGGGGTGCACTGGGTCATGCTGCTGCTGTACGATAGTTCTTTTGTCAACTAAGACCCTTTTACTATTATCACTGCCTACTTTCTGGGATAGTCAAATCCTGGTAGCAGGCTACATGTGCACCACCATGTTTATTTTCGTATCTATTTGCGGCAATGTTATTTATATGTGCCATTGATGTAATACATAAGTTGTAGGGAATCTGTGACTTGACTCTCTGTAACACATGCTTGTTTGCATCTATAGATCATTTTGTTGTAAGTTATCGTCTGCCCAAATCTTGAAGAAGGTTTCTTTTCCAACAGCAGCCCCATCGTTAGCATTAATCATATGCTGTCTCTTAATCTATCTTAACTAAAATGTAAGATAATTCCTGTGTTGCGTCACTCCCTCTCTGTTGCACTTCCGTATAAGACAATTTGAGCACGAGCACATTTTTTAATGTTCCTTCCTAGTCAATTTCAGCTGTGGTCATTGAAAGCTTGTCTGATTTTTATCATATTCTTACTACTTAGGTGCTTGCATTTTTTTGACATTCATGGGCTATTTTAGTTTAATTTTTATTGGTCAAAATAGTGATATGATTTTGTAGTAATTGATGAGACGATCAAAGGAAAATTTATTTATTTATTTTTTGATAAGGGTAAAGATAGGGTTTTTGAAAGCTAGGATAAAGCATGTCAATGAAGCCCAACCAATATCAAGGAGCCACAAGAAGGAATGAGCAGCTTAAAAACTGCAACACATCAACACCACAATAAGAGGTGCTGAGCACAGCAAACATAGGGCATGTAACCCATGGACCAAATAGACCAGCCTTATCAAGGTGGTTTGAAACTAAAACATTCTAGGGAGCACTGAACAACCCTTTCCGATGGATCCTTAAAGAAAGTTTCGTTCTTGGCTGGTCTCCTATTTTAATAGCCTTTCTTTAATCAGAAACAAAGGTCAGCGAGAAGGCATCTCTTCTGATTCCATCACCTTTTTTTCTTTAATTGGTTTGGGGGACCTCTGCATAGCATTTGAAAGTTTGGAGACAACTTGGGTTTCCCCAAAGTCCGTACTTTCCTGAAATTTCCTCTCCCTACAATCCTCCTTCGACATCTCTTTTGAAAGTGTCCTACTTACCTTATTAAATCTAGTTGAAGAGGGGCTTCACTTGTCACCACTGCCCATTGCAAGAGGTTGGTAAGATTCCACATTATTTTTTTTCCTCTATACAATTCACAATCTCATACTGCTTGGGGACCCTGCAATTGCATGACCAGCTTTGAGGCAACTATGACAAACCACTAGGGAATCATCAAATACAATCTGCTGGAACCACAAACCTAGTTTAGAGGATACGGTTATCATAGAAGGGAGCATCTTGTCCACTACCACAATAACACAAAATATTGCGAACAAGAAGTTTTTCTTGGATTTGGTGATTGCCTGAGTTGGTCAAAAGTGTTAGAAATGCTCAACAAAACCTCTTCCTTAGATTCCAACAGCAACCAAGGGAGCTTGACCCAAACAAGAACCTTATCGCAAGAAGTTTTTCTTGGATTTGGTGATTGCCTAAGTTGGTCAAAAGTGTTAGAAATGCTCGACAAAACCGCTTCCTTAGATTCCAACAGCAACCAAGGGAGCTTGACCCAAACAAGAACCTTATTAGAAACATTCTTTCTTATTATCAAAGTCCGGTGCCCATTTTTTAAGGAACAAACCAGCCTTGTTGAGAAGCCATGGGCTATATGAGAGGATCTGTATACAATCTTCATGGTTCGGAAAAAGGTATAGAAAAGAAACCCTTCATCATAGCTGAAATCTCTAGATGGCCCCAAAGAGTCCAATATTGCTGAGCCTACTTCCTAAACACATCAATATGTGACCTAGCTCTTAGAAATTTACCAAGTGGTGAATGCTCAAACTTGGAAAATGCCAAAGACAGAGCATGAGGAGAGTTGACTGAGCCTTTGACAACATTCACTTGAGATTTCACTAGTCGTCCACAAGCATAAACCCCTGGAACAAATGTTACCTTAAACACTAGATCAGCCCCAAGGCTCGAGTGGTAGGATTGACAAAAATCTTCGAAGAGGCCACCATAGGACATGAAGCCTAACCATATTTTTTATCATCAATGAGAGGAGTGACACCAACAACATTGCTAAAAGAAGAGTAGGGAACCAAGGCAGTAAGGGCCTTCAAATTCACAAGTTAGACAACTCAATTGCATGCTATAGCCTATTGGCTACAACATCTTTGGGTGCCTTAGGAGAGCTTGATGCCCTAGCTATCAACAAAAGGAAGCCTCGCTTCAACCCTTGTTTGGGATTGATGCCTTTTGTAACCAATCTCATCAGCTGCCACTGTAGAATTTGTTGCTAAAGGGAATTTTGCCACATAAGAAGTTAGACAACTCAACTACATGTGATAGATTATTGCCTACAACATCTTTGGGCCCCTTAGAAGTACTTGAAACCCTAGTTATCAACCAAAGGAAGCCTTGCTTTAACCCTTGTTTGGGATTGGTGCCTTTTGTGGAGCTAATTCATCAACACCCATAGTAGAATTTGTTGCCGAAGGGACTTTTGCCACAAAAGAATTGCCAAACAAACTTGTTGAGGAATCCTTGGCCCTAGCTAAGTGTGCTAGAGACATGACAAGCCCCAAGCCAAGTATCCATGACCCTCTCCTCTTGGTCCTTGTTCTAGGAGATTCCATTTGTCCTCCATCTCTCCTTTTGCTATAAATGATTGTCTTTGTCTTCATCCTTGTCTTCACCCTCACACTCCTCCATGTTGTTCTTACTCTTCTCTAATTCAAAATGTATTTTATTGATCATGAGCAATTTTGAGATATTGCCTTATTGAAATGGAATATTTGTGAACATAGGGATGATAACAGTCGAGGTCATCATTATCATACCATGGTTGCTCTCTTGCCTATTACACTTGTAGGTTCAAATTCACCATTCTTGCCCTCTCTTTCTATTGTTGCACCCTCTTTTTTGGCTTGTGATGGGAATGCAAATGATTTTCCAAGTCGTATAGGTTTGATGGTCATCCATGGTGCTTTGTTGGATGATCTTGGTCGCAATGTCTTTGCCCCTCTGGTGTGGGTTCCTCTTCTTGTCGACCTCGGTCATGTCGCGGGTGTCGTCGTGCTTGCATCTTCGCCTAGGGTTGTCTCGCCTCCCACTTTTGGTGTTGTGGGTGTTGGCTACACCCCTCTCTAGTGCCTGTTACTATAGTTGGACATGCTTTGCTCAGGTGGTTGGTTTTAGTGCTGCTCACCCCTTGAGGGAGAAAACTTGTCCTATTCCTTGTGCCAAATCATCCTCAGTGGTGGTTTATGGCTAGGATGTGATCGAAAATGAGGACTTCTACCAACAAAGGGGTCTAGTGTGCAAATTCTACAACCTTTGGTCTTGTTTGTAATGTCCCCTTCTCGAGAATAGCCCCTTCTAAGGTCCGTCAGCGTATCTCGGAGGCTCGTAGGCTAGTCGGAAGTGAAAATTAGGGTTTTCTGCTGCTTGGAGGTTTCTTTTGTGTTTTCAGGGGTTTGCATGCAATTGTTTTGCAGAGTGGTTTCTTGGTCTTTTTGGGTTTTCAAAGAGCTTCAAAATGGTGTAACATGTGTTTGCATCAGATGTCTTTTCCAGACTTAATATTTTTAGTAAGTTGCGACAACTGCCTAGTTTGTGGTTAAAATGAGTTTGGAGTCACTATTTTTAACAATATGCTATTTTTAGTAAGTGCTAAGTGCTATTCTTGGCAGCAGTTCAATGACTCAATGCAATTTCTATTTTTGGTAGAGCAGTATTGGCAGTTTGGTCTTTGACACTTTTGGGGCCTCTTTTGGCAAGTTTAATGATTTATGTCATTTTATATTTTAATATCATTCTTGGTCCCCCATGCCTAGATGCATAACTTTATGTTGTTTTAAAAAGGGGGACTCATGCTTAGACACCCCTTTGGGTGAATTAAATACTTTAAAAGTGTAATATTTTCCAAGCATTTGTGGACACCTAGGAAGAGGTGATAAAAGGTGTTTTTAAAATATTAATTATATTCTTGTGATGGGCGTCCCTTTTTGGTGGGAAAAGGAGAATTTGAAAGGTCATCTCAAAAGTGCTATAAATACAAGGCTTTGCTCCATTTGGTATCCATTGCTTATCATAACAAAGTGCTATTGAAATGATTTCAGATCCCTTGCTTTGAGGAACGCATACCTCCTAGCTAATACCGGTTTCGTGTTTGAGAGATAACACCTGCTGCTTTGAGTCTGCTTCTTCATCTAGAGGTTGTAGATTGAGCTTCACAGTGAATTGTTTGAGTGATATTATTGATTTTGGAGTTGCTAGTTGTGCTTGGCTGAAGCACATTTTTGGTCATTGCTCTCGGTGTGATTTTAATTTTGTTCTGGGTATTAGCTCCATTTATTCTACCTCCCTAAGCGCCTCATTCTTCAAGGTTTCAGATTTTATGGTGAAGTATTGGATTTTCTAGACAATGTCGACCTCTTTTGGAGGTTGCCCCATCTTGGAGCCTTGCATTGGGATTCATGCCATACTTGGGTGCTTTTTGGAGGTGTCTATCTCTTGGATCCTAGACGCCTAGCTCTTATAGTTCATTTGCATCCAGTTTGGTGACAATCAGAGCGGTATTGGTGAAGTTGTGAGCATTCTTGTGATTTCTTTGTTAGCTGGTTTGATTTTCAGTTTGTTGTGTTTTCATATTAGACCTGATTATTTCAATTATTTGCTATATTTCCTTGGTGTTTACATTCATATTTGTAATAAGGAATATTGCAAATCATCTAGTCTGATTAGAGAGTTAAATCATCACAATAATATTGTATGAGAGCTTATTTTGTAACGCTAATTTTAGTAGTATTGATCAACATTTATATTTTTGTACTTTACATTTTGTATATCTCATTCTCACTGAATAAGTGGTTGAGTTGTTTTACATTTTAGTATGTTCTTTCACTCTCGTTGAATAAGTGGTTGAGTTGTTTACATTTCTATTTGTATTTCCGCTTCTGCTAAATAAATGGTTGAGCTCTTATGGTCGGTTATCCGCCTACATTTACTTTCAGAATGGTTGGCTAGCTGCCTGGAGCATTGTATTTTCATTTCCAATTTTCATCTAACGATCCCCTCGCGCTGTATGCTCTCACATCACCCACATCGGGATCTTGGTGATAAAAAAGTGAAGGGTTATATTTCAGCTAGTTATGTTTATTGAGCTAACCTTAACGGGTGCAATATTGTGTGTTGAAAATTTTTAAAAAAATTAAGGGGGATATTTTAGTGGTATCAGAGCTGGTTTTCTTGCCAGTCCGTATGTCTCAATGATCAGTTTTTCAGATGAGTGATAGAGAAATCAAATACTACACCAGATAATTGAATAAATAACAATATCAGTCCTCGTCCATTCCATACGTCGATACCTTTTCAGAGGTTTTGAGGAACAATTGAATTGCAGTTGAGACCATGGCAGAGAGAGATAAGGGACCATTCCATGAAGAAGATAGACAAGCTAGAACTGAGAAGAAGTTCGACATCATGTTGGATATGATGTCTCAGTTGCTCGGAAAGATGAATCAAAGTGACTCCATCTCAACCACAACACAATCATATTGGTGAGAATAGTTCAACTGAAACAAATGGAAGAGATAGAACTACTGGTCAACATGTTGCAAACACTAGAGGATCAACCTTTAGACCTCTCATTCCTACCTTCATTCAAAGGGAAGAACCATTGACAAAAGCCGAAATACCATTGGTGGATGAGGTGAGGAATAGCTATATGGAGTATGCCTCGCTACCTGCTGAGATTCATGACATTTTGTCATTGGATAAATATATGAATCAAAAGAAGAGAAGAGGAGGCATAAGACATGAAAATCGTGCTTCTGTGGCCCCTAGATTGGATTATCAACAAGCTCTTGGTAAAGTTACCTTGGCTCACTTCGATGGAAGTGATAAGTGTTCTGCAAGGTCGTGGGTCTAGAAGCTGGATAACTATCTCTTTCAAACCGACGCCTAAAGAAGATGCCATCAAGTTTGCTACCTTGCATTTGGATGGAGCTACACATGAATGGTGGTATCATGGTTTGGTCATCCTTGGCCATAACCTTATTCACACCTATGAGGAGTTCAACAAGCTGATTGAAAGATTTGAAACTAAGGATCCCGAGTTCAAGTTTCGTGAGTTAGCACAACTGAAACAACATGGATTGCTTGATTCTTACATTGCAGATTTTCAGAGGCTTTCCGTGATGGTGCCTAACATCATTGAAAGAAGACTTGTGACATTATATACAAAAAAAATGATGAAGCCTTTGAAGGGTTGGGTTAAGGCTTTTGATCCACCAACTCTAGATGAAGCTATCAAGAAATCTAGAAGCATGGAGTTGGCTGCCCCAAGACCCAAATTTTATTCGAAGACCCTATCTCATAAGAAGGGTAAGAAACATTCTTTGCATGAGTCCAAAAAAATTCCTCCTAATATGAATGAAGAACTTAGTGAGAAGCTTAGGAAGGATGGTCTACGTTACACATGCAAAGAACCATGGGTTAAAGGCCATAAATGCTATGGAAAGGGTCATTCACATCATATGGAGGCCTATTCTAACTCTGGATCAAAATTTGGTATGTTAGAACAATAGTATGAATCAACGGATGACAAAGATGAGAATGCTCTGAAAGTGGAAGGAACAGACCTTGGAAGTGGGAGCACATTGGCTCAAATTTCAAGCTTTCAAAAGAATGAATTTCTTGGAGTGATTGGAGGGCAGTGAATCATTGCTCTAATTGACACTGGAGCAACTTGTAATTTCATTGATGAAGATTTGGTAGCAAAGAGAGGCCTCAAGACAAAGGAGTTTGAAGGTTTCAAAGTAATGGTGGCTGATGGCTTCACTATGTCTTGTAATCTCCAACTTGTCTATGCAGTTGGGTAACCATGAGGTAAAAGATGACTTCTACGTTGTTGGCATTGAAGACACGAATGCAGTGCTTGGTATCCAATGGCTACGATCTCTTGGAGAGATCACTTTAAATCTTCAAACCATGGAATTGAAGTTCCAATCCGATGGGAAGAAGGTGGTGTGAAGAGGGATGTCAAATGGAGGCCCTCACATTGTGTCTTTCAAAAGGATGGAGAGGCTGGTCCGTCATGACCAAGTGGAGTGGGCAGAAAAATGTTTGATTTTTCCATCTGATCCTATAGAAGACAAGAGACACTACCATCCAGATATCTAGACGTTGATTACAAAGAAGAGTAAGGTATTTGGTAGTATACCTCCTGGGAGACCTCCTGAAAGAGGATCTGAGCATGTCATAGAGCTCTAAGGAGCAAGCCTTAGAGCTCAAAGGAGCAAGCCTATAATTACAACTCCTTATTAGTATCCAACGAAGCAAAAGGATGAAATTGAGAAGGCCATAAAGGAACTCTTGGACATGGGTCACATTCGCCCTAACAAGAGTCCCTTCGCTTCAACAATGGTGTTAGTCAAGAAGAAGGATGACACCTTACACACGTGCGTTGACTACCATGTGTTGAATCAAAAGACTATCAAGAACCAGTATCCTCTCCCCAAGATAGATGAGCTCATTGATGAGCTACATGGAGCAATATATTTCTCTAAGATTGATCTTAGATCAGGCTACCATCAGATACGAATGAGGGAGTTAGGTATTGAGAAGACGACATTCAGATGCCATTTCGGGCATTTTGAGTTCCTGGTCATGCCCTTTGGATTGATGAATGTTCCTACCACCTTTCAGTCTTGCATGAATAGAGTTTTCCAAAAGCAGTTGAAGAAATTTGTGCTTATCTTCTTTGATTACATTCTCATTTTCAACAAGTCATAGGAAGAGGACCTTAAACATTTGGAGGAAGTGCTTAGTATTTTGGTATCTAAATGTTTGTTTGCTAAGGAGTCCAAATGTGAATTTGGAATGACAAAGTTGCTTTACCTTGGGCACATAATCCGCTCTAAGGGAGTTAGAGTTGACCCTAAGAAGATCAAGGCTATTTTGGATTGGCCTCCTCTAGAGAATGTTTCACATTTGAAGGGGTTCTTGGGTCTACGTGGCTTCTACAAAAGGTTCATGAAGGGATATTCACAGATGGCAACCCCTCTTACTGATTTCACTAAGAAGGGGGCATTTGTATGGAAAAACAAGGCACAAATTGTTTTTGACAAGTTCAAGCATCTCATGAATTCTTGTCAAGTATTGGCTATACTCGACTTCACCAAACCTTTTGAGTTGCAATGCAATGTTTCAGGAGAAGGAGTTTGGGTTATTCTAATGCAAGAGAAAAAACCCATTGTGTTTGAGACTAGAAAGTTGAGGGGTGTTGAAAGAACATACTCAATCTATGATAAGGAGATGCTTGCAATATTGCACACATTGGCCAAGTTCAGACAATACTTGGTTGGGAGCAAGTTCATGGTGAAGACTAATCATAACAGTCTTAAACACTTCATGCATCAAAAAGATTTGAATGAGAGGCAATAGAAGTGGGTGAGTAAGCTATAGTCTTACGACTTTGACATTGAGTATGTCAAAGGGAAAAATAATATTCTGGTTGATGCTCTATCTAGGAGACCCCATTAAAGCTCTCTAATTGAGATAGCTGCTGATTGGAAAGAGAAGATCATTGCTGATTATGTTAAAAATCAGTTTGCAACCAACATTGTTGAGGGCACTTTACATGATGATAGGTATTAGTTGGTTGATGGGTTGATACGGTATAAGGGAAGAATCTTCTTGGTGCTCGAATCTAAGCTAAAAAAGAAGATTTTGCAATCGTTTCATGACATTCCACTTGCTGGTCATCAAGGTTATTTTAAGACTTATAGGAAGATTTGTGAAAGATTTTGATGGAAAGGGCTGAAAGATGAAGTCTTAAGCTACATTAGGGAGTGTCATACTTGTCAAATAAACAAAAATGAGCACACTTCTCCAACCGGGTTGTTGCAGCCTCTATCTATTCCCGATCAAAAATGGGAAAGTATCTCAATGGATTTCATCACGGGGTTGCCAAAGGTGCAATGGAAGGATTGCATCTATGCCATTGTGGATAGATTGAAGAAGTTTTCTCATTTCTTCACCATTACCAGCTCATTTACAAGAGCTCAAGTCGCTGTTTTGTTCTTCCGAGAGGTTTTTCGATTGCATGGGTTGCCGAAAAACATTGTGAGTGATAGGGACAACAAGTTCCTAAGTGTGTTTTGGCAAGATATTTTTAGATTAAGTGGTACAGTGCTCACTCCAAGCACTAGTTATCACCCACAGACTAATGGCCAAATGAAGATTGTGAATAAATGGTCGGAAGGCTACCTTAGAAATTGTGTCGGGACAACAAAAATCATGGGTGAAATGGCTTCATTTGGGAGAGTATTGCTACAACTCTTCCTACCACATGTCAATCAAGATGTCTCCATTCTTGGCTCTGTATGGTTACGAGGATCCTAGCTTTGTGGAATTGGTGTTTGGTGATGGTAGAGACCCTCAAGCGATGGATATGTTGCAGCAGAGTCAGGACATCTTGAGATTGTTGAAGGACAATCTACATCATGCACAAAATCACTAGAATTTGTATGCTAATCAACAACATGTTGAGCGGACTTTTGAGGTTGGTGACATGGTCTATTTGAGACTCCAACCTTACAGACAATCTACGCTCAAGAGGAGTGGAGTGGAGAATCTCAAACCACGTTTCTATGGACCTTTCAAAGTTATCAGGCAGATTGGGGAAGTGGCTTATAAGATAGAGCTACCAACAAGTAGCAAGGTACATAATGTCTTCCATGTGTCACGCCTCAAGAAGGCACTAGGGCACAATGTTGTTACTACTTCAAAGTTGCCTCCATTGGATGAGGAAGGATGGTTGGTTTTGATTCTAGAGGAGATCATTGATGTTTGAGAGTGCTCTTTGAGGAAGAGGTCAATCAAAGAGTACTTGGTGAAATGGAGGAACTTGCTAATTGAAGATGCCACTTGGGAAGGTGATCATATTTTGTAGCATCCATACTTGCAATTGCTTGAGGGAAAGCAATCTGGGGGAGGGCAGACTATAATGTCCCCTTCTCGGCAATAGTCTCTTCTGAGGATCACCAACCTATTTCGGAGGCCTGTAGGCTAGTCGAAAATGAAAATTAGGGTTTCATGTAGCTTGAAGGTTTCTTTTGTGTTTTCAGGGGTTTGCATTCAGTTATTTTGTAGAGTGGTTTTTGGGTCTTTCTGGATTTTCAAAGAGCTTCAGAATGGTGTAACATGTGTTTGCATCAGATGTTTTTTTCAGACTATTTTTTGTAAGTTGCGATAACTACCCAATTTGTGGTTAAAATGAGTTGGAGTCACTATTTTTAGCAGTATGATATTTTTAGTAAGTGTTATGTCTAGCAATGCTATTCTTGGCAATAGTTTAGCAACTCAATGCAGTTTCTATTTTTGACAGAGTAGTATTGGCAGTTTGGTCTTTGACACTTTTGGGGCTTGTTTTGGTAAGTTTAATGATTTATGTCATTTTATATGTTAATATCATTCTTGGTCCCCCATGCTTAGATGAATAACTTTATGTTGTTCTAAAAAGAGGGACTCATGCTTGGACGCCCCTTTGGGTGAATTAAATAATTTAAAAGTGTAATATTTGCCAAGCATTTGTGGATGCCTAGGAAGAGGTGATAAGAGGTGTTTTTAAAATATTAATTATATTCTTGTGATGGGCATCCCTTTTTGGAGGGAAAAGGAGATTTTGAAAGGTCATCTCAAAAGTGCTATAAATACAAGGCCTTGCTCCTTCATTTGGTATCCATTCCTTATATCATAACAAAGTGTCACTGAAATGATTTCAGACCCCTTGCTTCGAGGAACGCATACCTCCTAGCTAATATCGGTTTCATGTTTGAGAGATAAAACCTAGTCGATTTGAGACTACTTCATCTAGAGGTTGCAAATTGAGCTTCACAAGGAATTGTTTGAGTGATATTTCTCTTTTTAGAGTTGTTGGTTGTGCTTGGTTGAAGCACGTTTTTGGTCATTGCTTTCGGTGTGATTTTTATTTTGTTCTGGGTATCGGCTCCATTTATTCTACCTCCCTAGGTGCCTCATTAAGGTTTCAGGTTTTATGGCAAAGTATTGGATTTTCTAGACAAGGTTGACCTCTCTTGGAGGCCACCCCATCTTGGAGCCTTGCATTGGGATTCATGCCATACTCTTGGGTTCATTTTGGAGGTGTCTATCTCTTGGATCCTGGATGCCTAGCTCTTACAATTTATTTGCATCCAATTTGGTGACGATCATAACTGTATTGGCGAATTTGTGAGCATTCTTGTGATTTCTTTGTTAGCTAGTTTGATTTTCAGTTTGTTGTGTTTTCATAGCAGACCTGATTATTTCAGTTATTTGCTATATTTTCTTGGTGTTAACATTCATATTTGTAATAAGGAATATTTTAAATCATCTAGTTTGATTAGAGAGTTAAATCATCACAATAATATTTTATGAAAGCTTATTTTGTAACGCTGATTTTAGTAGTACTAATCAAAATTTATATTTCTGCACTTTACATTTTGTATATCTCACTCCCGCTGAATAAGTGGTTGAGTTGTTTTACATTTTAGTCTGTTCTTTCACTCTCGCTGAATAAGTGGTTGAGTTTTTTACATTTCTATTTGTATTTCTGCTCTTGCTGAATAAGTCGTCGAGCTCTTATGGTCTATTATCCACCTACATTTATTTTCTAGCATTTACTTTTAAAATGGTTAGCTATTCATCTACAACATTGTACTTTCATTTCTAGTTTTCATCTAATGATCCCCTCGCATCGTATGCTCTTACCTCCCCCACATCGAGATCTTGGTGATCAAAAAGTGAAGGGTTACCTTTCAGTTGGTATGCTTATTGAGCTAACCTTAATGTGTGCAATATTCTGTGTTGAAAATAAAAAGACTAAGGGGGATATTTCATTGTCTTCTTGACCTTCACAACTGGGTTTTGGAATCTTGGAGACCTCTTGTGGTAGGTAAGATTGAGCTCTTCCCCTGTGCTAAAGGTTTCTTCATTGCATCTTTTGCCTCTTCTGAGGATAAAAGTTTGGTCTTGGGTAAGTTGTGGGATTGGGTGCTTCATTTAACCCTCTTATTGAGCCACTTAATGTGTGTCTAATGTGGGTTGGAGTTCTAAATCCTCCCCTCCAATTTTGGGAGGTTTCTTGCTATGAGGCTATTGGAAACTCTATTGATCGCTTTTTGAAGGTTGACGATTCCACTTCCTACATGGGGAACTCTACTTTTTCTTGTATTCTGATGGACATTGAAATCTCCAAGCCTCTTCACGGTGATATGGTTTTGATGGTTGGGAATAGGCCTTGGACTCAATCTATTGATCATGAGGGTCTCCCTTTTAGATGTCGTAGATACTTCTCCATCAATCAACTAGATATAGTTTCTCCTCTCTCATGTCATAAGGGCATTGCTACTTGGTTGAAGAATGTTAACGAAGATCACTTGATTATCGATGCTCCTGATTCTCCATTGGGTGACTCCTCTCAGGATGATGACGAGTCCTTAGAGAATTATGGATTTCAGGAGAATGAGGTAGGGTAGATGATTTAGTAGTTGTGTATCTTAGTTCTCCATTTTTAAAGTTTTAAAATTGTATATTGATATTTTATCAAAATTTTGTATATTTTAGTATGTGAGTGAATACTTAAAGTTATTGTTTGAGGTTTTAGGTAGTAATGACCAATGCATGATGACTCGTTATCCTTTAACTAGGTCACTTCAAAATTATGATCATCCTCATATAAGAAAGCCTCCAATAACCATACAATACAACCACTAAAAAGATGTAATGAACCCTCTATTTGTGTACAAACAATTATTTATGCCAGATTCATTCACCTAGGAAGTGTGGACTCCTTATTTTCGGACTCTATTTTTCCTTTAAATCTTTGATGAATTTTAGTTCTATTTTATAGGTGAAATGACTACAAAATTTTGATGAATTTTTATTCTATTTAGGTGAAATGGCCGAAAAATTGTGGAGTACCAATAAGTATCTATATAGTTTTTGGTTCGTGGAAAAATTAGGAAAATCTTAAGTATTTTTTGCTTGGTTTATTTTGCAGATATATTTACTGCAAAATAGGGGACGAATCTAGAGAGGTTTTCTAGTCTCAATTTGAAGTTGTACTCTGACATCCGTGAAATCCAAAACGAGTTGTGCAAATCCAAGAAGTGACCTACAAACTTGGAAACTCATATTTTTCTAGAGGGCGTGAGAGGGAAATTTCCTACCTATGTGTTGCTCGATTTTGCATCTTGTCGTCAACTGACATCATAAATCGTATTGAAAATAATGGAGTTAATGGTTAGAGAGCAAAAAAATTTAGTCTTATTAGTCAGATGGCACTAGCTTTTCTTAGTTACTGTCAATGTTGAAAATACTAGTAGAGATGATGAGCCTCTTTTAAGTTCAAAATTAGGTTTAGTCGATGCTTCGTACAAGCCAGGGGCGTCTTTTTTCAACATAAGTTTCAAAGACAATGCATTTTGTTCTGAAAGAGAGTAGTAAGGGAGAGGAGTCGATCTTGGGCATATGATATATTGTGGGTATAGTTTTGGATAGCTTGGGGCCCACTGGGCAATAAAAGTGCCAATAAAAATTTCAAATATGATTTTTAATATGATAGGACAGGTTCATATAAAATTCAAAATATGTCCTATCATAGGTAGACTTTTTTTTTGCCACCTTCTCAATATTAGGTGAATGCAACTTGACATTTATTTGCCACCTTCACTATATTAAGTGAATGCAAGTTTATAAAATTATTTCCACAATAGAAATTATCTTTTCTACCTTCCCAATAAAAGGTTCTCGCAAATGAATATTTTTTCATCCAAAATATTTCTTATTGCATTAAAAGTGAGTTGACATGCACTCAAAGTGAGTTGACATGTACAAAATACATTGTCAACTGAATAAGCTGTAAATATATTTTAATAAAATACATTTAAACATGTTCCATTCTCATCTTTTTTTTACAAACTATTGGTTCCACCATGTCCATATACACCAATCTTTTTATGAATTTATCTGCAAAAATGAAAAAAATGAACTTTCAGGCTCACTATGCATTACAATTTTTCATTAAAACACGTAATTACTATAATATTATTTACAAATCAACATAAAAAAACAATAATCATAACAAAAATTTAAAACTAGTTAGAATTCATTTTTTTAAAATATCATTTCAAATCACCAACCAAAAATCCTACATACCCATGAAGCTATCACTTCTACCATTAATTCATTGAATTCCAAATCAAATTCTCTCCCAGAATTCTAAATTATCCACTTGCTACCAATTCAAATTCCATGGGCCTATGTAACACCCCTCCATTTTGCTCTTTCGTTCAGACAGTGTGTGTCTTTGTTATTATTTGTTTGCTAATGTTAGAGCGATGCAAATTTTATATTATGATGTGATGGTACCTTATTTTGATGTTATCTCTATGACATGATTTTGATTAGCATAATGGTTATTTGAATTAATACTATTATATGCACATGATTAGAATATTGATGTTAGAATCGTTAGTTTCGTGATATTGTATTGGTGAAGGGGATGGAATTGTATCACTCACTTGCAAGCGCCCTACGATTCCACGATTCTCTTTTCACCGCGTGTTCTATTATGATGCATATAGACATGTTCAATATATGTCTTGTTATAGGTTTGCAGGTACATGAGATCGACTCCACCTGGCTTCATAGGTTTGAGTGTGTCTATTGCCCAATGGTAATGTTGATTGGGAGATAGTAGCTAGGATTCCTGTGTCAAGCCATCGCCTTAGTCATAGTGTGTCGTCGATTCTAGTTAGTTTTGTTTGTAAATGTTGTTTAATTTTGCTTTGAAATTTTTATGTTGCAAAGTTTGTAAAAGGTAATTTAATGGATTTAAATATTTAAGATGATTATTAAATTAATCTGGTTTTAATGTTAGAAGATACTGTAAGAGAGGGGGACTACTTACTGCGAGGCACCAAATCACGAAAGGCCAAGAGCGGAAAGGCTGCCCTAATTTACCTCAGTTTAAAGGATGGTTAGGATAGAAGGGATGAGAATGATGAGGATTATGCATCCTTTGATCACTTTGCAATCCTGAGAACTAAAGGGAGACTAGATGAGTCACTTTCCAAAGTCAACTCTACGTCTCAAGTAGTTCTTGTCCAAGGAAAAAAATGCGGTTTTGGGACAGCAGTGTGATACGTTGGCGTCTCATAGGTGCGTTGGTGTTTGTACGGCCAAAAAATCAGAGAGACGAGGTTTAAGCTCTAGGGAAGGACTAGCAACCTAGTTTAAGAATTTCTAGAATGAAAAAATATTATTAAGTATGAAAAGTACAGAGTAACATGATAAAGGAAGTGTATTACCACAAGGGTGATGAAGATGATTTCGCATAGCAGTCTTCTCACCAGCTTGCTCTGAGATCTCTTCACCTGCAGACAAAAAAAATGAGGAAATGTTGGGGCTGTTTAGGGGCCTGCCTCAGTCAGACCCCCATTTTGGTGTTTCCACCTCCATAGATAGCCAAGTTTTCAATGATAGGAATAAAGATAAAGAAAGAATAAGAATACAAGCTATGCATACAAGAAACACTACAAAATAGTATGTGCTTACTCAACCAAATACGATAGATGAGATGAGAGGAGCTTACCACCTTTTTCCAAAGCGCTCAAGGCTTGTGGAGGAGTGAATGAGAGGAACTCAAGCCTCTACTGTGATGCCATTTGTCCTATGCTCACATTATCAGAGTGATGGAGTGGTAGATTATTGCAAGGGAGTGAAAAGTGTTGCTACAAAGATTGAATGGATAAATGGAAATGGAGAGAATAAATCCAATATCTTGCAAAACTCCCTGAATGAATGAGAGAGTGAAGAATATGAAGGAAGGAGATGAAAACGACCATATTCAGGTCGACCAACTGAAGAGGAGAATTACACTTTGAATCTCAATCAAGAGTGTAACGTCTCTACAGTCTCCAACCGCAAGAATTTGCCAAGGACGTAGGCGTGCCGTGCGGGCATCCCCCACGAAAATGCCTTCACTGACATGCAAATAGGGTGCCAAGTGTGATATGGACAATGGACTTAAGTGGAATTAAGTCTCTGCCTTAGGTTTTCTAAAGTACAAGGGGGTAAAAAGGGAATTTTTGTTAAGGGTGAAAATTCATGCTCATACATTTTGCCCCCACTTTAGTGGGCATGAGTATTGATGAGTGCTTCGATAAAGTAGAGTAGTAAGAAAGTAACAGAGTAAGAAATGTATACCTGAACCGACGAGGAAGTAGAGCACAATCTAGCAAACCTGAAAGTGTAGGAAAGGACTTCATAGTTTTGCGGAACTATAAAGCTGAAGTACGAAAGTGACTCACAAGTTCATGGTCCTACAAGGGGGGTATCCTTCAAGAAATCTCACATGAAGGAAACCAGGAAAAACAACTTATAGATCCGTGAACCTGCAAGGAAGGTATCCCCCAAGAACTCTCACATGAGGGAGATTGAGAAGAGCACCTTACAAACCCGCAAACCTGCAAGGAAGGTGTCCACCAAGGACTCTCACATGAGGGAGACCGAGAAAAAAACCTTACAGACCCGCATACTTGCAAGGAAGGTATCCCCCAAGAACTCTCACATGAAGGAAACCATGAAAAACACCTCACAACCCCACAAAACTGTAAGGAAGGTGTCCCCCATGAACTCTCACATGAGGGAGACCAAGAAGAACACCTTACAGACCTGCATACTTGTAAGGAAGGTGTCCCCCAAGAACACTCACATGAGGGAGACTGAGTAAAGGGGACTCCACAGAGTCAGAGATGGCGACATGTATACCCATAGATAGAACACATCAGAAAGCAGCCACACAGACTAGTGAACGGTTAGTCACGTAGACCATTGCTAAGTTGTAAGACTTTCAAAGGGCTCCCTCGAGAACCCTTCAGAAGGAAGGAGGGTCCACTCAAGGGACGCATTGCTTGAAAAGTGAAGTCTAGTCGGGCTGCCCCTAAGCTAGATGCCATATAAATTGTTAAGAGTTTTCGAAGGGGTCCCTTGGGAACCCGACGTGAAGAGGAGGGGTCCACTCAAGGGACACACTATTCAAAAGATTAACATCTTCCTTCTTGAATCGATTCGTCACCAAGGAATATTTTTGAAATATGTTCACTTCATCAAGGAATTCGAAAGGAAGGAGATGCGCTCATGCGAGGGGAAGACTAAAACCATTCCCACTTTGAAGGAGGGTTTCCAAGTCCTTTATTTACGAACCCATGATGAAGGAAACATGTTCCACTAGGGTTTCAAGTTGAGAATGAAATTCTAACAAAGAAGTGTGTGAAGGGTCTTTGAGAAAAGATTCATTTAGCAACAAACACGTTTTCTAAAGACCAAGTAATGTAGAAGACGCGTTTCCACACATGAAAGGGACAACTCAAGCAAAGAGGAGAGAAAGATCAAGAGAAAGGTAAAATCAAATAGATCACACAAAATGGGCACAAGGGGATCTGGTTTTGTGGGGTTAGATTTGCCTTTATTTATATATATTAGGTAACCGCAACAAGAGGTGAAAGATCATCAATCCCCAACTAAATCAAGAAGAATGCACGAAAGACAGTAAAAATTAAAAAATGGGTCAACATGGAAGGAGGCCTAAATGCTCCAGATACTTTGCATCATCCCCAATTTATCGAAAGTCAATCACAGACATGGAAGAATAGAGATACATATAGAAGAAGGTTTACAACACAAACACCATGCCTATATCCAAGCACTAACATGGGTGATGAGGGTCATCCAGACACATATAAAATGATTATGAGGGAACACATCAAAACACCCACACATCTAATCTAAAGATCAAGAAGAGGGTCTCCCCCTAACATTGGTCAAACAAGAGGTCGTCAATTTCCCACTCTAGGTCACCATAGGGGAAGGGTGACGAGCCTGTAACAGTGTAATGTTAAGGGGAGGAGCTTCTGATCCTCCCACAACAAGGGCCAAGGCAGAGGGACCTGTGAGGTCTTCGTCGCTCAACTCTTGTGGGTTCAAGGTCAACGACCTCACAAAGATCAATGACAAGGTCAGAACTTCATCCACCAAGTTAAACATACACTTAATGGGAGTGCCATGTTTCACCATGACGGACAAAGGAGTTTGCACCTGAGGTTCACTGCTAGGCTCACCAAGAGACTCAAGAGCAGTGACAAACTCAGGGGAGGTTGAGACTGGTTCCCTTACTAGGATAGAACAAGTCAAATTAGGGCCACCTTTCGGAGAAGGTGGGCTCTTCTTACGTCCTCCATTGCTAGAGGGACCACACTCTACCTTATTTTTCATCAGAGGAAGTGAACTCCCCATAGAAAAACAAGGAGGGTCGAGGGGGAAGATGAAAGAATCGTAATGAAAAAAACCGAAGTGTTCACCATATCCATGGGCTTTGGGAAAGGGAAGACATCCGAGACGGAATTCAACAAGGGTGGCTCCACCAAAGGAGTGATGAACACTTGTACCTTTCTAGGCGCATGCATGCTCACAACGGGAGCCAAGAGAGATTCAAAGACAAGAGGAGGGAAAGATGAAAACACAACAGGAGGTGTCATCTTCTCCTCCTCCTTCCTCTATAAGGAGGCTTGCTCAGCTAGGAGAGCCTTTTTCCGACACTTATGCTCATGCACAAGGCAATTTCTACGACTCTTCGAATTGGAAGCTGAGATTTGCGAAGGGATGAAAGGATTTTGTTCAGCCATGGGAGCTTCTTCCACAATTGCTTCTAGTAGAAAGATAGAATCCTAAATTGGAGAAGAAGGGGTAGGTCCAGAAACAGACGGAGGAGTTGAATCTACTACTTTAGAGGTGGATACTTTTCTATTTAGGGGAATAGGAAGAGGTTGAGGGGAGAAATCTCTTCACGAGCCTTTCTTTCTGCCGTACAAATAGTATGAGGGTCTTGGGGACTTGTTAGGGAGATCCGATATCTTGACCTTGGTCTTTTGCGAAGGAGGCATCATCGGACTTAGTGGGTAGAACCCAAACTTTTTCACCGAGTACTCTTCCCAAGAGAGAGGAGTGGACAAGTCAAATCGAGAGGGAGCGAGCTTCTCCTTTCCCTTTTAGGAAGAGGAGGTAGTTGGCAACTCAACTATAGGAAGGGTCAACTTCGGCTGTCCTTTGCCTCCAGTCTTGTACTTCACATAGTTCTTATGAAATAGGTCCATTCTTTGTTGGAGCGGACCCATGGGAGTGGGCCAAAAGTGATCCAACGAGTAACCTCCACGAGATACCACAAGCTGATATCCAGTGTCATGCACTATGTGTACGACACCTTCATGGGAAAACTTAAGGAACTTATGAATCACGGAGGCGATCCCATTCATGGAAGCTAGCCAAGGTATACCTAGCTTCACTCTAAACAGGTTCGACTCGAGAATAATGTCAAAGACCACGTCTACGTTCTTGGGTCCAACCAAGACAAACATTGTTATCAATCCATAAGGTTTTAGAGAAAGTCCATTATGCGTAGAGATGATTTTTTTTTTTTTCATATTCCTCCCTTTGTAGGGAGTTTAGGAGTAATGTCTACTCCGTGATGACATTCACTCTACTCGTGGGGTCGACTAAGACCCCTCTCACAATGTTACCATTGAGGTGAGTGGGAATATAACATGGATAAGGCTTATCATTTGCTGGCATGTATTGCAAAGTAAACGGTACATCTAGCGAATAGGTCACAAGGTGGGGAGCGGAAGTAACAATAACCATGTTAAGATATGCCTCGGGATGAGAAATAGAATCAGCGGGATCGATAATCATGTTAGCAGAATGTGGCGGAAACAGGTCCGTGTATATCTGCAATTCACTATTAGCTTTCACCACTGATTCGTTCGTGTTTTCCTTATTTCCATGAAGATGAATAGTACCATCCTCGATCCGATCCTATATCTCATGACATAGGCACATGTAGCATTCAGTGTCATGTTCATTAACTTGATGGTACTGAAAATACATGTTTTCTTCATACCAGTTAGGGTATGATTCTCTAACTGGTTTAGGAGGTGGCAGGGTAAGGATCTTATCCTTCACCAACTTCTACAAAATGGAAGAATAAGACTCTGATAGCTTCATAAAATTTTGGTTGTGTCTGAGGCCGTTGTTATCCACAATGACTACTACATTTGCAACAGTTTTACCTCTCCTCGAGATCGATACGATAGATCTTCCTTCAGAATGGGAGCGCGAGGGAGGACCCTCGAACCAAACCACCGTTTGCTGGTACTCTCGTAAAGCTGCACACAAGTGTGCAAAATAAGGATACTTCATGAGGATGAAATTCTCTTGCCAAGGCCTTTGTAAGTTCCCTATGAAGACCTTCTGTACATCAGAATTGGGTAATAGATACGAGATCTATGAGAAGAGTGCTTGGTACCCTGCTATAAAGTCTTTAATCTTTTCATTGTCCCCTTTTTTGCATCTAACAAGGTCTAAGAAGGTCATCTTTGGTTCGATATTGGATTGGAACTGTCGCAGGAACTGATTCACAAGCTGATTGAACATGAAGATGGAATTATCGGGCAAAAAACAATACCAGTCTAGTATTGTATCTTTGAGAGATCGGGGAAATAATTTGGCCATCAACGCATCGTGATTGAAAAATTCTATGCATAAGGCATTAAAGGCAGACACATGTGTCTATGGGTCCCCTTTACCACTATATTTCTCAAATTTTGGAATCTCCATCCCTTGCGAGAAAGGAGTGTTTAGAATTGCAACTAACAATGGGATGTGTTGGAAGAAGGGTTGGAAGATAGGCTAGGCTGAGGTCTGGGAAAGGTTCACCATTTGGTTCTACATCTTCCCCATATTCTAAAGAAGGGTATTCAGACAACCTCATGCTAACGACGTACTTGTAAGGGACACAGACAACCTCACGCTCGTCTATGGATGAAGAGGTCGGCAACATAGGAGGAGTAGGGATGCAATCAATTTCGTCAAGAAACATAGGTTCGCTTTGCGATATGTGCTTCTGTGCAGATAGACCAACCACAAAACCAGAGAAAAGGCTGGTAGTGAAGCTAGAGGAGACCTTCATCTTTTCCATCGGAAGGTGTCACAAAATTCTTCTAGCAATATGCCCAGAGGTCGTAGATTGGGTCATGAAGCTCATAAACTTTCACAACACACTAGGGTACAACGAACAAGAGGTATATGAAAAAAAGTTCAGGATGCTGACAAATAGATAGACGTTGGTTCATGTTGGGTTCACCAAAAATTTAAGAGAGGGGAACCGACCACTGCAAGGCCCTAGGTCACGAAAGGTCAAGAGCAAAAAGGCTGCTCTAACTTACCTCGGTTTAAAGGATGGTTAGGATAGAAGGGATGAGAATGATGAGGATTATGCATCCTTCAATCTCTCTGAAATCCTAAGATTGAAGAGAGACTAGACAAGTCACTTTCCAAAGTCAACTCTACATCTTAGGTAGCTCTCTAGCTGAGGACAAAAGCGAGGTTTTGGGATGACAACGTGACACACTAGCGTCTCACAGGTGCGTTGGCGTCTGTAAGACCATAAAAATAGAGAGACGAGGTTTAAGATCTAGGGAAGGACTAGCAACCTAGTTTAAGAATTTCTAGAATGACATAATAGTACTAAGAAGTATGAAAAGTACAAATTAACGTGATAAAGGAAGTGTATTACTGCAAGGGTGATGAAGACAATTTCGCACAACAGTCTTCTCGCCAGCTTACTCCAAGATCTCTTCACCTACACACAAAAAAAAAAGGGGAAATGTTGGGGTTGTTTAGGGGCCTACCTCAGTCAGATCCCCGTTTTGGTGTTTCGACCTCCACGAACATCCAAGTTTGCAATGATAGGAATAAAGATAAAGAAAGAATACAAGTTACACATACAAGAAACACTACAAAATAGTACGTGCTTACTCAACCGAATATGATAGAGGAGATGAGAGGAGCTTGCCACCTCCATCCAAAGCGCCCAAGGCTTGTGGAGGAGTGAATGGGAGGAACTCAAGCCTCTGTTGTGATGGTTTTTTTCCCGCGCTCGCACTATCAGAGTGATGGAGTGGTAGATTGTTGCAAGGGAGTGAAAAGTGCTACTACAAATATTGAATGGATAAATAGAAATGGAGAGAATGAATCCAATATCTTGCAAAACTCCCTGAATGAATGAGAGAGTGAAGAATATGAAGGAGATGAAAACAACCATATTTGGGTCGGCCAGCCGAAGAGGAGTGTTACACTTCAACTCCCAATTGAAAGTGTAATGTCTCTACAGTCTCCAGTCGCAGGAATCTGCCAGGGATGTAAGTGTGCCGCATAGACATCTACGCGACGTGCGGGTTTCCCCAACAGAAACGCCTCCACCAACACACAAATAGGGTGCCAAGTGGGCTTAAGTGGAATTAAGCCTCTGCCTTAAGTTTTCTAAAGTACAAGAGGGTAAAAAGGGAATTTGCGTTAGGGGTGCAAATTCATGCTCATACATATATTAATTAATTAATTTAATTTAATTGGTAAATAATCTAATCTTAGGATTATATTATTTATTAATTAATTAAATTAGTTGAATTAAGTTAAATTAGAAATGTTAAATATTTTAGAAATTATTAAATGTTTTTAATTTTAAAATATCTAGAGGATTTTGTGCAATTTGGTTTCAAAAGATATTTTGGGTTTTCAACATGTGTTGGAAAATTTATGAGGTTTGTTGGAAAATTGATTCACGAGGAGAAATTTATGGTTGTAACGAGAAGTGAGAAGCTTCTTCATAGAAGAAGAATAGAGGATATTTGGTTGGGGGAAAATATTTTAGAAATAAAGTTTTGTTACTGCATGTGGTTGTAGAAATTTTTGGAAAAATTACTCGAGAAAAGTTGTGTTTAGAATTTTTTTATTGTTTTGGAGGAAGCTTTCATTTATTTGGGAGAAAATACTTGGATCTGTGGAGGAGGTGCTACTTCAATTTAAATCTTCACATGCGTGAGATTTCAGGTTCCTCTTTTAATTTTTGTTAGTTTAATATTGGAAAAGCTTCTTAGTTAAGATTACTCTATAGAAAAGATTGTCTGTGCAAGTTTTAAAGCTTTGATTTTTGTTTAAGAATTGTAAATGTCGTGTGTGAAATTCTTTGTGAAAATGAAATCCTCTGTTGAAATGAAATCTTTTGTGGAAAGCATTGCAAATTTTAAGTTGGGATTATTGTAAACATAGAAGAACCCAAAATAATACAATTTGAGATCTGGGAAATTCTCTGTCGGGAAGAAATTCTTCTGTAGAATTTATCTTCTCAGAAAAAATTGGGTAGAAGATTTGTAGAGAAATTTTAACTCCAATTCATTATTAAATTTATTTTCTGTAGGAAGTGATTGCTTCCGATTAAAACATTGGTTTGAATAAAATTTAGAAAAAGGACCCTGTGTTGGAAATTGCCTCTCTGTAAAATTTGGGTATTTACATGCAAATGGTCTTTTTTGAAAATATTTTCCCGATTGGAGTATTTGTTTCAATATATATATATATATGCATATTTCATTTTAGAGAGTCACTGTAGTTTTCCTAATTGAAAACCTGATTGAAAATATTAATTTTACCAGACAAAATATCCATACCCGGAGTTCTTGTGAATTTGCAGTTTTTAGAGTTATTGGTTTGAAGTTTTATTGGTGTGGGGAAGTGACGACTGCTCACAACCATTCCCCATAGGTCGGGAGCCGGCACTATGAGGCAGCCAGCGCTGCCCCATAGAGGCCATGCTTTCCCCTTAAGGGGAGACGACAATGCATGCAGCCGACAACCCTTAGCATGGCTTCCATGAAATTTTTTCTGTAATGGTTAATTAATTCTATCATCTACCTTTGGTTAATTTCGGATTTGTTTATATTTGATCTTGGATTTATTTTGTGTGATTATATCATATATAATATATATATATATATATATATACATAATGCATTAATATATATATATATATATTTACTTGTGTATATATATTAATATATATGTATGTGTATATGTGTACATATATTTATATTTTTAAATTTACTTTTAATATTTTTATTTGGGATTTATTTGTGGAGTTTAAGATATTTAATAATATATATATTTATGTATAATTATATATACATAATGTATATATATAATCATATATATTTAAATATAAATATTTAAATGAGTTTGTTGATATTGAGTGCATGCAAATTCACATTTAAAATGTCTTCAGATAGAAATGATGAAAAAAATAAAATTGTTTTTTTTAAAATAGTTAAATTGGGAAAATTCGAATGTACAATTATATTTAATTACTTTATTGCTTGTAAGTAAATTGGTATTAAAATTAGATTATTGTGAACAATAAACTATTGTGTCTCTTTGGCATGTTTATGATTTCTTTCGTTCACTTCAGTGGGGAACTAGTTAGTCGTGTCAGTAAATCTTCCAATTGTAGTATTTTCATTTGGGGTTGTTGTGTTTCTTGGTTTCATCCCTTTAATTACCCTTGGGTAGTGCGTTCAGTTGAACTTAGTGAGTCACCCAATTTCCATGAACGAGGATGTGATGTCATTTTTTTTTGGATGGGGATTGAATATCCGTAGTGTGCTCCAGTTACCTTTGGTTGTGGATTTGTTCCACATGTTGATAGTAGGAGAGTGATTCTTGATGGGGGCGGGGGTATAGGAAGATTTGCCGAGGTAACCCATGCAACCTTGCGGTAACACTCCTATTTCAGCAGTATGGTTGGTTCACTGTTGTATTTTATTATTTATCTCTGGAAGCATTATACCCTATGAATTAGTATTGTACTTGTGTTCGTTAAGTTCAGTATGTGTTAGCCTATGTCTAGAGGTAGTAGGTCTTGTCTAGGATCCTTGTTACTATCTCCTATAATGGGGGGTGGGCCTTCAGATACCACTTGGTTGGGAGAAGCATGCACCTTACTCCGTTGGGTCCCCTTCTTCTGTTCGTAAGGGTGAGGTCTTACAATTGGAGAGCTCGTGGTGGTACCAGTGGATGCGTTCCTTTCTTTTGATGTATTATTCCAGTTGACATTTGTATTTAATTCACTCCTCATTTGTATTTTAGGAGGAATCTTGTAATAGTTATGTATGATCTTCCTCATTTAGGAATGAGTGTTGTAAACCTTATTTTGAGAATTAATGTAATATTTGGATCTTGATGTATTTCTATTCTATGTGATGAAATCTTAATGCTTTGAATGTATGCACTTTAATTCTTGTTTAGTAATTAATTAAATTCTTTTTATGAGTAATGTATATGTTATGGGATTTAGATGTAACCTTAGTTGCGTGCCTTAGAGGATGTTGTGATAGTGTAGTACAATTTCATGTTAATATTGCACTTTAAAAGAAAAAAAATTGTATGCTTTAGTAGTTGTTGCAACTTCCTCTAGGGTTACGAGGCAGGGCATTACAACCTATTTATTTATACAAGAAATGCTCAATTGTGCGATGCAAGCTACCTATTAACAAATTCAAATTTTTGACTTTGTGTTGGATACTCTTGATCGATAATGAACTCCTCCAAATCGATGCAGTCTCCTTTTGCTTCTACGGTAAGTCTCAAACCTGCCTTCACTATTACTTATGCATTCCTGTATGAATTCATTACTTTCAAATGCATTTTCGATTTACATTTAAATGAATCAAATTTTTTCTTTCATAGCCCATGTTTATGCTCTCATGTTGAATGTTTATGTTGTCATCAACCAATCTTCCTTAAAAATTATTGTGCTATGTTTACATGCCTTCAAACTACAATATGATTCAAATATTTCCAACCCTTTCCAATATAACATTATGATACACACACACATATACATATTGCAAAGATACATAGATACATATGTTTCTTATAGCCTTGTTCATTTTCATTAAACTTACACATTTATCTATCTCTACAATATATACATATATATATGTATATATATGTACATATATTTTGCTATATACTGAAACTACATATTGGAATTTTTATAATACTTTAAAGTTCAACAACATTATGGTATAAATATTTACAACCCTTTTTGATTCTCAATTATATATATACATAGATACATAGATACACAAATTACTTATAACCTTGTTCATTTACATTCAACTTACGTATCTAACTATATATATATATATATATTGCAGGGATAGATAAATACATAAGTTACCCATATCCTTCTTGATTTACATTCAACTTAATTATGTGTATTCTTTATTTGTTCTTTAATTAAAGTGTCTGTAAATATCGACCCCTCTCCCTTACAATCAATTGTGATAATGGCTGACTCCTACTTGTGTTATAACCATTTTTTAAACAACATATATATCTTGAAACATCAGTATTATATATATATAATGCAAAGATAGATAGATACATAAGTTTCTTATACCCTTCTTCATTTACATTCAACTTAATTAGACATATGCTTTTTTTTTTCTTCAATTAAAGTGATTGTAAATATCGGCCCCTCTCCCTTACAACCAACTGTGATAATGGTTGACTCCTCCTTTTGTTATAAACATTTTTTAAACAACATATATATGTTTCCTATACTAGGCTGTCACATACCATACCCACCATATATCATATGTCACATACTAAACCCATGATATGTCCAATTCCCACGATCGAATAATCTCCCTTAGATGTATGCTTTGTTTGTACTTCAATTTAAGAGACTGTAAATATCAAACCCTCTCCCTTACAAGCAACTGTGATAGTGGCTGACTCCTAATTTTGTTATAACCATTTTTAAAATAGCATATATAACTTGAAACAACAATAATATATGTATATATATATATATATATATATATTGTAGAGATAGATACACAAGTTTCCTATACCCTTCTTAATTTACATTCAACTTAATTAGATGTATGCTTTATTTTTTCTTAATTTACTGTAATATGTATGGTAACCATTTCTGAAACAACATTATGAAACATTTACATAACTTGAAACAACAGTATGATAGAAATATTTCAAACCCTTTCATGTATCATACTGCACTTTCAAATTATTTCATATTGTTGTTTTAAGATTTATCTATATCATAATGCTCTTTCAAGATATACATATTTGTATCATAACACTATTTCAAGTTTATACATATTTGTATCATAATTTTGTATGAAGGGTTTAACATGATCACCCAAGTGTTTATAATAGGTAGAGTTGGGGATATGATAGTATACCATGCATTTCTTGTTTTATTGCACACATACCCTTGATCATTTGCAATCAACTCAATTAGATGCATGGTTATTTAGTTCTTCAATTACACTCACTCTTACATGTATGAATTTGTTGTTTCAATTTGTATCATTATTTTAATTGTAACAATTAGAATTGTATGCTATTTATTAATCACTGTGTTAGTTCAATGCAGAGGAAGAATAAAGCGACATCAAATAATAGGCGACCTATAACAAAGTGACCTGTACGAAAGCGAAGGCAAAAAAATATGCCTACACACAGGAGAGGTGTGTAACTGCCACATAATGATGAGGTGGATGCTATGATTCTTGTTCACTAGCCAACTGAACAACCAAGAAGTGATGTAGAAATTGTTGTGGAGTAGCCAACTAAACCTATTCTTCAAGTTAACCCATCTGTAACAACCAAAAAGGTTGTAGTACGATGGGAATGAACCATGGATGACATGGAACATGCCCTTGTAGATTTTGAAGACAACTACATGTCAACTAGAAGAGCAACCAAAAAGTGAGGCCTTCCAACTACAATATTGTCAAATTGGCTAGGTGGTGTCAACACTACAAAAAGGAAAGGGCCCTCAATAGTCCTAACTGAGGAGGGAGAGTCAATGGTTGTCCAATGGTGCAGGGAGATGGCTGATATTAGCCATGGTTTGGAGATTGTCAATCTCAAACCAGAAGCCCAAATATGCCAAATGGGGCCTAATCCCTTCAAGGATGGGCTTCCCAAAAAGTCTTGGTGGATGAGATTCAAAAGAAGGCATCCCGATCTATGCTTGAGAACAACCCAAGGGAAAGATAGAGGTCGTGCTATAAATCTTAGGCCTGCAATTGTAATTGCATTCTATGACACTTTGGAGAAGGCATACACAACTGGGAAATATGAAGGTGCTTTCCAAAAAATTCAGCAGAAGTGTTGCATACATTATCCCAATGAGTCGGGAGTGGATTACAATTTCAGCATGTGCAAACACTACAAGTCAGAAAATTCTAGGTTTTGATTTGTTCAAAAGAAAAAATCACGTGTAGAACTACATAACCAACTGTGAGGCAAGAGCATTAATGGCTTTTCAACCTCACACATGGATGACCAAAGATATTTTTTTCAAATGGTTGAATTTTTTTGCTATGCAAGTACCTAGGGGTTGCTCACCTAGCCATATACACATTCTCATATTTGATGGCCATGGCAGCCATGTAGCCTTCTCTACCATTTTCAAATAAAGGGACCTTGGTATTGACTTGCTCACCCTACCAGTCCACACATCACATAAGATGTAACCTCTTGATGTGAGTTTTTTATCCTCTTTCAAATCTCACTTCAAAAAGGAAAGAATATAATGGAGTAATAAACATGCAAACTTGGAGATAAGAGTAGAATTGGCTACACTTGGTAGCCTAGCTTTTCAAAAGGAATTGATAGTTTCAAACATACAACTGGGTTCAAGAGGACAGGTATTTTTCCCTTTCATCGAAATGCTTTGGAGAACGATATGAGGGTTAGTGAGAATTTTCAGTTTTTTGCCCTTGAGGAAGCATCAACTTCTGAAAACATTCTAAGCATATCCAACAATGGTTTTCCAGTGAATGCAGGTGTGTATTGAAGGAACAACAAAAGTTGGAGATCACCAAAGGCCACTTGAAGTAACTGAATGTGTAAGCCACAAAATTCCACCACAAACTTCAATTTTTTTGGACAACCAATCACCACCAACAACAATATTGGGAGATCAAAATACTATTGGAGACATCTCTCTTTCCCTACCAACTCCACTCGAGGAGCCCTCCTGGTTGTTAGATGGTTCTGCTAATCTTGGTATTGATATGCATGTGGAGCAAGAACAAAGTATTACAATGCCATCTCCATCGCACAACATGGGTCCATATACATTAGTTCATTTCTATGCTGATAGGGAAGACAGTGACACTGATCAGTTAGGAGATGAATTGGATGATATAGCTAGTGAGGTGCCAGAAACAAATAATGAGGATTCTATTGAGCCTCTAGGCGGCCAACCAACTTCACACATCTCATAATTCTTGAAGCTACCAGTTAATATAGTCAAAGAAAAGTCTAATAAGGTTGTTGACCATGGGATCAAACTGCCAAGAGGATCCCAACTCATGACTGCTGATGACTACATGGCCTTGCTAACTGAGCAAGATGATAGGAAGAAGGAACTCTAGGAATTGAAATTGAGGAAGAAGGAACAAATTGAAGAGCGCATGATAGAAAGGATTTCAACATTGGAGGTCAAGGATCTTATGAGAATTGAAAAGGAAAAGCAACAAGTAGTAGCACAGGTTGAAAAAGAGCAAAAAAAGAAGGAGAAGGATGAAAAAAGGGAGCAACACAGGATAGAAAAGGAATTTGCAAAAAGGGAAAAATATTTGGAGAAGGCACAAATAAATGCTACAAAGGAGAGGTGACTCAACAACCCTCTAAATCCATTGCCTGACCATCATAGGATATTCATAGAATTTGTGTCTATTTAATGCCCCCAATATTGTCCATCACCTACCCAAAGTATCAACCAACCATTTCAGAGTTGGATTCATTCTCATTTTCAATCCTATCCATTCTCACCTAGCCCAAGAATTATCCAAGCATTTCAGAGTTGGAGTCCTCATTCAAAGTCCTATCAACCCTCACCTACCCCAAGCATAACCCAACCGGTTCAATCTTGGAGTCCTACTCTATCACAAGCCACAAACAACTCACAAGATAGCTTGGCTTGAAATTTTAGTTTTCCTACCTTTTTCGATTGATTAGAATGTTATGTATGAACTTTTTTGTTGTGAAGGTTTTGATGGATTCCAAATGATTTTTGAAATTTCTTGTTTTGAATGTTTGTAACTTGAAACAATAGTAGGATTTGAATACAAACAACATATTCCATCGTGTTATTGTCACTGATTGTTTGAGTTACTATAATTAAAGAGCCAACAAGGCATACATCTAATTACGTTGAATGTAAATGAACAAAGCTATAGGAAACTTATGTATCTATCTATCTGCAATATTTAGCTGTATACACACACACACAAACACATCTATAGGAAGCATATGTATTGATAAATCTAATTAAGTTGAATGAAAATGAACAAGGCTATAGGAAACATATGTATCTATCTAATTGTACACACATATGTATCATAATGCTCTATCATATTGTTGTTTGAAGTTATATCAAAATTTTAGTATTTTATATCACAAAGGGTTGTAAATATTTATACCATAGTGTTGTTTGTAGTTATATATAAATTTCATAATATTGTATCATAAAGAATTGGTTATATTTGAACCATAATGTTGTTTGAAGTTATATATACATTTCATAATGCTATATCAGAAACTGTTTGAAATATTTGTACCATAGTGCTGTATGAAGTTATATATAAATTTCAATATGCTATTTTAGAAATGGTTATAACAGAAGTAGGATTCAACCATTATCACAATTAGATGTAAGGGAAAGAGACCAATGATTACAATCACTGTAATTGAAGAACAAAGAAAGAATACATCTAATTAAGTTGAATGTAAATGAAGAAGGCTATACGAAACTTACGTATCTATCTATCTCTACAATATATATATATATATGTGTGTGTGTGTGTGTGTGTACATATCCATATGGATATACATATACATATACATATATGCATATGCATATATATACTCATACATATAGATATAAGTGCATGAAAACCATTGAAATACATTGGAAGGAATCTTAAGTTAATAGGAATGAGCCCTTATTTTGTAATAAGATGAAGAGGGATATACATTGAAAGAAATATTATTTGTACAAGATATACATGATGTTCATGAATGCCATCATCAACGATAGATCGATATATATTGAACAAATTAGACTTCTTTCAACATATATCCATAATTCTAACTCTTAAATCCTTGAGGTGATCAAGGGTATGTTTGCAATGAAACAAAACATGCATGTTATACTATGACATCCCCAATTCATACTCTTAGAAATAAAATAATGATACAAACTGAAACAGAAAATTCATACATGTAAGAGTGAGTGTGATTGAATAAAAAACTAACCATGCATCTAATAGAGTTTATTGCAAATGATCAAGGGTATGTGTGCAATGAAACAAGCAATGCATGTTATACTATCAACATCGCTCTATCCACCACTGGTCCATTGCCCTTAAATAAAATATACATATGTACATACATATACATATACATATATATATACATATACATATGTACATACATATACATATACATATGTACATACATATACATATACATATGTAAGATTATATGGTAATTAAAGAACAAACTAACCATGCATTTAATAGAGTTGAAGAAAAAAAAAACCATACATATGACTTGTTAATTGTATCTCTATTCAACAATTATTTAGGGAGAATTGATATTTTGAATGCCCTTCTAATGACAATCTAGGTTGTAGCTTTCCAAAATTCCCAATCAATTGTGAATTAAAACATAGATTACCATGAAATACCTTCGGAAAAATAAAACCCCTAATGCATATCCCCAATTCCAACTCTTACAAAAAAAAAGAATGATACAAATTGAAACAACAAATTGATACACGTGAGTTTGAGAGTAATTGAAGAGCAAACTAACTATGCATCTAATTCAATTGATTATAAATGAACAATGGTATGTGTGCAATGAAACAAGCAATGCATGTTGTACTATCACATCCCCAATTCTAACTAACATATAAAAAATAATGATACAAACTGAAAAATAATTAATTGATACATGTAAGTTTGAGAGTAATTGAAGAACAAACTAACCATGCATCTAATTAAGTTGCTTGCAAATGAACAAGGGTATCTGTGCAATGAAACACGCAATGCATTTTATACTATCACATCCCCAACTCTAACTAACAAAAATAAAAGAATGATACAAACTGAAACAACAAATTCATACATGTAAGTTTGAGAGTAATTGAAGAACAAACTAACCATGCATCTAATTGAGTTGATTGAAAATGAACAAAGTTATGTGTGTAATGAAACAAGCAATGTATGTTATACTATCACATCCCCAACTCTAATTGACACAAATAAAAGAATGATACAAACTAATCAAGCAACAAATTCATACATGTAAGATTGAGAGTAATTGAAGAAAAAATTAACCATGCATCTAATTGAGCTGATTGCAAATGAACAAGGGTATGTGTGCAATGAAACAAGCAATGCATGTTATACTATCACATCCCCAATTCTATCCGACACAAATAAAAGAATGATATAAACTAAAACAAAAAATTCATACATGTAAGTTTGAGAGTAATTGAAGAACAAAATAACAATGCATCTAATTGAGATGATTATAAATGAATAAGGGTATGTGTGAAATGAAACAAGTAATGCATGTTATACTATCACATCCCTAATTCTAACTACACAATAAAATAATGATACAAACTAAGCAGCAAATTCATACATGTAAGTTTGAGAGTAATTGAAAAAAAAACTAACCATGCATCTAATTGAGTTGATTGCAAATGAACAAGGGTATGTGTGCAATGAAACAAGAAATGCATGTTATACTATCACATCCCCAACTCTAACTGACATAAATAAAAGAATGATACAAATTGAAACAACAAATTCATACATTTAAGATTAAGAATAATTGAAGAACAAACTAACCATGGATCTAATTGAGTTGATTGCAAATGACAAAGTGTATGTGTGCAATGAAACAAACAATGGATGTTATACTATCACATCCCCAATTCTAACTGACACAAATAAAAAAAGATATAAACTAAAACAACAAATTCATACATGTAAACTTGAGAGTAATTGAAGAACAAATTAACCATGCATCTAATTGATTTGATTGTAAATGAAAAAGGGTATGTGTGCAATGAAACAAGCAATGCATGTTATACTATCACATCCCCATTCTAATTGACGTAAATAAAAGAATGATACAAACTAAAACATCAAATTCATACATGTAAGTTTGAGAGTAATTTAAGAACAAACTAACCATGCATCTAATTGAGTTGATTGCAAATGAACAAGGGTATGTGTGCAATGAAACAAGAAATTCATGTTATACTATCACATCCCCAATTCTAATTGACACAAATAAAAGAATGATACAAACTGAAACAAAAAATTCATACATGTAAAATTGAGAGTAATTGAAGAACAAACTAACCATGCATCTAATTGAGTTGATTGCTAATGATCAAGGGTGTATGTGCAATGAAACAAAAACTGCATGATATACTATCACATCCCTAATTCTAACTCTTAAAAATAAAAGAATGATAAAAACTATAACAAGTTCATACATGTAAGATTGAGTGTAATTGAAGAACAAACTAACCATTTGTGTGTGCAATGAAACAAGCAATGCATGTTATACTACCACATCCCCAATTCTAACTTATATCTATACATGTAAGAGTGAGAGTAATTAAAGAACAAACTAACCATGCATATAATTGAGTTGATTGCAAATGAACAAGGGTATGTGTGCAATAAAACAAGTAATGCATGTTATACTATCACATCCCCAATTCTAATTGGCACAAATAAAATAATGATACAAATTGAAACCACAAATTCATACATGTAAGATTGAGAGTAATTGAAGAACAAACTAATCATGCATCTAATTGAATTGATTGTAAATGATCAAGGGTGTATGTGCAATGTAACAAAAAATGCATGATATACTTGTTACCTATTTTTCACTACCAGCTCAAACAGGTGGAGCTGAATTACAAATTCAAAGCCAAAAGGTACACAAGATGTTCAAAAATTTCTGCTAAGTACTCATTATTGTGCAATGTTTCATTATAGTGTGAATTTAAGTGATATTATGCAAAAACATTTCAAAATGATATCATAAGATTGCATAATTTTTGCTGCTTTATTCATAATGTACAAACCAAAGTCCCACACAAGCCGTGGGAGTAACTTCATTTGATTTTCATAATCAAATAAGGGGTGCATGAAGTAAATTAAACTATACAACTGAAAATAAAGAAAGCATAGGGTAGAAAGTGATTCGTCATTACCTCGAATGATGAATCATTGACAAGTTGAAGTCTTTAGTTGTGACTCTGGATCGATCTAGCTCCAAGCTTTGATGCACCTGCAAGTATGATAGAAGTGTCGTTAGAGCAATGTGAATCAAATCCTATCATATGCCTACGTTATCAAAAAAAATATAGCATACAATTGATCAGGAATCCATCAAATGATTTCATTATTCAAAGGCATAAAATTTGAAAGGAAAGATTTCAACTTCTTTTATTTTGCTAACATGTTTGTTCAATGTATAGGAACAGGTTTATTATGTTTGTGACCATTTATCAGATATGTGGGGAAAAACGAGCTCCCACAAGGTTTGAGCTCAGCATATCAAAGAGGACACTCTCTAGTTACACATCAGAGTCATGAAGAATGTTAGAACAATCATTAATAAAGCTATTGAAACTAAGAAGAGATTCATATAAGTAGCCTTATTTTCAACATGGCGAAAGTAAAACCTTTGGAGTATACACCTAGTCTGAAACAGACTTTGAGAAACATATCAATATCATTTGAACATAGCACCATTATCAAAAAGAGCATCCTACATTGAGAAGATAGTCTATATGACTCTAATAAAGACATTAGAAGGCATTAACAAGAGGTCAGGAGAGCTATTTTTATGATTATTATTGCTTCTGCCACTCAGGGCTTACTGAATAAATCTCTTTACCTGATGCTCATAGGGGAAGTTTGAGAAAAGTTACAGAGTTCCTAAAATTCAGCATCTCCATTCATGCATTTTCACTCAAACACATACATATACATCTCTTTTTGACAAATGTTCAAATATTAGAAGTCAAAATTGCAATCCTATTGTTGTTCATAGTGTGTTCAGAGTTATAGTTGTGCTGCACTATTTTTCCTTAGAGCATATGCATTCACTTTGAGAGGGGGGCTTCTTTCATTGGATAAAGAGAATTTAAAGGCTTAATATGTAGCTAACAAAAATGCCAACAGTAGCTCATTGAAGAACTCTGGGAGAAGAGCTTAACACAGTCCATTCAATTATATCTTCAAATAAACATAAATAGGCCAACATAAAATGCTCACACATGCAGTCCAAGAGTGGTTTTGAAAGTCTCACCTCTAACACCAATTTGAGAGAAACATGAATACATGAATACAATGCTTTGTATGAATACATTTTTCCTTATTCTGATGTTTGAAAGCAATGCATTGTTCATTAACAGTGGAAGAGCATTCTCAAATTTTAAAACACAGGCAGAACAATGAAGATTACAACCTTGTCCATAATGCAACTTTTCATCTAGACAATACTGGAAGATGTGGGTCATATCGGCTTGTAGATTTGAGCAAAGAAGAGTTACATTCCTAGCCACAGTCTAGCACGAGGGAGAAGGCATGATTTTGGTAATGATTCTAGTGATTATTGCAACATTGAGATTTTAACAACTCATCCTAGAAATGCTTATAAGATTATGCAAAACCAAAAAACATGATAAAAGAGCCACGTGATTTCAAAACCCTACTAGTGGATTCAAGAAATGACAAAGCACAAAAAATAATTCTCAAAATAGTGGCAAGAATTTTAAAAGCTCAGAATGGAGTACTGAAATAAAGATACAACCTCGTAGATTTCATTAATAAAGCCTCGAGAATCTTGCAGCCATGAATTCAATGCAAAGCACTTTGTAGAGCAAAGTTTCTTTTTCACAAAAGGAAAGCATAGACAAGGCACAAATATTGTTTGACAGAATACCTCATGAGTTGTTATTTGATGAGATGCAATGACAACAAGATATTAAGAGATAACCACGTTTAAAAGATGCTAAATATCCTCAAAATAAAGAAGGTAACCCACATACAGAGTGGGTATCAAGAGCTCAAAATCAAGCATATTATTGACTGAAATAAAGAAAGATTCAAAATGAATAACTTACCACATAGTTCTTGCGTTTATCTTCAGGAAAACTCAGCAGAGTAATTCATAAGTCTCAGCATCGACCCAACTCAAGTCAAGGTTTCATCAAGAGAAGAGAAACAGTAATAGAAGTATCAAAAAAATCATATGGGGCCACGATATTGAAGAGATCTTTCAGGTTAGATAATATAGAAAAGAATGGAGTAGAGATAAAATTGTCATAGCCGTGACTATCACAAATACCTGCCACGAATTTCTTGAGAGGATGCTCATGAAAATCGACTAGAACAAGCAGAAATGGTGGTGAACTCATGCGTAGGTTGACCCCAAGCTCTCAACTATGGCAACGCAACAAAGAGCTTCTCCAAAAAGTCAAGTGCGAAGTGACTATGAGTTAAGGGTTTCGATGTTTTGTTATATATAATAATATGAAGATGGATATTTTGAGAATGTTTCAAAAAGAAGGAAGTGAAGTTTTTCATAAATCTTAGTCTTGACTATCAAGTCAGCGAGCCTAATGTGATATGGGGGCTGACCAAGTAATGTGCTATTAGGGTGGTGTCTGATCAATTTTTATGCCAAGTATTTTTTTTAGATATGAATGGAGCTATGAAATATGAAGTAAACATTAACTTTGATGTTTATTTTTGCTTTATACTTGTGAAGTTAGTTAATTAAATGATAGATTATAAATCATTTAATTGATCTAACTATTTTTAGAAGCAGATATTAAAACGTTCAGTTGCCCCAACATGCATGGCTTACAAACTTTGAGTGAAGATAGAGTTTGATTGAAGCTGCAAGTCAAATTTGATGTAATGTGCTATTTTTAGACTGTGCATGGTGAGTAAAATATCAAAAAAATACTAATTTTTTGTTTGATCATGCACAAGTAGAGTTCAGATTCAGTTATTCAAAATCATGCAAGTATTGAGGCAGTTTCACTTTAGTTTACGGATATTTTGGTCATGTGCATGGAGAGGTGAAGTTTTCAAAGCAGAGAGTGTAGTTTGCTCCATTTTGGAGCCATTCTTATCAGGGTTTCCTCTTCTGCTCAGATTTCAGCTTTGGAGTTATCATTTTTACTTCAGTTCTCTCTCTAGTTCTATTATTGGTTGCTTTGTGCATGCCTTTTGTATATATTGAGGAAACTTAGTCATTTTTCATCTAGTTCTTGTTTTTCATCCTTTGCATTCAGCAAAGCGAATTATCATGTAACTAATTTTTTTTCAGATTAATACAGTAGCAGGTTTACATGTTACCTTTGTCATTACATGGATTTTTTCCTTTCATCTTTCAATAATATTAGGCTTTTCCTTCAAGATTTCAGGCATCGTTCTTATGTTTGATTTTTTGATCGAATTTTATTGTGTTTCAACATTGAAACCTTTATTTTTTTGTCTCAATCATAATTATATGTATGCATTCAAGTTTAATTCATAGGTTATACATTGAGCATGTGATTTAGGAGTATCTTCTTAATTGTGAAAACATTGTCCTTTTCCTCTAAAAGAAGATAGTTTTATAAGAGCCTTTGTATGAAACATTTATATGAGTTTGAACTGTTCAGATTTTGTTGTGCAATTAGATATATTGAGAGTTAATTGTGAATCAAGCTACCTTTTAGATCATCATTTTTAGGTGCAAACATCACCATAGTTCAGGTTCTTTTTCTAGTTTTTACATGCGTTTATTACAAATCTTTCTATCCTTTTCCTAGCAAGTTACTCAGTTATTAATCAAAAAATTATATAGGAACTAGCCTAGAATCTAGAGGTTTAATTCCTTATAGGGTACCGACAACCTGGAATTAGTCCCACCAGGCGTGCCAAAATCTGGAAAGTGGGGACTTGACTTCATCGGTCCAATTAACCCACCATCAAGTGCAGGGCACAAGTGGATCTTGACAACAACATATTACTTCATAAAATGGAAAGAAGTAGTTGCTTTAAGAGATGCAAACGAAACATCAGTTTTAAAATTTTATCAAGACATAGTCTCCAAGTTTGGTACACCCGAGTCTATCATTTCAGATAATGCTTTAGCCTTTATTGGCTTAAAATTTTCAAATTGGTTAGTGAAGAATAACATTTATTTGAATACTTCGTCCAATTATTACCCTCAGGGTAATGGATAGACAGAATCGACAAATAAGAATTAGATTAAGATCATTGAAAAGACAATTGAAGATAATCAAAGGCCATGGCATGATAAACTTAAATTAGCCCTTTGGGCTGATAGAGTTACACCAAAATGATCAACATTTTTTTCACCTTATGTTTTGGTTTATGGCAAAGAGGCCAAGCTGCCTATTTCAATAGAGCTAACAACTTTGAACTACATAAAGGAATTGGAGTTACTTGAGGAGAAACCAATGAAAGTTAGGCTTGTTGAATTAACAAAGTTGGAAGAAACCAAGAAAGAAGCTTTCAAGAAGCTTCAAATCCATTAATCTCAGATGAAGAAGACATTTGACAGGAAAGCAATAGCAAGAGTCTTCAATGAGGGTGACTTAATTTTCAAATGGGACGAGTTAAAGAGCAGGCTTGGAAAACATACCAAGTTTTATGCCATGTGGGATGGCCCATACATTATCACAACAAAGAAAGAACATAACGCTTTCCAGCTCTCAAGGCTGGATGGAGAAGTGTTGCCAATTCCCGTTAATGGGATCCATCTCAAGCAGTGCTATTAAGCATTTGGTTGCTGTTGTACATAATAGAATAGTTTTCAGTTTCAATTATGCTTTCAATAAGTGCTCATTGCACATTAGTTTTTATTGAGTATTGTTTCGCTTTCAATAAAGTGTAGTCACTGCACGGTGTTTCAGACTCTGCCATAAACAGATTTGCAGTATTTTCTTTTAGTTTGTTTGTTTTGAAGCTCAGTTAAAGAGTTTTACCAAGTCAACAAAGAGCATAAATGGACTCTATTCCCAATGGATAAGCTACATAACTGGTCTATGGTGTTTAGTAGGCAAACACTTCGCAGAGGTCACCAGTTTGTTACCTTTTTTTCACTACCAACTCAAATAGGTGGAGATGAATTGCAAATTAAAATCCAAAAGGTACACAAGATGTTCAAAAATTTCTGCTAAGTACTCATTATTGTGCAATGTTTCATTACAGTGTGAATTTAAGTGATATTATGCAAAAACATTTCAAAATGATATCATAAGATTGCATAATTTTTGCTGCTTTATTCATAATGTACAAATCAAAGTCCCACACAAGTTGTGGGAGTAACTTCATTTAATTTTCATAATCAAATAAGGAGTGCATGAAGTAAAGTAAACTATACAACTGAAAATAAAGAAAGCATAGGGTAGAAAGTGATTCGTCATTGCTTGGAATGACGAATCGTTGACAAGTTGAAGTCTCCATTTGTGACTCTGGATCAATCCAACTCCAAGCTCCAATGCGCTTGTAAGTATGATAGAAGTGTGGTTAAAGCAATGTGAATCAAATCCTATCATATACCTACATTATCAACATAAATATAGCATACAATTGATCAAGCATCCATCAAATGATTTCATTGTTCAAAGGCATAAAACTTGAAAGGAAAGCTTTCAGCTTCTTTTATTTTCCTAACATGTTTGTTCATTGTACAAGAACATGTTTATTATGTTTGTGATCATTTATCAGATATGTGGGAAAAAACAGGCTCCCACAAGGGTTGACCTCGACATATCAAAGAGGATACTCTCTAGTTACACATGAGATTCATGAAGAATGTTAGAACAATCATTAATAAAGTTGCTGAAACTAAGACGAGATTCATATAAGCAGCCTTATTTTCAACATGGTGAAAGCAGAGCATTTGGAGTTTACACATAGTCTGAAAGATAATTTGAGAAACAAATCAATATCATTTGAACAGAGCACCATTATCAAAAAGAGCATCCTACATTGAGCAAACAGTCTATATGACTCTAATAAAGACATTAGAAGGCATTGACAAGAGGTCAGGAGAGCTATTTTTATGATTATTATTGCTTCTGCCACTCAGGGCTTGCTGGATAAATCTCTTTACCTGATGTTCATAGGGGAAGTTTGAGAAAAGCTGCAGAGTTCCTAAAATTCAGCATCTCCATTCATGCATTTGCACTCAAACACATACATATACATCTCTTTTTGACAAATGTTCAAATATTAGAAGTCAGAATTGCAATCCTATTGTTGTTCATAGTGTGTTCAGAGTCATAGTTGTGTTGCATTATATTGCCTTAGAGCATGTGTATTCATTTGGAGAGGGGGGCTTATTTCATTGGATAAAGAGAATTTAAAGGCTTAATATGCAGCTAATAGAAATGCCAACAATAGCTCATTGAAGAACTTTGGGAGAAGAGATTAACACAGTCCATTCAATTATATCTTTAAATGAACATAAATAGGCCAACATACAATGCTCACACATGTAGTCCAAGAGTGGTTTTGAAAGTCTCACCTTCGTCACACCAAGTTGAGATCAACATGAATACATGAATACAGTGCTTTGTATGAATACATTTTTCCTTATTATGATGTTTGAAAGCAATGCATTGTTCAGTAAAAGTGGAAGAGCATTCTCAAATTTTAAAACACAAGCAAAACAATGAAGATTACAACCTTGTCCATAATGTAACTTTTCATCTAGACAATACTGGAAGATGTGGGTCATATCGGCTTGCAGATTTGAGCAGAGTAGAGTTACATTCCTAGCCACAGTCTAGCATGAGGGAGAAGGCATGATTTTGGTAATGATTCTAGTGATTATTGCAACATTGATATTTTAACAACTCATCCTAGAAATGCTTATAAGATTATGGAAAACCAAAAAACATGATAAAAGAGCCACGAGCTTTCAAAACCCTACTAGTTGATTCAAGAAATGACAAAGCATAAAAAATAATTCTCAAAATAGTGGCAAGAATTTAAAAGCTCAGAATGGAGTACTGAAATAAAGATACAACCTTGTAGATTTCATTAATAAAGCCTCGAGAAACTTGCAGCCATGAATTCAATGCAAAGAGCTTTGTAGAGCAAAGTTTCTTTTTCACAAAAGGAAAGCATAGACAAGGCACAAATATTGTTTGACAGAACACCTCATGAGTTGTTATTTCATGAGATGCAATGACAACAAGATATTAAGAGATAGCCACGTTTAAAAGATGCTAAATATCCTCAAAATAAAGAAGGTAACCCACATACAGAGTGGGTATCAAGAGCTCAAAATCGAGCATATTATTGACTGAAATAAAGCAAGAGATTCAAAATGAATAACTTGCCGCATAGTTCGAGTTTTTTTTTTCTTGTGTTTATCTTTAGGAAAACTCAGTAGAGTAATTCATAAGTCTCAACATCAACCCAACTCAAGTCAAGGTTTCATCAACAGAAGAGAAACAGTAATAGAAGTATCAAAAAAATCATACGGGGGCCACGATATTGAAGAGAGCTTTCAGGCCAGATAATATAGAAAAGAATGAAGCAGAGACAAAAAATTTATAGCCGTGACGGTCACAAATACCTACCATGAATTTCCTGAGAGGATGCTCATGGAAATCGACCAGAACAAGCAGAAATGGTGGTGAACTCATGCGCAGGTTGACCCCAAGCTCTCTACTATGGCGGTGCAACAAAGAGCTTCTCCAAAAATTCAAGTGCGAAGTGACTATGAGTTTAGGGTTTCGGTGTTTTGTTATCCCTAATAATATGAAGATGGATATTTTGAGAATGTTTCAAAAAGAAGTAAGTGAAGTTTTTCATAAAATCTTAGTCTTGACTATCAAGTCAGCGAGCCTAGTCTTGAAGAACAAAATAACCATGCATCTATTTGAGTTGATTTCAAATGATCAAGGGTCTATGTGCAATGAAACAAAAAATTGGGATGTTATACTATCACATCCCCAATTCTAACTCTTACAAATCAAAGAATGATACAAACTCAAACAAAAAATTCATACATGTAAGATTGAGAGTAATTGGATAGAATAATTGGGGCCATTTTTTGATACAACATCATGATTTTTAAGAATGACTCAAAACAACCAACTGATACAACATTAAGATGTGTTATATATAACTTCAACCAACACCTTGATATGAATTGAAACAAATTTGTCACACTTGTGAAAGTAATTGAATATAATTTAAAGCATACATAGAATTCATATAAATGTAAATGAACAAGGCTATATGAAACATCAATTTCTATATATCTACCATATGTAATTGTAATTCTGCAAGTTACATATTTGTATTGACAATATTGGAACATTATCATAAACTACATAGTTGAGGGTGCCATGCACCTATATTTTGGCCGAGTATGTATGCATGTATGACTGGTTTCCATAAATACATACATACATCATTGTAAAATAATGTATGTATGTTACATATGAATGCCTTATGTATGGCTACGTGCATGAACTACATACATACATACATACATATGAACTCTGATATGTATTATGTATGTATAGTATATAAACATACATACATTATGTTGATGCCAAAAGTTGACAAGGTAACAACCTCTTGTGGGAAATTCAATTTTAGGGGGGACCTATTGCACCAAACTGAGTGACCTCCAGATTTTCAAGAAGTTGACTTCTTCTGTAATTGGGGTTTTGGAATGGGAAAAGGAAGCAAGAAATAAAATAAAATGATCTAACTAGGGTGATACACCAAGATTTAGATATTAGGCACGGTAAATCTATTTTTAGGGATAAGATTTAAGGGCTCGCTGGTGGTTTGTTGTGTTCCAGAAAGGAAAAACAAAGATAGAATCCTGAACGATTCACTTATAGGACATAAAATAAACTTCATACACATTTGCTAGACATAAGAGTTCAAGACATGATCTAGACCAGCAATTTGTATTGATTTATAGAAGTTTGAGAATGATACATCCAATACAACAATGGCACTGTAAAACTTATCAAATACCAAAGAAAAAAGAAAGGCCGAACAATGGCACAGTCTACGAGTTCCTTTAGAATAATCTAATAAAGAAAATAAAGGCCTAGTTCTTCTATTAATTCTCTCGCCGAAAACAAAAGTAGGAACTCTTGGAACTTCTGGAACCCCTTGCTTTGAATTACGAAGCAATATTTATAATGGAAACCTAGCTTGATGAGAAAGCAACATGAGATATTCTCCGATCATGAGCAATGATGTTTCAACAATGATTTTCCTTGGCCGTTGCAATAGAAAAGATTCAAGCCATGAACGAGGATGCCCAAAGTCCGAATGCATCCCCTACGAATGATGGTAGTGGACCCAACAAACCAATGCTTGGACATGTGCAATCCACTTCATAACGGTGGGGCAGCTAGTGATAGTTGTTGCTTGCTTGGTTTGTCTTCACAATGGAGCCTTCGAAGATTACGTGGCAAGTATTTGTGGCCCAATGCTAATCATTTCCCTTGAGTGATGAAGAACCTGCACTATGATGACACATGGAAGCCTTTCGCTGATTGCACTGAATGATGGGGTCCGACTTGAAATATGTGCAAACAGATGCTATGTGGTAGATGGTAGAGATCCGAAAGGGAAATGACGCGAAGAGGCTTGAAATTTTATGAAAGGTTGAAATGTGGAAACCCGTCGCAAAATTTTGAAAGGAAACACGAGAAAAACCCTACGAATAGCACTCGACTGACAGGTGGTGATACCGACATAGATATGTGTGAAAGAGAGCCTGACTTTACCTTTTTCTCAAAAAGAGGGCGCAATTGATACTTAGGAAAAATAAACTTACCTGAAGGGAGCTTAGAGATTTCCATGTTCACAACTTCTGGCGACTTATCGGGGGTGTTTCGCTTGCGAACTGAGGAACCCAAAAATTTCTAGTTTGTAGACAAGAGCCTTATCCATTGGGCGATGTGTTTTTAGAGCCTTGAGAGGGTGGTCTACAATGGTAGCCATTCATCTTCAGATGGGGTGAATATGTAATGCAGATTCTCTTGTGCTCCTTGCATCTCGATCACTTCCTTGTAAGGTAGCGTCGATGACATATCAGCCCATGACTCAAATTGAAAAGGAGACGGGCGATCGGCTGAGTGATGTTCTCAAAATATTCTATGGTAAAGGGTTGGCTGAAACTGTGTAAGGTAGGCACATCTCGTTGCCTTTTCTCGACATTTGCTACAATATGCTCCATTGTGGCCATTGATCCATCCTCTTAGAAAAGAGAAGGTAATCCCATATGAGTTAGGTGGGAGAACCTAGCCCTTATGTTATTCATGGCCTGATTCGGCCTGGTGACACATTCGCTAGCATGAAGGACAAATGTGTGGTAGTGGATTACCCTATTAGTTGTTTTAGCAATGACCCCTCGGTCTTCAATCCTCGCATCTTCCAAGATCTCATCTGAGACTTGATATAACCTGTTTAATAATCCTTTAGCCTCAGGAAGTCTCTCCATGATGGGCTGAGGAATTTTCTAGATTGCCTCACGAACCCCTCTGCCAAGATTTGTTGTTTCTGCCACAAAGCGGAGTGTCGGCTGTAGAGTTAGGCAGCATGCCTTCACTCTTTCCTAATATGAGATGTGTAACTATTGGACTATTTGTAGGAGGTCTATCTGATCGGATGAGTGTAAGGCTAAGTCCTTTAATAAGGTGATCTCTTGATCCCTTTGTTTTATATTATGCGTGAGCTTGGCAATATTTTGGTTTACCGTGATGAGTTCCCCTTGCAGCTTTCGTGACTCTGTGAGCTAGCTAGTCTCAGAATGCTCTTTGTTTATTGGTTGTTTCTCTATTGAAAACTTGAGATCTATGATTTTGTTCTCCAATTGAGTCTGGTGGTGTTCCAAATCTGCATCTTTCTGCTACATTTGTTGCTCCACTCTTGTCAACTGGTCCCGATATTCATGATTCTTTTGTTGTAGCTCAATGACCAGATTAGGATCAACCGACTGAAGTCTTGCCAACTCTTCTCAGAGCTTTGATTATTCTGCCTCCCTCTATTGTGATAGGTGCTTAAATTCAACCTCTATAGCCTTTTCCTTGGAGACCAAGACATCAAATCTATCCTTCAGGTTTTTAATCTCTTCTTCCTTTTTTCTGAGCTGGCGACCAAACTTAAGAAAGTCAGTGGTCACTACCCATTTCATTTCTTCCATGAGTTCCACCTTATCCCGTGGCTGGGACTTGCTCAATTCAAGCCCTATAGCATACATGTTGTATTCATCCGGTTGCATCTCCCCTTGCAGTTTGCTGATGGTCGGTAGCATTATCGTGAAATGTAGTGCCTGCTAAGCCTCATGAAAAATAGTGTGTAATTTTGGCTTTTTGGCATCCTTTGCTCTTCTTTTATGGGTTCTGATTGCTCATGCATGCTTGGTTTTTTCACCTTCTGAAAAGAATTTGGTGGGCGATTTGATGAGTCTACCTGCAAAAGGTGCATCGAGAGGAAGAGAGAAAGGAAGCAAGAGGACATCAATCTCAGGTGACTTCTTCTTTGGAATCTTGATAGTCTAAAGTGAGAAATGGGGAATACTTCAGTAGTCAAACTATGAACAAGGAGGGCCCAATAAGAGTGGATTCATCATGGTCTCTATTTGCTAGGAAGAATGGATTGGCTTAGATAATGTTGTAATAGGGGATGTATCAATGAAGGTAGCAGGAGTAGAGTACATGACGCTTTGGGGTGTGGAGTGGGCCAAGGTGAATGGAGTGAGATTCTGTGGAGGAGTTAAGGCAAATGGGCCATATGAGAGAATTGTGCAAAACCTCTTGCAATTATTGAAGTGGAGGCCAAAGTGTATTGGGTAGCACATGCAACAAGAGGTGTCATGGATACAACAAGGGTGACCGGTATTTACGAAATTAGAGAAGAGGGATCGAAAGATACCTGCGATACGGATGACTGTGATTCTTGACCTGTTGCAGGCTCTTCTTCCATGTGTGGTTCCTGTGAACATTCTCTTGAAAGTGCCTCGATTAGCTGTCACTTTACTGGTGGTGAGCTATCAATTGCTATAGTTTCACCTTGCTTCAACAAGGTTTCCAAAGTTCTCCTTGTTGTCCAGGTGGGAGTCAATCAAGACTTTGCACTTGATATATTAACCCGTACGTTAGAGGAAACCTTAGCAGGTTGATTAAATTCTTTTCCGCCTTGCCGTGCAGAGGTGTCCTATATTTTTGCTTCTGGTTGAGCCCCTCCATCTGACTATGACTCAACTTCCTTGAAACTGGAACTCTTTTCACCACTCTCATCAAAATCTGGATGCTCGTTGTTCCATGATTTATCAAACTTGTCATTCGTCTTTAGGCTGTTATAGGGAGCCTTAGTCTATCAGATTTCTTGGTTGTATATCCAGAAGTTATTGATCTTTTCCTCCTTCCAGTCGTAATTGTTCATTAGATTATTGCATAGGGTCGCTTTAATCCTTTTGGTTTTTTCAAACTGCCCAGTGTTGTAGTAGAACCTCAGCCAGGGTAGCTGACCATCTTCAGCGAGGATGTAGGCCATGTCGACGATACATTCATTTGCATTTGAAATTGGATTCCAATGTTCTTCCCAGTAATGTCGGGGACAGTGCGTTACCTTGACATAATTGTTCGGTAGGTCATTGTTGGGGTTGTAGTTCCATTTGTCGCATATCCATACCAACCCAAGATGAGCCAACTTTTCCTCCAATATGTTGTGAGCTTTCCTCTTAGCCATGACTACAGTCTTGAAGCTTATCGAAGGATAGAAAAATGACTTCTTATGTGCTTTCCTGTTGCAAAATGTGTCGTCAATTATCGAAACCTGGCAGAAAACCTCCAGGGCTAGTACCCGGTCTATAAGACATGATGGAAGCTGGAAGGGTTCTTCGATGAAACCGCGCAATCGAATGAACGTGAAGTCCCTGCCTAGAAACCAGTCACACTTTGGAAAAAAGTTTTGCATGAACTTAGTTTGGTCAGAGCTCAATCATAAGGCAATGTTATCCCCTCTTAAATCCTGCAAAATCGGATATAGGAAATAATCCGAAAATGCATAATAGTCATATGCCGTAGAGAGAAGGGGGGTCCATTCAGAAACTAGCTTCCTATTTTGATTTTCATCAAAGATAGAGAGCTCAAAATGCTTCTGAAACAAGTCATGATTCTGGTGCAAGAACATGTGTGAGAAAAGATGGGAACCTGAACCTCCTTTGAAGCTTGTATTCAACTATCTGGCTAAGCATTTATTGCACGAGAAATTTGGTGAAATCATACCAAAAGAGAGAATTTTGCTTTCACAATTGAAAACCCAATCCTAGCTAAAACTCCTGGACCTCCTTGTTGGAGTCCAGTCCACAAATGAATGCCATCATCGAGAATACATCCTTCATATCATCATGGAAGCTCTTATGCATGACTGGGATCTTCATTGTTCTACTTTGAGTCTCCTTGCTGTAGAAATTCATTGCGAGGTCTCTACCTCCCCAATAGGACTTTCCCTTTTTTGGAGTGAATTGTTCTAGTTTTTGCACTTTGAAGCTTTGCTTCGGGATGCAAAGCATATTCTAGATAGATTTTTTACAGATGTTCATAGTTACTTCTCAACCTTCGATGGTGTTCTCTGGGTTGAAAGTTTTGATGGCTTCATCGACCAATTCAGGGCAATGGTGCACTAGAGGGACCATATATTGAGGAAGCCCACTGTTCCAACACTTTTGGTCCAAAGAATCAAGGTCACTATTCTTCTTCATTCTTTTGTAGGCCGCCTCCCTCTTGAATTCATTTCTTTTCCTTGTGAAGGCTCCCTTTTTCTGCAACTCGAGTGTTTACCCAAGTTGGCTTCTTTGGTATTCCAGGCATAGCATAAGAGATGTCCTCAAAGATGTAGGCACCTGATGTTAAACAAGCTTTGTGCCCCTCCTTCCTGTAATTCTACCTAAGAACCTTGAGTAGTCACCATTCTTTTAAAAATTCCTTGCCCAAAAAGCACACTAAAGCGGTATGAATAGAACGTAAAACACAACACAAGGCTCTAGTCTGCAACACTAGGTAGCCTTTTTTTAGGTTTAATTCACACCAGGGCAGTGAATTCCCTACAAATTCTTATGCTCAACTCCTTTTGCTGCAAATTTTCATGATACTTGGTTCCTTTGATAGGTCTATTCCTATTTAATTTTCCTTTGCGTGTTGGAGAAGTTTTTATGTCTCATCCTACTTTTTTGCATGCAGCATTTGGAATTTCTTTAATTTATTGTATTCAAACTGGTAGGTAACGACTGCCTTTTACATTTAATTTGGCATGTACTGCCAGCTTGCTAGCTTATGTGAGATAAGCTACTTGCCTCTTTTGAAAAGATAAGGATTTCATAATTGTATTGGTAATAGCACCCTTTCAACGTGATTTTCATGGGAAATTGAGTCACTGATGCAATGCCTGTCATTTCCTCATCTGCTTTAGCAATTAATATCTCTTAAAGCATGATCAAGCTGAAATCATAATGAGTAATCGAAAAGATTTGAGTGCACCCTTGGGGCTCGAAACAGCCTGCACTGTGCCACCTAGCCTTTGTCTGTATGAGCCATCACCTAGGACTGCCACCATCTTGCATTGATTGATTATCATTTCTTAAGCTTTCATGCAACAATTCGTACCTGCGAACGCAACAAGGTTGGAATATCGAGCTGGCCTTTTTGTGGGATTTTTAAGTAAACACTCAATTATCCTCATGCTTTGTATGCTGGCTAATTTGAATATTTGTATAAATGAGTGTTCATTCAATAATGAGAACATACTTAGTAGAATAGCCCTATTTGATTGGACAGGTTTGAAATTCACATAGCAATAATCGTAAGTGTTCTAAGCAGAGGCTAACATAATGAATACCCCAATCTGGTTAGTGTGCAAAAAGGCTCAAACATCTTTCTTGGGAGAGATCTCGAGTAGGCGCCTGAAACGTATGACAAAGAACAAACATTTAGTAGCTATCATAGCCATCAAGTGGGTCTTAGGTAGAGACTGCATTGAGTATGAGGACAAATATTGAGTAAACACTGATATCAGTTCACACTTTGTTGCTTCATTGCTTGATGCTCAGGTTCTGAAGGCTATGATTCTTCGTTTGGCAATTCATATGTTCTCAAAGAAGTATCTCGGGGGTCTTGGAGAGGTGGTGCGTAACGCAATGTATGGCCCGAGACTTCCCGTTGCAAGTGACCTAAGGAAGCATATTGAAGAAGATGCAGTGGTGTCGTGGGTGCCATTTTTGAGTGGTTTTCGGCTTCAATCACTCACAGAGAATCATAACAAAGCCACCTGTGCATGCCATTTACTGCTTTGTTACTACAACGTCGTGTTCTATTACAATGTGGATTGGTATACTAATTTTAGGAACCATGTGTTCCCTCCACCTCTCGTCATGGGTGTTGATGTTGCTTTCACCATAGGTCCTGCCACTGTTGATAATCTCTCCATCACTCCTGACAATTCTCCAGTTGATGAAGACAATACTCATAATGCAAATATATGAAGTTCAATATGCTTTTTTATTTTGTATATATACGCCTAAAAGAAGGATTGCATATATATATGTAATAAAGCCATGTATATGGTTATACCTTATGAATATTTCATCATAGGGCCATTTTGAATATGTTTTATCACAACATATATATATCGGATATACTTGCTTATGTTTAAACCTCTTTGTCTTCTTCTTTTTGTTTTCACGACATGGGTTGAATCTTTTGCATCTTAATTTTAATTCTGCAATCTAAGTGGCATTCTTTTTCTCTGTTCTTGTAATAATAGGCCTCATGAAATTCTCCTTGCTTGTCATGTAACTGTGAAAAATGTGATAAAAGAATCGACCAACAAAACATGAAAAGGAAAACTAATTACATTTTTACAAATTTATATTTGCATAAAACAACTGTAGCCTAATTGAACAATTTTAAGTGAGTTTCGTTGACCTGGATCCCAAGTGGCTCTTGTTCCATATTTTCTAATTCAAATGCATCGTTTTGTTTGCACTGAACTATTTTGAAAGGGCCTTCCCACAACTTGTCAAAATTTCCATGCTATCTAGGTTTTGCGGCTCTTTCATTGTACTTTAGTACCATGTCTCCGCATTTTAGACCTTGGTCCGAAGATTTTTTTTCAAACCATTTCTTAATCACCTACTGGCGATTATTCATGGCTATTAGGGCTTTCTCCCTTTTTTCTTGCACCTCCAGTAACTCAACCAACTAAACTTCCATTGCTCCATTCTCTTCAATCTCTAAATACTTGAGTAATTGCAGCGCAGGTATCTCTATAGAGATAGGCAACAACGCTTCTTTTCCATATACTAGCTCATATCGCGAAGTCTTCAAGGATTTCTTAGGAGTTATGCGGTCTGCCCATAATGTTGTTCAGAGATGCATATGCCATTCCTTCTCATGATCGGAACTGATCCTTTTAATGAGTTGGATTAAATTATTATTAGTAGACTCGACCAGGCCATTTCCTTGCGGGTAATAGTTTGATGAGGTTTTTCAGGAAAATTCCATGTATAAGTGCGCTGAAAAACGTTAGAGCCTAGGAATGATTTGGTGTTGTTTGAGATGATGGTATTTGGCAGGCCAAACCTTTTTACTAGCCCTTCAAGAAAATCCACAATTCCTAATTCGATTGCATTCTTCAGGGGTACGACTTTGGTCCATCTTGTAAAATAATCCATAGTTGTGAGAATCCACTTATGGTCGGTGCTAGAAGCTAGGTTGATCATTCATATGAAGTCTAGTCCCCATTGCGTGAATGGTTCATCAAATACTATTGGATTAAGAGGCATGGCAGAATTTTTCCTCCTCCCTGCATAGAATTGGCATTCCTTGCAGGTCCTTATCATTTCATAGGAATCATTGAACAATGTGGGCCAGAAGATCCAGTGGGCTAGAAGTATATGGTGGTAGTTTTTGCAGAGAAGTGTCCTCCTTTGGGGCTGCAGTGGAATGTGTCAAGAATTTTCTTCGCTTGCTCCATAGTGACACATCGCAGAAGGACACCATTGAAATTTCTCCTGAAGAGAACCCCTTCAATGAGTGCATACCCATTGTTATGTAATCGGTAGAATCTTCTTTTCTACAAAGGGAGGCTTAATGGATATTTTCTAGTGTGCATAAATTTTTCCCTATCTATTAGCCAACATCCCTAAGGTTCTGACTCATTCATCTTTGTTTTACTTGCTTTGTTTCCATTTCTGCTTCTTCGTTGTGTGCTAAATATTCACACAACCCTCTTCCTTTGACGATCTTTGTGGGCTTGCCTTCAATGGAATATTCTAGGATCTTAGTGATCCAGTTAGCTCTCTTTTCAGAGATTTCTCCCTCCATAATGTATTCACGTACACTGGAGTGTGTGACATAGATGATCACCTTGTTACAACATATTAGATGTTGGAACTTTTTGATCCCTTTACTATGGTGAACGCCTATCTTTCAACAAAGTTGTAGTTCACCTCATATTCCTTCAAGGTCCAGGACTGAAATTCTATTGGGTGTTCTCCCTTTCCTTTGTTGTCCTTCCGGGTCAGGACAATAGCGATGCTTGTCTTGCTGCTAAAAACATACATCATGAATTCTTTGGATAAATCTGGGTTTACCAACATAGGGGTTGAGGAAATGGTATCTTTTACCTTCTCAAAGGCTTATTTTTCTTTTTTTGTCCACTTGAATAATTGGTCCATCTTTGGCATTAGAGTGATTGGTCGAATTATCCCTGCAAAATTAGAGATGAATTTGCTTACAAAATTTACTTTTCCTAGGAAGGACTGAACTCCTTTTTAGTTAACTAGAAAGGGAAGTTCTCTAGTTGCTTTTACCCTTTTGGGATGAATAGAAATCCCATCCTTGGACACCACGTGCCCTAGTAGCTTGCCCTATGGTATGCCGAAAACACATTTTTTGGGCTTCAAGGATACCCCAAACTCTTGGCACCTTTTGAAAACCATTTCCAGATGATCGAAATGGTCATATTTTGACTTGGAAAACATAGTTATGTCATCTAAATAGATGAGGATGACCTTATTGATTAGTTCACTAAAGGCGATGTCCATTGCCCACTAAAAGGTAGCTCCTGCATTTGATAGGCCGAAGGGAATTTTGGCGTATGCAAATGTTCCCCATTTGGTGGTGAATGTAGTTTTATATTGATCTTCTTTGACTAGGACCTGATTATAGCCCGAGAATCCATCTAGTAGAGAAAACATTTCTGAACCTACCATGGTCTGCAGAATGGATTCCATGGAAGGCAACGAGTAATGATATTTTAGTGATGCTCTGTTTAGGTTGCAGAAGTCAACACAAAGATGAATTTCTCCGTTATTTTTTTGGACTGGCACAAGGTTAGACAACCAAGTGTTGTGTTTGATTGGAAATACAATCCTTGACTGGATCAACTTTCCTAGTTCTTATGCCTTCAAGGCTTCAATCTTTGGATTGAGAGGCCTTTATTTTTGTCAGACAGGTTTAGCACCCTCCATGAGTTCAATGGTATGTTGGATAATATAGGGATCATACCCTTTGAGGTCATCATCAGACTAGGCTATTACTTCTTCGTATCTCTCGCAAAGATGGATCAATTTATCCTTGTTGTGTTGTGGGACTTCTTTCCTGACTTTCGGCTTTCTTCTGCTTCAGACCTCAAGGTTAGCATAGTCCACTTGGTTTGCCAAAAAATTTCTCCTATTGTTTCTTGCATCATCACAGTCAAAAATATTCTCGAGTGTGACCAACCCTTTCAAATTTTTTTTTGACCTCAACTGAATAATATGTCCTTCGTATGGTTCTTCTATCTTCGGCTGGAGCTGATAAGTGAACTCACCTGATTGCTGAATGAACGATGCAATGTGTTCATTTCTTTCAAACACTTTCCAAATTTTATCATTTTATGGAATGGATGGTTAGACAATTACTCGTATTGAGTGTACATTTTCTATCAAGTCAGAAACATGATCAAATTGAGATCCTATCATTGCCATGCGATCCACACCTGAATTCTACTCCCTTGACATCATGTGGATGTTGAAGGCTTCAAAATTTTCAATGAGGTCCCATACTCTATGTCTATAAGATCGCATGTGAAAATTTTTCACAATAGACACATTTATGACCTAATTGATTATGAGTTCAGAATCTCTGAACACTTTTATTTGCTTGATACTCATGCGCTCCGCGAGGCTTAGTTCTTGCACAAGACCCTCATATTCAACCTCATTGTTTGAGCAGGCAAACTAAAAGTGGAAAGATCTAAGAATCTGCTCATCGTTTTGATACGTTAGGAATATCCCAACGCCAATGCCAAGTTTGCATCTTGCATCGTCAAAGTGCAACGTCAATAGCTCTGAGGCTCGGCTGACTACGAAATCCCTTGCTATCCTTAGAAATTATTGATCTTCATCATAGATGATGTAGGTACCCAATTTGATAGCATGATAGTTGTCGAAAATGTTCGTATCTGCATTTTTCCTAAAAAAGACTTCCTCGGAAGTGGCTTTGCCTTCGATCACCCTCTCTTCTATCTTCAGCTTGCTATCGACAACTTCTTCTTTTGTATAAGAGGTTTGAGGAGCTTTGATTTATTCTTTCTTGGGAGGAGTATGAGTAGCTTCATAGTTGATCATGGCTTCATCAACCACATGCTTTGAATGCAGTGATTCTGATACAATCTTCACCTTAGATCTGTACTTGGTCCGTAGAATTAGGTGAGACCAATCCAAAGAAAGGTATCCACCTATCTTGCCATAAATTCCCATGATAGGTAGAGGTTGAACATGGGGGAAACATCAATTATCACAATATCTTGCGGTACTATGATGCTAGGACCAAAAAAAAAGGTTAAAGAGAGGTCTTTAATGAGGCCTTCCATTTCGACCTTGTTTCCATCCAACTGCATAACTCCCCTTTTTAGGGGTTCGTAGCTAATTCCTAAGGCTTTAGCTATCTGCTTGGGAATGACTGTGGTATTGGCACCAGAGTCAATCATGGAGTTGTGCAATAATTTCTTCCCAACAATGAGAGTTAGGAAGAAAGGTCTTGGTTTTGGTTTCTCCTCTTTTCCCTTTATCGAAACTTCTTCTATAATGTTCAGAAGGACTTTGGCTGGAGTTGATTCATCGATGGATTTTTTGGAAGCTTGTTCTATTGGTTGTTCAGTCATATCTCTCAATAGGGATTCCTGTAGCAATGATTTCTATTCTGGAATAGCTAAAATATCCTAGAGGAACATATTAGTGAAAGATTTCTTCAATTGTTCCACCAAGTTGATGGGTGATAGATTTGGAGGCTTTTGCTCTTTTACCTTGGTGATAGTAATTTCTTTTCGTACTTGAGGCTCTGGAGCAACTAGAGAAGGGCTAGGGAGTTGGTGCAAAATACTTATAGGTTGTGTAGTGACTAGCTCTCTTGTAAATCTTCTCTTTAATTGAGTGTTGTAATCGGACTGCACCTTCGGGGTTGCCACTTTGGATGCTTCATAAGCGAACACTGCATCGTCCCCTTCCATCCAAGAAAGGATAACATGATCATGAGCAATGTCACCTTCTTGCTCCAAGGACATTCCTTGCATATGTGAGGTGAGAACCATATCTTCCAATGCAGAAGAGGTATATATATGCCCTCTCGAGCTTGTTGTTGCACCTTTCCTGCGTTGTTTGGTGATTTTCTGTTGTAAATTACCATGTGGGAAATTTTGAGGCATATGAGTGTTGCCGCAAGGATAGCACCAAGCGTTGAAATATTCAGCGATGTTGTTCTGCCCGATGATTATTTCTTTGCTTGTACTTGTATGAGTAGTTCCTAGTGGGGCTAGTACATGTACTATTTGGTTATTTGTTTGAGTCACTAGAGTTGTGCGCGCGACCCCTTGATATTGGTTTTTTTGGTAGGAGGTTCTATTATCTTGATAAATTTGATAGGTTGGTCTCGGAGGAGCAGCCTGATTGCGTTTGATAGTGGTTATTTCGTTTGTCAAGTTTCACAACATCTCCCTTATGTCGCTCATTTCATCTTTCAAAGTGCCAGATGTAGAAGCAACATTTGGTTGCGCGCTTGGATATGTGTGCATAGATGATGGTGGTGGCATAGTTGTGCTAGTAGATGGTATCTCCTGATTAGAAGCTGATATTTCAAGGAAGATCGGTATAATGGGTCGAGGAGGCAGCTTCCCAACACCGATCATATTATTCTTCGATTTCACCGTTATACTGTATGCATCTGGTAATGTGGCTCCGCCGAGTGATTGGATCATCATGGAAATGTCAGTGTTGATTGAATTTAGGTAGAACATGAATGCTAACTCAGTTGACGGTCAAATGACATTTTGGATTCTCTACTAGGTTGTATGAAATCGGGCGTTGAAATCTATCATGGCTTCGGATGGGGTCCGCTTTATTGTAGATAGCTGGTGATATAGCAAAGATCTATCTCCATCATTAGAAAATATCTCTTAAAAGGGGTCTCTGAGCTCATCCCAAGTGCCGATGGTATTGGTAGGAAGATTGTGGTACCAATATAGCGCTCTTCCTCTGAAAGAAGTTGTAAACAATCTCAGCGCTATGTTATGATTTGTTACTCTGTGCACTAGACACACATCCGTAACATCTTGTAGATGTTCAGATGGTGTTCTCGAGCGATCTCTGGTAAATTTTGGAATAGCTTTAAGATTTGAGATCGGGATAGGGGTCCATATGACATGTTCTACTAGGGCAACAAGAGGAATTTTGGCATCCCAAGCCACATAATTTTGTTTTGCGACTAACATTATGGATCACACACCCTTTTGATTTGTTTATGTTTTGGGTCCCACCGAGCATTCCAGGAAAATAAAAAAATTGTGGATGCCAAAATTTGACAAGGTAACAACCTCTTGTGGGAAACTCAGTTCTAGGGGGAACCTATTGCGCCAAACTGAGTGACCTCTTGATTTTAAAGAAGACGACTTCTATAATTGGGGTTTTGGAATGGGAAAAGGAAGCAAATATAAAATAAAATGATCTAACTAGGGCGATACACCAAGATTTAGATATTAGGCACAATAAATCTATCTTTAGGGATAAGATTTAAGGGCCTAGTGGTGGTCTGTTGTGTTCGAGAAAGGAAAAAAAAAGATAAAATCCTGAATGATTCACTTATAGGACATAAAATAAACTTCATACACATTTGCTAGACATAAGAGTTCAAGACATGATCTAGACCAACAATTTGTATTGATTTATAGAATTCTGAGATTGATACATCTAGTACAACAATGACACAGTAGAACTTATCAAATATCAAAGAAAATAGAAAGGCCGAACAATGACACAGTCTGTGAGTTCTTTTACAATAATCTAATAAAGCAAATAAAGGCCCAGTTCTTCTATTAATTCTCTTGTTGAAAACAAAATTAGGAACTCTTGGAACTTCTGGAACCCATTGCTTCGAACTAAGAAGCAATATTTATAATGGAAACTTAGCTTGATGAGCAAGCGATAGGAGACATTCTCCGATCAAGAGAAATAATGTTTCAACAATGATTTTCCCTGCCCATTGCAATAGAAAAGATTTAGGCCATGAACAAGGATGCCCAAAGGCCAGATGCATCCCCTACGAATTATGGTAGTGGTCCCAACAGACCAACGCTTGGACACATGCAATCCACTTCATAATGGCAGGGCAACTGGTGATAGTTGTTGCTTGCTTGGCTTGTCTTCACAATGGAGCCTTCAAAGATTATGTGGCGAGCATTCGGGGCCCAACGCTAATCATTTCCCTTGAGTGATGAAGAACCTATGCTATGAAGACACATGGAGGCCTTTCGATGACTGCACTGAATGGTGGGGTCCGGCTTGAAATGTGCACGAATAGATGCTATGTGGTATAAGGTCGGGATCCAAAAGGGAAGCGACGTGAAGAGGCTCAAAAGTTTGTGAATGAATGACACGTGGAAAATCGTCACAAAATTTTGAAAGGCAACACGAGAAAAACCCTATGAATAGCGCTCAACTGATGGGTGGCGGTACCAACATAGATATGCACAGAAGAGAGCCCGACTTTACCTTTTTCTCAAAAAGAGGGAGCGACCGATACTTAGGCAAAATAAACTTACCTGAAGGGAGCTTGGGAATTTCAAGTTCACACATTATACATACATATGAACTGCCATACGTATGTATGTATGTGTATGTGAACTGACATATTTATGTATAGTATACACACGTACATATATATTATGGTAATATGTATGTATGTGTGTATACGATACATACATAATATTATAATGTTTATTATAATAATAATTTGTTAAATACTATATTAATATATGTTATTAATAATATTAAAATGCTATGTCAATTAAAGAACTAAAATGATTACCAAATTAGATAAGTTAAATGATTACAAAATTGACTTCGAAAATCCTATAAATGGATATGAAATATTCACAAAAACTCAACCATTCAGGTAAAGACAATGGACAGGGTTGAGAGGACGATGGGGGTCAAGAATTGTTGAGCAAGGGGTTCACAACAATAGTGGAAATAGTCGGTGAAAATATAGGTGTATGGAAACCTTAACAGTCGAGTTGTTGAAACCCATCAATGGAATGTATATGTATACACAATGTTGGCCAAAAATATGTAATTGACTGATTGTGTGTATACACACACACACATATATATACCCATATATATTATATAATATATATATGTAGGTTTTTATATATATACACAGTTGGCCATATTTTATCTGTAAGAAACTCTTAATAGTAAAGAGTATAATGACTTGGAATACTGCCACTATACATATACAAATTGTAGAGGTACAAAAAGAAAAAGAAAGGGCGATATTATGGCTGACTGTGTGTATATGTGTGTATACACAAATATATATGCATATATATTTGTGTATACACACAATCAACCATATCTATGCATATATATATATATCTGTATACTCATATATACACACAATCAACCATAATGTAGGTGCAATATTGTGCAAAATTATATTTACTCATCATTCATGTGTGTATATACATGTATACAAATATATATATCTGTATACATATATATATACACACACACACAAAAGCAGCCATGATAAAGATGCAACAAAGCTTCATTAGACGAGGAAATCATTACTTGTGCATCGAAGCTATTTAAACAAAAAATATTGCAAGTAAAAACCAAAAAACTCTTGCAATGCATAGTTACTACCTGTGTGAGGTTGGAACACAACCTCACTTGCATAGACATAAGGTAAATGGTTTCCTTATAGTGAATGTGGTGTTGATAAACACAAATCAATCGAGAAACGCATCACCAGTATTCACCCATGGCCTCACCACTGTCAGTGTCCATCCTAACTAGAGCTAGTCATCATTGCAACTGCTCAAAGTGAATAATGTTTTCATGAATGGAGTTTTTGTGAACCTAAAGCAAGACCAAGTGAATGGTGTGCATGGCAAGGTGGTAGGCGTTAAGGTTGATGGCGGTGGAATGTCAAGCAATTAATGCATATTTACTAGGAGTGTAATGAGCCAGTACTGGTGTGGTGCCAACCCATGAAGGGTGATACAAATGTCCATTATTAGTCGATGACACAATTTAAGGATTTTTTGGTAGGTTTTGAAAAACACCTCGAAAACATTGGTAAACATGCTCAAATTTTTCTAGGTAAAAAATGGGGGGATGCCAGTTCGACGGTCAAGGAACATGGCAAAAAAAAATTGTTCAACTCAGACACTGCTGACGTGGACCCCTCGCTCAACATCACCCTACCCACCATTGGTCCCTTTCCCTTACTTTACTAGAAGCAGTTGATTATGTTTTTGTCCTTTTATTTTTTCATCTATTCTCAAACTAGTCCATTGTACTTATGTTTAATTAAATAACAAATATTTTCTGAAGGTTCTCAAAAATATTCATTTTTATTAATTTTGATTTGTAGAAGCTATTTTTCTGCATTTTTCTATTATCAAATACCAAGAATTAAATTTTTCATTTTGATCTCGTATTCTAGAGTCTGGTAAAGATGAAGACTATTGGCTATGTATCCATTTTGTTGAGGGTATGCTTATTAAACTCTTTGATGCTTAAAATCATAGTTCTTCTAATACGTATGCAAAATTCTTATTGGTGATTGGTATGCTTATTTTGATCTTTTGATAGTTTGTTGTGTCGTTTGACTATCAGTTGCAACATTCTAAACTTAAACAAACTAGTTCAAAGTGTTTTTTGAAATTTGATTTTTGCATTAACTAATCTTGAGTTAAGGATTGGAATGTTAAGTTGAGGGCTATTGGAAGACAAGAACTTCACATTGCTAAGCAATTGTGGTCATGATTTAGAGTTTGTCTAGTTATATGTGTAGTTTGTGTTTTATTGGCAAGGTTATACCTACAAACTTTTTTAATTAAAAAATAACTTCTTTGAGATACAATTGTGATAAGAAAATTTTGCATTTAGTTGTCTACATTAATTTCATGAAGATTTGATTGTCATGGATTATAATCACATATTAAAAAAACCTAACTAATAATTAGAGAAATGGATAATTATTGTCATTTAACCCTTCAATTTATCTTTTGCTCATCTCCCAAAAGATACTAATATGAAATTGAGTTGCACCTCAACAATTATATTTTGGAAAAAAGTTTTATCCCCAAGAACACAATCCTTGTTGAATTATCATTATTTAATGTTGGTGCTAGTTTAACTCTACAAAATTTAACTTGAGGCGAGCTAGAAGCCACTTAATTGGAAATAAAACACATTTTAAAAGTGGAAGAAAATTAAATAACATCATTTGATTTCTATGAAACCATATACATTAGTCTTACGTACACATGTATTGGTGTATGTTTGCATATATACAAATTTATATATGCATATATTTTATATATACATTACAAAAATACAAAAAAATATAATTATATGTAGTTGTATGTACATGTATGTAATTATATATATTATATACATATACAATTGTACATACATATATATAATTGTATATTTGTATATCAAATTGTATATAAGTATATATAGTTGTATAATGATATTTGAATAGATCTCTGTAGGCATCAAAACACATTAAAAATATAACAAGAGTAAATATAACCACTATAAATATATCAACGGTAGATTCTAAAACTATATATAATTTGTTGTTAATCTCTCGAAGGTGCCCATTTTTATCTTGTCATGGATAGGTACACTAATTAATTCACTAATGACAAGGTGCAAGATGATGTAGATTATGTATTTTGATTGGGGGAATATACCAACACCCACTTGAAGTCTAAAGTTGATGGTGTTAGTAAATATCATGGATTGATGCTAAAGTGAGGGTCTACGTGATTGTTTTCTAGTGTAGCCATTGGTTTTAGTTGAGAGCCCATCTTGGAAGGATATATTTGATACATAATTACCATTATATAATAATAATGTAAATTTTAAATAATAAATTTTAACAATAGAACATTTTATGGAACTTTGATAAAAAAAAAAAACAAGAACCACCTAAAGTAGTTGGAATTTCATGTGAAATACATTAAATGAGGTTGTGTATTGCACTCCACTCCATGATGAATATTTTTTTTAGACTCTGCACTCCAAGGTCTCTAGAATAAATTTGCATCCTACATGTTTGGTGATCTAAGAAATTTAGGGAATATAGAGTTAGTGAGCAGCAAATGAGGTTATGAGAATTCAAACAATTTAATAGAAGTTGAGTGAGAGCCTAATTTTGTTAGGAAAACCAAAAGGGGAATGGTGTGGGATGAAAAAAGGGTCATCTTCACTTTGTTGGAATTTTTTTTCAAGTAAGGATGAGAGTGTCATAGTTAATGTTAGATTTGTATTATGGCTGAGGGGTGAAAGTAAGTATATAATGGAGGTTGTTTGCATTGTGTGAAGATGAATCCCCATGTTGCATGTTGAAATTTTTGTAAGGAGCATTGAACTAAGAGCTAATTCTAGACTACCAAGCTACACCTCTACATCTTTCTATAATCAATTTGATGAACAAATTAGGTTAGGAGTTTGTTGTTCATGGGTAAGCATATTTTGTGGGCATGCATTCCTAACCTTTTGCTTCTTGAATATGGTTGCTATAGGTTATACTATAAATGCAACTCAAATATTTAACACAATCACAATAATTTTCCTCATTTGGACACTTGTACCCCACTTATCTTTTGTTGGGTGGTATTGCTAGAAAAAAAAGCAAGAACGATTTCAAGATACTTGTTGCACAAAAAAATACCCCCAAAAAATTCCTTCCTCTCCATGTAGAGGGATTCTCTCAAATGGCCATATAAAGAATTTTTCCATTTGGTGTAATATACTTTGAACTATACTATATATTGTCAAGTGTATGGGGTGTCAAAATCTAGACAATATACAACATCCTCTTCATTGTTTCCATCCTCCTTATCATTTTGAAAAACCTTCATTACTATTGCCTTGACCCACTTCAAGCTAGTAATCAAGGATCATGAGTGCAGGCACAAAGGAATGTTGGGTGATTCTTTCTTAACCTTTCTTGTTAGATATACATGATAGAGACGATGATGAAAAATTTAGTTAGTTTTTCTTTTCATTTTGCATGAATTGAAAATATTTAATTCTAGTTTTTGATGTTTCTTGTTGGATTTGTTTTCCCTCTTGGCTAAATGAAATAATGATAAAAGTCTAATGGTTTTGTCTTCTAAGTGTACTTTATATATTAGATGCATATTATAAAATTGTTTCTTGATTTTTAATATTCATGTTTCAAAAATTAATCTTACATAGGTCTTGCATATCCAAAAATATTGAAGAGATGCATTAGTTTAATTTTAGTTGGTGTTAAAATTCAACAATTTTTCCCTAGTTACCATCATGATAGAATAAAAAGAGGTTTTGAGGCCTGTGCCTAACCAACACACCCTCATGGCATGTGGGACTTATCTAAATATGTATTTATTTTATAACACTCGAGGTTTCAACTTTCATCCTTATGATAGAGAATAGGAGTTAACTAAACATTGCCAAGTTGTGTACACCTCCAAAAGCTACAATTAATAAATGGTTGTTCTAAATGTAGTATAAATTTAAGAGCTATATTTCATCAATGTGTTACAACATAGCATCTCTTTGTTTCTATTTATTTATCTAGTAATACAAATAATTATTGAATTACAAAATCACAAACTGCTACAATCCCAATGGTGAAAAATAACAATGCAATATACCCATTTACTTGACAATGCACAAATACCAAATTTATAGAAATTAAGGCATGCCATATTTTGTAGTTGTAAGAAAAGTAATATTTTAGTGGGTACCATATTATGATATTATATCAAGAAGTTCATAGTGATATTGTTTTAACTTGTTATATTGTTGCTATTTGTCAATGAACCATTTTGGAATATTTGCCGCACATGGGTCAATCTTTTAGCTCACTCACTACTAATGGATTTGCTTTGATTAAATCTATCAAAGAATGGAGTTATAATTTTTGATATTTTTTACCTTGATGTTGATTTATGTTAAAACCATGATGATTCATAGTCAAAGAAGAACATATAAATGTTAATTACTTGAATAAAGTTGAGAATGGATATAAGAATTTAGGTTTTCAATCTATCCAAACCCTATCACATTTGTATGATTGTGGTGAATTCTTGAGGGTTAGATTATTTTGAATTTCCAAGGGTTTGTAGTTTTGAGTAGACAATAGTGAAAGATAACATACATTCTTACCTTGATATTTCAATTGGAAGAAGGTAGCATACAATGCTAGGTAAAGTCAATGTCTATAAAGATCTTATAGTATGAATTGAGAATAAGATTTATTTAATACTAGCTTTTTCTTACAATTTCATTACAATGTAAGTAATGATGAAATATTTAAAAATATTAGTAGGATTAAAAAAATAAAAAATTACATTGAGTATATACAATATCATTTACAAAATTAGACGAAAACGATGTAAATACTATCACTACTTAACATGACAAAGTTATACAATTGTATTTTTTTATCTCAAAAATGTGAAAATTGATGTATTTTTGAAAGGATTTGAATAAAAATGAGCTCAAATTCTATGCATCTTGCTAGGTAGATCATGTATGGTGTTTTCTAACCTTGCATATGACAGTTTTTTGACTTTGCAATTTGGGTTTTCTCTTTTTTCATCTTTTTTATTAGTTTTTAGACTATAGGTTCATGACTAATCATGCGAGTCTCTAGATCCTTGTCACCTTTATTTTATACATTTTTTTTTCCATGTTAATTATTCCATCCATGAGGCTAATGTATCAAATATTCTTGCGGATCTAGCTTAAAGAAAATAATTTTCTTCAAAAAAATTAATGATTTTAAAATCAATGGTTACCCTTCCTCAAAGCAAGGAGATTGCCATAGTTATTTTTAATTTAGACTATATGGTAGATGATTAATTTTTTTTGAGAGATATGTCCTTTTTATAAATTCAAGGGGGTTAGATTGAATCTAAGTATATTAGAGGATCGAGATCATAAAGCTTGGTTGGTTGAAGGGAACATGGAGATAACTCTAGTTGCCATAGGATATTTTTTTGTTTCTTTTAATAATATATCCACTTGTATCAAAATTGTTGAAGGAGGTCCTTATTTATTCAAAAATGTTAGTCTTTTTGTGAAACTTGACATCTAGGTTTCATCTTGGCAATGGAACTCCCTTCCAAAGTTTTGGTTTGGAGTTGTCTATTTTCCTTGCCATTGATGTTATGGAAAAAAAATTGATTTTTTTTTAGCTACCTCATATATTAATAGGGAGAAAAAAATTATAGTTATGTCATGTTACACCCCAAATTGTGTAATTACTATTTACTATTACTATGTAGGGTAAAATGTGAATGTAATGTGAATTCAGTGGACGAATAAATTGTGTGTGCAGTTTGTTATCACTGCTTTATGAATGAATGCCATCTCATTTAAATATGAAGGAATGCATTTATGTGATTGGATGAATATTATGTTATTCTAACTTTGGAGATGTAATGTGTATATTTCATATTTTGTGAACAACTGACTGCCATGTACATGTGTTAGTGTTTACAGGTACATGTTCAATTCCTCCAGGTGAAGGGGAAGCATCACTCAAGAGAAGGTCTTGGTCGAGTAACTAGTAATGTAACCTATCTGAACTTACACACACCATAGTAGAATAATTGAGTTGGGTTATTAAGTGGGAAATTGGTAAGTCACCCCTAGTCGTTATGTCTGCATTAGTAAGAGTTTAGTTTACTATTGATTGCATGCATGAATGATGTTTATTTGTTTGAGCTTGAGAGTTATTTCTTTGATTACCATGCTTGTATTGGTATGGGGATCGTACGAGATATATGTATGCGTACACACATGCATGATGATGATAGGTTATACACACAAAGGAACACACACATAAGGGTACATAGGAAGATGTACCTATGCACACTCATGCACGAGTTACTTATGTGCATGGAACCAACACCATTCATATGTACATACATATAGATATATCGCTCATAGTCTCTTATCAACACCATGGTAACTGTGTATGATTTTGGTTGTGAATCGAATGTGTATATTTGTATATATATAATGTATATACATATATCCATATGTATATGTGTATCCATACACATGTATAGTAGAAAATGGACATGCTCATACGAGTCTATTGACACATGTATACATACATATACATGTACATAGAGACATATATAATATATATATATATGTATACACAACTGATATAATAATGTAACAATGTGATTACTATGTTGATATATTCTTTTGTATATTGATTATATATACATGCTCTGTTGACTTATGATAAATATGAATATATATACTAACATATACATATATAACTATACATAAATATATATATATGGATATGCTTGATTATATATATACATATATATATATAGGTATATGTTGTACATATATGTTTAAATGTTAATTTAAGATCGATTGTCTTAAGCAATGTATAGCAATAGATTTTTAATGCTATTTGTATGGTTATACAGTTGATTACCATGAATGACTTGGAGGCTGAATATTTAATAGCTATGGTTGTATTTTTTGGGCAACATTTTGTGCTCTTGTTGTCATCAATAAACAGTTTTGTAAATCTGCAAAACACAACCACTTAAGTCGATGATCAAATAGAAAAGGTCAACACCTGTTTATGAGGAAACCTTGACTTAGTAAACATAAATATTCATTATATATTCAACAACTGTAAAAGCATTTGAACAACTATGTCAAGCTGATTAAATGAAGAAATCAACTCATCCTTTGACTTGGTTGATACAAGCTTAAATACCATTCACTTTTTTTTTACTATATCTATCATGAAGGAATTCACACCATCTTTGAAATGAATAGTTATGATATTGGCACCACCTTTGAATCCTCTTAACTATAGATGTCTATTTGGAGGCGCAAATTGAATTCTAGCATATGCAAATTTGAATTGGTCTCTGTTTGTTGTCAAACAAGCGAGAGTTGATCTATAGCTGCTTAAGTTGAGTAAGTGCTTACAAATTTTCCACCTTTTGGCTAAGTTAAATGTGTTGCTATGCGTGCATTTTTCTGTCAAGAGTCATGCCTAATCTATAGGCCATGTGAGCACCCATTTGCTTCATAAATAGAGGAATGAGTTCATCTATTTGGGATGCCTTCTTTATACAAGTCTACACACTTTTTTGTGTAATATTCCTATGCAATATTTTTGTGTAACATTTATGAGAAATTTTTGCACTTTAATTATATTATTCTTGCAATATTCTATCGAGTATAGTGAGGCGAATCCTTAAGTATTAGAGTAAGTTTATTATCTTTTGAGAAGTAGCATTTGTCCACTTGAGAGATAAGGACTGTGAGACTTTGTTGGAGGATGAATAACAAGATAGTTGTTGTTCTAGAAGTGATGTGTTCACAATCAGTCAATTGAAAATCTTATCACAGGCATGAGGATATTATACTTCTATTTATTTTATTTTTGAATGAGCTATGTCTTGATTGTTTAAACTAGTCTTTGTTGTTACTTGCATATAGGGAAAAGTATTGTTTGATTTGAAAGAAAAGTAGAAACTATTTTCTTTCTGCATTGTTTGTAATTACTCCATGATAGGAGAGATTTCTTGACATAGGTATTAATATTACATTAATACTAGATATGAAAAAACATGGGAAGCATAAGGCTTATTCATAGATTTAACCCCTTTTAGTCAAAGAGGTGATACTCTTGAATGGAGACATCTATTGATATGACAACTCTTCGATTGATGCCATGCATTGTGTTTGTATTTACTCCATGATAAGAGGGATGCTTGTCATAGGTATTGTTATTATACTATATATGATCAAACATAGACAAGCTTAAGGAACACTCATAGATAGATATTTAATTATGCTAGATGGCTAGTAGGTTACTCCTAGGGTTGTTATCTAGTGAAGGGAGGGAACTAGTAGGTTACTCCTGGGATTTTCACCCAGTGAAGGGAGGGAACTAGTACTTTTCTTTATGATTTATGTTGCCTTAGGTTGTTAAAGAGATAGGCTATCCTGGGGAGTAGCTTTCCCTTGGAGAGGGATTGCCTAAGAGAAGATATAATGGCCTTAAGTCAAAATGAGCTTTCCATAGTGTAGATGAATGGTAAACCTTCACTCGAAGTACTAAGTGAGAACACTTTGGAAAAAGTAGTGTGAATGTCTGAAGACTCCACTATGGATAGTGTGAATGTCGAGACTCCATTGTCAGTTTATCGTGTCCATTTAAATGCATGAGGGCTATCTAGCGTAGGTTATAAATCCTAGTCATGTAGGACACAAAGTAAGCTCAGAGTGGTATGTTTTACGAGTTTACCCAACCAATACCTTCGTCGAAGGGTAGGGAAATCTATCATTGATAGATGTGCAGGGGACTGCATATGAGTCTTTAGTTGATGGAAAAGTGCTTGAGTGATGCTTCTTCTCCTCAAAAAGCAATAGAAGACCAAGGTTTTGAAAGGCATATTCCTAGACCATCTATTGTAGGATTTGAGAAATACAAATCCATAGAACCCGATCAATACCTGCATGCAAAAGACTTGTCACAGAGAAAGAGAGAGATCAAGACAAGGGTTTGGCTCTCACAATGTGCAAGATGTATTCCAGAAAAATGAAATAGAGCATCAGAGAAAATACAAGAGATCGATCCTTATAAAAGGAGATCAAAACCTAAAAGGAAAACCTAACCCTAAAGGTGAGTGCATTTAATAATTAATATTAATTATTAAATGACTAATATGTGTGCAAGGTGAAATCTTAAGAGGAGAGTAAAGTTAACTAATTACTTTACTCTAACACCCCCCCTTAAGATGAGCAAGAGTGCAGCTACAAACTAGTGCAAGAAAGCAAAAGTAACTACAATGCATGAAAGTAAAATTGGGTCCCGACAACTAGGCCTAATCAGGTACCCAAGTACAAGGAAATCTCTATGAAATGGAGAAAAGGAGAAAACCCAATGGGAAAAAACTCCTCTCCAAAAAGAGACGCAAAAAGAAAGTACAAATGAAATGTCTCAAGAGACTCTCTCAAGAACATATGCAGATATACAATCAGATACCCCCCCATGAGAGAGAGTGGAGAATCCAAAGCCTCCCCAGAATGAAAGAACCCCTGTGCCAATGATCAAACCAATGCATCTCCTCAAAGGAAGAAATAGATCCAACAGTCGAGGAAGAGGAAATCCCTGGATGTGAGGTGAAAATGGTAGTCCTGGATGATGCTCACTGAAGAACTGAACTGGAGAATGAGTGTTTGAATAATAGAATGGTGAATCAAACAACTCAAGATGATCTTGAAATGTAATCTCCAGTGAAGAAGGGATAACAGGTGTGTTGAATCTGTCATCTGTGAGGAAAGGAATATCCTCTGATATGGCCTCAATAACTACACTTGATGGCTCGATGAGTGGAGCGATAATGTTAGTCACAACTGAAGAGGAATCTTGCTGAACAAATGTGATCTCAATAGGAGGAAGAGGTGTAGAAGTCTCAACACTAGTCTCATGAACAGATGGAAGAACACATAAGTTCAAGTGACCGAACTCCTCCTCAGATACTGCATGCTCTCTTGTAGAAAGAGAGGGAGATGGTGGACCAAAGTGTGTGAATGCATACAATCGGGAAGAATGATCAACTATCCCTGTTACAACAATACTGCTAGTCTGAATGTCTCTGATGTGCACTAAATCAGGTGTGAACTCAACTGTCTTCCCTGTCCCACTGTGAGCAATCTGATAGATGGAGAGAAGGTTAGTGGAAAAAGATGGAACACATAGTACATCATTGAATGTACCATCATCAATTTCAATAGAACCTTTCCCACATACACTCATATAAGTGTTATTACCCATCAAGATGTGTGGTGAGGATGTAGCCTCAAAAGATGAGAACATGTCCTGAGAAGATGCCATATGGTGTGAAGCACCTGAATCCAGTAGCCATCTAGATGAATGTGAACTGGTGGTTGCACATAATGCATGACCCTTATGTGGGGCCTATCCATCTATTTGGAATGATGGAGAAGAAGAAGACCCGCCTGAAGTAGATGAAGAAGAGTGATGAATATGGTTCTTCTCAAGAAGAGTTGTCAAATCTGAAACCTGTTTTGCATATCCATCTATCTTCTTCTCATAACACTTGGACTCATCATGTCCTAGCTTAGTGCAATAAGCACACTTAGGTCTATCTTTCTTCAATGATTCCCCCTTAGGAGAAGGTGAATCAGAAGTCTTATGTGAACTAGAATCCTTCCAATGCTCTGTGGTTTGTGGTTTTTGTTTTTGTTTCTACTTTTGCTTCCCCTGAGATGACTATGCTACCAACGCTTGGTACGGTGATCCTGTGAGAGCATCCAACTGTGATATCTTAGCCTGCTCTCATGTCAAACGATCACAAAACACCTCAAAAGAAGGCATGGTAAAACGTGCACCCAAGGCATCCATAGTGGAATGGAAGGTAGATGAGAATATCTGAAAGTTCCCACGAAGCTTTGACAAAATCAGGTAAATACACTCTGTATCAGTCTTAACCTTACCACAACCCTGTAGAAGAGATCTCTGTTGTTTGAATTTCATTAGAAAGTCCTCAATGGAGGGAAAAGAATCAGGTACAAGTGAAGTCAACTCTACCTCAATCTGTAGTGCACGAAACTGATTGATGGTGCCAAAAAGTCCCTCAAACTTGGTCCAAATGGCCCTAGGTGTGAGACATGTCAAGATGAAACAGGAGACTGTCTGAAATGTGCAAAGCCATCAATCCCATAGCCTCATCCATATTGTTTCCTATGCTGCATAACCTCAAAGGCCGAGTCAATGGAGGCTGAACCTCATCCAAACAGGACCATAACCCTTTGATTGAGATGTGTCATGTGACCCTTCCAAGTGTGATAGTTATGAGGTGTGAGAAGTTCAATAGTAAAGTATTGTCGGCCATGCTTTGAACTGTGCCTCAACTGCTCTGAGTTTTTATTATTAAGTGGTCTTTCAGAACTAGACAGAAGATGCAGAAGGGGTTTTTTTGTTTTGGTGTTTATAGATTCTGGTTTTCTGATGTAAATGACAAAAGCAGGAAAAAACACCCCCCACAATGCAAAAAACCAATCCCTAGTACAAAATGAAAGCCAAAAAAAATAGAAAGCAGTATATGATTGAGACAAATCTCTATGTACCTAAAGAATTTTTTGATGAAAAAATCACATCACTGAATAGATCATAGGATACCTTTCCAACGCCTATTCGAGTGAAAAACAAAGCAAAAACGAAAGTTATGCCCCCTGGAGTGCAAGAATCAACATATCTTTGACTGCAATAACAGGCAACCAAATGGAATTTTTTTGAAAATTTTCCTACACCATCAGAATGGTTCTGGAACCAGCTTTCCAATACCTATTTCCATTCAAAAAATGGAGCTCAAACGCCGAGATACACCCGATTTTGTGAAAATAGCTCAAAAGGGTTTTAAAAAAGTTACACAGCCCTCAGGGGCTAAAAAACCTTCGGCCCCTGGTCCTATGGCTGACTAGGGGGCTGGTGCGGGAGCTAAGGCCAAAGCCCATGGGCCTGGGTAGTGACCTGGCGCGCGCCCACAGGGCAGCCATGACGCCGGTGGCTCCGCTTGGCCGAGTGGCGGGGTGGCTGCCCGGTGGCCGCTGGTGGCGGATCGGGATGCCCGGGTTTTAATTGGGGCACAAATTTTTTCAAAAAACCTTTAAAAAATTGATTTTTTTGTATTTTTTTGAATTTTCTACCTCGAAAATCGTGCCGTGAGGCCATACGGCCCTGGAGTAAATTTTTTTGCTTCACCTGGCAACTTTGTCCAAACTAGACAAATTTTATATGAAAATAGGGGTTTTTGGCTGCAAACTCAATGGTGAGGTCCGTTTGAGCTCAAAGTGTACCAAAAAAAACTCCCCCTATGCCAAAATAAAATCTGAAAATGAAAACAGATCTGATGCAGCCAAACCTAGATCTCTAAATCTTTCAAAAAACTGAACAAGCTGCAGCAGATCTGGCTCTGATACCATGTAGGATTTGAGAAATACAAATCCATAGAACCCGATCAATACCTGCATGCAAAAGACTTGTCACAGAGAAAGAGAGAGATCAAGACAAGGGTTTGGCTCTCACAATGTGCAAGATGTATTCCAGAAAAATGAATAGAGCATAAATGAAATACAAGAGATCGATCCTTATAAAAGGAGATCAAAACCTAAAAGGAAAACCTAACCCTAAAGGTGAGTGCATTTAATAATTAATATTAATTATTAAATGACTAATATGTGTGCAAGGCAAAATCTTAAGAGGAGAGTAAAGTTAATTAATTACTTTACTCTAACATCTATAACTTATGATCCAAAGCTCGATGGATTTGTGTTTGTAATTGCTTACATTCTTAGAGTATTGTAATTTTTAAAATTATTATATTGGAATGGAATCCTCATTGTATATTTTTGACATATTTTCTCAAATATGATATCTATGCTTTGGGAAGAATTGTAAAATTACTTTGGAATGCAATGAAAAATTGGAATTTATGTTATTACAATTATATGTGTAATTTACATTATTGGAAAAAAAATTTATCGTTGTCATGGCATCATTATTTTTTACTTGAGGTGAAAACATTGGAAATTTTTCTATGAAGAACATCGGGGTTGTTACATGTGGTATCAAAGCTACCAGGTTTAGCACTGAAACCTATGAGCTCATTATGTAAGTGTTACGTAAAATTGATCAAAGATAATGGTTGAAATTTTCTTACACTAAGGTGGAAAGTGTAAAGAATGAGAGGAATATGAGATTCTTACGAACTTGTTTAAAGTTTGGGACTAGTTAAGAGTCATCCCTGGAGTGGAAAATCCTAAACCAACAACTTATTATTATATTCCCTTGGATTGCGAAAGATTATGCAATCGGGTTATGTAGGAAGGTTAGGAAGTATAACCAATATATACCTTCATCCTATGAGATAGATATACAAATTTGAGGGATAGAGAAGATTGAGAGAATCTCCCTTATTGATAAGCAACCATTCTTCGATTTAGGAAGAATACTACGAATTCATGGGTATGCATTGATGGCATAATATGGATCGAAGTAGAAATTCAACAAAGGAGGTACCACGAGGTTGGAGAACTATTGACATAAATCTAACTCTTGTAAAAAGATAGGATCTTGTAAGAAAAGAGATAATACCTTAGGAATAAGGGAAAAGACAAAAATGGTCAAAAAATAAGTAATCAACAAAGTGGACATGTTTCCACCAACGAAAATTGATGACAAAGATTTGGATTTTTGATTAAAGATGAGGAGAAGGGAACCAAAAAACCTTGGTATCCCTAAAGGTTATGAGAGAATAAGTTACCAATAGTTAGAACAAAGACACTTGGAAAGGTAATTGTAAGAGAATCCCGAAAAGGTAAATCGTAATGATCTGACAAAGGTCTGGATAGTACATATATAGGTTAGAGTATAAGTAGAACTCACCAATGTGTCAATAAAAACCAACATACGATAGAGGTTCCAAAAGGAATTGGAATGTAGTATGATGCTATGTGTCAAATCAATAAAATTTGTAAGGAAACAACTGTCTAAGTTGAAAAAGTACATCAACATAAGAGGCTTTGTGAGTATAGATATTCCTCCACCAAAGAGGATATTGGAAAGAGAATAATAATGAATGTTATCTTGTAAGTTTCTGATTATTCATTAGACCTCCTATTGGATGACCCAAAATGTTGAATCTATGAGATAGAAATCCACGATGAATCCAACTTTGGGAAAAAGTATATTCAAGGTATGCCATTGAGGCAAGAAAAAGGCAATAGAAATCCAACAACAAGGAATGAAAAATCATTTCGAGAAATAATTTTTTTTGCTAAGGGTTCAACTTCTAGATGATTGAATGCTGTGAAAACACTAAAGGGGGGAAGGAAGAGAGTATATTGACTTGGATTAAGTACCCCACACAACGAAAAAATATGGATATGTTTTCAATTTTGAAGAAATTTGACTTCTTAGTAAGTGATGATGAAAATTAAGTCATGTACCTCATGACCATGAGGATCACGTATTTGAATATTTGGAGAAAAATAGTGGAAATGTCAAGATTTATGATCTATTATCACACCATACCTTGTATATATATTGATTGTAAAATCAATAGCTATTATCAATGATGCCTTGAGGAAAGGATAGGTAGATAACTTGGTCATGAAAAGGAAGGTCATTGTCTATGGGATAGACAAGGGAATATCTAGATGATCTATGATTTGTAAGAAAGTGTCTTACTACTCCTTTTGCCTTACAAGAAATAGCTATTGTTAATCTAGTCTTAGATAGTTAGACTATGTGTATAGTGTGAGATATGCCAATATCGTGAAGCAACTTGGCATTATTATCTAACTGTGATAGAAAACCTTGGGGATGATAAGGTTTAAGCTATAAAGCCATTGAGAAGGTATGTAAGATGCAATGTGACGTTATGTGAACCACATCCAAATATCTTTACTGGAATGATTATTTGATCATATCTTTTACCCGAATGAAACCCTAGGTTTAGAATAACCTATTTGGGATGAGAAGTTAATTTTATTAAAAATAGAAAAATATTAGGTTAAGCTTTACCTAATGGATTGGGATATGTATTAGATTACTCATTAAAACCTATAGGTTGGGAATAAATTATTTGGTTGGGTCGTACATTTGGTCTTGATTTGAAACATATAGGGTTAGAGTAACCTATATAATTAGACTAGCCATTTGATGATGACTTAATCTAAAGATTAGGGTATACTGAGATTGGGAATCACATATGTGATTAAGTGAATCACTTGAGCTAACAAGAAAAAATTGTGCTTGGTAATTGGGTATGCAATTAAATTTGATATCTACTAGGAACCAACATGATTAAACGGAAATAAAATAAAATAAAATGACGTGGCAGATGAGTGATGGCTTAAAGGATGACCTCATGGCCTTAATTATGTATGATCGCACCCATGGGAAGGATAAATCCCTCCTTTTGAATAATGATTAAGGTGAAGGCATTTTTTTCGAAGTAGTCTCAAAACTATTATATCATCATTTTTATTCAAGCAAAATTAATTCCCTGATTAAACTTTGGTATTTCACATTCTTTCTGGGCATTTTGGCATTTAGGTGTAGAGGCATTTTGGAGTCTTCGAAGAAAGGTTGTATTGCAGAGAGAATGGGTGGCGATCACTATAGGTTGGAACCGATGGAATGCAAAGAGCTGAAGAAAAATGATAAATTGTGGTGGGTGTTGGAGAAGGGTGCCATTATGAGCTATATGGATAAGCTCCATGGTAGGGATCAGGAGGTTACCGAGTTTTTTGCGAAGGGTTGGAACAATGGTAGGATTAAACTCTTCAAGGGGAAAGTGACTATTGATGAACAACTAATATCTGATGTCATTGGGATGCCAATGGATGGACTTAATTTCTACAGGGACAGGAAGCTCTTCGACCAGGCGGCTTCCCTCGAACTAACAAGGAAAGGGAGGATTTGCTGAGAGCTACCAAGAGCAACTATGATGCTACCAAACTTAAGTTGCTATGGATGGAGGTCTTGAGGGTGATAATGGAATATATCACTTTGGACGAGAGATACACCAAGGTTTTTGGGTATCACTTTGTGCTCCTGAACCATTTTAGGCACCAGGTCAGGGTATCCCTTCCTTTCTATCTCTCAACTTCTTTAAATTTGAATCTTTAGGACCATGTGTCTAACCCAGTGAGGTACCCCATTATCCATGAGGGTTTACTTGTTCTCATGTATGAGCACTTTAAATCTATGTTGACCATCTCCCATCAAACCCCTTCTCCACACTCTTTTTCTAATGAGGATTTGGGTGATAGCTACACAGATAAAGATGAATGGGATACCGAAATGGAGGGGGAGGAAGAGCACCTTGTAAGGGCTAAGAAGAAGGGTAAAACTAGAAGCAAGCCTAAATCTTGTGCTCTTCCTAGTCTTAGTGCAATGACCTTGATTGGAAGGGCTAAAGTTATTTTCTTAGGGTCTGATGTTATTAAAATGAAACCGAAAGGGACACCTAATATTTCTCCTCAGGGGAAGGGTAAAAGAAATATTGAGGAGGACCCTCATACTGACCAAGAGGAGTCCCAACATACCAATTCATCTTCAAATTCCAGCTACCCACCTATGGATAGGGAAGATAGGCCTCAGTTCCCCAATTACCTTAAGGAAGATGATCACTACTTCAAAGTTGAACGGGAGCACCCTACTGATATCCTTGCAATTGCCCGCAATAGCTCTATGGATTTTTTTCATTTGTTTAGGTGGGCCTTCTTTGAGATAAAGGAGATTCAACTAAATCAAAGATATTTTAATAATAGACTAGATAAGGTGGAGGTTGTTGATAATACGAAGAAGGATAAAGATAAAGCTAAGGACCTGTGGATAGAAGATGAAAAGAAGTACATGGTTGAGTGCCTGAAGAAAATTCTAGAGGATTTGGAGAATTTCAAGAACAACCACGATGGTAAGATTTATGATATGGAGGGAAGGCTTAAGAATTTTAGAGATTCAATTCAGAAGGTTCTGGAAATGAGCCATGAAATCCTTAAGTCCACTACTAGTAACATGAATATGATGGTAGAGAATCTGGAAAGGGTTAATCAGGTAAAATCTATTGTGGATGTGGAGGAAGACAAAGAACAAAACTAGGCTGAAGGGGTTGGACCAAGTAAATGTATCAGAGCCAACCTGAAAAGGAAGTTGGATAAGACCCCTATGGATATTCAAGAAATGAAGAAAGTTGTCATCAACATGGACAATCTGGAAAAGGAAGTTGTTGATATCCCGAGGAATCTGGCCTAGCGGCTAGTTTTTTGCTGGTCTTTTGCCATTTTGTTGGCTGTGTTGTCTCTGTGCTAGTCTTTGTTTTCTCTTTGTTGACAACTTTTCATATTTTGTTGAACTCTTATATGTTGTATCTTAACTTTATTTTTTGTTAAAGGGTTTCGGGCCCCCTTCAAAACCTACTTTTACCTTAATAAAAATAATGATTAAACGAGGATTAATACTCAAAATTAGTACCAATTCTTACTAGGAAAATTAGATTGAGTTGAAAGATGGATTACATATTTGAAAATAATTCAAGGACAAAAGAAATCCATGGTATGGATGTCCTAAGATAAATGGGATTTATCTTCGTAAAACCCCTAACCATTATTAGTTGGGAGTTAAATGCAAAATGAGACCATGAAATAGGTTTTCGCTTAGTCAAAGAATAGACTAGTATGAGATTTAAAAGAGCCTATGCACCCAAAATTTTGGAGAATTAAGGGATGGAATGAGAAAGTTGATGTCAGAGGTAGGAAATTGGAGGGACAAAGTTATTTTTTGGATGAGAAACCACAAAAAACATGGGAAAAGATGGAGTAAGATGTTGTTGAGTATATAGCAAGATAATGTCTAGTGTGCTAGAAAATGAAGACAAAATGTCAACATTGGCAAGACATGTGTACTCTCTTGAGATTCTAGAAGGATAGTGGTAGAATTCAAGATAGTTTAACCTATCTATGTCAATAAAACTGACCTAACATTGTGGTGGAAAAACTCACCAAGGTAACCAACGTGATTGGAAACCCGACTTATGGGATCTTGGTCCTAAATAATATATTGAGTGAGGTAGTTGCTTAGAATTCTTGAAAAGGGAGTCTCAGTTGTGAACAAGAAAATAATGATATGGTTGTGTGGACCATGATCATATATGAACATTCAAGTGAACGGATGTGCAATATATTATTGTAGCCGAATAAGCAAAAGAGGAAAACCAAATCTTGAATATTTTTTGAGTACTTGTAAACTTCTAACATTGAGGTTTGATCCATTATATGGAAAGGAAGGTTGGAAGCTCTATTAGGCTGATAGGGTTAACCTTAGACTTGATAGTTTGTCAAAAAGGAGTAAATAGATCGAAGATATCAATGAAAATTTGTCGATACAAAGCTTAAGTATGAAGAAACTTATCAGAATTGACGTATGTCCAAGAGCAATGTTGTGCTCAAGATGAACATGTGGTCAAGAGCATTAATTTTGGATAAAGTAAATAGATAAGAGATGGGTGAACTCAACATCTGAGTTATTTGAAAGTGTAAATACCAAAGGGAAGGATGGTACCCATGGTGTAGTGAACAATGGATCATTATTCCTTTTTTTATTATACTAAGGATAAACTCATGAGCCAATGAGAACATTCTTTCTAGTCACTATAGTCTAGGTGTCATGTGTCATTCAAATATTATTGTACAAATAATCTCTTGAAGAGAGTAAGTATATGTGAGACATGCAAGTTTTCCCTATGTGATAGCAAGGACATTCGATGAAAATTCCAGGGGGGACAAGGATGCAAGGAGTGATGCTACATAGGATGATTTTTTTAATAAATCTTACGTATTTTGAGAATGGTAAGTAAAAATTTATTTGAATTTATCAGTATGTTAAAGTGCTATAGATCGTCGGGGACGATGATTCACAAGGGGGGGAGTATGTTACACCCCAAAAATTGTGTAATTACTATTTACTATTACTATGTAGGGTAAAATGTGAATGTAATGCGAATTCAGTGGATGAATAAATTGTGTGTGCACTTTGTTATCACTGCTTTATGAATGAATGCCATCTCATTTAAATATGAAGGAATACATTTATGTGATTGGATGAATATTGTGTTATTCTAACTTTTGGAGATGTAATGTGTATATTGCATATTTTGTGAACAACTGACTATCATGTACATGTGTTAGTGTTTACAGGTACATGTTCAATTCCTCCAGGCAAAGGGGAGGTATCACTTAGGAGAAGGTCTTGGTCAAGTAACCAATAATGTAACCTATCTGAGCTTACACACACCATAGTAGAATAATTGAGTTGGGTTATTAAGAGGGAAATGGGTAAGTCACCCCTAGTCATTATGTCTACATTAGTAAGAGTTTAGTTTACTATTGATTGCATGTATGAATGATGTTTATCTGTTTGATCTTGAGAGTTCTTTCTTTGATTACCATGCCTATATTGGTAGGGGGGTCATATGAGATATATGTATGCATACACACATGCATATCGATGATAGGCTATACGCATGAAGGGACACACACATAAGGGTACATAGGTAGACGTACCTATGCACACTCATGCATGAGTTGCTTATACGCATGGAACTATTCAATGGAACCAACACCATGCATATGTATACATATAGATATATCGCTCGTAGTCTCTTATAAACACCATGGTAATTGTGTATGATTTTGGTTGTGAATCGAATGTGTATATTTATATATATAATGTATATACATATATCCATATGTATATGTGTATCCATACACGTGTACGGTAGAAAATGGACATTCTCATACGAGTGTATCGACACATGTATACATACACATACATGTACATAGAGGCATATATATATATATATGTACACACAATCGATATACTAATGTAACAATGTGATTGTTATGTTGATATATTATTTTGTATATCAATTATATATACATATTTTTTTGACTTTTGATAAATGTAAATATATATATAATAACATATACATATATACGTATACATAAATATATATATATGGATATGTTTGATTATATATATACATATATATAGATATATATGTATGTATGTATACGTTGTACATATATATATATATATATATATATATATATATATATATATAAGTATATGTTGTACATATATGTTTAAATGTTAATTGCTTTAAGATCGACTATCTTAAGCAATGCATAGCAGCTGATTTTTAATGTTATTTGTATGGTTATAAAGTCGATTACCATGAATGACTTGGAGGCCAACTTTTTAATAGCTATGACTATATTCTTTGGGCCACATTTTGTGCTTTTGTTGTCATCAATAAAAAGAGTTTTATAAATCTGCAAAACACAACCATTTAACTCGATGATCAAATAGAAAAGGTCAACGCCTGTTTATGAGGAAACCTTGACTTAGTAAACAAAATTATCATGATATATTCAACAATTGTAAAAGAATTTCAACGATTATGCCAAGCTGATTAAATGAAGAAATCGCCTCATCCTTTGACTTGGTTGATACAAGCTTAAATGCCATTCACTTGTTTTTTACCATATCTATCATGAAGGAAGTTGCACCATCTTTGAAATGAAGAATAGTTATGATATTGGTGCCACCTTTGATTCCTCTTAATTGTAGATGTCTATTTGGAGGTGCAAATCGAATTCTAGCATATGCGGATTTGAATTGGTCTCTATTTTCTGTCAAACTTGAGAGTTGATATGTAGCTTCTTAAGTTGAGTAAGTGCTTGCAAATTCACCACCTTTTGGCTAAGTTAAATGTGTTTCTATGCATGCATTTTTCTGTCAAGAATCATGCCTAATCTATAGGCCATGTGAGCACCCATTTGTTGTATAAATAGAGGAATGAGTTCATCTATTTAGGATGCCTTCTTTATAGAAGTCTATGTACTTTTTTGTGCAATATTTCTAAGCAAGTTTTGTATTTTAATTATATTCTTCTTGCAATATTCTGTCGAGTATTGTGAGGAGAATCCTTAAGTATTAGAGTAAGTTTATTATCTTTTGAGAAGTAGAATTTTTCCACTTGAGAGATAAGGACTGTGAGACTTTGATGGAGGATCAATAACAAGATAGTTGCTATTCTAGAAGTGTTGTGTTCACAATTAGTCAATTGGAAAGCTTATCATAGGCATGAGGATATTCTACTTCTGTTTATTCTAGTTTTGAATGAGCTATGTCTTGATTATTTAAACTAGTCTTTGTTGTTACTTGCATATAGGGAAAATTATTGTTTGCTTTGAAAGAAAAGTAGAAACTATTTACTTTGTTTGTGCATTGTTTTTAATTACTCCATGATAGGAGATATTGCTTGACATAGGTATTAATATTATGTTAATACTAGATATGAATAAACATGGGAAGCATAAGGCTTATTCATAGCTTTAACCCCTTTTAGTCAAAGAGGCGATACTCTCAAATGGAGACATCTATTGATATGAAAACTATAATGTTACCAAAAAGAATAGTAATATGTCTACACATACATACATATATATATATATATATATATATATATATATATTTCATATGAAATGTATAGGGGAATCAAATTTATTAAGAATTATTGTTGATTTGTAACAATATCTTTAAAAAATATAATATGGAAGAGTGGCTTGCAACAAATTGAAGGAAAAAATATATTTGAAAGCATAGTGGTGGCTAATTAAAAGCCAAAATATGAAATGAAACGACCCTTAATGGAGCGAACCGGTAGGTTACCATTCTGAGTATCTTCGATTGAGTTCATGCATTGTGTTTGTATTTAGTCCATTATAAGAGGGATGTTTTTCATAGGTATTGTTATTATACTAGTCATGATTAGAAATGGGTAAGAGAGATTGTTTATCATAGGTATTGTTATTATACTAGATATGATAAAACGTAGACAAGCTTAAGGAACACTCATAGCTAGATATTTAATTATGCTAGATGGATAGTAGGTTACTCCTGGGGTTGTTATCCAGTGAAGGGAGGGAACTAGTAGGTTACTCCTGGGACAGTCACCCAGTGAAGGGAGGGGACTAGTACTTTTCTTTATGAGTTATTTTGCCTTAGGTTGTTAAAGAGATAGGTTATTTTGGGGAGTATCTTGCCCATGGAGAGGGGTTGCTTAAGCAAAGCTATAATGACCTTAAGTCAAATTGAGCTTTCCATAGTGTAGGTGAATGGTAGACCTTCACTCGAAGTACTAAGTGAGAAAAATTTGACCAAAGTAGTGTGAATTTTTGAAGACTCCACTGTAGATAGTGTAAATGCCGAGACTCCATTGTTAGTTCACCACGTCCATTTAAATGCATGAGGGCTACCTAGCGTAGGTTATGAATCCTAGTCATGTAGGACACAACACTAAGCTCAGAGTGGTATCTCGTACAGGGTCACCCAACCAATACCTTTGTCGAAGAGTAGGGCCATCTATTATTGATAGATGTGTGGGGGACTGCATATGAGTCCATGATTGGCAGAAAAGCACTTGAGTGATGCTTCACCTCCTCAACATGTGACAAAAGACCAAGGTTTTGAAAGGCGGATTCCTGGACCATCTATATCTTATGGTTTGAAGCTTAGTGGAGCTATGTTTGTAATTGTGTACATTCTTGGAGTATTGTAATTTGGAAAATTATTATATTGGAATGGAATCCTCATTGTATATTATTGACATCCTTGCTCAAATATGATATCTATGCTTTGGGAAGAATTGCAAAATTACTTTGGAATGCAATGAAAAATTGGAATTTGTGTTATTTCAATTATACGTGTAATTTACATTATTGGAAGAAATTTTTGTATCGCTATGTCATGGCATCATTATTTTTCACTTGAGAACATTAGAAAATTTTCTATGAAGAACACTGGGGTTGTTACATGTCAACATTGTGTTGGACTAGATTTAAATAAGCCCTTCCTAAAGCTCTTACTATTTAGATGGAAGATTTTGTTTGGCATCAAACCTTGCATTATGAAACAATTCCTTTTAGATTTAAAGAATGCCATCATTATGGACATATATTTCATGAGTGTCCCTAGCAAAATCCAATTATTCTTATAAGAAATTGGTACATGATAAAAAATGAAAAATAACAAATTTAGTAAGATAATTAAGGGTTTATTTGTGTTCCTTCTAATGATGATTTATTTACTATGGCTTTTAAGAAAGGTAATGCTTGATCCCCTCCAAATCTTAGAGGGAACTAAAGATGGTAATAGAAATAAAAATAAGTTTGCAATTTTGAGAGAAATCTTCCCCAAATTTTTGAAAGATCAAGATGAAAATTGGGAATGGATGATAGCAAATTAGGGGAAAGATGAAATAATGTAGGATCAAGAAAGTCAAGGTAAATTGTAGGATGATATTTTTTCAATGATAAGCAATAAATATGACACAAGACCATCAAATTCTAAGGATTTTCAAGGATTCTGGATATGCCTACTACCATTTCTAATATCCACCATGCTCTTTTGATGCTAAGTAAATCTATTTTTTCTATCTAGAACCCTCTTTTTATTCCTAATAACTCTCAAACTCTTGAAGTTCATGAGAATCCTCTTGCTTATGAAAATATTGAACATGTTCTTGAAACCCATGTCATGGACTTTGATAAACAAGAATCCTTTTTTTTCTCCCCCCAAAAAGTAATTTAAAATTAGAATTATTCAAAGAAAACAGGAAAAAAGTACTTTAACATGGGATTTGAGTATTAAATAAAGAAAAATAAAGAATATGGGAGGAAGGTCATAACATTAACCATGAAAAATTCAAATATTTGGGAGAAAACCTATTGGATGTAGGTCTTCTTAGTCAATTGGATTCATCTATCTCACCCATCTCAATCATGATTATCTCTTGGAATGTGAGAGGGCTTGGAAACATAACCAAATAAAATCATATTAGAAAAATGATTAAATTTTTTAATCCTTGTATTTTGTTAATTCAAGAAATCAATCTTCCAAAGGGGACATCCTGTGGTTTGATGGTGTGAATTATTTCTTGTAGTGCCATCAACCAAGGTTCAAACCTTATAGGGTTATCCTCTACCACGTCAACAATTGAGAACCCCTAGAATTTTGGATCCTTCTTTGTCCGCAGCATGTGGAAAGGGTCATTTACATGTTGTTTAGGGGATATATCCTTGGTTTAAATTATTTAGAGATGCTAAAGGTATGGAATAAGGAGCATTTTTGAAACATCTTTGAGGAGAAGGATATGTAATATAACATAAATTAGAAGAACTAAATGATGAAGATTTTTCTCTGGGAATGGACTAGAATAGTTTTCAAAAGGAAAAGGATCTACTGACCAAATACTTAGAAATTTTGGCTAAGGAGGAAATATTTTGAAGGAAAAATTCGAGGGAGGTGTGGCTAAAAGAATTGAGACATGAAAATTTCACAAAAATAAGGATGATTCAAAATCACATCCCAAGGAAAAAAAGGAAGATGGATATGTAATGGAAGATGATAGGGATATCAATGTTGAGGCAGTTGATTGCTTCCAAAGGCTTCTAAATAATTGGGTTGGTTTAGACCTGATTCATGAACATCAAATCCTTAAACTCATTTCAAAACTAGTCAATAATTCCCTTAATATGATTCTCTCGAAGGATTTCACATAGTAAGAAATCAAAGAGATAGCTATGCAACTCCATCTAGATAAATCTCCTAGTCCAGGTGGCTTCCCAACTAGTTTCTATCATAAATGTTGGGATATTGTTGGTAAGGTAGTATTCAAATCTAGAGAGGAATTTTAATGAAAATGTATGTTTCTTAAAGGGCTTGAATAACACCTTCATAGTCCTCATCCCAAAAAAAGAACAATCCTTGTCTTTCAATGACTATATACTAGTATCATTATGTAACAGTCTATAAAATAATCTTGAAAGTGATAGCCAACAATCTAAAACTCATATTTTCAAGGAGCATAGTGGCTTTGTCTATGGGAGGTCCATCAGAGGTGGGGATATCTTGTCTCAAGAATCCATCCATTCAATCCAATTAACCAAAAGAAGTAACATGATGGTGAAACTAGAATTAAACAACATACAATAGGGTGGATTGGAGATTCCTATTTAAATTTTTAGAATCCTTATGTTTTAGTATCCAATGGTCGGATTAGATCTATAACTTGATTTCTAGTTCAAGATATTCAATAATAGTCAATGGGATCCCACAAGATTATTTTGAGGCCTCATGTGGTCTTAGGTAGGGGATCCCTTATCCCCATTCCTCTTCATAATTATAGTTGATGCATTGGGAAGAATGACTTATAACACTCACATTGAAGGGTTGCAGAGAGGTGTTAAGGTTACAAATAATGTCCCCCTAGTCACACACCAACACTTTGTAGATGATACAATGCTCTACAAGCCATCAAAACACGGGGAAGCTATCTCCATGAAAATAAATCTAGATAACTAATTTATTGCCCCAAGTTAGTTTGCTAATCCTATTAAATCTAGATTTTTTCCTTTTTCACAAATCCCAGTAAATAGACATGGATCCTTAAGGTTCTATAATTTAATGAAGGAATCTTCCCAAACAATTATTTGGGTTTCCCCCTCTCGAAAAGACTAGTGAGAAAAAAATTATGGGTCCCCCTTTTGGAACAATGCTCAAATAAGATATCCTCTTGGAAAGGTAGATGGTTATCTTGATTTGGGAGAATAATAATGTTGAAGGTGATAATTTTGACCATTCCAATCTTTTTATTATCTTTTCTAACACTATCAATTGGGGTGAATCAAAAGTTGAACCAAAGAATGTGTTATTTATTCTGGTAAGCGAATTAAAAAAAAATAAATCTCTGCTAGCTTGGGAAGAGATTTGTAAACCCAAGGTTGGTGGAGGTGTGGAGCTCAAAAACCAAATTATCTAGATCAAAGCCTTGGGTTCCAAATTATTGTGGAAAATGTATCATTATCCAAATTTAAAGTGGGCTTAGATCCTTCAAAAAAAGTACCTTGACTGTTGTGAAAAATCCAAAACTTTAATAATCTCTAACCCACCCAAGGTGTCTCATTTATGGAATTTTATGATGTCTTGCAAATCCATCATTTTGGATTACCTTACATGGGACCTCTGTGATAGAAAACTTGGATTATTTTGGGAAGATTCTTGGAATGGATACTCGACAACTAGGAATGATCATCACTTTGGCCAGTCCAAACTAATTCTAAAAGAGCATTGGGGCTACCATATGGAAGATTATGTGGAAAAGAAAGAGATCTTTGGTATAAGTTGTTACATGTTGACAGATTTGGAGATGATGGGAATTCCCATGGTGGAGTCAAGTAGTTTAAGGAAAATCTTGAAAGATAGAAGAATCAATATTGTAGATGAAAAGGATGAAATTAGATGGAACTATTCTAAGTTCAAGGACTATATTGCAAAAATTAGCTTCATTGTGGTGGATGAAAGGATGGAAAAAATTGAAATCCCCATACACTTGTACTGGAACAAACTGTCTTTCCCAAAAGATGGGGTGTTTGCTTGGGTGGTGCTATAAAAGAAAATCCTCACTTCTGATAGATGCTTGAAATTGGGTTATTATAGTCCCTCCCATTGTCCTTTATGTAGATAAAATGAAGAGACTCTAGACCATCTATTTTTAGGATGCCAATTCACTTATGTGCCAAATTGGGTTTGGTGGGAGCTCTTCCTAATGACATTTTAAAGATTTTTTAAGGCATGGTCAATCATAATAAAAAATTCCATCTTCTTGTGCTTATGGATAATCAACCCTTCTATTTTAGTGTGGGTATTGTGGAAATAATGCAACAAGAGGATATTTTAAGACAAGGATCTCCCCCTTCCATATTTTCTATGCAAAGTGGAGTCTTCTATTGTGGAGGTAGTTAATAGTAGATTTATTTCCACATTGATTCATAAGGCCTTCTTCACTAGATGGGAGATTAGAATGACCAAAAATTGAATTGGACTTCAAATGCCCCTATTGATGGGGTTGGGGGAGTTGAATATTTAAAAAGTGTATGAAGGCAAAATGGTAGCCTCCCTCCTCTGGTTGGATAAAGTTAAACTTTGATGGGGCATTGAAAGGAAACCATGGTATGTCCAAGGCAGGTTGTGTAATGCAAGATTGGAAAGGAAACTTGAGGTGTTTGGAATCCAAGAGATTACTGCCTAATACTAACAATGAGGCCAAATTCTAGGCCTTGATTTTTGGACTATAGGTGTGCTCAAAATTGGGCTTCAATAAAATTGCAATTAAATGTGACACAACAATAGTTTTGAGTAAGATAAAGTGGGAAGGGCTTGAACCTGATACAAAAAAACCATTGAGGCAAGTATCAGAGGTGAGACTTAAAAGAACCAAACAAAGACCATCAATGCTTTTGATCATAGCACAAACCCAGAAAGAATGAGAAATGAAAGAGCTAGAGGAGAGACCTTTATTCCTTATAGGAACAATAGTCCAAGTGATACTATCATCTGGATATCCACTGCAAGGGGGGATATGAGACACCCCCATGGAAAGACCATCAACACAAGAGGGAGAAACAAGAGGACAACAAGGTGAATAATGTTAGTTGAAAATTATAAATGTAGTCACAACTAAGAAAACTCCTAGCTAGAAGGTGGGATCTTGCTAAACAAGGTTATACCATTAGTGTAAAATTTGGAGGTAAACTAAATCAATCACACTTACTGGGAGGCCAACAAAGAGGCCGATTGGCTTGCCAACTTGGTAGTAGAACATGTCAAGGAATTCATTATTAACACTTGTGATCCAGATGGCCATCTATTTGGGTTGCCATCAAAAGCTTGGCTTGAAGGACAAACCACTTAATGATCACATCGGATGATGGTAAGGAATATGGACAATGATATACAATTTAATCATAATCTAGAATCCATCTTTTAATGATTCTTCTCATTCTCCTGTGTGAACTCAGAGAGGATAGTACCTTTAAATTAAATGGACTCTCTTCGCTATTTAATAGTGGCTACAGTTTCCTCTATATGTGTTCCACAGAAACTCATATAAGCCTACTATGATCTCAAAGACATATGACTTTTCTTGGTCTCATCTCTAAGAAATGATTCCAAAGTGTGTTCAAAACTAAGAAAGGTCTTATCTTGCATGCTATGTAGTGGGCCACTAGAGATGAGTTCTTATACACAAAGCATAAATACTAGGTCATTTATAAAATTGCCTCCATGTTTGTTGTAGTCTTGCTAGATCTGGGTGAGTCTAAAGCATAAGGAGATTGGTACTGGTATGGGAGACTAGTATCGTATTGATTTTTTTTAAAATAAGAGACAGGGGCATTTGGGAGACGCCATCTTTTTTTAATATAAATTATAAAAATTAATAAATTAATAATTTATAGAAAATATCACATTATAATTTTTTAATATATTTTAATTTCACAAGAGACACCAAAATTTGGAGACTTCGACACGTTAAGTTTCCATGTTGGAGGCATTTTCGGGTATGTATCTAATACCAAAGACACGTACTAGTCTTTGAGACGCGTCTCTGGAGGAAGGAGATGCATCTCTGACAACTATGGTCAAAAGATATGATTAAGGCAGTGATAATGAAGCTTGTAAAGAAGAATTTTCTAGGGGACCTTGATGAGATATTAGCAGTTGCTCACTATGACAATGAGATTCGCCTACCTTTTGATTTTTATTGCCCACTAAAAAATGGTGACTTGGTTACTTGGGTCCCTTTCATTTTTTCTGCATGTCTTGGCACTGTGTTACAAAGGTGCAAGAAGGTGGCTAGTGGAGTTGAATTTCTAAAATCTCTAATGGGATTAGTCGAGAATATTGAGGTGAAGTGGTTGGAAGAGCTCTTGGTCTTTGATGGAGACACAAATGTTTTCAATTAGGGTTTTTTCTGATGTCACAATCAATTGGTAAGGCCTTTGAGGCTAGTTTTTGTCTATTGTAAGGGATGGTATATGTTTAGAGGTTAGGTGTATAGTGGAATGCAACTAGGTTTTTGTCTCTATCTTGGCTAGGGTGCTATGTAGGGCATATAAAAAATTCATCACCAACAATTCATCGATGGAAAATTCACCGTCAGCAATTCATCGCCACGAAAAATTCACCTACAGAAAATTCACCGCTAAGTAAAATTCACTGCCAACAATTCAGCCGGGGTGAATTTCTGGTGATAAATTTTACTTGACGGTGAATTTTCCGTCTGTGAATTTTCCATGGCAGTGAATTTTTGGTGGTGAATTTTCCTAGAGCTGCTATGTAGAATTTTTTTATTAATGGGAGCAACCCCCCTTGTTACAGCTCACTGATAAAAAGAAGACCAGTCTTTCAAAATAATTGGCTAAATGTTTTTGGTTCCAATATTGTTAGCTATTTCTACTATTGGTTTTTTTTGTGGTCTAATTATTATTTTCAAAAATATTTTAAGTTGCAATGGTGTTCTCTCTTTAGAAAGGGTTCTTACGTGATTTCTTGAACATTAATTGCTATGTTTAATAAGATCTCTAAGGTTAAATTTTGGGATAATCTAGAGGTTCATAAAAGAGCTTCTCATTAGGATCATCCTTGAATTATTGGAGGTGAATTTAGTGCCATGTTATCTCTTAATGCAAAAGGATGGACTACCTACCCTTCAAGAAGCCAATCTTCTTCTACATAACATTTTTTTTTTTAATTAATCAATAACTATCCAAATAATGGTTCTTACACTTGGAGCAATCAAAGAATTGGGGATGCCTTCATTGTGAGACAATTGGATATATTTTTGGTTAGTGATTCTTGGCATTCTTAGTGCTTTAAATTTTCTTCTTCATTTATGGAGAATATGGGGTTAGATCACTAGCCCATTGCTTTGCATTGTGAAGGAACCTTTAAGCATCAAAATACCCCTTTTAGATTTTAACTCAAGTGGTTAAAAGAAGATGATGTAGAAGAAAATATTAAAAATTGGTGGTAGGAAGGAAAATCTCATCATGGAACACCTTTCTATGTTTTGTTTTGCAAATTATGTTTTCTCAAACAAAAACTAAAGGAGTGTAAATTTTCCTTATGTGGTAACATTATGCAAAGAAGATGAATATCTTATCTAAGTTGGTATGGATCCAAAGCTATATTTAGGAACAAGGCGTGAGGAAGGATTTTGTATTGAACATTCTAAACTCCATATTGAATATAAAAAATGAGCTTAAGGAGGAAATCATGTGGTGACAAAAGTCTTGTGTTATTAAATGGTTATAGGTAGGAGACAACATTTATTTTTTCTTACACCACTTTGTTGTGGCACATAAACATGCTAATTATTTCAAGGAGATCCAAAGAGAGGATGGGTCCAAGATAATCCATTCAATATATCCAATTATTTGTTGTTTCTCACTTTCATGAATTGTTCAAATCTTCCATTGATTTCTTCACTAATAATAGACATAATTTTGAAATGTATTCCTAGATTCACCCCCCTCAAGATAATTCCTTCTTCAATATCTGTATTTCCATGGATGGGTTAGAGTAGGTGACTCTTATGATTCAAAATATTAAACAAAAGATTTGGATGCATTTCCTATTGGTTTCTTTCAATATTTCTAGGCTATTGTCAAATATGATATTTTGGAGGCTTTAGAGGAGCTACACACTTCAAAATACATGATAAAAGGTCTTAATAACTCTTTATGGATATAAGTCCTAGGAAGCATTATTTTGAATTTTCTTGATATCTGATCCATAACTCTCTACAATATTATCTGTAATATTTTTTTTCTAAAACTATTGTTGAACAACAAAATTGACTCCTTTTTATCATTTCCCCTAGATGAGGGGTTTGTACAAGGATGATAAATCATTAATGTAATTTTTACTGTCTAGGAAGCAATTCACTCTACACATGTTAACAAGAAATGTTCTATGTTTATGAAACTTGATATTTCTAAGGCTTATGCCAATTATTTTTGGAATTCTTGGAAGATATCTTATGCACCTTTGGTTTTGATGATTCAATTATTCATGGCTTGTTGCACCTCTTAAATTTTGTTAATATAAATGGTTCTCACATGCCATTTGTCTATTTAAAAGAGGCATGTGCTAGGGAGATACTCTCTTTCTCTCTCTCTTTCCCTCTCTTTTTCATTTTGATAGAAGGACTTGATTGGTTTTAAAGCACCTCAAGTGTTCTAGATCTATTTCTTGATTTCATATTGTGCAAGGTATGAGTCCACTTACACATCTTCAGCTTATGGATGACACTTATTTAATGAAAATGATACTTTTTGAGGAAGAAATTACTCTTTGAAAAGATCATAACATTCATATCAATGTGTCTAGTCAACTCTTGAATGATTCAAGCTCTCCCATTTTATAGATTTATGGCTCTTGTAGCTCCAAAAGGAATCCTTCATGATTTATATTGTAGAATGAGAAAGATTATTTGGGAAGGAAATTTAGAGAAAAGGAAATGCAATTTGGTTAACTAGGATAAAATTCACTAGCCTAAATAAAGAGGAAAATTAGGTATAAGTTCTTCCCTCCTTAACAATATGCCTCTTGTTTCAAAGAGCCAAATTATATTGGAGATGATGTATTGAGGAACATGAATTATGGGGGAGAATTCCCAAGCTAAATTACCTAAATATAGATAATCATTCTTTCATTCTTATGATGTTGACCCTTCATAGGGGTTCTCAAATATGGAAAACAATGAATTTGGGTAGTAATATAATGAAGTATAATGTCTTCTAGGTTGTTAGGATGGGTGAAATTTTTCTTTTCTAGGGATGATGCATTGGACCAACATGGTCCTCTCTTTGTGGATTTGCCTAATCTTCTTGAATTAAAATATAAAAATGTTGAAGTTGGTTGGAGTTTTGTTTTTAATTTTTAGTATGAATTCATGTAGGATGGTGCGAAGATTTGGAAATGGAAACATAAAGGTCTTTGGCTCGATCAATATTTTCCTCCTCATTCAGCAATTAGCTCATATTTGAGCACCCTGAAAGGTCTTTTTAGATAAGAATTTTGACACCCTTGGATGAGGATTGAGAGATTATGCAATTTACATGGTACAAATTGGTTATAAGTCTTTTGGTGGAAAATATTGAAGTTAAGAATTCTAAACTTTGGAAGAGGTTTTGAAATATTAAATTTTGGCTAAAGATTGACATTTTCATGTGGCTAGTAGCTTCAAAAAAATTCCTTCATCATGATAATCTCTTGAAATTTGGTGTTGTGGGATTGTATATATGTATCCTTTGCCTTCAGGATGTAGATAATTGAAAACATCTTTTAGTTTGCCTCTTTTGCACTTTCCTTTTCCATTTATGGTGTGATTTGTTGAGAATTGTATGGAACAATTTTGATTCTATCTTTGACTCTCTTTTAAATTAGTCATGACCCTCTTTGATTCCAAAATACCTTAATCTATTGCATGATATTGGTCCCGGTTTGATCTACTAGAACATTTGGTGGGAACATGATAAAATTGATTTTCAATGATGCAACTATGCATGTTAGTCATGTTTTAGGTGGAATTATGGCCAATATAGAAGAAACTTGTCAAGTTTGTATTTACAATTATCAAGTAAATTATTGGTGGAAATTCAGAGTTATGATGATACTTGATGTTCTTTTAGGTTATCAATCTTCTATCTCTTCCAATAATAACCCTCCTGAAGATCAACTTACTAAATGGGAACCTCCTCCTCTTGGCTTGGTTAAAATTATAAATGATAAAGCTTCAAAAGATAATTCTAGAAATTTTAGATAAGGAGGAGTTTTCCATGACCATAATGGAAAGGTTAAGTTTTCTTTTCTATTAGTCTTAGTGTTGGTTCTAATAATTTTTTTGAGGCTATAACTATTCACCAAGTCTTTTAGAATCTAAGATAAAGAATTTTACAGTTATTATTCTAGAATTGGATTAAAAATATTAATTAATCACTTCAAAAGATATTTTACATCTCACTTCCAATAGTTGTAACTGAATAAATGTGAGAAAGACATCAACATCCTCATTTGTGATTTCAATGTTGTTAAGTGGAACCATAATAGAAGGGGAGGAATTTAGGTTACTAATTTCTTGGCTAAATAAGATTCTAATTGGAATGACATAAAGGTTGATATTGGAAATAATTAGGATTGCTCTACAATGAGGTTTTGAGTAGACTTTAATGATCTTGTGAACATTGACTATAATTCTTGTCTATATTCTTGATTTTGGCTAGTGTTGTCGGTGTTGTTTTTCCTTGCATACACGCCCCATTATTTTACTTGGAAAATTTGAGGACCCCTTTTTTGTTTTTTTGTTTTAAATTTTTCATCTTCTTCATGGTCTATTTTTTTATTTTGGTCTTGTTATATTTTCCCCCTTTTGCGAGTTTATCCCTTTTGAAAGAGGTCCTAGAGTTACAAGGAACTATGAAACCTCTTAAGGTTTCAATACTTTCAAGGTTCCAAGAACATCCTTTCCTCCCATATTGCATTAATTCATGGACCATGGATCCTAGAAGCCAAGTTCCAACTACACTTTGAGGTTCGAGCCTCACCCCATACTAAGAATTTATGATTGGCTCATGTGTGGGGTTTATGAAGGTTTTATTTCATTTTCTCCCTCATTTCATCTTCACCTTTGCATCCTTGCTATCAAGTGCTCTTTCCTCTCATATCTCTCCTTCGATGTGTTCTCAATAGTTAATAATCAATCCAAATTATGGATGATCATTTATGAGTTCTTTTATTTATGTGTGAAGTCTTTCAAGTTTGGCTCTTCTAATTTGACAACTCTTGTCCTTGACTGCATTGGTTTTTGAACTAGGTTGGCCTCTTTTTATTCTTGTGTGTCCTTTCATTTATGTTCATTTGTTTCTTCCTTTTCTTGATGTGGTTGTTCCTATTGTTTGTTGCTCAATTTTTTATTGTTGGTTTGTTGGTGTTGTTTTGTTATTGTAACATTAAGGTTTTTGGCTTGACAGTTAGGGATTTGAAATTTGTAGTTTATATTTTCTTCTCTTTTAATCGAGAGAGGACTTGTTTCTTTTCAATGTGAAAATTGAATCTAGATCTAGAGAGATAACATAAAAATTTGGAAAATTCCTAGGTCTCTACTAGTTTGGTGTCACGGGGTTTCAAATCCACGACCTATAGGTCCTAGTCCCCTTCTCACCCCTGCACCCTAAACATTGCCCTTTACCGTTTTAGACCTTAGGTTTGGAATGGAAACTTGGTCTTGAATTATTAGAGTCCTATTTCTGTACCTAATCCCACTCTCACACCTACATCAATTTCCATACTCCTCTCAAACCTTAGGACCAAGAGGGTAATGAGGAATTTGAACTTAGAATTCCACTTTCCCATTTAATTCTAGCATCAGTAATATTCCTCATTTCCCTTTCAAACCTCGTGTCTAGAAAGGAAACTTGGATTTGGATGTTCCAAGCCCCTATTTCTGTCCCATTCCCCCTCTTGAGCCTCATAAAATATTCATATAATTATGCCTTATTTTTATAATAGACCCCAAATAGCAAAGTTCATCGTGGACTTGGAATCATTGGTTCCAAGTTCACATTTTTTCCACCTCCCACTCTGAACACATTTCTTTTTGTAGTTAACCCTTGTATAAAATTGAGACATCAAATTTCACCAAGGACTTATAACCATTGGTTCTAATTCTATAATGCCACGCCACACAACCCCATAGGACACAACTACTAACAATAATAGAACATTTAAAAAAAAAAAACAATAACATTAAACATAAGTAATCAATTAATCAACATAAATATATCATATAACATCAACCTAGTCCCATGGGGTAACATGGTGTGTGTAATACCCCTTTGTTTTTCCCTTTGGATTGGAAAATGTTCTTCCTTGCTTTGTTTTGTTTTTTGGTTGCTTATATACTTTGATATACTCTGTGGTGTTGTTTATTATTTGATCGCTATTTATAGAGCGATGTGGACTATATGTGTGATGTGATGTACCTTCTTTGATGTTTTATTTGACATGCTTTGATAAGTATAATGATGGTTTGTTATAACATGGTTATTGCACATGAGTATTTTTATCTATGATTAGAATTGTTAGTTTGTGATAAGTGTATTGGTGAAGGGGACAAAATTGCATCACTCGCTTGCGAGCGCCCTGTGATTCTGCGATTTCCTCTTCACGATGTGTTTTACTATGTTGTTTATATGCATGTGCTATTGATGCCTCATTTACAGGTTTGCAGGTACATGACATCGAGTTCACCTGACTTCACAGGTTTGAGTGTGTCGACCCAATGGTTAAGTTGATTGGGAGCTAGTAGCTAGGATACTTGTGTCAAGTCTACACCCTAGTCTCAGTGTGTCGTCAGATTTAGTCAGTTATGTTTGTTTAAATGTGTTTATTATTGCTTCGTATTATCATGTTAAAATTCTTTATAGAGGATTTAGTGAATTTTATTATTAAAAGTTGATTATTAGATTATTCTTATTTTAAATGTTAGAGGTTTTTGAATTAATAAATAAATAAATTTAATTTGATTAATAAAGAGATTAATCCTTGGATTATTTTATTTATTGATTAATTAAATTAATTAAATAGTTTATATTTGAATGTGAAATGTTTTAATTATTAAAATATTTAATTTTGATTATTAGAAGATTTTATGTTAAGAGGGTTGTTTAAGATATTTGGGAAATGCTAGCAAGTGTTAGAAAAATTTAATGAATTTGTTGGGGAAAATTAATTCCTGGGAGATAATTTTGGCTTTGGGTGAGGAAGCGGAAAGCTTCTTCATGGCAAGGCATGAGATATTTTGCATGTTGGAAATTTGTGGAAGGAGGATCTTCTTGCTGCGATCTAGAGATTTTTGAAAAATAATTTGGTTGTACAAATTGTTTTGTAATTCTTGCAATTTTAGAAGATTGTTTGGAAATTTATTGGTGTGTTGGGATTACTCTTGTGATCGGGAAATCAATTTACTTGGAGGAAGCCATTGTCGTCTGGAACATTTGCTTGAAGTTGTGGAGGAGGCTCTGCACCAGATCTTCAAATACTCAAGAAACATTGGATTACATGTTCTTTCCTTTGTTTTGTTAAGTTTTTTAATGGAAAGGTTTCTAGATTAAATTTCTCTGTAAAAATATTGCCTGGTGTGAGAAAGATTGTATTACCATAGTTAAATTCTCTGTAAATAATTTCTCTATTCTATAGAGGGAATTTCTTATGTATGTTGAAATCATTTGTGGAAAAACCTTAGTTAATGTCTGTCTGGTAATATAGGGAAAATTAGTGAAAGATAGAAAGAAATATTTAGTGATCTAGAAAGAAAACCCGTCTGCAAGAAATTTTAATTTCATGTAGGAAGTTTTTCTTGTAAGTGGTTTTTCTTCTCGAGAGGATTTCCCTATGATTTCAATGGTAGGAAATTTTATTGTTATTCTTCAAGATTTGTTTTCCTCGGTGTTTGATTTGGGAAAATTTTACATGTAGAGATCCTCTGAGAAATTTGGTTTCCTGTAGGATGAAAGCTTCGGGAGGAATTTATTGTTATTTTGTTTGTAGGAAGTTTATTGATTTTCTCTTTTAGTTTTAATGTTTGGAGGAATTGGAAAGAAATATCTTGTGGTTTTAATTGAGAAAATTCATCTTAGAAGTTAAATTCTCTTCAAGCTGGCTTCTCGAAAGTATTTGTATAATCTGGATATTTTTTGTGCATTTTGGAAAAAAATTCCTCAATTTAAATTATTGTTTGAAATTTCTTGAATATATATATATTATATATACATATATGTGAATATATATATATATATATATATATATATAAATACATCCACATATACATATATAATATATATATAACATATATATATTATATATATATATATATATATATATATATATATATATATTTAATTATTTATGAATATTGTAATTGTTGTTGAAATTTTAATCACTGTCTGTACAGCGACGGAGGCTGGCTTAGACCATTATCTATTTATTTATTTTTCCCAAGTTTTAAACTCAGAATATATAAGGATTATTGGTTTTTGGGCGGCCGACGGCTATCACAGTCGACCTCCCTCAAGAGAGGGGACCGGTGTTATGTGCAACCGACACCCCCCCTCATGGGGAAGGTTGATTGTGACCAGCACAACCGATGCATTTAGTAAGGCAGTTGCCCCTCCATTCATAATATGGGTTTGCACTTTATAAAAAAAAAATACCGAACCATGTTTTGTATGATCCGTCTGCCTATCGTTTGTAACTCGGATTTCAATGAATATGTTTTATTTAATATTGAAATATATAATATATATGTATATGTATATATATATATATATATATATATATGAAAATTATTTATTAGATGTTTTTATTTTGTAAAAAAAATATATTAGTATATATATATATATATATTGGTTTATATATAATTAAATATATAAATATATATGAGTTTATGTATATATTGCATGCATATATATATTTAAATGTTTTTTTAATGGTTTTAATTATTTAGTTGCATGCAATGGAAAGATTTAAAAGAGAATAATTTATTAGGGGAAATTGATTTATGTATATAAATAGATTCAATATTTAAATAATGCAAGCATAGTTGCATTGAAGATAATTTTACAAGTGATAGTGTTGAATAGAGAAATTAATATTTTATTCAAAATAATCGTGGAACTGAAGTTTAGATAGTTGGATTTTCTTCTTTTTTTGAGTAAGGACTTTATCTGATTATTGTAATTGGGAAATTTTCTTAGTATTTTTCACTGTATGAGAATGGATTCAGGAAATCCAAATGTTAGAGTTATTTATTTTCTTGATTGCCTTTTTGTCTAATTTCTTTCAGTACGTTTTGGGAATGGGTTAAGTGAGTCTATAATTTGCAAGTCTTCCAGAAGGATCCTTAGATGGTGGGGGTTGTTGTAATGTGTTTTCAACCTGTTTTAATTCCCTTAGGTAGTGCATGGAGTTGTTTCAGTGTTTAACCCGGTTTCCATGAACGGGGATTGGTTGCCTCCAATGTTTGGAGTGGATTAGTCATATGTTGCCTCCTAGGATTGGAGTGGTTGTTTTATCTAGTTTTGTGTGCACTATGGTACCCTTGGTGGTTGGTGGTTTTGTGTGTTTTCAAGTAGAAGAGTGGCTTCCATTAGGGGCTAGATCCCAAAGAGGTAAGACTAGGTAACCTTCAAAAGTAGTTAATCAAGTGAAAACTTAGTTAAAGTACTTAGGATTTGGGTAGTATTTCACACTAAATAAGATAAGTTAGCCTCACTCATAGATGGAACTGCTCATTTGGGCTTGGGATGAGTGGGAAGACCTGGAATAGCAAAGATCATCTACCTTGTCTTTTCGAGACGTATTTGATTCCGCATAAGTATGAGGGCCAGGAATCGGTTGAGGCCTCCAGGATGTCCCATAATGGGATTTAGGGCCTATGAAGATCCACATTAGGTAACTCGTGATGAGCTATGTGATGACACTATGTCTAGGACAACGTAGTTATGTGTATGGTTTGTTTAACATACTTGATTTATCATAAATATGGAAGCAATGTAACCTATGTTTAGTGTGTAGTGTTGTACTTATGATTGTTTGGTTCATGTATATGGTTGACTTAGTATGCGTCAGCCTGTGTCTAGAGGTAGTCGGTTTGGCCATGTATTCTTGTTACTATCTCCTAGCATGGGGGGTGAGCCTACCGGTACCACTTGGTTGGGAGGAACGTGCATCCTACGCCATTGGGTCCCCTTTGATATTCAGATCGTGATGGCGAGATTTCCAGTTGGAGAGCTCGTGGTTTCTAGTTTATATTTTATAATTTGTAATCATTTCAGTTGGTTCTTGTATTTATAACCCCTTAGTTGTATTCGAGGTGGTGGATTATAATATGTAATCACATTTGTATGTGCTACCTCATTCGAGGAATGAATGATGTAATCTTTTTTGATAAATTAATGTTATATGGAATCTTATTGTATTTCTTATTGATATGATGTAATTTTCATGTATGGAATGTATGAGCATTCAATTCATTAAGTAGTTAAAATGCTATGGATGTAATTATGATGTATGTATGGGTTAAAATGGAACCTTAGTCTCATAGACTTAGAGGTTGTTGGCATTAGGAAGTGAATTTACATGTTTATTATACTTTAAATAAATAAAAAAATTGTGCGTTTGAGTAGTTAATTGCAACTTCCTCTAGGGTTATGTGGCAGGGCATTACTCATGGTATCAGAGCTCGGGTTTAAACACTGGGTACTCTGGGATTATGATGAACCCATTAAGCTTTAGTTATGTGGGTTTTTAAGTGTTTACCTTGTCTAATACCTTTATGTGTTTGTGTAGGATCATGCCTCCTAGACACAAACGAGGTAGAGGGCAAGGTCGTGGCCATGTAGGCGGTCATAGAGGGAGTCAACATGACTCCCCTCCTCATGTTCCACATGTTTCAGATCATGAGGAGCACTAGGCATCGTAGAATGCCCCAGGGGGCAGAGACCGACAACAAGATCCTCCAGGGATCGAGGGCACACATATGCACAAGATACTAGAGGAGGCATTGGCTCTCCTTGGATAAAGACATGGCAGTGTTCAAGGTAATCCTAGAGTGAGGGAAGTTTTGGTTCAGACTAAGGCAGTAGCAGCTCTGCATATGATGGACTTGCTCAAGGCATGTCCACCTTTATTTGATGGAGCAAGCAATGGCTTAGAGGCAAAGACCTGACTCATTGACCTAAACCAGTGCTTTGCGATGCACCCATATGGTAGTAATACCAAAGCGTGGTGCGCTATTATGCATCTACGGGGATTCACATCCACATGGTGGAGGTTGGAGGAGTAGAAGCTCCGGATAGACATTAATTTGGTGTCATGGGATATGTTCTTAGAGAGGTTTAGATCCCGCTTTCTATCTGACCACTGGGATCAGCGCCGAAGTGATGAGTTTCACATCTTGCATCAATTGGCAATGATAGTAGAGTAGTATGAGCATCATTTTTATGAGCTCAAACAGTTCGTTGGTATCGGAGATGATGAGGGTATGTTCATCCACCACTCTTTTAGGGGCTTAAACGCCTGAATTAGCAGAGGTGTGCGGGTTTTTGAACCCAAAACCATGGAGATGGTTGTGGAAAAAGAGAGGTTAGTGGAGGAGAATCTAGAGTTGGCATTAGGAGGCCATATTAGAGTTCAGATTGGTAGTGGTTCAATTGCAGGGACTAGTGCTCATGGGGGTTAGATTTAGGGAGCTACATCACCTAGGACTCAGTAGGGTCCTATTCAGAGTGAGCAACAACAGAGTGCGTTGGGGAAATGTAATGATTCCCAGTCTTATTAGGTTGATGATGGCTCTCCACCTAGAAGGAACCAGAACTAGTGGCGCAATAAGTGCAATCATCAGGTGCAGCCAGCCCAGAGTTCACAGTCTGTGGTTGACTGGGGTAGTGTGCAGCAGTCTAGTGCACCGTTAGGAGACATAGGTTTTAGTCGTAACATAGGGTGTTACTCTTGCGACCAATAGGGCCACCTTGAGAGGAATTGTCTATAGCGAAACCCTACTGGATTTGGTCAGGGGCCAACAGTTTTTGAGCCAATGGTAAGAGATGTAGGTAGATCTCACCGAGCATATATTACGGTTGATAACCACCAGATTGGGTATCAAGGAGTTGTAGTTGAGACTGATGGAGTTGGATGCACAATGCAGGATACCCGTCCTCAAGGGTCGAGGTATTGATCAAGATGCAGTTAGGATGAGGGAGTTATATCCCTATTTGTTTGCAGGCTTCCAGGAGTAAGCTTGACCCTAGGGGGGAGGATGTAATACCCCTTTGTTTTGCCCTTTGGATTGGACAATGTTCTTCCTTTCTTTGTTTTGTTTTCTGGTTACTTATATACTTTGATATACTCTATGGTGTTGTTTATTATTTGATCACTATTTATAGAGCAACATGGACTATATGTGTGATGTGATGTACCATCTTTGATTTTTTATTTGACATGCTTTGATAAGTATAATGATGGTTTTTTATAACATGGTTATTGCACATGAGTATTTTATCTATGATTAGAATTGTCAATTCGTGATAAGTGTATTGGTGAAGGGGACAAAATTGCATCACTCGCTTGCAAGCACCCTGCAATTTTATGATTTCCTCTTCATGGTGTGTTTTACTATGTTGTTTATATACATGTTCTATTGATGCCTCGTTTACAAGTTTGTAGGTACATGACATCGACTCCACCTGGCTTCACAGGTTTGAGTGTGTCGACCCAACAGTTAAGTTGATTGGGAGATAGTAGCTAGGATACTTGTGTCAAGTCTACGCCCTAGTCTCAGTGTGTCATCGGGTTTAGTCAGTTGTGTTTGCTTAAATGTGTTTAATATTTCTTCGTATTATCATGTTAAAATGTTTTATAGAGGATTTAGTGAATTCATTATTAAAATTTGATTATTAGATTATTCTTATTTTAAATGTTAAAGGTTTTTGAATTAAATAAATAAATTTAATTTAATTAATAAAGAGATTAATCCTTGGATTATTTTATTTATTGATTAATTAAATTACTTAAATAGTTTATATTTGAATGGGAAATGTTTTAATTATTAAAATATTTAATTTTGATTATTAGAAGATTTTATGTTAAGAGGGTTGTTGAAGACATTTGGGAAATGCCAACAAGTGTTAGAAAAATTTAATGAATTTGTTGGAGAAAATTAATTCCCGGGAGATAATTTTGGCTTTGGGTGAGGAAGCGGAAAGATTCTTCATGACAAGGCACGAGATATTTTGCATGTTCGAAATTTGTGGAAGGAGAATTTTCTTGTTGTGATCTGGAGATTTTTGAAAAATAATTTGGCTGTAGAAATTGTTTTGTAATTCTTGCAATTTTAGAAGATTGCTTGGAAATTTATTGGTGTGTTGGGATTACGCTTGTGATCGGGAAATCAATTTTCTTGGAGGAAGCCATTGTCATTTGGAACATTTGCTTGAAGTTGTGGAGGAGTCTCTGCGCCAGATCTTCAAATACTCAAGAAGCATTAGATTACAAGTTCTTTCCTTTGTTTTGTTAAGTTTTTAATGGAAAGGTTTCTATATTACATTTCTCTGTTAAAATATTGTCTGGTGTGAGCAAGATTGTATTGCCGTAGTAAATTCTCCATAAATAATTTATTTGTTCTGTAGAGGCAATTTCTTTTGCATGTTGAAATTATTTGTGGAAAAATGGAAAAACCTTAGTTAATGTCTGTCTGGTAATATAGGGAAAATTAGTGAAACCCAGAAAGAAATATTTAGTGATCTGGAAAGAAAACCCCTCTAAAAGAAATTTAATTTTCTGTAGGAAGAAGTTTTTCCTATAAGTGGTTTTTTTTCTCGGGAGGATTTCCCTGTGATTTAAATGGTAGGAAATTTATTGTTATTCTTCAAGATTTGTTTTCCTTGGTGTTTGATTTGGGAAAATTTTACATGTAGAGATCCTTTGAGAAATTTGGTTTCCTGTAGGATAAAAGCTTTGGGAGGAATTTATTGTTATTTTGTTTGTAGGAAGTTTATTGCTTTTCTCTTTTAGTTTTAATGTTTAGACGAATTGTAAAGAAATCTCTTGTGGTTTTTATTGAGAAGATTCATCTTAGAAGTTAAATTCTCTTCAAATTGGCTTCTCTAAAGTATTTATATAATCTGGATATTTTTCCTCAATTTTGGAAAAAAAATCCCCAATTTAAATTATTGTTTGAAATTTCTTGAATATATATACATTATATATGCATATATGTGAATATATATATATATATATAAATACATCCACATATACATATACATAATATATATATATATATAATTATTTATGAATATTGTAATTGTTGTTGAAATTTTAATCGTTGTTCATACGGTGACGAAGGCTAGCTTGGACCATTGTCTATTTTTTTTTCCAAGTTTTTAACTCAGAATATATAAGGATTATTGGCTTTTGGGGGGTCGGTGGTTGTCACAGTTGACATCCCTCACGAGAGGGGACCAGCGTTGTTTGCAGCCGACACCCTCCCTCATGGGGAAGGCCGGTTGTGACCAACACAACCGACACCTTTAGTAAGGCAGTTGTCCCTCCATTCATAATATGGGTTTGTACTTTATAAAAAAAAAACAGTGAACCGTGTTTTGTATGATCCGCCCGCCTATCATTTGTAATTCGGATTTCAATGAATATGTTTTATTTAATATTGAAATATATAATATAATTATAAATATATATTATATTTAATATATATATATATATATATCTGGAAATTATTTATTAGATGTTTTTATTTTGTAAAAAAAATATATTAGTATATATATTGGTTTATATATAATTGAATATATAGATATATATGAGTTTATGTATATATTGCATGCATACATATATATTTAAATGTATTTTTAATGGTTTTAATTATTTAGTTGCATGCAATGGAAAGATTTAAAAGGGAATAATTTATTAGGGGAAATTGATTTATGTATATAAATAGATTCAATATTTAAATAATGCAAGCATAGGTGCATTGAAGATAATTTTACAAGTGATAGTATTGAATAGGGAAATTATTATTTTATTCAAAATAATTGTGGAATTAAAGTTTAGATAGTTGGATTTTCTTCTTTGTCTAAATAAGGGCTTTATCTGATTAGTGTAATTGGGTAATTTGTTTAGTATTTTTCACTGTATGAGAATGGATTTAGGAAATCGAAATGTTAGACTTATTTATTGTCTTGATTTCCTTTATGTTTGATTTCTTTCAGTACGTTTTGGAAATGGGTTAAGTGAGTCTATAATTTGTAAGTCTTCCAGAAGGATCCTTAGATGATGGGGGTTGTTGTAATGTGTTTTCAACCCGTTTTAATTCCCTTAGGTAGTGCATGGAGTTGTTTCAATGTTTAACCCAGTTTCCACGAATGGGGATTGGTTGCCTCTAATGTTTGGAGTGGATTAGTCATATGTTGCCTCCTGGGATTGGAGTGGTTGTTTTATCTAGTTTTGTGTGCACTATGGTACCCTTGGTGGTTGGTGGTTTTGTGTGTTTTCAAGTAGAAGAGTGGCTTCCATTAGGTGCTAGAGCCCAAAGAGGTAAGACTAGGTAACCTTCAGAAGTAGTTAAGCAAATGAAAACTTAATTAAAGTACTTAAGGGTTGGGTAGTATTTCACACTAAATAAGATAAGTTAGCCTCACTCATGGATGCAATTTCTCATTTGGGCTTGGGATGAGTGGGAAGGCCTGGAATGGAAAAGGTCATCTACCTTGTCTTTACGAGAGGTATTTGATTATGCATGAGTAAGTATGAGGGTCGAGGATCGGTTGAGGTCTCCAGGATGTCCCATAATGGGAGTCGGGGCGTATGAAGATCCGCATTGGGTAACTCATGACGAGTTGTGTGATGACACTGTCTAGGACAACGTAGTTAAGTGTATAGTTTGTTTAACATACTTGATTTGTTATAAATCTGGAAGCAATGTAACATGTGTTTAGTGTGTAGTATTGTACTTGTGATTGTTTGGTTCATGTATATGGTTGAGTCCTGGTATGTCTCAGCTTGTATCTAGAGGTAGTCGATTTGACCATGTATTCTTGTTACTATCTCCTAGCATGGGGGGTCGGCCTATGGGTACCACTTGGTTTAGAGGAACGTGCACCCTATGCCATTGGGTCCCCTTTGATCTTCAAATCGTGATGGCGAGATTTCCAGTTGGAGAGCTCGTGGTTTTGAGTTTATTCTCTATACTTTGTAATCATTTTAGTTGGTTCTTGTATTTATTACCCCTCAATTGTATTTGAGGTGGTGGATTGTAATATGTAATCACATTTGTATGTACTACCTCATTTGAGGAATGAGTGATGTAATGTTATTTGATAAATTAATGTTATATGGAATCTTGTTGTATTTCTTATTGATATGATGTAATTTTCATGTATGGAATGTATGAGCATTTAATTCCTTAAGTAGTTAAAATGATATGGATGTAATTATGATGTATGTATGGGTTAAAATGGAACCTTAGTCTCGTAGCCTTAAAGGTTGTTGGCATTAGGAAGTGAACTTACATGTTTATTATACTTTAAATAAATAAAAAAATTATGTGTTTGAGTAGTTAATGGCAGCTTCCTCTAGGGTTACGTGGCGAGGTATTACAGTGCACTACTCGAAACAAACCCAAACCAACTACAACATTAAAGGAAACCAAACTAGATAAATGATATAAGCGTGAATACAAAATAATATAAATATAACATTCATCCAAACATGAATAACATATTATTACATTACAACTTCTGAGTTCAAAGTTACATTCGTGGAACATATTTCCATAGATACAACACAATGAGAAACCCATATTACAATACAAAGTTGCTTCCTTTATAACATTGGGAAGTGTACATCAAAATCCAGAAGAATACAATAATGAGATTTGAATACAAAATAAGGTACAATCTTCTCCATGCGAATTTTTGGAATCACTACATCTACTTTTGCTCTACGATCATCACCTAGGGACCCAATGGGTGCTTTGCACGTTTCCACCCGACCTTGTGAACCCGAAGGAACACCCCCTGTGCAAGGAGTCGATAAGAAAGAACCCTCGTCCACAAAGTAAAAAAAACATAAAGAAACTAACACCACATAACTCAAGACCACATAACAACATAATCAACAACAATAATAAAAATTCCAGAGGCAACAAGAACAAGGGAAAACAACAGGCATAGTGGGAGAGTGTCATCGCGTGGCTTTACATGGATTCACCAAGCTACCTAACACTAGGAACCACCTCCATCTATGTGGATTAACCAAGCTACCTATCACTAGGAACCACCTTCATCTATAGTTAACCTGATAGCCTATCTCAAGGCATCACCCCATAGGGTGACTCATGCAAAGTCACTTACCTTTCACGGAGACAAGGCAATAACCTTATCAACCAGGTCTTCCCACCCATCCTTAGCCTTTGAGAGCACTAACAATAGGGGTGAGATGCATATTTTAATCTTGTTATGTGTTTAACTAACCCGACCCACTAGACACATTAATTAGGTTATCACTTGTTTAAGGGAACTCTTTCATGGATGACCACTTGGACACTGGCCCCAAGAAGAGCCACTCTCCCCTATGGTTACCCCAACACCAAAGACAAGTAAAGGGCGTACCTCAATACACAAACAAAAAGGACCTTATTTCAAAACAAGGCGCACGAGGCATGACCATCTCGTGACTACACAAGTATCAAAACCCATAAAACTAGGAGATACCGCCCACACAAATAATCACAAGGTAAAATGATAGATAAAAAAAGAAACAACAACTGTACAAACACATGATTTCCCCTAGCCTCTGGAGGTACGTATACATCTACCCAGGAACCAAAATAACACATCACTTCAATTAAAATCATATTTTCAAACTATATAAAATTTAACCTAAATTCAACATATGGCACATCAAATAAAAAATTTCATCATTTTAAAATCCATTCCTACTCATAAAATTCATTATGGAATTAAATATTCCAACTTAATCTATAGAAATAACCATTCACATTTTATATCTAATTTCAGAACTTAATTTACATAATCTTAATTATCTCATCAAATTTATTTTACCAAGTTAGAAAATCTGAGTTTCTTTAATTGTTTCTAAATCAAATTTAATAAAGATATACTACATTTTCTACAATTATTTAAACACACAAATATACTTCGACAATAAAAAATTTAAAATTAAACTATTAAAACAATTATAAATAAAACGTGTATATTTTATTCCTAAACAATATTTATTTCCTGGTTTTAGTTTCTTTTTCCAAAACAGAATGATCTTCTAAATCTTCTTTTTCCATGATCGTTAACTCCAATTTGCAAATTCATTCCAATTACAAGTTAAATAAAATAATTCTTAAATTTGAGTTTAATCAAGATAATTATTTTCCTAATTTCTAGAATTAAAATTACTTTTGCACTACCATAATATATTTATTTCCAAATACACACACACACATATATATATTTCTCTTTCTCTCTCTCTCTCTATATATATACATATGTATATATCCCTGTCAAAAGAAATATCAAATTAAATTACTGCTAATGCAATTACGACATACCAAAAGAACAAAATTAAATAAGTATCTATCCATATAATACTGTTGTATATACATATATATATTATGATATTAAAACTATATTTAAAAACCAATGCAAGTCACTATGCTCATTTAAAGTATAAAGAAATAAGATAATGCAAACATATATATATATATAAGCCATGGTTACAAAAACATAAGGCGCAACCCCTCCCTTGAGTGGTTGCGCACAATAGCCTTAGGCAGTTGTGCAACCACCCAAACCTCCAGGAAGGAGCATGAGAATAGTACGGGGAGGGATGCCAAAACTCAAAGCCCCCCCTCCCCCAAAACAACATACAATAATGGCCCAAGGAAAATTTGAATGCCAACATATTTCGCAGGTAAATTATATATATATATATATGTATGTATGTATGTATCCATAAGCGTAGGGAAAAATTGGGCATAGCCTAACACACAAATTCACTCAGGTAGCAAGAATCAAATTGGTGAATTACAAAAGCTGAAATATGAATTACCATTGAATTAAAAGATCTCTGACAATTAAAAAAAAATACAGAGAAAATGACTAAGAAATGACAAAGGAAATAACTAGGAATGAATCCATAAATGAACAGATTGAAACAAAGCTAAATTTACCAGAATTAAAATACACTTCCAGACGACTTGCCAACATACTCACAAATCTAAAATATTAAATAACAATACTGGATAGGAAACGAAGGGGAAAGCGAAATCCAAAGGTTGAAGATGACATTCACACAACAAGGATTTCACAAAAATAATAATTCAAAGCTTCACATAATACATAATGAAATTTCAAAATTTTCAGTCCTTTCTTTTCAATAGAAAATTACAAAGATATTCAAGGATTACAGTGTTACCTAGAGTCCTTCACTTGAATTTACTTTAGAGACGTTGTTATGTCGTGCGTATCCAACCAACTACGTTCTCCTCCAAATTTTGAAATCCACAACCTCCAGAAGAAATTTTGAAGAACAATATCCATGACAATTTACAATTTACAATTCTTTTAATTCTTTTCGAAAGAAAAAAACAGAGATTTACATTTTCCAGAAAACTTCAAAATTACATATTGCAGAACAAAAATTGCTTTCCTTCTCTCTCTACTTTTTTCGAAAAAACCAGATTGGATATAAAATCCCAAGAAGGCAAAAATCAGAATGTTGCTAAAAATTTCACAATTACACTGCACATGGAAAATAGTCACTTCCATTCAATTTCCATTTTACTAATTTTCAAATAGGCATTCTTTCCAAATTTACTAAACTAACTATTTCTGTCAAAAATATAAACAATCTAATTTCCTTGTTAAAATTATAATTAACTTTTTTAAGACAAATATATATTATTAAAATAAATAAATAAGCATTATGACTCAAGCAACATTTAAATTTAAAATTTAATATTAAATTAACTATTCGATGATAAAATTAGTCATCATAATAATAATTGCAATGACTTAATTTAAATAATCAATAAAACAATTTATTAACTTATATTTATTTAAATTAAATGATAATCTCATGACAATTTAAATTTTGCAATATTAATAAAATCATTAATGTATAAATAAATAACACTAACTAGCGCATTTATTTTCTAAGAGAATTAATGTCATTTACTAACAATGTAATTTAATTACTTAACTAACCACATCAAAGAATAACATTAATTTAAAGCAATTACTCAACAACATAGCCATAATCAAAACCTTAATAAACATTCCTAAAACCATGAAAGTAAATAGTTCAAACTAAAATCATACCCACACGAACGAAGTATAGATATAAGACATGAACAAACATTGATCCAACCACAGACACAGACAAGGGCACTTTCTTATCAACTCCCTAACCACATCAAACCATTGGGTATGTAGGGTGCACTCTGACCCGACAATGCGGGTGGAGTCTGCACCCGGTACCTGCATTCCTGCATAACACCAAACGTTGAACAACATATACATATACATATAAACTCATAATCAAACTCATTGTGAAAGAGAATTGCGGTGAGGCAAGGTGCTCACAGATGAGCAATGCAACACCATCCCTCTCACCCAAATCACATACAGTAATGAAAACCTAAACAACATCATCATAAAGAAATCAGTAACAACATCATAAGCATAAGTATCCAACACATGTGTCCAAATATCATAAGAAAATAAATATAATTGTCCACCAAACAACAACATGGCAAAATAGATGTTTATCAAAGTATCAAGTATGCATTAGAACATAACCAGAATCCAAGCAGAATCAAAACACACACAAAGCAGTATCATAATGTATCAATAACATGAGAGGCACTACAAATCCCATGTTTCCTTCCACAACCCGCCTTTGATCATAATTATCCTTTCATATTGTTTCCTATTGGACCCCAGGTCCCAATAGGAACATGTAACCTAGGTTCCAAGTTCCTCGCTTGCCCCATGAATCAATTCCCACCCATATACTGAAATGATGGGAAAATGGGGAAATGAATTCAATCAATGTGGATAATGAAATGGCTTAGGATTCAAACACACCTTTCCCTAATTTCATTAGAAAGAGAGAAGATCACAAAGAAAAAAGAACAACAATAGAACTATTTAATATTGTTAAGAGTATCTACCACCTCTAGCTCTTGGTTGTAAAAGTTTTGATAAGGTTTACCAAGTCCAGTAACTCGTTCTTCTCTTCCTCAAAATAATTTTGTTATTTTTTTATTTTATTTTAAATTTTTATCTTTATGAATCTATTCTTTTTTGTAGTTGGAATGATATGCATGTTGGAGTATTTTTGATAGAGGATAGATGGATTTGAATCATCATTAATTGGGGATAGGGATTGGGGTGACAAAATCAATCTTATATTTCCATGGTGATAGTATCCCTTGTTGAATAACTGCTTTTATGAACCATTCTAATTAGCTTTACATTCATGGATGTTGGTAGAAACCTTGTAGGTTACTAAGTGTCTTGTTCAAAGAATAAACCTAGTACTAGAATAGCTCTAACAATAGAGTATGCTACCAAAGGAGGTATAATGGATGGGGGATTAATAATTATGGGATTGAAGTGAAGGCTTCAATTAAAGGGATGTCATGGTGGATTATATTGGATAGTAGATATGTGTTGAGATATGGTTGGATAATAAGATAAGGTGGTCAAGGCATGAGAAAAGGTCATGGGATCAAGGTGAATAAGGACCACAAATTTCATGCACCATGTTGGATAGTGGAGCATTGTATCAAGATGCAAGATTTTTTAGGTGTGGTATTTTAAGGTGAAGGCCTAATCCTTTTCCTTATTAATGCATGTTTTGATAAATTTAATTTGAAATGGGATAATTTTTATTTTGAATAAAAGATAGGAATCAATTTTTAGAGGGATAGAAAGTGATGTAAGTTTCAATTCTCTTGGTGGTGAGAAAACTAAAACAAATAAATATGGAGGAACCAAGATAATAGGATCATGGTTCTAGGATGGGTTTAATGGGGGCATTGAATCTTGAGAGGATATGGGATCAAAAAATGGATTAGGAGGGATTCTAGGATATTTATTTGGATGAGGACATATGTGGGAATGCTTTGGAGAAATATCTTAACATGGTTGGATTTTTTAGGATGAGACAAGGGAGAAGTGGTGTTTTGTGTTTCTAGTGATTAGTGCATGGAAGGAATTTGGGTTGTGCACTTGGATGGGGTATGATTTTTTTATACTTATGGATGTTGGATTTAATAGATATGAAGGACTTGAGGGAATTGAAGGATTTGAAATTGATGATTGCATAATCAACAATATATCTAGATGGTATAGTATTAGCAATTTGGCATGATTGTAAAATTTCATTTTTTTCTTTTTGGCTTATGACCCTTTAAGAATAGCCCTTGGAGAAAATATCTAAAGGTGTTTTTTTTATGGGTTTTTGTTAGAATAGGTTAGGCTGCATATATTTTGAGGATTATGTATTTGTATAGGAGTTGGAGGTGACAAGGAACTCATGTATGAGATAAGGATTGATAGATGATGAATACCTTGGGTGAAAGATGGGTTTCCCTTGTTAAAGGTAAAACAAGGATGACCAATATATATGTTTATTTTTAGTGGAATAGAATGTGCTAAATGATTCTTGACCTTGACGGTTCTTTCTCAAACTTGGTTGAATCTTGTGACAAGCTTGCTTAAGGAAATTCCATATAATGATTCATGGGTGAATTCATCTTGGTCCACAAGACTCTTTTTATCATCATAGGGATTATACTCTTCGTGATTGACAAAGCTAGCATCATCTTCATCATCAAAGAAGGGATTTAATGACTCGTCATAACTAAATGGAGTCATGATTTTTGGAGTTGGATTGGGATGGATGGTGGGATGATTTAGGTTTTTATATTTAATATTTGTTTTGATATCAACTGGGTTGGGATGTGATTTGTGAAGCTTAGATTATGGATAAGTTTGCATAACAATAAGATATATCAATTACATGATTTTAAAACTATCAATCACTCAATAATGACAAATAGGTACCAATATTATGTACGACCAACTATTAAATCAAATCAAGAATATTTCATAGAGATAATGAAATATCGAATTGTTATAATATCATGCAAAATATAATTTCATCAGTCTCAATGTGTTACTTAAAAAATTAAATACACACACCTTAACCAATCTAAGTAACAATTAAGAATATGTCCATAATAAGTGATTTAATATGGAATGTGATAAAAATATTTGAAATATTTTTGGAGTGTGTGGCCCTAGGTGTAGGATTCTATAACTATGAAGACTGGTGTATGCTACACTGATGGATGTTCTAGGTAGCTAAAAATGGTATGTGTGCATAGTAGATGAGATGAGTGTGATATATTCTTTTCATTTTAATCCAATTGCTTTAATAATAAATCTTGGACTCAACTCGATTATTGGTGAGGAATTAGGGTCAGGGTTGTGTGAAAATGTATTTATTTGGGTAAGAAAGACAAGTTTGAATGCACAAGATATGCCTATATATAGTCCCATTTGGGAGGATATGATTGTGGAATGTTAGTGTCCCAAATAATGGAAGGTAAAGAATACTAATGAAACAAGTATTCTATTGTGTGGCATGTCACTTCCATGTGAAAAGGGGCGTTTTTGAGATAATTTATACTCCAAGAGGGTTAAAGTGATCAAAATGATGTTTAATACAAGTGGACACTAAAATGAGTGCAAAATGAGCGAGAAAAGCACAAAGTATTTACTTTTTATCTCTATAATATTATTGTAGTAAATATAACCTAAGGTGAAGAAGGAAATAATTTTCAAAGGATAAGTCTCACATTGGACATAAGATGAATGATGGATATTGAAATTAATGACCTAACAAGCCTTATCCCAATTTTGTCCAATTCTCTCTCATAGGATCAATGACAAATTGGCATGATTTTAGGCCTCTCAAATTATGTGTTAACTAAAGTGACCATACATATAGAAGCTAACTTTAATTCATATAATTCATTTAATAATATAGACACAAATAATTCTTAACCACTATTACCATATGAGTAGATAAAGTTATACACTTAGTAGGCCACTTATTCTCAATATAAATTATTTCACTAATTAAACAACAATTTGAATCTATTTGAATATTAAATATATATTTATATATAACTTTTTAAAAATTGAGATCATGGAATCTTTTTAGTGACTTATGTTGTCATTTGGATATTTTTGACATTTTTATTCATTTGATTTGGTTATTTTAAGATTGTTCTAAATTGTCAATTCACCTATATTTGATAGATTTTCATGATTTCTCTAACCCTAAAACAAAATAGTCTTGAATTAGAAATTTCAATATTTGAAGATAGACACATATAAATTAAATTTGGAAATCAATAGATTTTCATGATTTCTCTAACCCTAAAACAAAATAGTCTTGAATTAGAAATTTCAATATTTGAAGATAGACACATATAAATTAAATTTGGAAATCAATAATGAAACATCATATTGGTAGCTATTTTTCTTTATATACTCGTCACATTTCAACATCTTTCTTTAAAAAATATATATTATAAAAAAAAAATGATTTCTTTTTAATATTTTTTTATGAATAAGTCTTTTATTAGGATAACGAAAGGTAGAGGTAAAGAGCACATCCTCAAATAAATGGGGCCAAGCTCAAATATAAAAAATAAATAAAATGCTAAGTGGTGAGAACAATATTCTTAAAATATATCTTCCTAAAATATGATGTTTTTTCAAGTAAACTTTTCCATATTTCTACTAAAAAAATTGATGAATAAATCTTTATTACTTTTTATAAACTAAAAAGATAATAATATACTATTAAGAAAAAGGTAGGTGGAAAAGGCACACCCTCGGAGTCTATGCAAAGCCAAGTCCAAAATATAAAACAAGAAAACATCTAAATAAAGTCAAGCCCAAACATCAAAAAATAATTAAATGACTAAGCAACCAGAACAATATCTTAAAGTCTATGCAAGACCACGTCCAAAATATAAAACGAGAAAAATCTAAATAAAGTTAAGCCCAAACATAAAAAACAATAGAACAATTAAGCAACAAAAGCAACACCTTAAAGTATATGCAAGATCAAGTCCAAAATATAAAATAAGAAAAGTCTAAAGAAAGCTAAGTCCAAACAACTTCAAACAATTAAACAACTAAGCAACGAGAGTAACACCTTAAAAGTCTATGAAAGACCAAGACTAAAATATAAACCAAGAAAAGTCTAAATAAAGCCAAGTCCAAACATCAAAAACAATAAAAAGACTAAGCAATTAGAATAACATCTTGAAATTTATTGTAATCAATTACCCCTGGACTTGTCACAACAGTTGGACCACTTGTGGAGATAGACAGGGGTGTGCAATGCCCTTGCTTTGTACTGCTCTTTTTTGGTTTGAATAAATTTTTACCCTTCTTTTAGTCTTTATTGTAATGTGCAATTCTGATTTTGATTGTGTAAATTTTTCTTTTCCTCGACTAAATCCAAACAAAACCAAATCTAAAATACAAAACGAAAAAAATCTAAATAAAATCAAAACCAAACATCAAAAACAATAAAACTGCTAGACAGGAAGAACGAGACCATTCTTAAAATATAACTCCCTGAAATACAAACATAAAAACCAAAACAGCCAATAAGTTGTAAAAGTTTCTTGCTTCTTACTATAGCAGAAGTAACAGTTTTATTTACTTGGAATAGGAGAAAGATTGAGACTGCAGACCTGGTGTACCTACTGCCTAGAAACTTCTGTTAAAAAGCTTAAAATAAAAATAACAGTCACACAATAAATGTACTTTGACATGTACAAACACTCTTTCTTTCACCTCAATGCCACGTCCTTTATGTCATCCATCACACAACCCATGCCCTCACTATCCACAATTTGATCACAGAATTGACATGCACCCCTTTACCCATTTATTTCCCTCAAACAAAACATGATTGCTACCCTCCCAACAACTGATCTTAATTTTCTCTCGTGCCTGTCCACTCCCTTTGTTACAAGGTTTTTCCCCCAATGGGAAGAGTACACACAAGCCCTTGAAAGAAAGGTACTTACAGATATGATTCAATCAAAATCAGATCATGTCTGGTACTCTGAACACTTGTGACTCTTCAGTCATCTTTTCCATACTGCTTTTGTTAATGTACTTGAATTGAAATGAAATGTACCCAGGATTGATGCTTACCTAATTTCTTCTCTGCAACTTACAATCATGAAAAAAGGTTTTGATTTGATTTCGTTTTATATTTAGCCCAGATCTTCTTGATCATCTTCTGCCGTAATGAAAAAAGTTTTTCTTGATTTAACATATGTTACCAGATCTTAGTTATTTCTCTCTTATGCTGTTCTTATATAAACAGCATTAGTCTTATGAGTGGTGGTTGTGATATATGTGAATTGTAATGATGGAAAGAATGAAGGCTAGAAAATAAGTTTTTGGATTCAGCTGTTTATGTTTTTCTTTTATCGTTTCAGATCTTAAGAATGAAAGCTGTTAAGCAGCAGCTGTCAAAGGAATTGCAGAGGGGAGGGAGAGATAACAAGAAAGTGAAGATTAAGAGAGATTGTTGTTGTATGTGTGGGGATGTGGGATTTGAGGAGAAGCTCTTCAGGTGCAAAAAATGCAGCTACAGATTTCAGCACATGTAAGTGTGCATGTTCATTGTTTATTCATCCAGATTTTCTTTTCTTGACCATGAATTGCAGAAGTTTGGGCTGTTGTTTAGAAAAGTAACATGCTGCTTTGTTTTAAGGATGAACTGGGTTTTAAGGGTAGATTGGTGTGTGAATAAGAACTTGCTCTGGTATTGTTGATGTGGGTGTCGAGTTTTGACAGTAATTCTACAATATTTCTTTGATTGTGTTTGTTTAAGATTTCATGCATTGAGGTGTGACCTGCAATCACATGTTTTTGCTAGTGGTATACGTTCCCCAAGCTTTGGCCAGTGGTATATGTTTTTGCTGAGAATTATAGGATTTTAGTGCTTAAAACAAGTTATGATTAATCAGGTATTCATCCAATCTTCTAAACTAATTCTAGGAGTTTTTGAAAATTGTTATATATCAAAGTGAAACAATGTCATTACTTAGAGTCTAATGGACCTCCACCACCTTCCAGATTTTCCACTATAAGTATAAACCCCCCATACACTATGGTCGATATACCAGTTATTTACATAAGACCACCATCACCTCTAAAACTTTTCACAATAAACCATCCTGACATTGTGGTCAATGTTATTTAGGAAGATTCAATGTGGTTAATGTACCAGTTATTTACATCACATCCAATATGGTCAACCACATTGTACCAATTATTTACATAAAACTTGATAAAATCAACATGTAAGATCCCCAGATTCATTTGAACTCTTCCCCTTAAGAAGATCAACATTCCTTAGACCCATATCATTAGCAAGTTTGAAATATACAAAAAGTCTAAAGAAAAGAATGAGGAAAGGAAGTTAATACCCAAACTTGATGCCCACACTGCCCACATATAATGTTCTCTAATGTTTGTACCCAAATTTTAATATTCTAGAGTTTGTGGTTGCTGAGGGGCCCTATGCTTAAAAATCATATGTTTGTACATTACCATTCGGTGTACTAAAGTTCCTTTTGAGATAAGATTTGAAGGTCTATATTAAACATTTGATGTAGATGAGTTCCTAGTGCAGTCACCAGTGTTAAATATAACTGTTTCTAGAGCTAGTAAAATGACTTAATTTAAAATTTCATGTAATAAGATGTGCTTGAAAATGAATGTTTTGTTTTATTCCTGCAGTGGGTGCTTCTAGAATGAATTGGGCAAACCTTTGTTTGATTGTCTTTCATGTGATACATACCATATGAGTGAAAGGAAATTTTGATTCTTGTGATATGTTTGTACTTATACATAATATGCACATACTTCTCTCCTTGCAGATATTGCAGTCAATTGTTTACAAGCTTGGAAAACAAGGTGGAAATCTGTGAATGGTGTCTGCAGGTTGAATCCAAGGAGAGGATGCAGTTAAACAGCACAAAAAGAAAATCCCATACAAAAGATGATAATCAGGGCGACCATGAAAGTGGGTGTAGAGCAGGAAATTCAAAAGAAGTAGAGGCTGAAAGATGCAAGTCCAACTTAATTTCACAGAATGTTCAGAACTCTAACAGTTCTTCTAGAGGCCTTGGTCGGCGTTACAGGCTTCTTTCTGAGGTTCTCTGCTAAGTTTCTTATTGTAGAATTGGTTTTTTAAGTTGGATCGATTAGAGTGAATGATTGTACAGTGGGTTTGTGTGTGAATGATTGTACGGTGGGTTTGTCTTTTTCTCAGTCTTGTCATGTACATAGATATTAAGAGGACAGGTATTGTTATATTTGTAAGCAGGAGTCTTGTAAAGTAAAAGATATGCACATATTTGCTTTTCATACCAAATTTTAGAAACATGCTAGATCATTTTTATCTTCATATGATGAGCATGTACATTATCATGGTACATTGATAATGTATTTGGAGATACATTGATTTATAGAGAAAGGCAATAGTTTGGTTCATGTCGGAATTATTACAAATCATTTCATAGTATTTCATGTGCTTTCATGGATTACTCTATTTTTGTCTTTAGAATATTTTTTCTTATGATTCTCATTTGTCACATTCTAGCGACCCTTGCTTAGGAAATCTTATGGATTTCTCTATGCATCATGACGATACAACACTTTTAGATGTCCATACAACTCTTTTTTGGATCATATTATGCTTTCTTATGATGAATCTTTGAACAAATGTCAAGTACCTTCTTATTATAACGTCTCTACCATTTATAAAATTGAACATAAATGGCTTAGACACATAAATAAAAAGAGCATAAGGATCTCCTACAATTTTGACTAAGCCTATGTGAGGACCATGTGTAGATAATTAATAATCAATCTTTTACTTCTTCCTCCAGAACCATATATGATATACATACACATAAGGATATTGGACATGTTAATGATGATATTTCTAGCACTCTTTCGCACCAATTATGCAACATTCTGAGCAATTTATAGCATGTAGAAAATTATGTTAATGTTTTATGAAGATTTGAAAAGAAGGATTATATTAGTTAGATATTACATTATCCTTTGGCATATGAAATTTTGGTTTGTCCTTCAACCAATGTATATATAGAACCTTTTTTTACAATGGATGGTAGTAGAGGTGATCAAATGCTTCATATAAGGTTCTTGAAAACTACATGTTTAAATTATTTTCATGAGACAAATTATTTGTTGGATTGTTTCTATAGAGCTTAGGTGATTATGCCCTTACTTGGTTTTATTATTTACATGATGCTTCCATTACTTATTTTGAATAATTAGTAAATACATTTGTTAAATGTTTTCACTACAATATTGAGCCTAAAATAACTATTGATCAAGTAACACAATCCAAACAATTTAGGAACATGAAACATTCAATAATTTTAATTAGTATTTTAGATTGTGGTTGCTAGCATGATTTTCATAGTATTCAATAGTGAGATTTAAAGTTTTCAACAAATTTTTACTTCTATTGCTTAAAGTGATGTTTTATAAATCTTGTCATTCGTTTTTTTAAATTATGTTTTTGTCATTCATTTTTTTTAAATTATGTGCTAGCCTATGCAAATGTGAGTGTGCTCTATTAGAAAATAAATTTTACATTATAGTATTTCTAGCACTCCTAATTTCAATGAGTTACTATCAATATTGATGTTAGAAAATGGGGGAAATGAGAATGAATCTAGTGTCATCCATAGTGATAATCAGTATGCAAACATCAAAACAAAGTTATTTAGAGAGATCATTAAATTGGAGGACCCTTCAAATGTCATATTAAAACAATTTCTAAAACAAATCACTTTACCTCTTGTTAAGCTAATGGATACATCTCAAGGTTTAGCACCCCATTTCAATGCTAAATATTGTTGTGTTTATCATTGCATACATGGACATATTGTGGATGGATGCAGCACAATAAAATACAAAATTCAAGATCTTATAGATAAAACAACGATACAAGTTCATGATATTTAGGGTCATGCACAAACATTTCTAGCATCTCCATATGATGAGTAAGAAAATGAGAATGAAGGAGGATTCTTCCAATGTTAGCATTGATGAGTATATAATTTTTGGCGACCATAGCACAATACATGTTGATGTTACACAAGACTATAAAACAAAATAAACATGAACAATTGCTCACAAGTGCAACTCAAGAGCAATGATATAAAAGATGTGTCGTTATAATAGATAGTATTGGGGCGTATAAGTTCATGTGACACATATCTTGATTATAATATAAACGATACACCCAATTTTAGGGAATGTATTGATTAATCTCTTCACATACATATTTTACTACATATTATATATTATTTTATTTTCCTTTATATTCTTTTCATTTGATCTTATCACTAGGAGACAATATTATTGTTTATTTTTATAGAGTAAATGTATTCATTATTTCTTCAGTTGTAAGCAAAATTTTAAAGCATATTTAATTATCATCTTCAAGTCCATAGGGATCATATACAAGTAGAGATCTTGATGTTGTGTCTCTAATAACATACTTTTCATAGACCTTTCATGTTCATATTATCATGCATACACTCAATCTTCTATGCATAGATTATTATGTATCATCCCTAGTTTTAATATATATTTTTGTTCTTGATTTGTTTCCATTTCTTTGAAGAACATAAAATGAAGGGGGCACATTTTTATATTGATAAATGGTGGAGGATCCACCTTTGATATTATATAAATATAATAATAAAAGACCAAAATTTGGATGTGAAATAAAATTCAAAAGAATGAGACCAAAAATGGCCAAGAAGTCAACCAACAAGTGAGCTTACCAAAAGCACCACATCTAGGTTGAAAATTACATCACATTCAACATACATAGCAACAAAATAGTTTGAGACATTAATGAAAATAAATACAATAACCAAAAATTTATATATAACGATATGCCACATGACATACTTATAAAAGCAATTTTAATTATTTCATATTATATTTGTACTTACCACCTAGAATTCCTACACCAAATGAGGAAGCCACTCCATATCTCCCATGCCAATAAAATCCCATAAACACAACACGTCAATGGTTCTCCATGATCAAGAATTGAAGCCAATTTATTGCATTTTCCTTCATCATCCCCTTCTACTCCAACAACAACCATACCTAATTCCTATAGGTCAAAGTTAAAATCCCTCAAACCCTTATCAACAAGTGAGGTCTCACCACCCAACACCAAACCCATGAAAATAACTATTGTAGATACACTACCCTAATAATAAAATTAAAGACTCCTTAATGTGTTTCATATTTGAGGGTTGGAAATCATCAATATATTTCTTAATGTGGTATGAAGAGCCAAAAAATCAAGATATTTCTTGAATTGAGTAGCCCCATAAGCTAAGTAATATGCAATCCTCTCTAGGTCTCAAATCAACATCTAGAATCTTTCTTATGTATCTTGTAGCTCTTCATAAGGTTCAAGGGAGAATATTATTACTAACTACACTCTCATTTCATGTGTATTTCATGGGTTGACTCTCATCATTACTTTAGTTATTATTGCTTCTAGGCCAAAAAGTCCATCTTTATGCCTAGAAATTATATAAAAGGACATTGCAAAAATATCATTTCAATAATCCTTTATCATCATAAAGAAATCACTACTTGATAGGATCCATTATTTTTAAGGGGTAAAATATGCTTTTAAATGATGTAAAACCTTGATTGCAAACACAAGACATGCAACTAACTAACAACCAAATGATAGCAAAACAATATCACACCTCTATTTTTTGCATGTTAGTCATCTCAAACACATCAAATCTTGCATAAAAATATTAAGTCATGTCTCTCATACTCTTAATCTACTAATCAAGTGAATTCACTACACTTCATCTATTGTACCAAGTCTCAAGAAATCATTATATCATTGCACTACATTGCTAGCTACTTATGCATTTATTGCATACATTGCTTGGTATATCTTCCAACTTATTACAAAAATTATGATTCTATCAATGGGGCTTGACCAAGGCTCAAGGGGGGACTTTAGCACACTTTCATACCCTAACTTAATAAGCTCCACAATATTTCTTAGCACCACCAAGGTTTCTATTGGAAAGTACAAACACAAGCAAACATTTATGTAGGTACTAAAGCCAAATTTGTAAGAAGTTGAGACCACACAATAGGTTTAACCTATAATTTCAGGTCCAAGGTTGGATTTAGGAGGTTCAAATTCATACTTATAGTCATGACCAAAGTCTTCAAATAGTTCCAAATTTTACAATTCACATTCATCATAGTCATATATTTTTAAATACGGTCTTATATTATGGGAATTAATAATTTGTCACGGTCAAATTATTATCCCCTTTGAAATTAAGGTATACATATTTTAGTAATTGTTTTATTTTCTTAGTTCCAATTCCATGTATGTTCATAAAATTAGCTCTTCTACCTATGCTAATTTGTGAAACAATTGATTAGCCTATATTTTTAGTATCCATTTCCTTGGTATTGAATAGTTTTGTTGACTTATTATTGTAATGTATTTAATCAAAAGTATAAATGCATACTTATTTAGGAGAGAGAGAGCTTTGGTGTGTTAGTTTAATTTAATTAATGTATTAATATCCATAGAAGACCAAAATTGTTTTGTGGAACTAAAAGAGGCAATATATAGAGGACAAGGGGAGTGTAAGGGCACATCCCAAAAAAAAATCATAAAGAAAACAATGTAACAAATGAAATTAGGGTTCATAGACGATCCCTAATTTCTTAGATAGTCTTGACATTCAAGCCCATAAAACAATATATGATGGATCCAAGGCCATGGAGGTCTCTAGGTTTTTGGCACCTTATGGATCTACTCTATGAACTTGGAAATTTAACAAGGGGCTCTTCCTACTAAAGTGAGAGAGCCGAAAATATGAATTAATAAATATTTTATGAGTCCCTCTAGAGGCATGCCTCTAGAAATTCATCAATGAAGATAAAACATTTCATACAAAAAGAGAGTAAGACATCTTCAGTCCTAATAAGCCATGAAATTCTAGAAATAACCAAGTGATTCTCTAAATCTAAAGAGACAAAAAAAAGGTTCATTGATCTCATAATAGGGAAAGAATTTGAATATAAAAAATTCCTTTACCTCTAGCTCTAAAGAGTATTTTTCTCTAGTATAATTCTCCTAAGAAATCTGGTGGTATGTCTCAATGCCAAGTTGGTGGGAGAAAACTTTGAGTTACATATGAAAAATTCTTAGGTTGCAAGGTAGCTATATTTTGGTATACCCTAAGGGAGATGAGTTCATCACTAAACTAAAGATATATATTTAAATATAAATGAAGTTTTGAAGACAATGGATTTCTAGGTCTAATCTATGTGAATTGGAGGCATGCTCTATATATCTCATATGAATAACCTTGTTTATTATTATTTTGGATATAAAAAGATAATTAATTTAAAATATGTATGGTGGTACCCTAACAATATCATGATTGATGAGATATAGGCTTGGGTGGAAAAATATTGGTAGGAAGTGGCAATAATAGGAAGGGCTTTCCCTAGAACTGGAATCATCAAAAAGGACCTGGCCTTAGAATAGGAGGAAGGGCCTCCCACCCACCTTAGCCCTACTACCTATAAGGATGAGTTCATGGTTTTTTTATTATTATTATGCGGGCTTATCCCCCACAAAATTCTTTGGTGATGTGGGTTGATTCATCCATCCTTGAAGGATAGAAAGCCTCTACACCTACTATATAGAGAAAGGGAGCTTGGGTTTAAATTGGATATATGGGTTGATTCCTCCATCCTTGAAGAATAGAAAGTCACCCCCTATGTGGCGTTGATGGTGGGTCATCAAAAAATAATGGCCTGAGCTCCATATACAAAGAGCAACCTCTTGCAAACCAACAAGAATCAAACTTGTGATATGTTGGTGTGATAGAGGATCTAAGATCAAGAAAAGGATACCTAAGATGACCAATGTAGGAGGTGGTCATCAATCTCAACCTATGTATCATAGTCACCATAAGGAATAATTCTTAAGAAATGAGGGGATTTGTGCTAAACTATAAAAATATAATGTCTTGATGATTCAATCACTTAGAACTAATATGTCTAGATAGCATTGTAACTAATAATCTTTCAATTTGACTTCTATCTACAACCTAAAGGAATGGGTCCCAAATATCACAACCATATAAGAAAGTAGTCATGACTCATGAGTGAAATAAGTAAATCTTCATTTGAATTTCCTTAAATTGAACTTGAAATCATTGATTCTAAAGGGTGATAATCTTAGTATCTCCCTTTCTTAGTCTCAACTCAATAGCTAAACTTAAGATAAAGTGTGAGCTAGGAAAATAATTCTCATGTACACATATGAAGAAATAAATTCAAGCTTCTCATCTCTATAAGTAAAATCATCATTCTCATTGGCATGCTCCCATATTTTTTAATGAAATATTTAGGGTATTGGTCTTTCTAGTGTGTAATGGTTTTTCCCTACACATTTTTGATAATACTCTAGTCCTTTGAGTTATGGTCCTTTGTTAGTGTTGTTGATGTATTCTTCTACTTTGGTGTTGACTGATATTCTAGGTTTATTTACTTAATCTTACAAGTTAAACCCCATGAATATCATCACCCTACTAGCTCCTATATTTCAGATACTAGTATTTACCCACACTTATTTTATTTCTTAAGTTACCTATTCATGGTCATGTTATATCTTTAAGTCACCACTAGCATTCCATGTGTTAGTTTCCTATTGCATCACAAGGTTCCTTCACATAATGTTTTTGAGTAAGGGCATCACCTTCACCCTTGAAATGTGTAATGGATTTGTCCCTTCTAAGTAAATATTGATATGGCTTCAAACTAGGCTATATTATATATGGTGCCAAATAAATGGAAAATGGCATTGCACCTCTTAGCTCCTTCACATTATATTTGAATGTGAACTCCACTTTTCTATGTGCTATGTGTGATGGAAATAAAATCCTAAAATTCTACCATGTATAATGACTTAGTTATCATGGACGATGGGAAAATGTTAAGATATTATTGGACCACATGTTAATCACCCCAACAAATACAATACTCTTATTGGTTGAAGTGTGTGGCATGTCTCTCTAAGAGAACCAACTATAAAATCAAGATAAAACATGTGTAAGACCAATTGTCTTGTTACTATTTTGGGGTATACTCCCAAGTATATAAAACTCATTATGTCTTAGAGGAAAATGATGATTTATAAAATGGAAGGCATAGTTCATAATATTTTAAAACTATGAAGCAACTGTCTAAATTTAATCATATTTTCTACTTGTTGTTTAAGGTGCAACATGAAATCATTTTAATATTCTGTCCCATAATCATCCTTCATGTTCAGGCTCAATATAGTAGAAGCCAAGAGATTAGAGGGGTATGAGTTGTTTATTTCAATTAATATAGTCTCATATCCTTCATGTTCAGGCTCCATGGTATCATATGTTTTGTCTCTTTGCTAAGGGTGAGGCATGGGATGTCTATGTAGAACTATAATAAAATAAATAAAATTGTCGAAGCATCTAGCCAAAGTAGAATGAAACTAATATGATGTAGGGAAGAATGTGAGGAGTTTTGAGGAAATGTGTGATTTGAAATGAGTTTTAATTTTCAATTAAGGGGTAAGTGCAAGGGAGTCATTTTTTCACATGTAGAGTGAAAATTAAGAAGAAACATTTTTACCTAGAGATTAAAATTTGCACAAGAAATGCAGGTTAAAGTTTCAATAACTAACTTTACTTAGTCATAAAGGGGGAGAAATGGGAGAAGTTTAAATATGTAGTGGTATATTATTTTATACCTAATTTGGTTGTAAATTAGGGGGCTCAACTTTTTCCTTGTATCATTTCTAAATTTAATCTAAGTTTCCTCTATTCTCGATATATTGTAAATTTTGAGTCCTTTTTTGTGGGGTTAGGAAATTCATAATTGATAGGGATATTGAAATTGAAATTGAATGATGTAGTTCATTTCATGAAGGAATAAATATACGGTTTCTATGTTTAAATTGTTGCATTAGATATTTTACTCTAGTGTTTTATAGGAATGATAATTGTATTACATAGTTGTATCCTTTTTTATATTGTTTATTTTTGAAGAGCACACCTTCAAGGAAGTGAGAAATATTTTCCTATACATTATTTATAGGATTTTTTGTTTTAGTCAGTACATTTTACTGAGAGTGAAAAATATTTCTAGAAAACAAGTAGGATTCACAACATTGGTTAGGGATTATTATATATGATTTATAGTCAAATCACATCTATAGATTCAACTTATTGCAAGGCAATGATATTTGATGATTGAACCCTAGAGCTAATCTTGTTAGTATAGGTTTGTGTGACATTTTTTAGACTTTGCATTTACAATGAATTGACACCCATAGTCATTCACTTCCTCAAACACACTCTCATTTCAAAATGGAAAACATTAAGAAGTTAAATTATTATGTAATGTATAGTATTCATACCTAATAATTAAGGGTACAAGGAATATTTTAATAACTTGAATAATCTTGTAAATCCTTGCCAAATTTGTATAAATATTTTATCTACTTTACACTATGATAAACCTATTGCATTTCACATAGAATCTAGTGTGCATTGATAGGGATACCCTATTAGGATTAAGGTGTCTCAACCTTTGAGTCTTGGCATTAATTAATTGATTATTGGGTGCATATTATTTTATCCTAATGTATTAAACTTCCTAAGTTGTCACTCACTTTGTGGGTCCTATTGTTGAGATGACATCTTACATGGAAAGTGATGACATCTGAAAAGATCCCTATTTTTTAGGAAGTTGGCACCCACTTTAGGAGGTCCTATTTTAAAGTAGGATGATGTCACATGTTTCCATATTGGTGAAAAATGTTTTAGAAAGTTCTTATATTGACTTGAGAGCCTCATTAATAGTTACTATATCAGAACTAAAGAAGAATAAAGTTGTTTTTTTGGCTTTATCTATTTTAGGTGTCCAGGATATGGATAAGATATGGTATGAATATGGATAAGATTATTTTCCTAGATATCGGTGTCCAAGATGAGTATAAGGTTGTTTTGGTTTAGGAGGTTGATTTAAGAGCTCATTCTTTTTTAGCTTTTGAAAATATTGGATTTGTAAAAGATAGGGGATACTTTTTTGGGTGCCTCCCTTTCTCATCTATATATACTTTTTGTGTCATCTTATTTTACATGATAGGTTGATTATTTATTGAGATACCATTATGCTACCAAAATTATTCCAAATTCTGAATTTAGTGTTGACAACTCCTAAAGAGCATAAGCTCTAATATTGTATTGTAATCCATATTTTACTAAATAATACAATTAAGTTGGGTGTTTGGAGTGTGTGTTTTTTCCTGAAATGGTTTTCCCATGTAAGATTTGTGTTGTGGTTTCACTTTTTAATTGCTTAATTAAATTTGTATATGCAATCTTTCTATTATTACAATAGTTAAAGGGTTTGAATAATTTTTGCAACCCTCTCCTATGTTACATTGGCATGGGGAGTTGTTTCTGCATACCCAGCTTCCTTTTAGTTGGTATCAGAGCTTGGCTAGCCTTGATTTCGTTGGTAGGTTGAATGGTTTTTTGTTCTACTCTATTTTTAGTGGGAGTTTTACAAAGGAAGGTTCGGTAACCTTATTGTAGGAAAAATATGGCAAGCACATCTAGTATAATTGAAATGGAGAAGTTTAACAATGGTAATTTTGAGTTGTGGAAACTCAAGATGAATGATATGCTCATGGATAAAAATATTCAGTTTAAAATATCTAGTATAAAACCAACCAAACGACTTAGGGAGATTGGGATTTGATGGATCAAAAATCCAAGGGTTTGATAAGACTATGTTTGGATAATTCAGTGCTCCTGGATGTCCATGAATAAAAGAGTGCAAAAGATCTTTGGAAGAAACTTGGAGATGTTCATCAGGTTAAATATCTGATAAATAAGTTATTCCTGTAAAAGAAACTTCATTCTTTGAATATGGAAGATGGAGAATCTATTGTTGATCACATGAATACATTTAATATGCTTGTTGCATAATTGGGGTTAGTTGGTTATAAGATTGAAGATGAGGATCATTGAATTCTTTTGTTATGTTCTTTGCCACAACCATGGGATCACTTGGTAATGGCTATTGGAAGTACTGCTACCAAGTTCAATATGGATGAGGTGGTTGCATCACTGTTATCTGAAGAAATACTGAGAAAATATTTTGATATGGCCAAGGAAGCCCTTGTTGTACACAGAAAATCAAAAGAGAAAGGAAAGAAAAAGGAAAACAATTCTAAATCGGTAAGTCCAAGGTAAAATTTTGGAACTACGAAAAAATTGATCATATATGTAAAGAGTGCAAAGAGGAGAATAAAAAGAAAGGTAAAAATAATTTCTCTAATATTGATTGAAAAATCCTCTCATGGTGATGCAGATGCTTTTATCACAGCCTCAGCAACACATGCATCAAAAGATGTATGGTTGATAAACTCATGTGCTTCTTTCCACATGACCTCTCACAGGGGTTGATTCTCAAAGTATGAAGAATATGATGGTGGGAAAGTGTATCTAGGTGATAATTCTTATTTGAAGATTGTTGGTTGTGAGAAGTCAAGATTAGATTCCCTGATGGTAAAGTGAAGGGAATTGATGGTGTATTGCATATCCCAGGTTTGGTATGGAACCTACTCTTGATGAGTAAATTGAATGATTTGGGTGTACATGTTTCTTTCTCGAATGGAGGATGAAAGATGACTAGAGGATTTATGGTGATGACTAAGGATGTTCGGAGTGGCACCTTGTTCAAGTTGGATGCATGCACAATTCAGTGCAATATTTCTTCTGACAAGCCAAATAAGATATCTTTGAATTTTTCATCCTCATCATTGGATCGAGTAGAGAATAATTATGTATCAGCTACATTTGATGGTCATACATTTTGGGTACCTAAGGGTGCTCATTATTTGGAAATAAATCTTCCTACGGAGAAAAAAATATTATGGAACCAAAGACTCGGTCACAGTGGTGAGAAGCATCTTAGAGCCTTGAAAAATGAAAGCCTTATTGAAGGCTTTGATGATTGTAATATTGAGTTTGACTTTTGCGAACATTATGTATATGGAAAAAACACCATGTTTCATTTTATTCCAATTCTCATAAGTCTTCTAGGTTGTTGAATTGTGTGCATGGAGATGTGTTTGGTATTGTGAATGTTCCTTCATTATCTAGATATGTGTACTTTGTCTCATTCATATATGACTATAGTAGAAGGAAATTTGTTTATTTTCTCAAAAGAAAAGTTGAAGTCTTTAGTTGGTTTAAGGATTTTAAGCCGCTTGTAGAAAATAAAACTAGTAAAAATATTAAGTGTTTGAGGACTAACAATGGTGGTGAGTTTTGTTTGATAGAATTCGATAGGTTTTGAAAGGACCATGGGACTAAGAGACAGAATACAACTCCATACACCCCATAGAAAAATGGAGTTGTGGAGAGGATGGACAGGACATTGATGGAAAGGGCTAGAAGTATGTTGAGAGGTGTTGGCCTTGAACAGAATTTTAGGGTTGAAGTTGTAGCCACTGCATGTTACTTGATCAAAATATCTCCTACTTCAGTGCTTGTCGAAAAGACACATGTGGAGGTGTGGTCTAGTAAAAATCCTTCAATGATACATCTTAGAGTATTTATTTGTGAAGCTTATGCTCATGCTTTGATTGAGAAGAGGTCTAAGATGGAGAACAAGGTAGTGAAGTGTATCTTTATTAGCTATCGTGTCGGTGTTAAGGGGTACAAGATTTGAGATCTAGTGGCCCAAAAGGTTCTCTACAACATAAGTGTGATTTTTTGAAAGATGAAATCGTCCATTTTTGAGCTACAACAAAAGAAAGAGTAGAAACAAAATAAGAAGGTAGTTCAAGTACCACCTACTTTTTTGAGAGGTGAACTCTGTACTCCTATGGGACCTAATGGTGAGGAGATATCTAGAAGATTTGAGCATTCTGAAGAAGAAGAGGAAGCTCTACCTCAACAGTTGAGAAGGTCTAGAAGTGTTAGACAACAACTAGAAAGGTTTGGTTATTCATAGTTGGATTCTAGTTGTATTTTTACTTTGATTGCTAACACTAATGAACCTAGGACTATTAGAGAGGATATGGACATAAATGATACAAATTCCTAGATGAAATCCATAGATAAAGAAATGGTTACATTGAAGAAAAATGATAATTGGGATTTGGTGTGCTTGCTCGAAGGAAATGAATTTGAAATCAAGTGCTTAAGGTCTGACATAGGTGGTGAATTCACCTCTAATGAGTAATATTTTTTGTGAAGATCATGGAATAAAGAGACATTTTTCAGCTCCTAGGACTCCTCAACAGAATGGAGTTGTTGAGAGGAAGAATAAAATAGTTCAAGAAGCAACAAGGACTATGAAACAAATCTATCATATGTCTATTGGAGAGAAGCTATTCATATTGCAATGTACATACTTAACATAGGTCAAGCAAGAGTGAACAGTTGAAAGACTCCTTATGAATTATGGTATGGAAAACCTCCTACTACGAAATATTTCAAGGTGTTTGGAAGTAAATTCTATATCAGAAGATATGAAGAAAACTTAGGAAATTTTGATGCAAGATCTGATGAAGGAATCTTCCTTGGATACTCTACAAGAACAAAATCTTACCAGTACTATAATAAAAGGTTAAAGAAGATTGTTGAAAGTGCAAGTGTCAAAGTGGATGAAGAGCCACTATAGAGTTCAATGTTGATAGAAGGATATGAATCTGATGAATCCCCTTGCAGTTAAGAAGAAAAATATGAAGAGAAAGAAAAATAGATGACATTTGAAGAGGAAGAAGCTCTGAAAAAGATCCCTAAGACTCCTAAGTATGTGAAGAAGAATCATTATGAAGATGAAATCATTAGAGATAGGAGCAAAGGTGTGTTGACAAGAAGAAAACCTGCTATGATGGAGGAATAGGTAAATGTTTTTTTACTTTCAGAGGTAGAACCTAAAAATGTAACTGAGGCATGCAAAGATGAGAATTGGATCAAGGCTATGAAAGAAGAGTTGGAACAAATTGAGAAGAATTAGACTTGGGAACTGGTCCCAAGACCAGTAAATAAGAATGTGATAGGAACTAAGTGGGTTTTCAAGAACAATTTGAATGAGGATGGAAAAGTTGTCAAAAATAAGGCTAGACTTGTGTGTAAGGGCTACTCACAAGTAGAAGGAATAGATATTGAAGAGAATTTTTCTCTGGTGGAAAGGATGGAAGCCATTAGAAATTTTTGGTTTTTGCAGCACATAAATACTTCAAGGTATATCATATGGATGTCAAGTATGCATTCTTGAATGGTGAGTTGGAAGAAGAGGTATACATTGAACAACCGAAAGGTTTTCAGCTATCAAATGATGTCGATATGGTCTACAGGTTGAAGAAGGCATTATATGGACTCAAACAAGCTCCTAGACCTCGATATGTGAGGTTGGATATGTACTTGTTGCAACAAGGATTCAAAAAGGGTACTACAAATAGAAACCTGTACTTCAAAGTTGAAGGAGAACAAATCTTGATTATGGTGGTATATGTTGATGACATAATCTTCGGAGGAAATGAAGGTATGTGCAAGAGGTTTACGGAGGAGATGCAAAAATATTTTGAGATATCAATGTGTTGGGAGATGAATTTATTCCTTGGGCTACAAATCAATCAATCAGAAAAAGGTATTTTCATTTCTCAGTCAAAGTATGTCAGGGAAATCTTGAAGAAGTTTGGAATGGAGGATTCTAAACTAATATGTACCCATATAGTTATTGGTTGTAAGTTGAAAAAAAATGATGAATCTCCTAAAGGCTGATTAGAGCATGTATAGATCAATAATTGGTGGAATACTATATATAATTGCTACTAGATTGGATATCATGCATGCAGCTTTTCTTGTGGCAAGATTTCAAGAAGATCCCAGAGAGCCACATGTTGTCGTAGCTAAAAGGATATTTAGATACTTGAAGGAAATTCCAGATTTTGGTGTATGGTATCCTAGGGATACTAATTTCTCTTTGAGTGCATATACAGATGCAGATTGGGCAAGTTGTATAGATGATAGAAGAAGTAAAAGTGGAGGTGCTTTCTTTCTTAGAAGCAAATTGGTTTCTTTGTTAAGCAAGAAGCGGGATTCGGTGTCATTATCTATTGTAAAGGGAGAATACATTGCAATAGCATCATGTTGTACACAGGTGTTGTGGATGAAGCAAACATTAAAGGATACTAGAGTATCATATGATGAACCTATTTCTATCTTGTGTGATAATACAATTTCTATCAATATTTCGAAGAACCTGGTAATGCATTCAAGAAGAAAACATATCTCTATCTAGTATCACTTTCTAAGGCAGAAAGTTGTAGATAATGAAGTGAAGTTGGAGTACATGCCTACAAAGGATCAAGTTGGAGGTATTTTCACCAAGGCTCTTCCTAATGATACATTTGAGTATCTCCAACAGAAGTTAGGGGTTATTGCCCCTCCTTTCAACTAGATGCATAAGTTGGTGCATTTGTCTAGGTGAGCATTCAAGATACATTCTTCATCCTGGACTAATAATGAAGGCTACCTCTTGGGGGGAGTGGGTAGTAGTGTTTTTGTTTGGTGTAGTCATGTGGAACATATCTTGTGTCCCTAAGGGGAGAGTGCGGAGAAGAGAAATGGAGAGAGAGTAGTTGCTTTCTAGTGTTTCCTAAAGAAAATTTTGCAAGTGGTATCAAAGTGATGTATGTAGGTGTCAAAGGGGGAGAGTAGAAAATACAAATTCTATGCAAGTGTTGTCAAAGGGAAAGATGTTGCCCTTTTCCATTGATGTCAAAGGGGCATAGTATGATCTGAAAAACATAGGGGGAGAGTAATATTTGAAGAACTCCTCAAGATAGGGGAGAGAATACAAAGAGGAGGGAATAGTGTCTGGAAGACAGAAAGAAAATAAGTGCAAGAGATGCCCTAGTAAGGGGGAGTGTTGCTTGATGCAGAGTTGTTGTTGGTGATAGTTGCTTTTGTTGTTGATGGATTTTCAGAGCTAGTGTTGTCATCAATGAAAAAAGGGGGAGATTATTGCAAGTATTTTGTTGGTGTTGTCATTGATGTCAATAGTTGTTCATTAACGTCTACCTCCAATATGGTCAGGAATATTGTTGCAATGTTGTCATTGATGTTAGTAGTGAGTGTGTTGCACTATGTTGTCTATAGTGTTGACACTGATGTCAACCTCTAGTGTGGTGTTGAGTAGATATTGTAGATGGGGAGATTGTTAGTGTTGCAAGTGTTGTAGATGTGTTCAATAGATACTTGTGGTGTTGCTAATATAGTTGGTTCACTTGGTTTCCAAGTGCTTTTGAGAAAATTTGAGTAAAAAAGTGTGTAGTATGGCAATGGTGTGTTCAATGTTGTTCTTTGCATTTCTTCACGGTTGAAGATCTGCTTGTGCAGTTTGGATATGATGATCAATGGTGTTTAGAGGTGTTATATCTAGAGTTCTAGGTTTTGGATCGTGTGGCAATAGAAGTTGTGTTTGACTATATGTTTTTCTATGAAGAAGGTTCTCTAGGAGAAATGAGAATGCTCTACATTTCTCCACATTGAATTTTTTTCTCTTGTGGATTTGGGAACATTCTTATAACTGTCTATATTTATTTTCCATTGGATTTTCTAGTGTTGAGTTTCTCCGCAAATTCAATTCTTATGTTGGAGTTCAATGGTAGTGCATCCCGATGCACAGGATTGTTACAGTGTAGTATGTTGATTCTAGAATATTTTGAAATGTTGCGTGGATGTTGTGAAGTGTTTCTTTGTGGTCCACAAGTTTTTAGAATTGGATAAGTGTGTATGTGGTTGCTTGTTAGTGTTAGTGCAAGTTTGGCCAACCTAGCATGCTAGCGCTTAATGAGGGTTTAAATGTGTTTTCATTGTTGTTTCACATGTTTATATTTTACTAATGCTTAATGTGGGTTTAAGTGTCTGATAAGTGTTTGAAAGTTAATGAGAGATTTAATGTTTTAATGTATAATTGATTCATCCCCCCCTCAATTGTCCTATGCATCTAACACAACTTTTATAAAAGGACATGGGTGTTCTTCCTTATAAGTAAATTTGAAATATTTAATCACTTTAAAGAGTTGAAGGTTCTTATAGAAAAATAAATTAGTAGGAAGATTAAGGTTTTGATAAATAATAATGGCAATATTTTTTTTTCAATAGGTTTCAATTAATTTTGAGGAGTATGGGATTCAATGACATAAGACAACTCTATACACACCTTAGTAGAATAGAGTTGCAAAATAATGAATAAAATTGATGGAGAAGGTTAGGAGTATGCTAAGTGGAACCAACTTGGAACAAAATATTTGAATAGAAGAAATTGTTATAACTTGTTACATATTTAACAGATCTCCTACATCAACTCTTGTAGATAAAACTCCTATGGGGGCTTGGTCGAACAAAAATCCCTCATTATAGCATATTCATGTTTTTGGTTGTGAGACATATGTTCACATGAGTAAGAAGAGGTAATAAAAATTGAAGAACATGATAGTTAAGTGTATCTTCATCAACTATGGTGTTGGTTTGAAAGGGTAGAAGCTTTGGGATCTTGTTCCTAAGAGAATTGTGTATATCATAAGTGTTATTTTTAGAGATATTAAGCCTTCTCGTATAACTTTACAACCAAAAGAGGATAAGAAGAAATATGTGGTTCAACTACCCCCTAGGATAAAGGTTGAATCAAAATCTCATGAAGGACTTAAAGAGGAGGAGAGCCAAGTACTTAAGAGAGTTCAAAAGAGGAGGTAAAACCTCTACCTCAACTCTTGAGGAGGTCTTGGCATAATGAAAACCAAATAAGTATAATCCTCTTAATTGAAGATGCATTTTTTCTTTGATTAAAAATATAGATCAACCTAAAATTGTGAAGATTGCATTATGTAGGGATGATTATGAGTTGGAGAGTGGCTATAAATAAGGAGGTGGTTGCATTGAAGAAAAATTACACATGGGACTTAGTACCTTTTCCTAAAGGATGAAAACATGTTGGCTATAACTAGGTGTTCAAAAGGAAGATTAAGTATAAAGGAAATGTTGTGAAGTACAAGGTTAGATTGGTTGTGAAGGGATATTCCCAAGTTGAAGGAAATGATTATGGTGAGAGTTTTTCTCTAGTTTCTTATAACCTAACATCCATTCAATTCTTATTATCTATTGCAAGAGCCTTTGATCTTGAGATTGAGAAGATGGATGTGAAGACAACTTTCCTTCATGGTAATTTAGAGGATGAAATCTAGATTACACATGTAGAGAAATACATGGAAAGAGATAAATAATCTTTGGTTTGTAAGTTGAAAAATATTTCAATGGTGTCAAACAATATCCTAGGATGTGGTACTAAAAGCTTGATTCCTTTGTGTTGGGTTTGGGGTTTATGAGATCCAAATGAAATTATTGCATCTATTATAATATAGGTGGTAATCGATTCTTTTTTATCACATTGTATGTTGATGATATGTTATTTGTTGATAATAATAAGGATGTTATATATGATTTAAAGTCTCAACTTTAAACATAGTTTGAGATAGATTGAAAGGATACCAAATAGATTTTGGGTATAGAGATCAAAAGAGATAGAGTGAATAGAAAGCTTTGATGGGTCAAAGCAAGTATGTGGACCATATCACAAATAGATTCAACATGATAGTTTGCAGACCATTGTATGTCCCTTTTTTTATGACAACTAAGTTATCTATAAAGCAATGTTTGACCTCACTCAATGAGATGAAAGACATGGATCAAGTGCCTTATGCTAGTATTCTTGAGAGATTGATGTATATCATGGTTTATACTAGAGACCAAATATTGTCCAAGTAGTGGGATCCCTTTAGTAATGTCATAGCTAATCCTAAATGAGTTCATTAAGATACAATCAAGAGGGTCTTCATATATTTGTGGGGCACCTCCAAGTACTCCATTTTTTATCATGGTGATTCTATTAGGAATTAGCACTTAGTGGATATTCATGGATTTGTGATTTTAAATTAAGAGCGTGTGATATCAATGATAGGAAATCCACCAATGATTACAACATTGCTTTATTTGGTGGTTCTATAAGTTGGATAAGCAAGCAATGAGATATGGTTGTTTTGTCCTCTACATAAGTTGAGTACATGGCAACTACTTATTTTTGTGAAGAGTTCATATGGTTTAAGAAATTATGTTCAAATGTGGAGTTGATTCAAGAAGCTATTGCAATGCTATGTGGCAATCAGAGTGTCATATTTATAGCAAAGAATCTAACCTTTCATGCAAAGACTAAGCACATTGATGTCAAATATTGTTTTTATTTGTGACATGGTAGAGGATGGGAAGGTGATATTGGAAAAGGTTGACACCTTGCAAAATTTTATAGATGTCTTAAAAAATCAATGAGAACAAAGAAGTTCATGTGGTGTAGTGAGTCTATAGGCATCTCAAGTCATAGTAGTTAGATGATAGTGTTAGTTTTCCCCTTTTGTTCTTGTTAGTGTAAACAGGGTCATTACATAACTTGTTAGTTAATTACACTTTCTGGGTTAACCTATTCACATTGCTTAAGTCTCCACTTAGGGACTTTTAGAGTTTTTTCTCACCTCATGTGGTTGAAACATGTGTCCTCAATCTGTGAGACACCTATTGCATGCATACTTGCCACTTGCTCACACACTTTCCAAATGAGTTCACAAGTGTTCCACATTTGGAGGGGTCGTTAGTCATTGTCTCCTACATTCTCACCTCCTCATCTTTACCTATCATGAAAGGTTCATCATTGTATTTTACACACTCTTCATTTGTATATAATATACACTTCTATTTATGCTAATTTGGTCTCACTTATAGAAGGTTATATTGTGCATTTTGATTCTAGCCAATCCTAACATGGTATCAAAGCTAGTTTTGGTTCAATGTGTTGGTTCAATATTTGCATAAACATTGCTCGATTTTTTGGCTTCTTGCATACCAATTATTTGTTCAAGTTTGTGTGTCTCCTCGCATCTAAATGACTCTAGCACATAGTTCTATCATTGAAGTGTCGAGGAGTCAAACCGCCATTGCCATTGTGTTTGAAAGGTTCGAAAAATGAAAAAATATCATTCATTTGGTGAAAAATAGTAACTTCATTTTTTATTCAAAATTTTGTCTTATATCTATATTGTATGGATTTCGTGGCAAGGGGAAAATTGTCCCCTACCCATTTCTCTGTTCGGGGTGGTTTTTTTTGCCACACTAACCTATTTGCAGGTTAAATTTCCATTTGAGGACATTATGTTGGATTTGATGTTTTGAAGTCTCATTTCAAGGGTGGCTCAATCTACTAATTCAAACTAGTTTGCAGCATGTATTCATAACACAAGTGACTCAATCTGCTAGTTGAGGACAGAATATACACAAGGGAGGCGCTCCATCTCAGTGCTCATCTCCACATGACCATTTTGTGCGCGGCAGTATTAAGCATCGATTCATTCAGAGGCCATTCGACTTGTAAATAGAAGGGTAATTTGTTTGAATGTTTCCATTGTATCTATGCTTTGGATTAACTACATATTTAAGGATCTACAAGGGAGATTTGATTAGGTTTTTCTTCCATCGACATCATCAACTCTAATCAACCACGCCAGCATTCTATCTTATTCTATGCTTATGCCACAGCCTCAACTCATAGATGCATGTTGAAGAAGGTAGCCTAGCATTCATATGGGTCTCCATACGTCTTTAGATTCCTCCACGGTCAAGCGATGGCCCTCCAGTGTTGATCCTCTTGCTACAACATGTGCTCACGACCCTATATACTCAACGGCACCCTTGTGTGGAATATGGCATGTTTTTCTATTTTGTAAGAGGCGCAGAGTTAATTTGGTGCTCGTGCAACGACAAAGCCTCCTCGACCCCTATCGACTTCTCTCTGCAACACATCACGATACCTTGTAACACCTGTGCATGCATTGGTGCTGGTGTGAAATAGTAGAGGAGGAATCCACACAGCATCTCCATCCCATGTGGCCTTCATCACTTGCCACAGCTCTTCAAATAAACCCTCCACCAATGGCTTCTTTATCACAAAGAATTCTCTCATATACTTTAAGTCATTTGTAGATCCTTTTCCTTTATCTTTCATTTTTCATAGCGGTTCGACCAAGTCAACATCCTTAACTCGAACTTATCTTCTTGTGTGGCAGCTTCCAAGCACTACATCAGCGATTTATATGTCTTTGGTTTCACAATGTTTATTGCTAGAGATTAACTATTGTAACCATAGCATTATATGTTATTATTCAATGTAACCCGTTAACAACTATTGCAATCATGGCCTTTTTTTTCGCTAACCTCTAGCAGTTTTTGCTAACTGCTAACTTTTTATGTTACAAATTAATTTAACCACCAATTTATACAAAGTGTTTGTAAGGAGGGGGTCATTTCATTTTTGTATAACTTGCAAATGGGGAGTTAGATTTTCAAATGTAAATAGTCAATGGGAAGTTGGTTCTATCACTAGTGTAGAGACAATTTTGATTTTGTGTTGTTTTAGTCTCCTTTCTGAAAAGAAAAGTAGGAAAATAGTAAAATTATTGTATTTTTTGTTTGGTAACTTAAAATTGAGTGTCATTTTATGAAAGTGAATTATTTTTCAAGTCCAATACATTGGAAACTTTCACACTATTGTTATAGAGTGTCATCTTTCATTTTGAATTGGACATGTCTATGCACTGAGTTATAAAGTGTCAAATTCAAGGGGTTCAAACATTGAATCAAGAGGGGTGTCTTGAATTGTGCTTTTGAGCACATTCATGAGTCGTGTCTTGAGTTGTGCCTTTGAGCACATCCATGAGTAATGTCTTGAACACTTCCACATTTCTCTTAAGTCTTTAACATTCAACACAAATCATTTAGGAAGTGTTTTGTGTTGTGCCTTTGAGCACTTTTGTGAGTTGTGTCTTGAACACTTCCACACTTATTTTTGCATAAGGGGGTGTCTTGAGTCATTCCTTTGAGCACTTCCATGTGTCATGCCCTAAGCACTTCCACATTTTCCTTAATCATTTTCTTCCCATACCAAAAACCATATGGTCTCACTCAAACATCTTGTGATACATCACCATCATTTAAAAATGAACCATGTAGTCCAATGACACGCATTGTGATCTCATCACCTATTGCTACATTCAAATTCAAAGTTGCTTTCTTGAGAACTTCCAAAGATTCCTCGTAGTAGGATATTCATATAAATTTTCTAGCACATTGGGAGAAATCTCGACCAAATATTACATCTTTGTTTGTAGAGTCCTACATTGCAGATTTGGAAGACACCATTGAAGACATCAATCTTCTTTTTATGACAGTTCTTGTCCAACCACAAAGTTTAGAGACACTTCATCAAGAGCATCTAGAGATTCTTTGTAGCGAGACTTCACATCTTTGGTATCTGTAGTGTAGAAAATGTACTCCTTTACATTTTCACACTTTGTTTGGGCCCTCTTAATTAAAATGGACTTAATTATGCCTTAATAAGCCCTATTTTACATATATAAGCCTAATAAATTACATTTTCCAAAAGGAAAACCCGACAATAATTAATGACAACACATAACACTTTACCTTGAGCAATGTGTGTTCCAAGAATAGGGAATTGGAACCCATTCGCCTATGGGTGAATGGGTCCACCCTAGGCCTTTGAACCTAAATTTAAATTATATTTTTGGCAGTATTTTAATGTCTCTAAATTCAAATTTTGATGTTGGCTTGTAATGTTTAATTTTCAAGAAATTAAGGATACATACCTATAAATATAAGGTTATTTTATCATTTCAACACCTAGAATTTTTGTGACTTCACAAGAGCAAAGTTTATGATCAAAGGCATTCAAGAGTGGATTTTTCAAGCATTTTGTTGCAGAATTCAAGATCTCAAGCATCATGTCAAGGTCTTAGGCATCATGAATATTTTTGGAGCTAACATTATGATGTAGGTTTCAAAGATTCAAGCAAGCATTCAAAGTCATATTTCAAGCATCAAGATCCACATCCATTGAAGTCATTTCATGCAAGATCGAGATCAATATTGCAGAATTCCAAAGGTTTATTCAAGGGTTTGGTGAGTTGCAACATGTTACACCCCAATTGTGTAATTACAATTTATTATTACTACATAGGCTAAATATGAATGTGATGTGAATTCTAGAGATGAATAAATTGTGCTTGTACTTTGTTATCAATGTGTTATATGTGAAAGTTATCTCATTTGATGTTGTCTCATGGAAAAGTGTTACATATATGTGAATGGATGGTTATTGAATTATTATTCTAACTTTGGAAATGTTTTACGTATACTGCATATGTTGTGAATAATTGACTGTCGTGTGCATGTGTTAGTGGCTGCAAGTATATGTTCAATTCCTCCAGGCGGAGGGGAAGTATCACTCAGGAGAATATTTTAGTCAATTAATCGATAACATAAACTATCTGAGCATGCACACACCATAGTAGAATAATTGAGTTGAGTCAATTTGTGGGAAGTTGGTAAGTCATCCTTAAGCTGATGTGTCTACATTGGTAGAGTCTTGTTTACTATTGCATGCATTATTGGGTGATGTTTATCTATTTGAGCTTCAGATTTCTTTCTTGTACTATTACGATTATATTCATAAGAGGGACATACGAAGAGTATGTGTATATATATGCACATACATGTCAATGGGATCTAACAACTTGTATATGCACATGTATAGATGTACCACAAGTAAATACTTATCAGTATGATGGTAATTGTGAATGGCTATATGTAAATTGAATGTGGACATATATATATACATATGTATGTATGTATAGTATATACACATATCCATATGTATATATGTATCAATACACGTGTATGTTGGTGAATGAACACGCCCATACGAATGTATCAATATAGGTATACATATATATACATGTACATAGAGGCATAGACGTATATACATATATATATATGCATACAATCAATATATTATATTTATAATGTGTAAATACTATCTTGCTTGTATTTATTTGTATATTGAATGTATACTTACATTAATGGCTTATGATATATATATGTAAATATATATTAACATATATATATGTACATATACATATATCTAAATATATGATGATATTTAAATATGTATATGTATATGTGATATTATATATATATATATATTTAACATATTAGATATTACTTTAGATCAACTATTATTTATCATGATAAAGACTGATTATTAGAGGCCAATTATAAGTTGCTTATGACTGTGTTTAGAGAAGCCGAATTTTACTCTTATTGTCACGCTTTATGGAACACATATATTTCATTTAAAGCTTGTTGCATTATGTCGATGCATGGTGGACATGGTGGAGACTTAGTTGACACCTATTATAATATAATCTTTGACTTGGTAAATCTTAAAGCGTCATGTATATGAGCTTTAACCAACATCTGTTAAGAGGTAAGTGACTAGTCGATGACTTTGTCAAAATGAATAAATGTCTAAGTCGACTCACACCCAAACTTAGTTGATGAAGGAATGGTGTTGCGAATTGGTGATTGACTATTTCTCAATGAATCGAAAACGTGCCAACTTTGAGAATAGTATGGAAGCTTTGGCGCCACCTTTGATTCCTTATACATTTAGATGTCCTTTGCTAGAGATAATTCGAATTATCCATGTGTAGATTTGAATAAGTCTTTATTTGTTGTCAATCTAGCAAGATCGATCTATAGATGTTTTGTTGAGTATGAGCTTACATAGTCGCCACCTTTTTGTTGTGATATGTGTGTAGTTGTGCATGGTGTTTTCTGTCCATATCCATGCCTAAACTATAGGATATGAAGCCTCATGCTGCTGTATAAATAGCAAAGCAGTTTCATTTGAGAGGATGCATTCTTCTTGCAAGCCTTTACTCTACATTATTTCCATCTTATTCTCAATTTTACTTGTGAGAGAAAGAGAATTCTATCATATTGAGAGAGAGAGAGAGAGTTGTTATTTGAGTGAAGTAATCTATCAACTTGAGAGTTATAATTTCATTGTGATGTTTCTTGAGAAGCTACTATCAAGCTTCTTGTTGTTTGGGAGAGGCTACATTGTTGTCAATCGATTGGACAAGCGATAACAGGCATGAGGATATTCTTCTTTGTTATTTTAAATTGTGAATGAATTATTCTCCTTGTATGCTTGAATTGTCTTTCCCAAGTACTTGCATTTAGAGAGTTTAGAATGTCATTAAAAAGGGAATAGAAGCTTGTTTTTTTTTTATGATGTGCTTGTATGTACTCCATAATAGGAGATTGATGTGTATCATAGGTATTATATACTAGATATGATTGAACATGAGTGGCATATATGTTACACTTTACTAAGTTATTGATTTAACTAGAATAGCTTGTGTTTACTCCTAGGATAGTTTATCCAGTATGAGAGGGATCTTGTGTTCTTACTTGTTAAGTAGGTTTATTACAAGTATGTTTAAACAGTGATAGGTTATCTTTGGGATGATAGATTATCCATTGAAGGAAATACCTATGCATAGTTTAAGATGGCCTTAAGTCAAATCGGCCTTGAGTAGTGTATGTGATAGATGACCTTCATTCAAAGTATTGAATGAGAATACTTTGGCCAAAGTAGTGTGATTTCCTTTGGCTCCACTATCAGTTTACCATGATCCAGTATTACATGCTAGTCCGAGATAGTGGAATTACAAAATTCTAGTTATGTAGAACACAATACTATGTTCAATTGGTTGTCATTATATGGTTACTCTATCAATCTCTTCATCGAAGGGAAGGGTCGTCTATCGAATGATAGATGTGCGGGGGACCACATTAAGAGTTGATCTTTGGCGGAAAATCACTTGAGTGATGCTTCTTGTCCACAACAGACAATAGAAGAACCAAGATTTGAAAGGAAGGATCCTAGACCATCTTACAGCTATTTGTTCCAAAGCTCATTGAGCTATGTATGTAATTGTATGCACTCTTGTGTTGTTGTAACTTATGAAATTATTGTAATGAAATAGAATCCTTATTGTATTATGTTATGCATCTTTGTTCATATATTCTCAATAAAGAAAAGAAAAAAAATTATTGTAAGTGGCTCATTACATAGTTTATTTACTCGCAAGGTGAAAAATTAGGAATTTTTATTTCATTGAAGGGTTAGTATGTTACATGTAGTATCAGAGCTACCAGGTTTAGCTTTGGAACCTATGAGCTCATCATTCTTTTTCATCTAGCAATATCTGATGTTGTGAATTCTTGTGCCAGGATGGTGCATCTCATATTAATGGCTCGAAAGTCAGTAATCAGAAATGAGGGCTACCTCAAGGCCAAGAAGGAAAGAGAAGCCATCGTTAAAACAATTGAGGGTACCAACTATGACAATAGTGTCTGGTTGAGTGACACTGAAACCTTGAGTCACGCTCTCTCTCAGATTAGTGATGTGAAGAGAAAGATGAAGATGGAGGCTATGTACAACTACCTACCGACCATCTCACTAGAGAAGTCTGAGTCATTACCGATTTCCATGGATATGCCTTTGAAAGGAAGTGTTAGTATGGCATTAATATTTAGGGACCCTAGAGTTCTTCCATTGGAAAAAGTAATAGTAATCTCCTCAAGTAACAAGTCTGAGGGATATGTACCTTGAGATCAGTCGGATGAGAAATGGTCTCATCAACAAATTTCTATGAAAAGGGTAGACTATATTGTTGATGAACACCATATTGGCACTAAAACTTGTAACTATATATTGGATGATAAATCCAAAGGCTATTATCCTTTTTGGGATAGGTACAAACAAATGAGGGATGAATAGAAAGATAGAGATCAACAACAATCTCAGTCTATAGGTTATACTCCATTAAGTTATGCATCAGAGAGTGAATATGAGGGATACTCTCCACTCGACTATCTGAATAGTCACTCCATGTAATCAAAGGGATATTGAAATCCTCATGAAATGAATAAAATTATGTGTTTATCAAAAAGTGTGTTCTTAATCTTATGTAGAATTATTTATGTGCGTAAGAATGCCATTTTTAATGTTTTCTATAAGGTAGTTGATAAACTAATTTAGTCTAACATGGATAAACATTTAGGTAAAAATCGATCTCGTAAGGACGGTGAGGACACGAACTAATCTTGGCCGAAGCCAAGAGGTTGGGCAAGGAACCACTAGAGTTGAGGCTAGACTTGACCAAATCTTGGCAAGGTTGGCTAACCTTGAACATGAAAGAGTTAAGGATAGGATAGAGGATGAAGTTCCCATTAATGAGAATGGGGTAGGAAACTCTTCTCATGGGCGTGATGATACCCATGATCACGAGAGGAAAAAATCACCTACGCCATCTGTAGAAAGGAATAAGAAGCTTGTATCTTTCGAACTTTCCAAGGACATGAAGATGATTATCCCACCCAAGTTTGATGGAAGTTCTAGAGGAGATGAGGTTGAGGTATGGCTTGTCCAAATGGAAAAGTATTTTGAAATAAAAAACTATGATGAGGCTACTAAAGCTGCGTGGGTGCATATCAATTAGTAGGAGAAGCCTCTAACTGGTGGATGAATAAAAATTTGGAACTTAATATTAACTCATGGAAGCCGACATGGGGAGAATTCATGGAGATTTTTCGTAAGAGATGGTTGCCACAATTCTACTATGACCAAAAACTCTCAGATTTCTAGGGTTTGAGACAAGGTAATATGATGGTCAACGAGTATTGGGAGAAGTTTACCTGACTTCTAAACTATGTTCCCATATATTACGAGGATGAGCGCTTCCGCATTAGAAAATTTATAATGGGACTTAACAGTCAGATCAAAGGAGAAGTGGATATGCATGGTCCAACAAAAATGGATCTTGTATATGAGAAATCAATTAAATAGGAGCAAAAGCTCAAGGCTAACTCCACTCGTCAATAAAAAGAGAGTAAAAGAAGGATGTGGAAGTTACTAATAAGATAGCTCTAAAGAAGGTGGAACCTATGTAAAATTTTCCAAGGAAAAAGGGAAAATAGTTTCGCAATGATGGAAAGGAGTCTAGAAGAGAGCGTAAAAGAAATGATTCTAGCATGGATAATACCAACAAGGCTAATGAAAATGTCAACAAATCTGGAGAAGCCGTAGGGAAAAGAGGACCAGCTATGGGATGTTTTATGTATAGAGGGGACCATTATGCTAAAAAGTGTCCTAATAAAAGTTTGGGATCATGACCATATGGTAATCCATTACCCACCCAACAAATGATGTTTCAGCAAAAGATATATGTAGTTGTGGATGATCGTCAGGTAGAGTACCAAGTAACTCCAATTGAAATGCCAGGTATTTATTTTGGCTTACCTATTTCTGTTCTTATTGATACTAGTGCAAGTGAGAATTTCATTTCACCTAGAGTATCTAAGAAATTATCTAGGAAGGTTGGTTATATGGCAATGTCTTGGGATGTAGAGTATGCAAACTAGACAAGAGCAAAGGTGGATCAATGTCTAATCAAGACTAGGATAGAACTACCCAGTTTTTCTACAGAAGTAAACCTATATATCGCACCTCTAGGATCATATGTTGTTATCCTAGGTATGAATTGGTTGTGGAGACATAGGGCTAAGGTAGATTTCCATACTAAAAATGTAGAATTCCTAGAGGATATTGGAAATCAAGTAAAATTTCAAGGGATACCTAGAGAGGTTAAGATTCAACAAATCATGACAATGCAGCTATTAAGAGCTAAGAAGAAAGGGTGTAAACTCTTTGCCGTAAAGATTGAAGAACTTGAAAAGGATACTGATGATTTGGAGTTCCAAATTTTTCAAGAGTTAAAAGATGGTGAAATAGATGAAAATGGAAAGACAGATATGGAGAAGTATCCAATGTTGAGAAAAAAAATCGGATGTGTTTCCAAATGAGTTACCAAGATTTCCGCCAAAAATAATATTTGACTTTTGTATAAATATAGTTCTAGGGTCAAAACCTATTTCCAAGGTACCCTATAGGATGACAACCATTGAACTTATGGAACTTAAGGCACAATTAGATGAATTGTTGTCTAAAGGGTTGATAAGACCAAGTGTTTCGCCTTGGGGAGCGTCATTCATCTTTGTTAAAAAGAAGTATGGTACTCTATGTTTGTGTATCAACTATTGTATGCTTAAAAAAGTTACGGTTAAGAACAAGTATCTATTGCCATGCATAGATGATATTTTTGACCAAATGAGGGGAGCCGCCATATTCTCTAAAATAGATCTAAGATCTAGATATCTTCAATTGAGGATTAAGGATGAAGATATCTTTAAAACCGCATTCAGAACCAAATATGGACACTATGACTTCACTTTTTTACCCTTTGGTTTAACAAATGCACATGTAGCATTTATGAACCTAATGAATAGTGTATTTAGGGATTGCCTTGACAAATTTGTGTTTTTTTTTCTAGATGATATCTTGATTTATTCTAGAAATGAGGAAGAACATTGCAAGAATTTAGAAATGGTCCTACAATGTTTAAGAGAACATAATTTGTATGGTAAACTCTCTAAGTGTACATTCTTCCAAAAGAAGGTACACTATCTGGGTCATGTAATTTTGGTAGATGGAATTTATGTAGATCCAGCTAAGATCAAGGTGATACTTGAGTGTCTTGTACCTAAGAATGTGTTGGAGGTAAGAAGTTTCATGTGTCTAGCGAGGTACTATATGAAGTTTGTTGCAAACTTCTCTAAGATCGCTTTTCCAATTACTTCTTTGCAAAAAAAAGAAAAGAAATTTGAATGGATTGAGAAGTTTCAAGAAGCTTTTGAACTACTCAAAGAGAAGTTAACCACCACACTGATCTTAAAAGTACCAAATCTGAAGGGTAACTTTACAATTATCATAGATGCATGCAAGGAAGTGTTAGGAGGTGTGTTAATGCAAGGTAAAAAAATAATTGCTTATGAATCTAGGAAGATGAAACCTTATGAGATGAATTATGCATCACATGATTTAGAATTAGCAGTTGTGATTCACGCATTAAAATTATGGAGGCATTACGTGTAAGGAAACCCCTTTGAGTTGAAAACTGACCATAGTGGGTTAAAGTACCTTTTCTCTCAACCTAATCTAAATGCTAGGCAGAGAAGATGGTTAGAGTTAATAGTTGACTATGGTTTTATTATCAGTTATATTAAAGGGAAATAAAATCGGGTTGTCAATGCCTTAAGTCGAAGACGTCATATTGCTTCTATAGTAACGATTCAAACCGACTTTAAGGGACAAGTGTTGCAAAAGTGAAAAGAGGATGAGTATTACTTGCAAGTCAAGCAAGCACTCGCTAATAATCCATAACATTCTAGGTATGAAGGTTTTCATTTTGAACCTAATGGATTACTTAGATATAAGGGTAGAATGTATGTTCCTGATGTAGAAGAGTTAAGAAATCTAATATGGAAGGAAGTACATGAAGCACCATACTTTGGACACCCTGGAGTGATGAAAATGATGGCAGATGTAAATCCATTATTCTTTTGAAAAGGGATGAAAGGAGATGTCACTAGTTTTGTGGCTAGGTGTCTTGAGTGTCAAAGGGTGAAAGCAAAGCATCATCATCTTGTAGTTTTTTAATACCCACACGATATACAAGAGAGGAAGTGGAAAGTCATAAGTATGGACTTTGTGCATGGATTGCATATGTCAATAAATAAGCACAATTTCATTCTTGTGGTTGTAGATAAGCTTACCAAAGTAGCACATTTTATACCTGGGAATCTAACCGATGGAGCACCTATCATAGTAAGGAAATTTTTTCATGAAGTGTTTAGGTTGCATGGGATTCTTGAGAAGATTATCTCTAATAGGGATGCACGAGTCACTTCTAGGTTTTGGAAAACCATTTTTTTTGCACTAGGAACTCAGTTGAACATTAGCTTGGCATATCATCCAGAAACGGATGGGAAAACTGAAAGGGTGCATCAAGTATTGGAAGACCTGTGTAGGATGTATTGCATGGATCAACAGTACAAGCGGGAAGACTACTTGCCCTTAGTAGAATTTTCTTACAATAATTCTTATCATTTTGTGATAAAGATGGCTCCTTTTGAAGCTTTGTATGGCTGAAAGTGTCGAACTCCTATAAGTTGGGATAAACTTGAGGATTGAGTGAGTCTTGGGCTAGAGATGTTGTCTGAAATGGATGAGCAAGTTAATATTGTTAAGAAAAAGTTAGCTAAAGCTAACGGTTGGTAGAAAAGCTACATTGATGCTAAGAGAGTGCCCTAAAAAAATTTCGTAGGTGACAAAGTGTTGTTGAGAGTGAAACCTCACAAGAGCTCCATTAAATTTGGAAATTATTCTAAGTTAGCCTTGCATTATGTTGGACCTTTTGAGATTCTAGAGGAAGTGAATCCAGTAGCTTATCGAATCGCATTGTCACTAGCTCTTTCTAGAATGCATAATGTCTTCCATGTGTCTTGCATTAAAAATTATATACCAGGTGATAATCATGTGATTGATTGGACTGATTTATAGGTATGGGACCCTAGGGTAGTAACTCACAATCCCTTCAAGGTGCTTGAAACATGTAAGCTTGCTTGCGTAATAGAGAAGTCTTGTAATGCAAATTCCAGTAGGACCAGTATGTAGAAGACTCAGCTACTTGGGAGGACTTTGTTGAAATTCAACAAAAGTTTCCTCATATTTTTTATGCTTTTGGGAATGCTTGAAATAATATATTGTTTTTTGTTTGTGTTTTATGTTTCTGCATAAAATCATCGGGGACGATGATTCACAAGACGGGAGTATGTTACACCCCAATTCTGCAATTACAATTTACTATTACTACATAGGGTAAATATGAATGTGATGTGAATTATGGAGATGAATAAATTGTGCTTGTACTTTGTTATCAATGTGTTATATGTGAAAGTTATCTCATTTGATGTTATCTCATGAAACAGTACTACATATATTTGAATAGATGGTTATTGAATTATTATTCTAACTTTGGAGATGTTTTACATATACAGCATATGTTGTGAACAATTGACTATCATGCGCATGTGTTAGTGGTTGCAAGTATATGTTCCATTCCTCCAAGCAGAGGGGAAGTATCACTCAAGAGAAGATCTTGGTCAAGTAACCGGTAACATAAACTATCTAAGCATACACACACCACAATAGAATAATTGAGTTGAGTCAGTTTGTGGGAAGTTGGTAAGTCATCCTTAAGTTGATGTGTCTCCATTGGTAGATTCTTGTTTACTATTGCATGCATTATTGGGTGATGTTTATCTATTTGAGTTTTAGAGTTCTTTCTTGTACTATTACGATTATATTGATGAGGTATGTATGAAGAGTGTGTGTATATATATGCACATACATTTCAATGGGATCTAACGACTTGTATATGCACATGTATAGATGTACCACATGTAAATACTTATCAATATGATGGTAATTGTGAATGGCTATATATGAATCAAATATGGACATATATATATATATATATATATATATATATATATATATATATATATATGTATAGTATACACATATCCATATGTATATATGTATCAATACACGTGTATGTTGGCGAATGGACATGCCCATATGAATGTATCAATATAGGTATACATACATATACGTGTACATAGAGGCATATACTTATATATATATGCATACAATCGATAGATTGTGTTTATTATGTGTAAATACTATCTTTCTTGTATTTATTTATATATCAAATGTATACTTACATTAATGGATTATGATATATATATGTAAATATATATTAACACATATGTATATGTAAATATACATATATAAATATATGATGATATTTAAATATATTTATATGTATATGTGATATTATATATATACATTAATATATATTTAACATATTAGTTATTACATGAGATCGATTATCATTTATCATGATAGAGAGCAATTATTAGAGGTTGATTATAAGTTTCTTATGACTGTGTTTAGAGAAGCCGAGTTTTATTCTTGTTGTCACCCTTTATGGAACACATATATTTCATTTAAAGCTTGTTGCATTATGTCAATGCATGGTGGAGACTTAGCCGACGCCTATTATAAGATAATATTTGACTTGGTAAAACTTAAAGCGCCATGTCTATGAGCTTTAACCAACATATGTTAAGAAGTAAGTGATTGTTCGATAACTTTGTCAAAGTGCATAAATTTCTGAGTCAACTCACACCCATACTTAGTCGGTGAAGGAATGGTGTTGCAAATTGGTTATTGATTATTTCTCCATGAATGAAAAATGTGCCAACTTTGATAATATTATGGAAGCTTTGGTGTCACCATTGTTTCCTTATACATTTAGATGTTGTTTTTTGGAGATAATTTGAATTATCCATGTGCAGATTTGAATAAGTCTCTATTTTTTGTCGATCTAGCAAGATCGATCTGTAGATGTTTTGTTGAGTATGAGCTTACATAGTTGCCACCTTTTTGTTGTGATATATGTTTAGCTATGCATGGTGTTTTTTATCCATATTCATGCCTAAACTATAGGATATGAAGCCTCGTGCTGTTATATAAATAGCAGAGCAGTTTCATTTGAGAGGGCACATTCTTCTTGCAAGCCTTTACTCTGCATTATTTTTATCTTATTCTCAATTTTAGTTGTGAGAGAGAGAGAGAGAGAGAGAGAGAATTATATCATATTGAGAGAGAGAGAGTTTTTGTTTGAGTGAAGTAATCTATCAACTTGAGAGTTATAATTTCATTGTGATGTTTCTTGAGAAGATATTATCAAGCTTGTTGTTGTTTGGGAGAGGTTGCATTGTTGTCAATTAATTGGACAAATGATAACAGCATGAGGATATTCTTCTTTGTTATTTTAAATTGTGAATGAATTATTCTCCTTGTATGCTTGAATTGTCTTTCCCAAGTACTTGCATTTAGAGAGTTTAGAATGTCATTAAAAAGGGAATAAAAGCTTTTATGTTTTTTTTATGATGCGCTTGTATGTACTCCATAATAGGAGATTGATGTGTATCATAGGTATTATATAATAGATATGATTGAACATGAGTGGCATATATGTTACACTTTGCTAAGTTATTGATTTAACTAGAATAGCTTGTGTTTACTCCTATGATAGTTTATCCAGTATGAGAGGGATCTTGTGTTCTTACTTGTTAAGTAGGTTTGTTACAAGTATGTTTAAACAGTGATAGGTTATCTTTGGGATGATAGATTATCCATTGAAGGATATACCTATACATAGTTTAAGATGGCCTTAAGTCAAATCGGCCCTGAGTAGTGTATGTGATAGATTACCTTTATTTGAAGTACTGAATGACAACACTTTGGCCAAAGTAGTGTTATTTCCTTTGGCTCCACTGTCAGTTCATCGTGATCCAGTCTTACATGTTAGTCTGAGATTGTGTAATTACAAAGTTCTAGCTATGTAGGACACAACACTATGCTCAATTGGTTGTCATTATACGGTTACTCTACCAATCTCTTCATCGAAGGGAAGGGTCATCTATCGAATGATAGATGTGCGGGGGATCGCATTGAGAGTCTGTGGTTGGTGGAAAAGTGCTTAAGTGATGCTTCTCCTCCACAGCAGATGACAAAAGAACCAAGATTTGAAAGGAAGGATCTCAGACTGTCCTACAACTATTTGTTCCAAAGCTCATTGAGTTGTGTATGTAATTGTATGCATTCTTGTATTGTTGTAGCTTATGAAATTATTGTAATGAAATAGTATCCTTAGTGTATTATGTTATGCATCTTTGTTCATATATTCTCAATAAAGAAAAGAAAAAAATTATTTCAAGTGGCTCGTTACATAGTTTATTTACTCGCAAGGTGAAAAATTAGGAATTTTTACTTCATTGAAGGGTTAGTATGTTACACAACTTAGAATTTTTCATTCATCACTCCTTTCATAAAAGACCCATTTTCCCATGGCCAAATGAGTCCTAGACAGCCTCTTGAAACTACCTTTTGGTGATTGGTACACATAACTCGGACCTCAGATATGTAGAATGTTTTTGTTTCTATCAATATTGAGCTTTATATTGTTGTTTCAAATTTGAATTGGCATAATTGAGTAGATTTTCTATTTTTTTCTTTTCTCCCAAAAGTGTTGTTCAGGTAAAAACCCCATCCTCAAGCATAAGGAAATTAGTGGATTCCTTCATTAAGATGACTCACCTAAAGGTTGTAAGTCAATTCTTTGTGTGGATCTTATTTCCTAATGAAATAGTGAGAAATAGATCTACATTTCAAATTAATTCACACACACAAAACAAACAAACAAAAATCTATATTTTATGTCTCATTTTGGTGAACCTGACTTTGTACAATAACATTCTAATATTTGGAGTCCATTTAAACTCTAGATCTAGGATTTTCATTACTTTGCATTGCATGGTATTGATTTGCATCTTATTTAGGGTTGTTAACTAGCATTAGTTTGCATATCATTTATAGTTTTTCATTTTTGCATTCTTTAAAATCTAAAAAAATCAAAAATTTCATCAATTTTACAAAGCATTTTAGTAACATTGCATGATCAGCAACTTAAATCAGAAAAATAAATAAAAATTGCATATTTTTGCTTGTCATTTAGCATCATTTCACACTTGCATTTAGATCTGATTTTCCAAAAATCTGAAACTATAACTACCTATTTGCAACCAGAATCTGAAAAACATAAGTATCAACTCAAAACTCTGTAATTTGATTTTTCAAAACCTTGAAGTGAGACCCATTCGCCCATGGGAAAATAAGTCCTTGATCAGGCTCATTTCTGAATTTCTGGGCATTAAAAACCCTCAGTTTGCATTATGTGTTTCTACATTCATATCTCTATTTCAGTTTCCAAAATTTTGTTTTTTGAAATTATTCATAGTAAGTTTAATTAGTCAAATTCAAGTGTATTTCAAAATCAAAATTGGACTTAAAAGACATCATTTTCCGTTTTTTGCATAGCATAATTAGAAAATTATCTTGTTAAAATCGAAAAATTTGTTATCTCTTTCCATTTCAATTTATTCTTGCATCATGGATATGTGTATGGAAAATATATGGAATTCCTTAATGTCTTTGGTAGATGTCTCAATTTTTTTGTTTGGTAATGATCCTAATGCACTAGAACCTAATTATGCTCAATCAACTCCTAATGAATGTCCCCGTGAGGTTGACATCATAGGATAAGATGAGGATATCATGCATAATTTCATACATAATTGTCTTGACAACCTTGAGAACAATGCATCCTTTTACCCATCCATGCAACAACCAATACCATCTATAATTCCATCACTTGATATGTTCAAAATTTTACATCCTGAAATTGGACCAAAAAGCAAGCCTCATTCATAAATCATTAATGAACTTGTTAATAAGAGCACTAATGATACTCTTCTCTCTTATACCAACCGAGTTACTAATAGACCCATTAACTTAGAAGAGAGTTATGGTCAAGGCTTGAAGATCTTAAGCAAACAAGGATGTGGCATAACCAATGAGCATGAAGTCCACAAATTAGTAGAACAAATCCCAATTGAAGTTACCAAAAAGGTTTAGGATATCAAGATCCTCCTCCCCTTGCATCTTACAAAGAAAAATATGTCCTCCTTCACAATGATCAACCAATCCCTCACAAGGATTATAGGGTCACCTTAGGTCCTCCTCCCTCAAAAAAAACCTCGGTTAAGAGAGAAATCCAAGCCTTATAAAGTCAAAGAATTGTCAGTTTTGCACACTAAAACAAGAATTGAATGAAGAATGGAACTTCTCTGTCTAGAATTTATTTACTTGCTTCCTATCAAATAAAACAAGAAAGGTAAGAGTACAAATATGAACTATTGTGCATTTCATTGAACACTTTTTCATCTTACTGATGAGTGTCATGTTTTAAAGAGACTCCTTAGCAAATTTGAAACAATTCCACAAGACTGTGATCGGATAATCCCTTAAAAATTAATTGCTTTGTTCCTTTCCATGTGATAGTTATAGAATCATAGCATGCTCGCTATTACATATTTTATATTGAAAGGATCCCATTCTCATCAACCATCTTGGCTCATCCTTGTCCTTCACTTAGTGGGGGCAAGGAGTTAGTTAGCCTTGTCCTAGTACAACACTTTTCGTTGTCCCTTTGGCTAGTTATCTGCCTTCTGTATTTACTGAACAAGATTGGGATGTGGATGACCTGCCATAGGTTGAATTGCATGTTCCTTACTAGTCTTTTCATGTTATTTTTGTGTGATTGCATGTGTGAAATGTGATCCCATGTATTTTTCTATTTGACATGACTTTATGTTCATTCCTCTATTTGTATCTACATTCTTTTATATGTCATAAAACCTTTATTTTTTCTTGTCTTGTTTTTTCCTTTTGGGGATGACGAAGGTGTTGAGACAATTAGGTATCTTCCATGTTGATCCAAAAGATTTTTCTTTGTTTTTTCTCTCTATGTGTCACTCTTCCAATTCTACAAGTATTTGGGGAATGATGACAGTTCCAAGCTCGATTATATCACTATAGCAAAGATATATGTTGACCCTGAATCAATGGATCCCTTATGTGTTTTGGATTTTATTTGGGGGAAACCCCTTTTCATGATGTAGCTTCATTTGGAAACATATGTTTGACATAGGGCTTTCCAAATAATCTCTCATGTCTTGTTTAGCATTTATCATTTGCTACTTTAAAGTAATTGTTCATAGCATGGTGTTTAGCAATTTCTTTAAAGTGGGGGCATACACTTGAATTATCTTTTTTACTATAATTCATGCTTCATAATGCGGTATTCTTACTTCACGTGATGTGTCTTCTTCTTGGTGATGTCATTGGGTTTGATGTCCTCCAAGATTGCGACCTTTCTAAGCATACAATATTCCTCTTAGTGGTAATGTTATGGATTGCATTCCCTAAGTTATGAATCTTTTTATCCTTAAATTTTCCTCTCTTGGAGACATTAGGCATGATGTTCCCTAAGAGGAAACCTCTCATGAACTAAGAAAAACCCCTTTGAATGACTTATTTGCATTTTTTTCATGAGTTCTTAGCATAACGCGGCTTGCTAGCCTTGTGAAGCTCGAAGTTACAACCTTTTTCATGGCCACCAAGCATAACCCACCTTGCTTGCCAATAGGACCATGTTTATTCATAAGTGTTTGGCATAATGTAACTTGCTAAGACTTATGAAGCTCAAAGTTCATATTGTGTGGTGCCTTATCAATTTATCAATAGGTACACTTTGGTATAGTTATGGGAGCCTAATAAGATTCTCTCATTAGTCCCCTACTATGGGCTCACCTAGTGGATAGCGGATTTCACTAGCATATGTGAGCGCATTGTTGTTTTCATAGTGTACAGCGGGTTTCACTTGTAAACATTTTTGGAAAAACAAATAAGGCTTGATCCACATCGAGTTAGACAAACAGTCAAGGCTTGATCCACCCTTTTTCTCTCTATTTTTTTATTAGTCTTTGATATTAAACATGTTTGTGTATCTTGTCTTGCAGCTGCATCATACACCTTGTGTGTGTTCCTTTGTGTTTATGTTGGTTTTACATGGGATCTTGATCTTGGGGGCTTGCACAACCTCCTTGATCTTTTTCATCCTATCTCACTAACATTTGTACACTTGGACCCCATCTTGGTGCATACTTTTCTACTTTAGTGTCTATTTGCACTTGTGCTCATCCTCTCACTATAGTGGGGACTAAATTTAGTGTAGAAAAATGTACTCTACATTTTCACACTTTTTTGGGCCCTCTTAATTAAAATGGACTTAGTTATGCCTTAATAAACTCTATTTTACATCTAAAATCCTAATAAAATTCATTTTCCAAAAGGAAAACCCGACAATAATTAATGTCAACACATAACAATTTACCTTGAGCAATGTGTGTTCCAAGAATAGGGACATGGGACCCATTCACCCATGGGTGAATGGGTCCACCCTAGGCCTTTGAACCTAAATTTAAATTATGTTTTTGGTGGTATTTTAATGTCTCTAAATTCAAATTTTGATGTCAGCTTGTAATGTTTAATTTTCCAGAAATTAAGGATACATACCTATAAATCAACACCTAGAATTTTTATGTGACTTCACAAGAGAAAAGTTTATGATCAAAGGAATTCAAGAGAATATTTATCAAGAGTTTTGGTGCAAGTTTCAAAGATTCAAGCAAGCATTCAAAGTCATATTTCAAGCATCAAGATCAACATCCAATGAAGATATTTCATGCAATATCAAGATCAATATTGCATACTTCCAAAGGTTTATTCAAGGGTTTGGTGAGTTGCAACATAGCATTGTTCATTCATCACTCCTTTCACATTTCATTATTTCAATTTAAGGTTTAATTACCCAAACAGGGTTTGACCAAGGCAAACCCCCATTCAACAAAAACAAACAATTTTTTCCCTCTTGTGTTTGTGTTGTAGATTTTAGGCTGAAGAAGGATTGAATATCTCTTGAAGTGCAAGATTGGAAAATTTTCCAAAGTTGTCATCAAGCCACGGAAACTCACCTACAAATCTAATTTCTTACTTTTTGACACTGCAACCCAGATCAAATGAAAACTACATAGTGGCATCAAAGGCTCCTGAAAGTTGTTTGAAATCCTTGAAAGACCCATTTTCCCATGGGAGAATGAGTCCCAAAAAACCTCCCGAAACTACCTTTTGGTGACTGGTACACATCACTCAGACCTTCTCAAATCTGCAGAATTTTTTTTTGTTTCTGTCAATATTGAGCTTTATATTAATGTTTCAAATTTGAATTGGCATAATTGAGTAAATTTGTTATTTTTAGTTTTTCTCCCAAAAGTGTTGTCCATGCTTAAACCCGCATCATCAAGCATAAGGAAATCAGTAGATTCTTTCATTGAGTTGACTCACCTAAGGGTTGTAAGTCAATTCTTTGTGTGGATCTCATTTCCTAATGAAATAGTGAGAAATAGGTCTACATTTCAAATTAATTCACACACAAAACAAAACAAAACAAAAAACCTATTTTTCTATGTTTCAATATCTATTGCTACATCAAAGTTCAAAGACACTTCACTGAGAACATCTAAAGATTCTTTGTAGCAAGACTTCATGTGGGATTTGGATTGTAGCCATATGGAATATAGCATGCATTGGCATTTTGTAGACATCTAAAAATGTCTCAATGTACCACATTCATTATTTGCATCATCATCATCATCATTTCTCTTCATCCTTCATCATTTTCACCACTTTTCCATCATTTTTCCTCTATTAATTAAATTATTTAAAAATATTTGATTAATTAACCATTTTTTCTAATTTTCCTCTATCCCACCTAATTAAATAATTTTCTTAATTATTTAATTAGAAAAATCTAATTTTCTTCTATCTCACACTTTTAATTATTTAATTAACTAATTTTTCCTCCCACTTACACATGAAAAAACAAAAAGAAATATTCTCTTCCTCTCATAATTAAATCCCTAATTTCCCTCTCAAAGGAATATTCTATTTTAAAAAATAGAATATCTCCTTATTTTTAAAAAACTTGTTTGATATATTTTTGAAAAGAGAATATTCATTAGTAGTTTCTCTTTTCAAAATATCTCAAACAATGAACTTGTTGTCTTTTTTATTTAATCTCCACCATTGATCTTAACTTACAATCTCCATCATCAACCAAAATTTTGAAAATCTATAAAATAAGCCATTTCTTCCATTCAAAATCGCTTAGAAGAATTCATGAGCATTCATCTTTGCAGCAATTTTGAGCAACTTTTAGGTCATATCACCATTAATTCAAGATTTTTCATGATTGAGTTCTAAGGTTTGAGCAATCCAACATCAAATCTACCAAAGTTTTCACAGTAGAATGTTAGGTTTGGTTTGCTTTTGATCTTGTTTTTAATGTTTGTTTTTTTATTTTCTTGATCTATTCCAAAATTAAGTGCATTCAATTTCATTAGTTAATGTGTTTAGTTAATCCTTTATTTGTGGGTGTTTGATATTTCTAACCCTAATTGTGTTAATTTTATTTCTAAACAATTTTCCACTAAACCCATTACACATTCTAGCACACCCACTGGGACCCATGTCCCTAATCTGATGTTTCTTGAAGTTTTTAATGACTTACATGTTACAAAGATGCTTCTGAGTTATATCAATGCTTTTGTTTATGCATAGTGACGCTTCTAACATGCTTCAACACTTATGACAAATTATAGCGACGCTTTTGCATTATTCTACGCTTCTAATCTGACACTTTTGTGTTTATGTCTTTGTAGGTTACAACAATGCTTCTGCAAAGTTACATCGATGCTTTTGTTATGACCCAGAACTTTTGTTGTGACTCAACACTTTTACAAAATTATAGCAACGCATATATGGTAAATCAACATTTTTTGAATTACAGTGATGCTTATGTTTCTTTTTTAAGTGCTTTTTGTACTTTCATATTTTCTTAACCTTAACATGTGCCTAGTTCTTTGATATTTTTAGACTCACATCTATGCACCTGGGGAAAACATTGGGAGAAGACCTAAATTGAGAAACTACTAACGAATTTATTGCAAGGCTTTTTTTTTTTTTTAAATTTAAGATTAACCACACATTTCAATTTGGGCATTAAAAAGAGCTTTTATGTTGTGCTTGGTAGACTAGTGGTATGTACACTCTCTCCTTGCACTATGTGTTGAGATCAAAAACACTATTAGTTTACAATTTGTTCCTTTTTATCAGAGTTGTCTACATATGCTCTCCCCTTGTGCCTAGTGCAAGCCTGGGGATCAGAAATAGAAACATTATTCCTTCCCTTTTTTATTTTCATTAGGAGGCCTTCTTGGGGATTTTATCACCCCAAGGTCGACCTCAACCACATTTTTGGATGAGGTATACAAAGGGGGAGAACACAATTTGTACCCCAAGGTGTGGCCAATGTCGTTCGAGCCAAGCCATGTGACCCTCGGTCTGTCGAGACACATTTGGTGAGGAGAGCATAGGAGACCCCTCCAATCTCAAACACTATCAGATGGGCTCACTATCCACCAATCCCCCACTATGAACCTTGTTTATTAGTAGCCTTTAAGACCATTGACTATCATTTTATTGTGGTGCAACATAAATTATCATGTGTGAAGTTACTCACCATGTACTTTCCCTTGTTGAGGTGACCACTATTCCTTGCCAGGACATTGTCCTTTAATTGGAAGGTATTACGCTCCAGCTGGTGGGCCCAATTTAAGTTGACACACCTTTTTGTTACTATCTAGGTTGTGAATGTTTGGTGTGTCTTCATTTGTCCAATACTCATGATACCGAATAGTGAGTTCTTGTGGAAGAAGGCTTGTGAAATCATCCTTATTACCTTGGAGTGAGTTTTGACATTTTGTTTGTTGTTTGTATCACTTACCAAACAAGATAATTTCACGTTCACACTCAAAATTTTCCAATTTACTCAAAACCCTAGAAAACATCTTAGGTTTACTCCCAAAAAATTTCTTATGCTAAGTACAGTCACGCTTTTGCACAACCCATCAAATCTGCTTTGCATCCTGACACTTTTGACATAAGTGAATCAATGTTTTTGAACATAATGACACTTTTTCACTATTCACCACTTTTATCTTGAAACCAACTCTCTAATATTGCATAGTCATGCTTTTGTATTAATCCTCGCTTTTGGTTGTCACACAGTGTCACTTTTGCAAAGTATCGACGCTTTTGTTGAAGGTAGTGACTACTTTTACAATCTCGTGACGCTTTTCACTCTTAAACTTGATCTTCCAAAATCTTCCAATTTCTAATTTCTAAAAAGAAATCAAATGGTTAATCTAGAATCAAGGGCCACTAAAAACATATACCTTATAGTCCCAATCAATCATTTGCACATCGCATCACTCATATCTTTTCATCTTGTATTTCTAGGATACATAGCCATAGCTTTGGACAAAAACATCAATCTCATCAGCAAACAATCAACACATTTCCATATTAGCAGCCTATATCAATCAATCATTTTGATATATCTTTATCATCATCTATACCTATCTTGTGAACTTACTAGCTTAGTGGAACTATCTCCCCTCTAGGTTTTGCAAATCACTATCATCATCGTTTTGCTTATACTTAGCATTCTAGTCGAAGTAAAAATATCATCTAATCCTTATCAACATTTGAGACCTACCATAACTTTGACTCTTAGAGAGTTTTCACATCTAACCACATATCAACGTCATCCTTTGATCCAAAGCTAACCAATGCATCTCATGAATCCATCTTGAAACTATTTCTCCTACATTAGATTATCAACATCTCATAATTCATAAGGTCTTCAAATTTTTATGCCTTATGATATCTCAATATAAAAACATTCATGGAAGCAAATCCTACCAGTTTAAACATCATTTCATCTAAAAGAACTATCGAATCATAATGGGGAATGCCTCCTAATGTTAATAGTATGGAATATCAAACCCCATAACCACAACAATAACAACCACCTCCACATCAAGAAGTTACTATAGAGGACATAACCAACAAATAGGATCCATTTGAATAATTTACCAAAGAAAGACTCCTTGAAATACAACAAGGTTCGTTAATGGCTAAAGTGCTTGATGCACTTATTGCCTCAGACCCAAACACCTACTTTCTTAGACTTACAAAAAATGGTGCCAAGTTACCTACAAATTTTAATATTGAAACACTTAGGGTACAAGCCCTTACATGTGTCACAACACCTAACACAATGAAATAAATCACATAAATATTCCACCATGTTATCGAATCCATACGACAACCACCAATACCCACAATCTTCACTCAACCAACTATATCAACATTTGACACAAGTTTGATACCATTTTATAAAAAAATTACCAATCCATTGTACCAAAACCTAAATAAAATGTGTCAAGAAACCACACATATCCAAAACCAACCAAACACCAAAACCATACCTTCATTTTCACAAAAAACTACACCATACATGAATAATCCTTTCACTACTCAAACCTCGACAACACGTTTTCCTCTCCATAACACATATCAACCTTCCACATCAAAAATCTCTTTGAAACAAGACACAAAATCCAACATAACCAAAGCATCACAGGACCCTGCATCTAATCCATCTATGCACATAAAGGTAGCACAATAGAAATATGGGAAAAAACAAACTCATACCAATCAGATCCCAACGAACGCTCACTAAATCCTTCACATAGCATTCTCCAAAACGTATCACAACAGCAATATACTGGTTTTATCCAAACAAGCACCCATCAAAACCTTCACATAATGTCCCTCAAAAATGTATCGCAACATAAAATTACTTCATAGCAACAATTTCATTCCCAATGTCAAAATGTTTCATATAATTTCAACCCCACCCACACATAAAACATGCAACAACAACATACCATACCTTAAAATCAAGGCAATTTGTATAACACATACAATATCCCACAAAATTCCCCACAAGACCTATATCTATCATACAACTCCTCATCTCTTGGACATCAAAACTACAATCCATACAATCCACTTGAAAATACCCAACATGACAATTTGGCATCACACAAAATTTGAACAAAAAGGTCACTGGCATTCAACTTGGGAAAACAAAGAAAGGCTATGTAATGCCCCACCACGCAACCCTAGAGGAAGTTTCAATTCACTACAAAAGTGTACTAATTTTTTTTATTAAAGTTAGTACGCATTTGTAGTGAAATGAAACTTCCTCTAGGGTTGTGTGGCGGGGCATTACACATGGTATCAAAGCCAAGGTTTAAACACTGGGTGCTCTGGGATTATGATGTACCCATTAAGCTTAGTTGCGTAGGTTTTTAAGTGTACCTTGTCTAATACCCTTTTTGTGTCTGTGTAGGAGTATGCCTCCTAGACGCGGACGAGGGAGAGGACGTGGACATGGCTGGGTAGACGATCGAGGGGAGAATCAGCATGACTCGCCACCTCATGTGTCACATATACCAAAGCAGGAGGAGCATCAGGCTTCACAGAATGATCCAAGAGGTGGTGGTAGACAATTAGATCCTATTAGGGTCGAAGTTGCCCGCAACCCTAGAGGAAGTTTCAATCTACTACAAATGCATACTAATTTTATTTTTTTAAAAGTGAATTAAACATACATGTTCGCCTATAATTGACAACCTCCCCTAAGGCTACGTAACCGAGATTACTTAATTCCCATTAACATACATCATCTAAATTACATTGCAATAAACATCTCAAGTAATGACAGACATTTAACATAAGTAAATACAAGATAAGAATAGATTAACCATCACATAATTCCATTACATAAACCATTACAAGATTACAATCCTCATTCCCAGAATGAGTCAAAATACATAAGAGTATAATAATTACAAGATCCACCTCATAACAACAAGAGGGGTAAATACAACTGATAACAAGAAGAATTACAACAGTACAAGAAGAGTATAACAATATCCGCGATTTTTCCAATTGGATGTCACGCTTCCACGAACTGAAGAACAAAGGGGGACCCAATGGTTTTGGTGCATGTTCCACCCAATCTAGTGGTACCCGAAGGCCCACCCCCCATGCTAGGAGATAGTAAAAATACAACATTGACAAGAAATCTACTACCTCTAACCAAAGGCTAACTAACTGAACAAACTGACTCAACCATACATATGCACAGTATAAATCTAACACTAACATGGTTACATTGCTTCCAGACATAATAAAATCGAGTGTGCTAAAGAAACCATACACACAACATATAATCAAGGTTATCCTAGATAGAGTGTCATTGCAAGGTGCGTCATGAGATCTCCTCTGGGAATCCTTCATAGGCTCCGGTAATCCTAGTGACCTCAACCGAATCCTAGCCCTCATACTCACTCAAGCGGAATCAACTACCTTTCGTACGGATAAGCTAGTTGACCTTGCCATTCCAGGCCTTCTCACTCACCCCAAGTCTAAACAAGCCCTTGTGTCTGCGAGTGAGGTTAATTTTATCTTGGTTAATGTGAATGCATCCTAGTAATCTAAGTACTTTGTTTTAATTATCACTTCTTAAAAACACTTTCGAAGGTTACCCGGTTTACCTCTTTGGGCTCCGGCCCCTAACAAAAGCCACTCCTCTAATGGATAACTCACTACTCAAATCTAGACTCCAAGGGTGACTCAAGTGTTATAGAACTGAATAACTCAATCTCTCCTAATCTAGGAGACAACAAATAAAGAATCTCACTCCAACACTTGGAGGAAAACAACTCAAATAAACCTACCCAAGGAAAAACGAACATTAGCTAACATGGGAATGACCCACATACACTGGAAGACTTCTCATGTATAAATACAATTACCCATTCCAAAGCATTCACTAAAAGGAAAAATAATTAACTATTGCATTGATACGAAAAACACTATGTTCGGATATATTAAATCCACATTTCTACTTAAAGCTTCTCGAAGAAAATAAATATTATCCTTATAAATTTTCACTAAAACGCAATAAATTCAACTCTAAAACAAATACTTTTGCAACATTATCCAATCATGATCAATAAAAGATTTTCGTTAAATTTGTTGTCTAGCTACATGCATGTGTTAACATGTCCAAACTGATCATCATTTATATATATATATATATATACTTTTAAATATATATTAATAAAATAATATTCTAACAATGACAAAACATACTTATGTAATTTAAATTTATACTTTATGTTAAAAGTAATACTTGCATCTTATTCAAATAAAGAAAAAGCAACTCTGTTAAAAAAATATTATACTTTGAACATTAAATTATTCTGGAAAAATCTATAACCATCTCTCCTAAAAAAATACAAATAACAATAAATATATATAAATAAATACATATATTTATTAACTATATAATATTTATACATATATATTTTTTGTATAACATTAATATTGATATGATAAAAATAAACTCTATTATACCTGTCACGTTTCCCGAACTACCTCGGACTACAAACAACACACAGACGTCCAAATAAAATAAAATAAAAATAAATAAATTTTCATTCTAAAACAAATCATATAAACTTAAAATATTTAATAATAAAAAAAGATACATATTTAAAAAAAACAAAATAAAAATAAAATAAAATAAAATAAACAAAAGTAGCGGGCCGAGCTTACTGTACCCGCAGACAGGGTTCTGTGGGCGTCGGCGGTACTATGTACCGGTCGGACGCACCATAGGCTGCGTGGGGGTCGGCGCTATCATGTGACAGTGCGTCCCCCAAAGGGTGGGTGCGTTGTCCCATGACAGCGTCCCTCCCACTATCTATGGGTGTGGACTCCCAATAACATAACTTTTGTTTTTTTTAATTTTTTTATTAACTTTTTTTTTTTTAATAAATTTCGGATTTTCATAAAACACAGGTACATAATATAATTTCGCCATTAACGAGAATTTTAGAAATTTGTGCCGACGGCAACTTTTTCCAAAAACATGTCAATAATTTAACTCTTAAACAATTAAAATAATAGATATATTTATATGTTTTATGTATTTATATTTATCCAAATATAATACATATTAAATATATATATATATATATATATTTACACAGAATATTATAACTGGTAAAATAGGGAAAATAATTTTAAAAAAACCAGTATCATAAAATTGATGAATTTTCCAGAATTTCATTCTAAATTCAAAAAGGTGTAAATTAAATTTCTTTTAACACTATTCATTGAATTTTACAAAAAACAATTAAATATAGAAATTCAAACAAATCTTGTTCTTTTACTGAAGGTTTTCTACGAGGGTTTAATTTTCTTTTGAAGAACAGATCTAAACAATTTACCAGGGTAAAATCTTCATACTAAAACCTAAATGGTGAACACACAATTTGAGGTTTAATTTAAACTATGTTTCCTCAATTTCCCCCATTTATGGAATTAAAAGCTACAGTAAATTTAAACATTCTTCCCCAAATTTTAATGGATTAAATCTAGATTCAACAAACAATTTCCAATTCACAAATGATAATAACAACAAATTTGCAAACAATATAATATGAAATGAATCATACAAGACAAAACCTGGAATCCAAAGCTACAGATGAAGATGAAAATATGATGCAAGCTTCCTCCCAAGAATTCTTGCAATTTCTTCAAACGTGCAACGGATCCAATCCAAGAACTTTGATTATTGCAAACAAATTATTCTCCAAACAACTCTACAATCCAAAATTGCTTCAAATCCTTCTTTGTGCAAGTTTTTCCAAAAAATCTTTTTCTCCTGTGCATGAATTCTTTTCCAATCCTTCTATTTTTTATCAAATACATGCAATTCACATATATCCAAAATATCTTACACAACCCTAATTTTCAAACGCATGCAAATTGAAAATAGATATTTATTTTCTTTTCCATTTTCGAAAACCCCAAATTGATTTTAAAATGCAATTTCACTTTTCTTTCAATTCTTTTAATTTAATTTAATTTAATTTATTTCAATAAGCTCAATTAATTAATTTTAATTATTTAATAATTAAATTCAACCTTTTCCAAGATTAATTTAATTAGTTAAATACAATTTCATCATCAACATAAATATTTCATCTAAGCATAAATTTTACTTAATATTAAAATAACCTCTACTTTCAACAATGCAATAATTCTAAAATATTGATTAAATAATAAAGCATCCAACATAATCAAATAACATTAATAAGGTAAAACATGACTCAACAATCAAGACTAACGACACACTAAGGCTAGGGCGTAGACCTAACACATGTTACCTAGTTACTATCTCCCTTTCAACTTAACCGTTGGATCGACACGCTCAAACCTGTGAAACCAGGTGGAGTCGATGTCATGTACCTGCAACCTGAAACCAAGTAAACAACATAATACAGTATATCCAGTATATAATACACACCGTGAAGAAGAAATCACGAATTCGCAGGGCGCTCACAAGCGAGTGATGTGAAACCGTCCTCTTCACCAATACACTCATCAAAGACTGACATTACATCATAATCAGAATTCACGTAATACAATATCTCAAGTTAAATCTACTAACATCAATAATCCATAATGCATGTGAAACAATAGTCAGATAATCCACATCACACAATAATCAATGTCGCTCGATAGTAGCGATCAAAACACAAACAACAAGGTGTGTCCAGTATAATAGTAGCTGCATCCCAAAAATAACATAAAGCAAACACACAAAAAGCAACAGAGGGGTATTACAGGCGATGCCCTGGAAGACCTTTGTCCATACCCATTGGACCGAAACATAGCTATGGTGACTTTCCCCAAGAATTTTGAGATGCTAAAGTTCAACAATTATAAAGGAACAGGTGGCCCAATGAAACATATACACAAGTTTTATGTAGCTTTTATGGAGGTAGCTTGTAATGACACATATTTAATGTGCCTCTTTTCAAGAAGTCTAGGAGACAAGCTATAGAATGGTTTTTCCACCTCAAGGAATCAAAATATTTAATGAACTTGTGGAAAAAATCATCAGTCACTTTTCATATATCATTGAGAATTATATGAACCTATGATTGATTTGTGCAAGATACAACAAAACCAAGGAGAATCATTTGCCTCTTTCTTGCAACTTTGGCAACACAAAGCAAGCAAATGTAAATGGCTTGTCCTCGAGAAACAACTTGTTGATATCTTTATCCAAAACTTGAACACTTAAATCAAATTCCATTTAACCATCTTATTTCCTAATATATTCGATGAAATAATAGAAAAGGCATCACTATCCAAAAGGCCTTGATTGCATAAGGACTCATGAAAATATATAAAGACTATCCATCAAGATCAAATCACAAACTACATCTATGGGTGAAAAACAATAATGTTACTAATGATGGAGTAGTAGATTCCAAGTCCATTCAAAATGTGCAACCTTCATCAAATGATTAAATTAATAAAAACTCCAATCCTCATAGAGGATGACCAAGACCTACCAACAACAACACAACTAGGTGAAGATACACTCCTCTAGGGGAACTAATAAAAGTTGTCCTAAATAAATCAATCCAAACCAACCTCATCAAATTTACCTGAACTCAAAAATCACAAAGAACCTTAATTCAAGCCTTCGTAGTATAACGATAATGAGCAAAAAATATCATATAATGAAAGATCATAAGACATCAAAATATGTGAAACTTAAAAATATAATACAAGATCTTATTGATCGAGGGGAGGTTAACATTGAACAATGCCTAGAATCATCGGGAAATAATGATTTGGGAATTTACAAGAGTCCAATCCCTAACCATGGTAAAGGAAATTATTCTAATAAAGGAAGGGATTATAACAAAGTCACATATTCCTACGAAAATGTAGTTGGTCATACCCATGAATTTAAAAATCATATAGCAGTTGTAACCATATCAGGTAAAAAACTTGAGTGTGGTGTTACCACTCGAAGAGGAAAATTTACTATCCAAGAAACCCCAACACAATCAAAAGTATTATCTAAACCATCATCAACCGAATGCAATCTCATAGACTATCTTAAAAAGACCCCTCCACAGATTTCCATTCTCAAACTTCTTAAGATTTCATCTACCCATAAAGAAGTTGTGGATAAAGCCATCCTACAGTCTTCAATTCCTTCTAATATAGACACTAAACAATTCCAAGCCGCGGTAGTACATATCACTTCTCCCATCATCTTATATTTACTGAAAGAGACCTACCTACCACCACATACCTTAACCAAGCCCTATATCTAGAAGTTTGTATCCACAAGCATAAAATCAAAATAGTATTGATAGATGGTGGTGATAGATCTCAAAAATGCAAGTTTTTAGACCATAATAGGGTGCCAATATCTTAATACATTTTTGGCTAATGAACGAGGTGAATAAGGTTGATTACCCCCTACTCTTTAGGCTCTGCTAGACCTAGGCAGATGTTCCTGAGTGATAAGGTAGATTTTGAAAGTCTAGAATGGTTCTTAACTTGTGCGCCCTAATCTTAATGGAACATGGAGGTAAAGTAGATCCAAGGCTTAATAACTAGTTCCTACTATATATGTTTTGAGAATCAAATGGATAAGTAAAATTTATATAAAGTTGTTTTAAAGTTGACCAGTGCCTAATCTATTGGGTGAATGGAGTCAATGTATGGATGATGATTATGGAGACAAATATGTAGGATGGGTAAACCTAATCTTCATATTAACTCTAACTGTTGGGCACTTGAGGTTTGTACTTTGTACAAACATGCAGGTTTGTCAATTATTTGGCTCTTCTTACAAATCCTAGTGATATCTCCCTAAGTTACTGTGAAGTCTTGAAAGGATTTTAATTCTGATGTGAAGGAAACTTGAAAGTATTTTAATTCTGATGTGAAGGAAACCAATTAAGACAATCAATTTAAATGGACTTTAATCCTAGGAAGGAACCTATTAACAATGATCTCTCAAAAGGATTTTAATTCTTTCCCATATAAACCAATCAATGAAATCACACAAGTACAACAAATGTGCATTGACAAATCAAACATATATTGAGATATTTAATTTTAAAAGCATAGACAAACCACTTCGGAGACAACCAAACAACATATAAGCATGAAAACCAACACAACAATTGAACATTGATAGTAGATCACCAATTGATAACAGTATTCTCCATTAAATTGCTTTAGAAGTTATACATTAATAACAAAAGTTTCTAGAGTATGAAAATGGATGGATGGATGTTCCTATAATGTTGTACTACTACTAATGACAATATATGATATGATATCAAAATTGGGCCTTGGATTCCCTTCTTATACAAGAAGCAACAAGATATAGGCATGTTTACAAAAAGTTGCATCGTTCGCTAACTAAAACTTGATTAGTGTATACATTAAACTTTAATAGTTTTCAATGGATGCACCATGATCTGTTACTCTCTAGTAATCGCTCATGATCATCTAAGACTTGTTCAAGGCTCATACTCCATGATGATGCATCCATCATACCCTGTCACCCCTCACTCAACCCGTAAAATGAATAAATTAACTGACACATGTTCAATATATCTTGTCTTGGCATATGTGTCTACATTATGTATGATGTCCTTCATAGCATATTCAAGTTCAAAGATCCACCCCAACTACACATGTTTTCTCTTGAGCACTTGGTATTCATCATTTATATCATCAAGTAACGCTGGAAAATATTAAGCTATCTCATCCTTCCATGCATCCTAGTCCTTCAAGTCTTTTTCTTTGAAAAAATTTGGCAAGGTCGTACTCAGTGACTGATTGAAGTCACTCAATTCCTATGTTAGGATGCTATGAAATTTTTCATGCACATTCATAAGCTCTCGATACTTTTGAAGTATACCTTTATTGTCACCTTTCTTTTCCTTTATCTGTAATTCCACATCCTTCATTTTTTCATACAACTTATTATGATCTTGTAGAGAATCATATGCCTTGTCATGAATAACCCAAACTTTATTAGCAAGACTAATCATATCATCAGACCTTCTACACACTAGTTCAGATGCCATTTCGAACATGGTGGATTTTAGTTTGCTCTTTAGTTCCTCTTGCTCTTTCTAGATCTTTTCATATCTTTTTTTCCAATACATGGTCTCAGACATTGCTTCAAGTACTTTCCTTTCATGCTCAATCAAAGCTGAGTAAATCCATGAAGAGGAAGGTAACCTATCTCTATAATTGATTACTTCTTGTTTCAATCTTTCATTCTCATCAATCAATCCCTTGTTGTCTCTGACCAATTTCTAAATTTGAGCTTTGGTAAATTTGGCCATATTCACATTCAAATTAGCAGTTTCCATGGGGTTTGTATCCCCTACTCTTTGTACAAAAAGGTGGTCAAAGGTTTGATCATAGTCATTGATAAGAGAAGGCCTCTTCCCTGGTGGGTAAAGAGCCCACATCAGTAAAGTAGTGTTATCAAGGTTATACCCTAATTCAATGTATATTTTATCGTTGGCCTCATCTATCAATTGCAAGGTTTTGTTCTTTCTCTTTAAGAAACTATCAAATACAATGGTTGAGCTGATATCCCATCCTGGTAGAAGCATGACCCTAGCCTCTTGTAGCAATGCTCTTCCCTTTTGTTTACCTGACCTCGAAATATCGATGAGACTGATGAATATCTCTCTCTGAAAATCTTATGTCTCCTCGACATACCGGTGTTCTTTCCTTCAGTGGTAATTCTCCTGATGACCTCTATGTGACATTGAAATATTGGAGAGACCTATGGTTGTCTCTCTTCAACATCCTAAAGTCTCATCGATGTCGCATCCTTACAGTTGTTCTTCTATTGAAGAGACTTTTGAAAAAATTTGCTTGATGTTTACTTGTCTCCTCAACTTTTTCGTGTTTTCTTGCTCTTGCTTTGTCAAATATACTTTTTCATTTCTCACCCCAACATACCGATGTCTCCTCGACACTGCCACAATACACGCCTAACCACGTTCCAACTAGTACTTTACCTTTATTTTTTAATAATCTCTTAATTTTTGAGAGATGTTTTTATGTTTCCTAAATGCAAAGAAATCATATACCCTTATAGTTTTGCTATGACTATGCTCCATCAAGGATACAAGTCAATTTATTTCTTTGATACATACAAGTCTCCACGACATATTTCCATTTGGGTTGTTGAAGAGACATTTGAATATGTCTCATCGATATAGAATTGTTTTGGTGACATACCATATGTCACCGTGGTAGTGAAGGGCTTTATTCTACAAGCTAGGTACATGAGGGAGTTTTATGTTTAAATGTTACATATAGTAAATCAAGTGTGAATGGGGTTTTATGATGGAAACAGAGTGAGGATAATGTGTAGAAACTAAGCTGGAAATTTTAGCTCCAACAGTGGCTCTGGTTGGGGATGAATGAATGCAAATTCATTGCAAGAATCCAAAATGATCTCTATTCAGAAGCAAACCATGGGTGAATGTGATTAAATGGGGTGGGAGATGGGAAGGGAACCTAAAAATATTGTGCATGGAAAATTATTTTAAGAAAAGAAGTGTTTCAAGAATTGTCCATGCACTGGCAATTCTTGATCTTCTCCTGACATGTTTTGAAGATAATAAGTATCTTCACTACCTTTGCATGTAATAATGAATGGTCCTATCCAAAGGGCTTCAAAATTCCCATGCTTCCCCTTGTCTTGGCATTTGGAATTTCACATAAGAACCATATCACTGACTTTGAACTTTCTATTTTTTGCCTTTTTATCAAACAAGTATTTCATTTATGACTGCATTTTGGTGATGTGCTCCTGGGCCATGTTTCTTATTTCATCCAACTCTACCAATTGTTCCATCTTGTCTTCCATGGGTTCAGGAACATCCAAGTGTTCCTGCAGTATAAACTTATATACTAGTAAGAGATTGTGCATGGGAATTCTTGATTGTGCTTCATAAACTAATTCGAAGGGTGATTTTTCAGTTGACTTCTTGATTGTGATCCTATCTTCCCAAACTGCCAACCTTAATTTGGAGTCCCATGCCTTTTTATTGTTGTCCAGTGTCCTCTTAATTATCTTCATGATGCTTTTTTTATTGGACTTAGTTTTTCCATTTGCTTGTGGATTGTATGATATGGTTATACCATAGGACTCACAAAATATTTTGAACTCATCATATCTAAAACACATACTATTGTCTATTATTATCCTTCTAGGCATTCCAAATCGTGATAATATTCTCCATTATAAAATTGGTTACAACCTTGTTGGTAGCTTGCTTTGTAGGTATGGCTTCTATCCATTTTGTGAAGTAGTCAGTGGCTACCAAAATCCATTTATGGCCTCCACTATATTTTTCTGCAATTTCACCTATGAAGTCAATTCCCCACTGATGGAATGGAGCTTCAACCTGCATGGGTCTTAAGGGCAATGCTCCCTGGTATTTCATTTTCCCAAAAAAAATTGGCAAGCTTCACACTTTCGTATATACTCAAAGGCATCATTAAAGACTTTAGGCCAATAATATTCGACCCTTAGAATCTTCTGAGAATAAGTTTTTTTCTGAAAAATTCCCTCCACACACACCTCCATGCATTTCTTTCAACATATGCTTTTCCTATGATTCAACTAAGCATAGTAGCAATATGCCATCCTTGTTTTTCCAATATAAATCTCCATCCATGAAGACATATTTTGATGCATTTAACTTCAAAGTTCTCTTCTGACTGTCACACAATCCACTAGGACATTTTTTATGTTTGAGGTAATACATCACATTGGTATACCATGGAGTATTTTCAATACTAGCAATCATACCTTCTTCCTCTTCTATGTTACAGATCTACGTTGCTTCATAGTTTGATTCAGCCATGAGCTTGGTCAACCCTTTTCCTCTGACTAATTTGGTGATTTGGACTTCAATGTAAAACTCTCGAATTCGATTAATCCATCTACACCGTCTCCCTATAACTTCAATTTGCATGAATACATCTTTGACTGTAGCATTAGGAACATAGGAAATTACCTTAGCACCTACCAAATAAGGTTTGAAGGCTTGTATAGCTTTGACAAGTGCATATGCTTGTTTCTTGGTAATTTCATACTTTAGTTCTGCTCCTTGAAGGGATTTTCTAAAAAATGATATTGGTTGCTCATACCCTTCATCATTTTTCTGCAACATTACTGCTCCAACTGTGTGAAAAGATGCGAATGAGAAGATCTGAAATGGTTTGCTGAAGTTAGGTGACTTTAGTACTGGGGCCTTCTTGATTGCTCTTTTTATGGATATGAATGCATCAATTGCTTATGTTGTCTAATCAATCTTAGCTCCTTTTTTTAACATTTTTGAACTGGGCTTGACAATCTTAGCAAAGTTTGATATGAACCTTCTCACAAAGTTTAATTTTCCAAAGAAATATTGGATGGTTTTTACTATCTTAGGGATGGGAATCTTATCTATAGCCTCTATTCTTTTTGGATCAATTCTTACTCCATCTTTTGAAATTATATGGCCCAATAATTTTCCTTCACTCACAGCAAAATGGCACTTTTTAGGGTTCAAAGAAATACCATACTCCAGGGATTTGAGGAAGATCTTCTCTATATGTTCAACATGGTTTTCAGATTTCTTAGAATAAGTTGTAAGGTCATCCTGATACACCACCATTATTGTATTAATCCGGTTAGAAAATGCAATAGCCATAGCTCTTTGAAATGTGGCCCCAGCATTTGTAAGACCAAATGGCATCCTCACATAGACAAATGTGCCCCAAGGTGTTCTAAAGGAAGTCTTATACTGCTTTGATTCTTTCACTTTTACTTGGTTATGTTCTGAAAAACCATCCATCATGGAGAAGAGTTCACATCATGTTACCTTCTGCAACATAGCTTCCATGTTTGGAAGGGGATAATTGTCCTTAAGAGAGGATATGTTCAAGTTTCGAAGTCTAAACACAACCTTATATCCCCATCCTTCTTTCTAAAAGGCACCAAGTTGGAAACCCAAGTAGAGTATCTAATAGGTTTAATGATTTCTCCTTCTCTAAGTTTCATGAGTTCCTCATGCATCTTGGGTTCTAGAGTAGGGTTGATTGGCCTTTGTTTCTATCTGAAAGGTTTTGCATCAAGCTTTAGTGGGATTTCATGTTGAAATAAATCTTCTCTATATGCCTTAAGATCATCATAAGACCATGAAAAAACATGCTTATATTTTCTCAACGGTGCAATCAACATCTTTCTAATTGTAGGACTTATCTTCTTCCCAATGTACACCTTTTTTAGAGCAAGTTCAGTCCCAAGATTAATCTCTTCAATATCCTCCCTTCTTATAGGTGTTTACTTCATGATTGCTCTGTCATTCCCATCGAACACCCTCTCTAGTGCTACTAACCCTTTAGGAATCTTAATTTTTTTTAGTTGCACCACTTATTGACCAAACATAGTTTGTTTACCATCTACTTCTTTGAAAAATGCATTGAAATCAATTTATTGGGCTTCATACTGATCAATGCAATGTAAGTGTGTGCAGTGAAAATCCTCTAACCTAAAGTGCAAAATGGATTGAAATGCAAGACAAAAGGAAACACAACAACACCTCAAGATTAGGCCTAGTTGAACTTGAACAAAATACAAGAAAAGGAGTGATATTACCTTGTCCAAGTTGATCGGTTGATTGGCCTTGTTGATTGTTTGATTTGTGTACTCCTAGATCAATTTCAATAGCATAACGGCCTATTGTAGCTTGATTTGGGTGCAAGAAGATGGTGGATTGAGTGAAAGATGATGGCTTGAGAGATTGAGATGATGAGAGCTTGAATGTGAATGAATTCTAGTTTTTTCTGGTTAGGGTTGTGAAATGGCTAAGTGAGCCATTTAGCCAAGGAGAGATGAATGAATGGTCAAGATTCATTCTGGGCCAAGGACAAGAGATCAAGGGTGGAGATCAAAGGTTGACCAAAAGGAATAAAAAAAATCATTTTTTAATGTGCATGGGAAAGACAAAAAAAATAAAATATTCCTTGGGAAACCTTGGGTGAATAAATGGAATTTAAAATTCCATTGGAAATTACATGGGGATTGTAAATGGAATTAAAAATTCCATGAAGGGTGTTGGGAGAATAAAATGGAATTAAAAATTCCATTGGGATGTGGGAGAGTTGACTAAAGGGGGTTGATTAGACTAGTTGATGAAGGATCAGAAGAGGGTTAGGTGACTAATGATGATTAGGAACCAACTTGCAAAAGTTGGAGGATGTGACACATCCTAATCATGGATTAGGAATGTGCACATCCCTAATGATGGGAATAGGAGATGAGTTAGGATTAAGTGTGGATGGGACATAAAGGGAATTAAATAAGTGGATTATTTATTTAATTCTTTCGAAGAAAAGGATAAAGGGGTAAAGTATTTAATTATTTAACTAAATACCTTAGGGATTTAGAGGACTTTAAGGATGTTAATTAAATAATAGTAACACTATTTAACTAATGTGGATAAAAGGATATTTTTAGATGAAAAAGAATAAATTTGAATAAATGTAAGTGGTCAAATTTAGGTGTCTACATTTTGCCCCTCTTTGAGATGGTGTTCCGAAGTAGCATCATTTCAAAGAAAATTAAAAGATAGCACCAAGAAGAAGATGGTTAGATTGGGAAAGATGCTCTAGTCATTCAAAGGAGTGACTAGGAAGAAAGATGATGAGAATGAAGATGAATATTGGAGAGTGAGGATGCCCCCTCGAGAGGACATGCAGGTTCAAGAGAACACGGGTGTGCTCTCGAAATGGGTGAGATGATGAAAGAGTAGATGGGTAAGATGAGGAAAAATGATGGACAAGAGAGGATGATAAGCGATAGGATATTGGGAGGAGAAGATGAGAAGAAAGAAAGCACAAATGGATTCAAGGACAACTATGATATTTCCCTAGTCAAGCTACAAGCTAGGATGGATTGATGATGGATAGAGTTTTGTTGATGAGGGAATGATATATCCTAAAACAACATGAGGATAGGGAAGGATACATCTTGATGATGATGATGATGAGAGTGTTGTTGATGAGGGAAGGATACATCCCAAAATAGAACAAAATGATAGGGAAGGATACATCCGATGTTCATGATGAGAGTGTTGTTGACGAGGGAAGGATACATCCCAAAACAACACAAAAGGATAGGGAAGGATACATCTCGATGATGATGAGGATGATGATGATTGGTTCAAGGCTTGTAGCAAGGTTGGGAACAAGACCAAGGATGTGATTAGATGATTTGTGCTAGATTGAATGGATCGGGATTGGATGGAGATGTGAGATTGTTAAAATGAATGAAGATGATGGCGAGAAAGATGCTTAGAATAACAAATCTATATTATCCTAAGAAGATGCATGAAAAGAGGCTTAGAATAACAAATCTCTATTATCCTAAGCAGATTGAAGAGATAATGAAAGAAGATAGGATGGATAGATGAGGGAGAGAGATGAAGAATGAATGGATTAGAAATATTTGGGGTGGATGGATGGGAGGGGTTTGGATAGATGAATGGATAGTAATCAAATCAAGCAAGTTAATTGTTATGTGTTATGATGCCATGTAATGAGCACTTAATTTGATATAGCACAAGATACTATGCGCCAAGGTACGAGGAACCAAGGTGACATCGTATCACATGCATAGGACTGACACAACAAACAAAAGGTTAGTCCAACATCCCAAAGTCACAGGGGCTTTTGTTGGGCCTAATGTTGAGATAACCACAAACATAAAGGATGTCCTAGCATAACACAAGACCACGGGGATCTCGGTGGGTACTACGCAGGACATCCAATAAGACAGAAATAGACAAAAGATCAAGATACACCCCTATGTTCACCATCCAAAGCACACCGTGATATGATGGATCATGGTGACCCTGGCGAGGTATAATAGGAAGCTCAAATGATAAAAAAAAAATGTCAAAAGCATCAAAAGATCACAGTCAAATTTCAAACGTCCTTTTCCATAGGATCAAAAGGGTGGATGGGATTGATATAGTCGATTAGGAAGGATGCATCTTGTTGAGACCAAAGGTGGAGACTAAACTAAAAGATCGGCATGATGCAAGATATCTAAAACCGATTGAATCTCATGATATTGACAATCTTTGCTTGTAATTACCAACTAGGACAGGGACATGCTTGACGAAATGACAAAAAGACAAGACACAAGACAATAAGACCCTAAAGACCTAGGGGACACAAGACTGACACACCCTAAAGACCTAGGGCTTCGGGGGATAATCAAAGATCAACCTTGCCTACGTGAAAGCGCAGAGCCCTCATAGTTTGACAAAATACCAATGACTAACCATGGATACAAGTGGAAAGAGTATGATGTAGACCATGATGGATAACAAAGACTAGATGGACAAATGCCCTGGGGCCGGATCAAATGATCGACCTTTCCTACGTGAACCCACAGGGGCAACGTAGTTCGAGATAAGGCCAAAGATAGACAAATGGACAAGGGATGATGAGATGAAAATTATAAGGAGATACAATGATGGAACTAATATGACGATACAATATAGACTTGGTGTATAGGATGATGAATATGCATAAGATGTGGGTTAATGTGAAGCTCAGGGATGGGATAGTTATCCAAAACATCAAAAGATGAATGGGGATGATGGTATGATGGATAGATGAGTGATGAAGAGTGATAGGAGGTTAGAAAGATGTGATAAATAGATAGGGGTGATGATAGTGAGATGAATGGCATTGGATTGCATGGGGGTAGCCTATATCTAGATACCAATGACAAGGGATTATCATATGGAAGGAAAATAGTGGTAAATTGATAGATTGATAAATATGGGGATATAGAAAGATGCTAGGATGAATGGATAGAGGGATAAGGATTTGGAAATACATAATGGATTACTAGATGGATAAATGGATGGGGAGATAAGGATGAAAAGATGGAAAAGGACTAGGGGATGGGTGGATAGGGAGATAAGGATTTGGAATATGGAAGGGATTACTTGGAGGGATGGAGGGATGATGTTGCCAAGGACTATGTCACAAAGAAGGAGATTCCCCCACTCTAGATATGTCATGTGTGACAATGCAATAGGGATGGTAGATAGTAGGAGGGATAAATAAGGGATGGAGATGGATCATATTAGGATGGGTGGACAATGGAAGATAAATGGATGTGGATAGGATGTATGGATAAGAAAAGTGGATGGAGAGGATAAGGAATACAACGGGTTATGGATGAGGGGAATGTATGCCAGGAGGTGTCCAAAGCATGTATAAATGTGTGCCCCTGTCTTGATCAAGATCACAAAGAAGATGGAGGGACTAGATACAAATAGGATATGAAGGGTAGGATGTGGAAGATAGGTGGATGTAGGAGATGGAGGAAGGGGATACATAACATGAAGCTTCCCCCAAGTGTGGAAGATAGGTGTATGTAGGAGTTGGAGAAAGGGGATGCATAACATGAAGTTTCCCCCAAGTGTGGAAGATAGGTGGATGTAGGAGTTGTAGGAGATGGACAAAGGGGGATCTACACATGATGCCTATTTGCCAGATTTTCATCATGGTACTTATCCAAAGCACTTGTTTTCCAAGTTTCACCATTGGATGGATTATTTATCTTTACTATTTTTTGGATTTTTTTATTTATTTTATTTAATTTTTTACGTTTTTGACTTTTTTTAGATTTTTTGGACTTTTTGGACAAAAATGCGGATGGAGATGGATAAGGATAGGGATGTGGATATGTGTATTTAGAAGATGGTTGATATGGATATGGATAAAGGACTCAAGCATCAAGTTCCATACGAGGTAATAAGAGCCCATGTTTGAAGCTACTATTTGAATGTTGGTATAACCTTATTAGAATATAACGATTATGCAAGAGGATGGATTAAAGGGATTTGATGGGGGAGATATGGGGGATAATGGATGGGATGTTGGAAAGTGTATGGATGGAATGATGGAGTGGATGTGTGATGGGGGAAAGTGTTCAGGACCAACATTGGCACATGTGGTGGTGGATGTGAAACGATAGGGGGATGAATGGATGGAGACTATGGGGATAATGGAGGAGTTGGGATAGTGATTTTTGGGACATAGGGACCCAAAATAGATTTAGGATATAGAGGATTCGAATGATTTCTAGTTGGATTAGAAACTTTGGATGTCGTTATGGCTTTTTCATTTGAAGGCACTACATCTTTTTCTTGGGAATCCACATGGTTTTGATTTTTGCTTTGGTGGGCCTTTGTGGCCTTTCAGATGGATTTGGATTTTGGATTTGATTTTTCTTTTCGTCAACATGTATTTTTAAGGGGACATGAGCAGCTTTAGATTCATGTGGATTTTTGGATTTATGCATTTTTACTTTGGCATCCAAAGTGCTTTTAGTAACAATGGGATGGGTATGAGGTGATGGATGATGTGGAGAAGACGTGGATGGAGTGACAGAGGTAGGATTTTGATGATGATGTGTGGATGGAGGATGTGAGATAGCATACGTGGAGGGGTTCCTTTGTTGATCCTGATCAGGGACTATGAATTTAGGATTCTTATGATGTGTGCTAGGAAAAGGTGATGGATGGATGAGAGGATGAAGAGAATAAGATGGAGGAGGTGATTTTGGGATACAAGGGCCCAAATGGATGTTGTATATGGAGGATGTATTATGGTGGATGGAGGTACGTAAGGACCCAAAATAGATGCCGTAGATGGAGGGATATAAGAACCCAAAATGGACATAGAGGATGAAGGATGAAGATGGATGGTTTTTTTGAGGTAATATGATGGAGGAGGGGGGATGGTGACAAACGGTTTGGTAGAGAGATGGGAAGTGCCTCTCATTCCTTTGGAAGAGGCTCGCTTAGGATGAATGGAGGTTGTAACAACATGTTTAGATTGTGAATCTTGGGAGATATATCCAAGACCTTGTGTGTCTGGATGATCTTTGATCTAGATGGCCTCTAAAGTACCTTTCTCATGAAGGCCTAAACCTTTTCCTTGATAGTTCATTTTCTTGAGCATGTGATCTATGGTAGGGTGTGTATTCTTTTGGAAGAATGATGTGAGTCTGTTAGCAGGTGGAGGAGGAAGGGTGGTGCATATACTTTGTTTTTCTTCTACAAGAATACCACCATGGATGAGTGTAATGTTACCAAGGTGATATAAAAGTGGTTGTCAGGATGGTAGGGTTAGGCGGCAATGAAGGATCATGAGATGGAGATGATGGGATAAGGGGATCTTGATCAGGAGGAATGAGTGGTAAGGGATTAGGATATGGATTAGGTGATATGATAGGATCTAGATTTGTGATAGCGGGTGATAAGGGCTCATGAGATGGAGTGATTGGATCTTGAGTGCAAATGGGATCATGGGATGGAGCAGATGAGCTAGTGTGATCTTGAGATAGGATAGATAGGATGGCAGGGTCTTGATTTGGAGGAGGGGATATGATTGTATGATTTGGATCAAGCTCTTGACATGGCTAATCTTGTGTGGGAGGTATGATGATGCAGGAGTGTTTGAGGGACTCCTCAACTGGGATAGATGGGATGATGGAGGATTCATGTATGTCGTGGGATTGGAGTTTGGTGATACTAGGACTAGGAGGAGTGGCTTGGATTTGGTTGTCTTCACTAGTTTCATTGGTTCCAAGAGTAGAAGATGGCGATTCAATGGATTTGGTGGGTTTGATGGTTTCAACCGTTTGGATAGTGTTAGGAATGGTAATGGGAGTGATAGGTGTAGAATGGAGGAGAGCATCATCACTAGTGACCAAACATGATAGAGTGGGATGGCATGGATCAACAACATCAAGATGTGGATCTGGGGATATCTCCTTTGTCATGAGTCCTTGGACGACCTCAGGAATGGATGTAGGATTAGGTGGGGTGATGGGAATGGATGGAGGATTATAGATTGTTAGAGGACTAGGATTAGGGATTGGTCAATTAGGATTAGATGAGTGGATGGAATTGGATGGAGGACTATGAGTAGGTGGAGGATTAAGCTTGGCGGGTGGATCAAGATTAGATGGAGGATTGAGATAGGATGAATTGGAAGGAGGATTAAAATATAATGGAACGGAGGGGGGAGTGATACAAGAGGATGTGGATGATGAACTAATATAGTAGGATGTGGATGCTAGATTAGGTTGGCAAGATTGGGATGGTGGATTATAGTAGGAATATTGGAATGGTGAATTAAGATAGGAGGGTGTGGAGGTTGAATTAGGATGGGAATATTGAGATGATGGATTAGGATAAGAGGACGTGGGTGGTGGATTTGTGATAGAGGATGTGGATGTTGGATTAGGATGGCAAGATGTGGATGTGGGATTAAGGTAGAGATATTGTGATAGTTGATGATGATAAGGATAGGAGTATGGGGATGGTGAATTAATATAGGAGGATGTGGATGTTGGATAAAAGGGAGATGTAGTGGGAGGACATGATGAATATGTGGATGTTGAGGATATCGGATATCCCTTGTCAAGGGTAGCATAAGGAATGTTACTAGATGTGGATGAAGGCATAGGGGGATAGCTCATAGGAGTGGTTGGATTTTGGGGGGCGATTGGAAGAAGCTTGCTAGCAACAACAACATCAATGGGATCTATACTATACTCATCTTGATCAACAAGACTTTCGTTATCGTCATCAACATAGTTGGGATTCCCCTTGACTAACATTTTTGGTTGCACTGATGGATGATAAGGATTCATGATGTTAGATGGAACGAATACGGATGGAAAAGATAGGAATAGGTGATTAAAAGGTAAGGATAGATGATGAAAAGATGAATAGGATGGATTGGAAGAATATGGAAGAAGAGATCTTAAGATTTGTTTCAATATCAAAAGATCTTGGATATAGATGGACTAAAGCTCAAATTGGGATTCGGGTTAAGCTCAGATTGGGATTGAATTAAAGCTCAAATTTGGATTGGATGAAAGTTCAGATTAGGATTAGATTAAAGCTCAGATTAGGATGATGGGATTAAAGCTCAGATTATAATTGGATTGTAGCTTAGATTAGGACGAGATTAAAGCTCAGATTATGTTCTAGAACAGTCCAGGGGTGATAGGATTGAGAAAAATTGAAAATTAAAATTTTCATTTTTTTTGATGTTTTCTATGTTGTAGTAAATCGTGTTTTCAGAGGTCTTCAGAGCGGAATTTGGGATTGAAAATTGTGTTGGTCCCTAAAAATGGGCTTTTGAAGGCACTCTATTTTAGGGATTGAATTAGTACTCTTGGAGACCTTTTCGACAGTGTAAACAGTTTTGAATTCTGAGCACCGAGTAGAAAGTTATGACCCCGACAAGTCAGGGTAAATAAATTCCTAGGTTTTTTTAAATTGGATGGTTTGGGGATGAACATGAAGAGGAGGAATGATTGGATTATGTTTTTGGACTAAGGAACATGTAGGCTAATTGTGGCATGAAGGATTGACTCTCTAGATTTTGTATGGGAAGCGGATTAGCCTCTGAAGGTTGCAAGGTCGCCTGTCAGGTTTGCAAGTTCGCCTATTTTGACTTGCAAGTTCACTTGTTCTAACTGGAAAATTTGCCTGTTCTAACTGGAAAATTTTCCTATTCTGACTGGAAAATTTTCCTATTTTGACTAGAAAATTTGCCTATTCTAACTAGCAAATTTGCATGTTCTGACTAGAAAATTTGCCTAAGGACTGGCTGACACAAGAAACAAGAGAACCTACTGGAAAATTCACCCAAACTATAGAGAAAAATCACCCTTAAGAGAAAATTTTCCCAACCAGGGGAGCAAGATCACCCCTAAGATAAAATTCAACCAATAGAGGAAGCAAAATCTCCCAAATAGCTGAGCAAAATTGCCTAACAGGGGTGCAAATTCGCTTGTTCTTAGGGAACGGGCAAAAATGGGGTCGCCAAAGAAGATAACCCACAAGAAAATTCACCTCTGACAAAGGAAAATTCGCCCAAACAGTTGACCTAGATTGAACTAAGAAACAAAACCGCCTCAGAAGGAAAAGGGGTGACTGTGGCAAAGGATGACAAGCATGACAAATAATAGACATAAGGCTAGACTGACTGAACTGAAAAAGAAAACACTTGTATCTCACAAAGAAGACACACCAGGCAACACGATCCTAAGATTAGTGATAAGAATCTCTATCTAGGTTGAACAATGCTATCTCATGAGTCCTCAATATACACACGGTACATGGGGCACAACCATGAACACCAGCCCATCATAAGCGTGAGTCAGGGGACCCAACGAGGTACTGGAAACTCAGACCAACTCTTCACATCTTATCTAGGTATCACCCTAGCTTCGACACTCCACCAAACATGGCGTGATTGGATTGAGGTACAACATTCGCTCTCCCACCTTTATATACCCCTCTGGTAACACGTGGTTGGGATCGTCCCCCAAGTGATGAAATCTTAGGCAGGTCTCGCTAAGGGAAGAAGGTACTATACATTTTGGTCGGTCCCCAGGCTCGCACGTAGCACAAGAGGAGAGCTTAGACGCACTAGCACCTCCTAGGTGGACTCGACTGGACAAGAGTGGACTATGATTTCTCAACACCTAAGATCACCAAGTGGCATAAGGGGAGTGGATACGTCAACAACCCACTCACAAGCACAGAAAATAAGTGTAAATTGACCTTTTAATTAAAGTTACATGTGCCTAGATTAGTGCTCAAAATGATAGATAGACTAACTAAGGGGCTCAGACCGATCGTTCTATAGAAGATGTGTTAGTAGTTTTAGACCACTGATCTTGGATGAATGAGAAAGAGGTGCACAAATTGTTAGGTGGAAGCAAGGACACTCGCAAACAAATGAGTTAGCAGATTAGTATCTGAAAATGGAAGCAAAATGACATAGAAAACAAAAGATTAGGGTTTTAGATTCACCTCAGATTCGCCTTTGTGCGAGGAAAGTTCGCTCGTTCTACTAAGCAAATTTGTTCCTCTGTAAAGTCAACTTTTCTCTTCTATCATGGTAGGTTCACCTGTTTGTTAAGGCAGGTCCGCCTGTCTGTTAAGGTAGGTTCGCCTATCTGTGGGGGCCAAGCAGGTTCGCCCTTGAAGGGAGGCAAGTTCACCCCTAAGAGCAACTTCCCCCTTGTGATGTGCAAATTCACCCTTATGAAGATGAAAATTCGCCCCTAAAGGCAACTTCATCTGTCTGTCCAGGCAAGTTCGCCCCTGTGTTGAGAAAGCTCACCCATCAGGGCAGTTTCACCTCTGAAACCTGCAAAAATGCAAACAGCAGAAAACGTGAAAGGATAGACCCATGATGTGGGTCCCACCAAGCATACTAGAAATGTGTGCAGTGAAAATCCTCTAGCCTAAAGTGCAAAACAAAATGAAATGTAAGACAAAAGGAAACACAAGAACACCTCAAGATTAGGCCTAGTTGAACTTGAACAAAATACAAGAAAAGGAGTGATATTACCTTGTCCAAGTTGATCGGTTGATTGGCCTTGTTGATCATTTGATTTGTGTGCTCCTAGATCAATCTCGACAACATAACATTCTATTGTAACTTGATTTGGGTGCAAGAATATGGTGGATTGAGTGCAAGATGATGGCTTGAGAGATTGAGATGATGAGAACTTGAATATGAATGAATTCTGGTTTTTTGTGGTTAGGGTTGTGAAATGGTTGTGTTAGCCATTTAGCCAAGGAGAGATGAATGAATGGTCAAGATTCATTCTGGGCCAAGAACAAGAGATCAAGGGTGGAGATCAAAGGTTGACCAAAATTAATTAAAAATTATTTTTTTAATGTGCATGGGGAAGACAAAAGGAATAAAATATTCCTTGGGAAACCTTGGGTGAATAAATGGAATTTAAAATTCCATTGGAAAGTACATGGAGATTATAAATAGAATTAAAAATTCCATGAAGGGTGTTGGGAGAATAAAATGGAAAATAGAATTAAAAATTCCATTAGGATGTGGGAGAGTTGACTAAAGGGGGTTGATTAGACTAGTTGATGAAGGATCAGAAGAGGGTTAGGTGACTAATGATGATTAGGAACCAAATTGCAAAAGTTGGAGGATGTGACACAGCCTAATCATGGATTAGGAATGTGCACATCCTTAATGATGGGATTAGGAGATGAGTTAGGATTAAGTGTGGATGGGACATAAAGGGAATTAAATAAGTGGGTTATTTATTTAATTCTTTGGAAGAAAGGGATAAAGGGGTAAGGTATTTAATTATTTAACTAAATACCTTAGGGATTTAGAGGACTTTAAGGATGTTAATTAAATAATAGTAACATTATTTAACTAATGTGGATAAAAGGATATTTAGACAAAAAAGAATAAATTTGACTAAATGTAAGTGGTTAAATTTAGGTGTCTACAGTAAGAACTTGATCAGATTTGTGTCATCATTAAAGACTTACCAGTTATAAATGTTGTCAAGGACTGCTGGTCTAGTCTTGAGTTCTACTTGTGAAATTCCTGTCAAAGTAATGTCATCCCTTTTCAAAGCCACATTTGCTAAAAAATCATCCATTAATTTTTTGATCTGTCCACCCACTCAACGGAGAAAGCATCAAGGAGTTCTATAGTGTCCCACACCGCATTTATGTATTGCTTTAATCACTTTTTTTTTGTAGAATATTTTCCCCTTGCTTGTGAAACAACCAACTGTAAATCCCCATAAACAGCCAGCATTTTGATCTTATATTTTGTAGCAATGTTTAACCCTAGAAATAATGCCTCATAGTTTGCTATGTTATTTGTGTATTCAAATTTCAGCATAAATGAGTACTTAAATGTTGTGCCACTGGGTGAAATAAAAACAATCCCAGCTCCATTTCCCTCTTTGTTGCAGGCTCCATCAAAATACATCTTCCATATGCCATTTTCATTTTGAGGAACATCTCTAGCAATTGGATTTGTGTTCAGCAAATTAGGGTTCGAATGTTCAATTCTAAAACTTCCATGGTCTACATCACAAAAGCAGTTTATTTGATTAGGGTCAAAGAGCTCAATGGCATGCTCTAATCTAGGATCTCTATACAGCTTGACTTCTCTCCCATTCACAGGTATTGTGGCATAAGATAGATCTAGCTGGATATTTCCACCTACTACTACAGTCCATTGTCTAGATAACAACATTCCATAGTAAGGAGGAATGTCCACCTCAGTGATGTTTCTTCTATATGTTGCCTCAGTGCATGATGCCAATTTCAATTCTACATCCCATATCACTCCAACTATTGGGACTGATCTATTATCCATGGCATAACACTTCCCATAGGTAGTGTTTACCCACAACCCTAATTCCTTTATGACAGCCAAAGGCATGATATTGATTGTTTCTCATGAGTCAATCATGCAATTTTTTACCATTTTGTTATTGATTACCAATGTGGTGTAAAATGGATCCACCTTGGAAGGTTTTTTTGTTAGGGTATCTCCAAAATATACCTTCGGTGCCTTTGTAGCTTCCTGCTCAATAGAATTGATCTCTTTGTTTTGATCCTTTTGCTTGTGAGATGTGTTGGCAATCAACTTGAGGGTTGTGTCTCTATATTCATCATTTCCATCAAAGGCACTGTCACCTTTATTTGGGTTACTGTTTGAGCTATATAAATAAAGGGGCGGTTATCCCTTGTTCTATTTTCTCATTTTTAGCAGTTCTTTTGTTTCAATTTGAACCTTATTTGGTGTTTTCTCAGGTTCAATGTTTACAACTTCCTTTTGAACAATCTTTTGAGGATTTTTTGCTTCAGTTTTCTTCTGGTCAGATGAGACATTCTCCTTGTTTTTTTTTTCTTTTATAAACATGCCTCTAGGTTTTCCTTGATCCACATGTGTAGGCCTACTTAAATTGTATTTTATTTTAGCTTCAATCATAGCTTTTGTCATGATGGCCTTCTTTTCTTCTTTTGTTGGTGTTCTTAACTAAAACTATGGTGTTGTATTGTATGCATAGGCTACTTCTCCTATATTTTCTTCTAAGTTAGAGAACACTTCTTGCTCCATATTAACATTGTTTTTCTAGTTGGTGAAATCATATTCACACCCATCTTCAGAGGATGAGTATCCATCATTGGTTTGATGAGATTTCCATCTCAACATGTTCACCATATGGCCATCCCTATCTTGTTCTAGTTGTGCCCATTCATCTTCAAGGCAGGCTTGGGCCACCGCACAATATTTTGGGGAATAGGGTTTATGACATGGAGGGCACCATGGTATAGTCTCCACTACATGTGCCCCATGTTTCTTTAGAGGATCCGGAGTATCTTTCCAATTTGGCTTTCCCACTAGTTTTCCATCTTTCTAAGTGGTGTTATATGGCATATCGTGCAATCTTGGTCGTTCATTTTTGTATTGGTTATCTTGTCTATTTTGGATATTGTTAGGATTTTGTGGGATCCTAATTTTATCGCTTTTTCCAACCATGCCAGCATCTTTCCTATTGTTTTCAATGGTTATAGCAATCTCTTTTGCTTCGTTCAAGCTACTAGGGCATCTGTTTCTAAGCTTGTAGCCTCTTTTAGGATCAAAGGCTCTCAAATATATGCTTAAAGTCGTTGAGTCGGCTAATTTGGATCCATGTGGTATCTTATTATTAAGCTTGGAGAACCTTTGGTTGAAGTCAAAGATAGACTCATTCTAATGCTTTTGAATGTCGATCAACTCATGTAATGCAAATTCAAGAGCACATTGATTCCCATACTGCTCTAAGAATTCATCCTTAAAATCTGTTGCAGAGGTAATTGAAGCATCTAGTAGTCTATTGAACTAGTCACTTGCTTCCTCTGTTAAGGACACCATGAACAATCTCATAAGGATAGCTTCATGTTCCATGCCTAGGTCTTGGACAAAGGAATTGAAATTTTTGATATGTTCCTCTATTGTAATTGCATTACTACCTATGAATTTAGGGACTATATTCCTACAGTTGTTGTCAACAGGGTATGGGTATAATTGATATCCAGTCAAGTCAAATTGTCTGCCTATGCTTGCAGGGTTTTGTGGATAGGGATTTTGTGGTGGATTGGGGTAATATTGGAAACCATGTTGGGGTTGATACACATTTTGATGGATGTTTTGGTGGGGATACACATTTTGTTGTGGTACATGGTACTGATAGTGTGGGACATGTTGTTGTCCTAGTGGTGGGTAGTGTTGTGGGATATTGTTGGCATTTTTTGGTTGGGATCTTTGTGGTGGCACATAGGTTGGTTATGTTTTTTTGATCCCCCTACTAGGTTATGAGAGGCCTTTGAAGTAACTGGAGCTCCTGCATTCTGAGTTGACCCCTGTGAGTTGATATTACCTCCTTGCTTATGGGGAGGGACATATTTTGTTGGTTTTGGTGCATAGAGGTTCAATTGAGACATTTGTCGGTTTGGATCCTGACTCCTCTAGATCAACTACTCACTTCTCTTAATTTCATGTTCCTTCCATTCCACATGCAATTCTATCTCTCTATTAGTCATTGCATCATAATCAAGGATGGAGTGATCGATGAATTCCTCTTGTTGTGATGAAAACCTCTAGTCACACTCATCTTGTCTTTGTTTTCTCTCTTTCTCACCACATGCATGGAACTCATTCATTTTATCAGGGTCTTTTGTCTAGTGAAAGACAGGATGACTAGTATTTTCTTTTTCACATGGGGTACAAGGATCTTTGCATGGTTCATCATTATGATACTCTAAGTCATGCAAGGGGTCAAACCTATTATGTAATGTAGGAGGTAATTTTGGGATATTGTCCTGATTATTGAATGTAGTATCTGGTTGTTTAGATGTTGCCTTATTTTTGTTTATATCAATTTTTGAAGGGGGAGATCCATTCTTGTATGTCCACCTGCCATTGTTCTTCTTAGGACTTTCTTGGTGCAGAGATCTCCTTATGTTCATTTTGTAGGATTCTTTGATGCTCTAAACCCTAGAGTTTGTTCTTCTTGATGTGTATTTTAACTTCTCAATCATAAAATAGAGTCGTTGTCTACTTTTTCATAAGTAAGAAAGTTAAGATTTGGTTGAGTGTTGACTTATCCCTATGGAGTCTTTTTGTTGAATTATGTATGCTTATGACTCTATGACAACAAAGGCCAGGATTCAAAATTAATTAGGCTCCCTAGTAGAGTCGCCAATCTATTAGGTCTCAAAAATGTATGTTTTTAGACCATAAGAGGGTTCCAATCTCTTAATATGTTTTTGGCTAACAAACGGGGTGAATAAGGTTGATCACCCCCTACTCTTTAGCCTTTGCTAAACCTAGGTGGTTGTACCTGAGTGATAAAGTAGATTTTGAAAGTCTGAAAAGGTTCCTAACTTGTGCACCCTACTCACAATGGAACATGGGGGTGAAGTAGATGCAAGGCTTACTGACTAGTTCCTACTATAGATGTTTTGAGAATCTAATGGATAAGTAAAATTTATGTAAATTTGTTCTAAAGTTGACCAGTGCCTAATCTATTGGGTGAATGGAGTCAATGGATGGATGATGATTATGGAGATAGATATGCAGGATGGGTAACCCTACTCTTTAGTTTAACTCTAACTATTGGTCACTTGAGATGTTTTCACCTTATACAAATGTGCATGTTTTTCAGTTGTTTGGCTCTTCTTATAGATCCTAGTGATATCTCCCTAAGTTACTGTGAAGTCTTGAAAGGATTTTAATTTTGATGTGAAGGAAATAAATTAAGACAATTAGTTTAAAAGGACTTTAATCCTGGGCAAGAACCTATTAACAATGATCTCTCAAAAGGATTTTAATTATTTCCCATAGAAATCAATCAACAAAATCACACAAGTACAACAAATATACATTGAAAAATCAAACATATATTGATATATTTAATTTGAACAACATAGACAAACCACTCTGGAGACAACCAAGCAACATATAAGCATGAAAACCAACACAACAATTGAACACTGATAGTACATCACCAATTGATAACAGTCTTCTCCATTATATTGCTTCAAAAGTTATACATTAATAATAGAAGTTTTTGGAATATGAAAATAGATGGATGGATATGCCTATAATTTTGTACTAATACTACTAATGAAGATATATGATACGATATCAAAACTAGGCCTTGGTTTCCCTTCTTATACGGGAAGCAACAAGCTACAGGCCTATTTATAAAAAGTTGCATTGTTTGCTAACTAAAACTTGATTAATGTGAACATAAAACTTTAATAGTTGTCAGTGGATGCATTGCGATCCGTTACTCTCCAGTAATTGTTTGTGATCATCTAAGACCTATTCAAGGCTCATACTCCATGATGATGCATGCACAATACCCTGTCACCCCTCACTCGGCCCGTGCGATGAATCAATTAACCTTTGACACATGTTCAATATATCTTGTATTTGCATATGTTTCTGCATTATGTATGATGTCCTTCATAGCATATTCAAGTTCAAAGATCCACCCCAACTGCACATGTGTTCTCTCAAGCACCTGGTCTTCATCATTTATATCATCAAGTACCCTAGCAAATATTGAGCTATCTCATCCTTCCATGCATCCTGGTCCTTTAAGTATGTTTCTTCAAAGAAATTTGGCAAGGCCATACTCAATGACTAACTGAAGCCACTCAATTCATGTGTTAGGATGCTATGAAAGCTATTATGCACATTCATAATCTCTCGATACTCTTCAAGAACACCTTTATTGTCACCTTTCTTTGCCTTTATCTATAATTCCACATCCTTCATTTTGTCATACAACCTATTATGATCCTATAGAGCAGCATATGTCTTATCATGAATAACCCTGACTTTATTAGCAAGCCTAATCATATCATCAAGCCTTCTACACACTAGTTCAGATTTCATTTTGAACATGGTGGCTTTCAGTTTGTTCTTTAGTTCCTCTTGCTCTTTCTGGATCTTTTCATATCTATGTTTCCAATACGTGGTCTTGGACATTGCTTCAAGTACTTTCCTTTCGTTCTCAATCAAAGTTGAGTAAAGCCCTGAAGAGGAAGGTAACCTATCTCTATAATTGATTACTTCTTGTTTCAATCTTTCATTCTCATCAATCAATCTCTTGTTGTCTCTAACCAATTTCTGAATTTGAGCTTTGGTAAATTTGGCCACATTCACATTCAAATCAGCAGTTCCCATGGGGTTTGTATCCCCTACTCTCTATACCAGAAGGTGGTTGAAGGTTCGATCATAGTCACTGATAAGAGAAGGCATCTTCACTGGTGGGTAAAGAGCCCACATCAGTAAAGTAGTGTTATCAAGGTTATACCCTGATCCAATGTATATTTCATCGCTGGCCTCATCTGTCAATTGCAAGGTTTTGTTATTTCTCTTTAAGAAACTATCAAATACAATGGCTGAGTTGGTATCCCATCCTGGTAGAAGCATGACCCAACCTCTTGTAGCAATGCTCTTCCCTTTTGTTTACCTGACCTCAAAATGTCGATGAGACTGATGAATATCTCTCTCTGACAAGCTTATGTCTCCTCGACATACCAATGTTCTTCCTTCAATGGTAGTTCTCTTGATGACCTCTATGTCACATTGAAATATTGAAGAGACCTGTGGTTATCTATCTTCGACATCCTGCAATCTCATTGATGTCGCATCCTTATAGTTGTGTTTCTATCGAAAGAGAATTTTGAAAAAATTTGCTCGATGTTTACTTGTCTACTCAACTTTTTCGTGTTTGATTTCTCTTGCTTTATCAAAGAGACTTTTTCATTTCTCACCCCGACATACCTATGTCTCCTCGACACTGCCACAATACACGCCCGACCATGTTCCAACCAATACTTTACCTTTATTTTTTAATAATCTCTCAATTTTTTAGAGATGTTTTTATGTTTCCTTAATGAAAAGCAATAATATACCCTTAGAGTGTCATTATGACTATGGTCTGTCAGAAAGACAAGTCAAATTATTTCTTCAATACATACAAGTCTCCTTGACATATTGTCATTTGGGTTGTCGAATAGACATTTGAACATGTCTCATCAATATAGCATTGTCTTGGCGACATACCTTATGTCACCGTGGTAGTGAAGGGCTTTATTCTACAAGCTAGGTACACAAGGGAGTTTTTTGTTTAAATGTTACATATAGTAAAATCAAGGGAGAATGGTGTTTTATGATGAAAACGGAGTGAGGATAATGTGTAGAAACCAAGGTGGAAATTTTAGCTCCAACAGGTGGAGCGGGGTTAAATATTAGTAACTTAAAACTTGTAAGACAACTAGGATACTTCAATGAGGTTATTGAAAGGAAGAAAGGTATAAACATCAAGGTATATGATGATAACAAGTGAGATTCATTAGGTACCATCAAGCTTCATGTCCAAGTTGGGCCCGCTATAGCTGAAACAACGTTTCAAATCTTGGACCTTGAGTTACCTTATAACCTTCTTTTAGGATGCCATGGATACATGTCATGCATGTTATCTCGTCCACCCTATCACAAGTGTATAATGTTTTTGTACAATGAGATGTAAGTAACTATTTATGGTGACTTTGAATCTTTCCACTATTATATGAACTTAGAGGAAAAGTATCAAAAGATGTCCAAGTTCCTAGCAATGATATCTCATTACGCTCATTCTCATACATTGACCCATCATCTTTAGCCTCATCTTCTAAATCGCATACATACCTTCTCGAACTCAAGGTCGAAGTACAAGAAAATGGTTGTGGGGACTATCACCCCAAACAATACTTCCATATAGGGAAAGTCTCGCTCTCTCGAAAGACATATGGGAAGACGCAACGTGTTGATAAAGCTTCTACTACCATCAAATTCAAACCTGCTATTTTCTCCAAGTGGGGATAATTGAACAAAGACGTCATAGAATAAGATATTTCTACTTAGTTATATAGGGATGAAGAAGAAGAAGAGGATAACACTTTTCATTTTGATCACAATAAAAAAGGTTTCCAACTTATCAAGGGCATGGGCTTCAAAGGTCAAGGTGGCCTTGGTTTGCATCAACCAAGAATAAGGGAACCCATCATCTTAAGAAAGTGACTGAAGTATCAAGGGCTTGGGTATGGATCATTAGATAATGTTATCCCAAATACTAGAAATACATCTAATAAGGAATATTAACCTTCTCATGTGGTCGATATCTCTAATGATGATGATACCATCAAAGATGCTCCTATGTGTATCACTAACCTATTCAAAAATGCCTCCATTAATACAATCACCACCCTGTCATTTGACCAGCCTTCCCAAACTAATGAACTCAACTTGTCTACCCTCAATTGATTGATTAGGACCAACAAAGAGCATTGATTTTAGACATATTTGAAAACAATGAAGCAATTGTTTAGTTTATGGGACTAAAAGATGGAATACCTCCCGATGACCATAAAGAAAGTTTTGATATAGAGCTAGATGAAAAGGCATACTTTAGGGAGCAACTTGGATCCTTTAGTCGCAAAAGTAAAAATTTAAAAATCAAAAAAGGATCCTTTAGTGAAAACCACAATGTGGCGCTATGGGGTCAAGAAAAAGTAAAAATAAAGGATGTATCCAAGGGTGAAAACCTCTTTGTGGTGCCTGAGGATGAAGGATTCAATATCCCAAGTATAGTTGAATACCAAGAACAATCAACAACATTGGTAGAAGACTCAAAACAGATGAAGTGGGAATACCTGACTCACCGAAGATCACATATTATGCAGCATCCTTGGATCTTGAGGAAAAAAAAACTTTACAGCCTTCCTAGAAGCACACATGGTCAATTTTTCTTGGTCATATGTTAAGATTCTAGGACTAGACACATCATTTGTTGTGCATCACCTAATAGTATTTCTTGATGCAAATCCATTAAAACAAAAGCTCTAAAAAATGCATATGCAAATAGCATTACTAGTCAAGGTAGAACTATAGAAACTCTTGGACATTGGATTCATTAGACCCATCGATTATCCTGAATGGGTATCAAACCTAGTACTAGTCTCTAAGCCCACTAGGGGCATAAGGATATGCACAGATTTTAGATATCTTAATAAATCTTGTCAAAAATATGATTTCCACTGCTCAACATTGATATCATAGTGGATTTAATAGCATGTCATGAAATGCTCTCCCTCATGGATGGTTTCTTGAGATATAACTAAATTAAGATAGCTCAAGAAGACCAACATAGGATGGCTTTCACATGTCCATGGAAAATATATTGTTAGAACGTCATCCATTTGGTCTCAAAAACATAGATGCTACATATCAAAGATACATGATTGTTATCTTCCATGACATGTTTCATTGTATCATGGAAGACTACGTAGATGATCTCCTAGCCAAATCACCAACACGAAAAGGATATCTTGAAGTGTTGGGTAGAATATTTGATAGATTAAAAGAATATCAAGTAAGACTTGATCCAAAGAAATATGTGTTTAGTTTTACCTCAAGAAAGCTACTAGGATATATTGTATCCCAAAGAGGTATAGAAGAATATCCTACTAAATTTAAAGCAATCATCAACATGCCTCTACCAAATACTTTGAAGCAACTTCATAGTCTCTAGAGAAAATTGCAATCCATTCAAAGGTTTATAGCACAGCTAGCAAACAAATGTCATTTGTTTACTCATCTCCTTCACAAAGATGTATTTAAATGGGATGAGAAATTCCAACAAGACCCCATACCCCTAGCATACATCACTGGTAAATAAAAGTGAAGTTCATTCTAAACTATATAATTTGTTGCTATGGCATTCCCTAAGCTATCGTTATAGATAATGGCACACCTTTCAAGAAACAAGATGTCTAAGATCTTTATGTTAAGTTCCATATCCAACACCACCTTTCTACCCCCTATTACCCCCAAGGAAACAGTCAGTCTAAAGTGTTTAATAAAACCATCCTCAAGATACTCAAAATGATAGTTAATGATGTTGATCGTGACTAGCATCTCCAACTAAATCTAGCCTTATGGGCTTACCGTACTAGCATCTAAACATCCATAGGCACTACACCATATTCTTTATTATATGGTATTGAAGCCATCTTTCCTATTAATGTTGAAATTCATTCTTTGAGGGTATCTTTGCAACATCTCATCAATGATGAGAATATCGAGTATCCAAGCTACAAGAGCTCTAGTTATTAGATGAAAGGTGTTTAAGCGCACTCAATCATCTTCAAGCATATCAAAATCATCTTCGATGCAATTACAACAAGAAAATCAAAAATAGAAATTTCCAAGCATGTGACCTAGTCCTAAAAGAGAACTAGAAGAATCAACTCAACCAAGATGGCAAATGAAAATTTGACCCAATTGGTTGGGACCATTTTTTATCACTACAAGCTACGACTCAAGAGCATACCAACTAGCTATGCCTAAAGGGGAACCCTTATAGGAACATATCAATAGTAGTCACCTCAAGTGATTATAATCCTGAAATCCTATCGAAGTATCTTAGCAAAAAATAAAAATAAATCAAAAAATTCAAAAAAACAAGTAAAATAAAAACCAAAAGAGTAAAAGATAAAAATAAAATCATCCTCTAAGTGAGAACCACTTCAGTGGCGCTTTAGGATAGGTACCTTGGTGAAAACCTAGTAAACAAGTGCCATGTGTAAATAAGATCCATCCACCATATTCTATCAAAACACTTCATCCATTTTTCATTCCATCCATAATAAATTAATTTTTTTATCCACACCCATTTATCCGTCTCTCATAATAAAAGTGATATCCACTTATCACCTATCATTGCTTAGTAATTTACTATGTGTCTAACATTAGTGGAGTCATCTGCCTCATCTTGTCATTCCACCTGGTACATAATAAAATAATCCTATACCTAGCTAAGGGCATCCTCCTGAACCTGGTTATCGGATTTTATTCTTGTTCCTCGCATAAGTCATCCAAAAATCTTCAAAAATACAAAAACATCCAAATATTCTAAAAATACAAAAAAAACATCCAAATATCCTCAAAAATTCCAAAACCATCCAAATAATCCTCAAAAATCCAAATATCCTCAAAAATCTTCAAAAACTTAAAAGCATCCAAATATTGTGAAAATTCCAAAAACAAATCATCTCCATAAATTGCACATCCACAATAATCTACCCATCTATAATAAACCTATCATGATACCCGCCTTTGGAAAAGCAAACAAAAAATAAATGCAGCAATCATCGAAATCTAGAGAACACATAAAAAATCATAGACTTGATCATTATCAAACAAATCAATGCCCACATCAATTGCCTAAATCATTATCAACATCAACATCCAAATAACTGCCTTAACGGATATGTCATTCCTAATAGGTATCATCACTCAATAACATATATAACTGAACTCTTTGGAAAGAGATATGACAACTTTGTTTTGTTTTTTTGGTCTTTTCTTTAGATTTATCTTATTGTCCTATTTTGTTGTCTCTCGAGGATATCTAAAAAATGATTAGAGGGAAAGGAATGGGGCATGGTCTTAATTTTTGTATGTCGTGTTTGTTGGATGTTCTTGTAATATTACCATGGAAAATACTTGTCTTGTATGTGTGGAAGTCATTTTAGGCAACATAAAATAACCCTTGCATATCAAGTTTTTCATACCTTTTTGTGCATTGGTTTAATTTTCCTTGACCTTTATCTCACATGCTCAAAAAAAAGGTTTCCATGTGTCTAGTATGAGCAAGAATACTCCTTTTTGTTTGCAAAGTCAAAGTCCACACAATAGATACAAAGTTGCCCTAGTTCTTCATACCTTGGTGTATAGTGTCTATTTCCTACATAAATAAGAATTGCTATGATGAAATTACTTAGTATACCCACAAGAAAAAATCATAATCATCAATATTTCAAATAAAATCCAATAACCATCATCCTAGCCCATAATCACAATAAATGGATTTTCATCGAGATTTGATCAACACCATTCATCAACTTCTATCTGATCCATCCATTTTTCTATTCATTCATCATGCTAACAATTATATCTAAGTATCATGACATACACAAAAATAACATCACATCCTGCATCAACAAAAGGATTAATCATAACATCATATCCTGCATCAACTACTCATTAGTATCATCATCATGTCAATCACCTCCTACATCCATAGAAGCATTGGTAATGCATCACATCCTACATCCACAAATCATATATTCATCATGTCATAAAATCATATATCATCCAAGTTAGGCATCATCATCATATATCATATAGAAAACACACACAAGAAAAAAAGAATCATGTATCATCCATATATCATTGGTATATAACATATATCATCATCATATAATATAACATCCACATATCATATATCTCGCATCATCGCATCATTATCATATATCATACATCCTGTGCAATATACATCATCCTCACATCATAAGCATATATCATAGGATGATCATAAACATATCATCTTCAAGTGCATCCATATAATCATAAGGCATCCCTGCATCATAGGCATAAATCATAATCATATCCACATCAAAAAAAATCTCATCTCATATATACATCGTCAAAAATGTATTTCATGATACAATCATCTATACATCAAAATGTGTGATACAATATATACATAAAAATAATAAAAATAAAAATTGTACAGGAGGCTAGCAAGAGCTAATGAATGTATCTACATCAAAAAAAATTGTGTACACTAATGAATCTACACAATCAAGACAATGTATATGTACAATCATATACACTGGCATCCCTCTACATCGAACTCTCTCTCCTCCCGACCTGGAGAAGGAGGGTTAGGAGGAGCCATCGGTGCTAGAGGAAAACCCTATTGTTGTGGAACTACATGTCCTCCTGAAGGATCTTCCTGCGATGGCTGCTGAGACGGCCTCTCCACGATCCGCCATTTGATCTCCCTGATCTTGCAACTACACTCCTAGCCAAGAACGTAGGATGTCTCTGGCACGCAAGTACGACAACCTCATACATGGTCCTGCAATAGGTAGCCTCTCTCTCAAGAAGCCTGACCTCCCTCATGTGCTATGCCATGGGGATAACCTTTCCATGTCCAGCAGCCTCCAACTGATGTCTCCTCTGCCTCTCGGTATCTCTCTCCACAATAACCTAGGCCAACTGTTGTCGTCGGGCAATCTCCACATCTCGCTCCTGAGCTCTCAAGTCCCTCTCAGCAGTCTATTAGATCAACTGTGTGTTAAGCCCATCTCGCTCTGCCCTGTATGCATCTTGCTCTCAACAAGCTTGGTCTCACTCCTATATATCTATCATGAGTCTCACATCATCGGGGCCACCCCTGGGGCATCCTGTCTCCTTCCCTCTGCTCTCCCTGACCAGCTGACACCACGACTACCACCACCGCCTCTGCCTGCCCTTTGTCCTTGGCCACAGGGACCTCCGCCTCCGCTCTCTGCCTCTAATGACGGGATCTACTAATCTTTGCCTCCCTCTTCCTCCTCCCTCCAACTGCTCCTCCATTTGGATGAGTACACCAAAGTGGTCTCTGTGGTATCCACCATGCATCATACTCGGTGGTAGTCCCCGAATCCTCTGCCTCGTCTACCCAAATCCAGTGAACAAGGGCTAACTGAAAAAAATTTGCAATTATTTCCTAAGGTATGGCCATCGGCCCCCAATTTGTAATCTATCTAACAATGCAAGCAAAGAAGGCACAATAGTTCGTCGTAGGGACATCTTGTGTCTCGCCAAACTGTCGATGCACCCAATCAGGAAGGTACCTCTCGAGAATGTATGGAATGCACCCTATCAGCCACCAAGTCTTTTTACAGAATAGAAGACGCTCTCTATCATTGTCCCAAGCCTCAACACATAACCATGGCCTCCACCTAAACTCTATAATATCGTCGATGGTCCTCCTCCAGAAATCCAAATCGCCTAAACGAAAATGTGTCAACATGGTGTCATATCTGTACACGAGAGGGTAACTTGGCTCTCAGACTACCTCACCTACTGGTCTCATAACGACGATGTTCTCCCAAGCCTAGATATAGAGCAATGTAGTACCTGTTGACAAGCGGATGACCTGTCAATACACCACCTGATACATGTCATGATAGAGATGAGAAAGTATGCATGGTCCCCATTCATAAACCTGTCCTCCATAATCTGCTCCAGTACCTAGCCCCATCCGACCGAGAATCCTCTAGACTACCTCTCGACCATAATTTTCCAACAAATCAAACCTGTTATGACAAGGATGATGTCATCAATTGCATCAATAGGGGAGAAGATCCACTATCCATCAGGGCTAACTTCGCGCAATCGTAGAATTCAAACCGTACGTCGAATCAAAAAAAAAAATTATGGGTTTTTTTCGCTCACAGGTTAAGTGTTTATAACTAAAGTTTTGGCTTCTAGGCAATTCAGTAGAGTGTGGGAGCGTTGGATATGCATGTGGAAGTCAAAAAGACACTTTTTAGAGGTGTCATCCGATTGTCGCCACCTAATGTCCCAATATCCGCTTGCTATAATTTCAATCAATTATAATTGTTTTATGCCTTAAATCCACTCAAAAACATTCAGTTTAACACTTAATGAGCAGCCATTGGTGTTTTTGTAATTATTTATTCAATCAAATAAAGTTTTTTAATGGATCAAAGTGAAAAAAAATTCGGGGGTTAATTGAGCATGGAGATGGCAGTTATTCAATGAAGGGCGGTAATTGGGTCTTCTCCCCTACACTATCTCAAGTCAATTTGACCATCATTGATCTCCAACTCATGTTCCCCCAACAGTCACTCTAGTGCCTCAACGCCATGGTGAGGGTCATAAATCACTTATGCCCCATGAATAGGGACTCACAAAATATGCCATACATCCTCCAATACAATGGTTGCCTCTCCAATAGGAAGCATGAACGATGAAGCCTCAAAGTGTCACCTCTCTACCAATGCAATCATGAATGCTTGTGTGCCCTAATCTCTGGTATATAAGCAATATAGTACAACTCGACGGCCCCCAAAAACTCTACATCCATCTTTGACAGACATGACATCTGATCCAGCACCCTAAGTTGTCGCTCCCACGATAGAATAGTATCAAATATCACCTGCAAGCATAACGCCCACAATGTCAATTAATCAAAAATTTGGATAAAAGCCTAAGTTTGTCGAGCCCTAAACAAAAGCGACCTTTTATGCAAAAACGTTGTTTTATAATAGTAAAAAAGCGGACACTTTTTCATAAGCATCACTTTACAATTTTAGAAGCAAGCATTTTTACAAATGCATCACTTTACCACAATCAAAAGTGAACCATATTTTCTAGGTTGCTCACTTATGCAAAAGCGTCGCGCTTCTTGTAAAAGCGTCATGTCAGTGTTCAAACACATGGCATCAAGTTGCAAAAGTGTCGTCTAACTCAACATGTTTGTTTCCCTACCTTTAGCTACCAATAAATGCATCGAAAACTACATGCAAAGGTACAACGGTTAGGTATGTATCGGAGGTCTACTCCAGCAGGTCATTGGAACTGTCGCACTACATCTACGTAGTGTGGGGCACATACAATTTAAGCCATAGCGCAAAGGTATTTGAAGCAGTAAATCATTGAGCTCTAGGAATTATAATCTCTTAAGGTGCAAATGAATTGGAAATGACTCCAAATGCATATATATGGTCCCCAAAACCCTAGGTTGAATCCCTTCATCCCCCTCCAGCCTATTTCTCACCTTCCTCATCTTTCTTGATCAATTTCTTGGCTTCCTAGAAATTGATTTTTCCTCCTCTTCTTCGTTGAACCTATCATATCATCCTATTGCAAGCCCAACCTTACAAAAAAAATGGTTGATCTCTCGAGGAGGCAGCCTAGCATCCTCCATCATTCCTTCATTCGTTGGGGCATAAAAAATAATAAAAAATTAAAACAACAATAACTTCTTTTTTTAGACTACAAAAATCGGGTAGCACGACCCCTTATAAACTGTAGTGTGCCTGGTAAATTTTTTAACATGACCAACGGCGCTGGCGTGACACGCCCTCTGGTACCACAAGGGTGGGGGGGACTAGACCTTGTGGCCAACCTCCTGCAACAGGAAAGATTTAGTCAACCGAGCTAGGGCCCCAACCCCAAAACAATAGAATCTTTAAATACAATGTAGCAGGTACATTGTTTCAAAGAGGGGCAAAATGTAGACATCTCAAAATGTCTCAACATATCATACATTCATTATTTGCATCATCATTTCTCATCATTTTCACCACTTTTCCATCATTTTCATCATTTTTCGTCTATTAATTAAATAATTTTTAATTATTTGATTAATTTATCATTTTGACTTATTTTCCTCTATCCCACCTAATTAAATAATTAATTATTTAATTAGAAAAATCTAATTTTCTTCTATCTCACACAATTAAATACTTTTAAATTATTTAATTAACTAATTTTTCCTCCCACCTACACATGGAATATTCTTATTCTCTTCCTCTCATAATTAAATATTTTTTAATTATTTAATTCCCTAATTTCCCTCTCAAAAAATATTCTATTTTCCAAAATATCTCAAACAAATTTTCTAAAAATAAGGAGATATTTCTAGTTAACTAAAGCTCTCAAGCAATCCTCGCTATTGGTCTTTTTAATTTAATCTCTACCTTTGATCAAAAATTTGAAAATCTATAAAACAAGCCATTTCTTCCTTGCAAAAGCACCTAGAAGAATTCATGAGCATTCATCAATCTTGAGCATTCATCTTTGTAGCAATTTTGAGCATCTTTTAGGTCATATCACCATTAATTAAAGCTTTTGCACAATTGGGTTCTAAGGTTTGAACAATCCAACATCAAATCTACCAAAGTTTTCACAATGGAGTATTAGGTTTGCTTTGCTTTTGATCTTGTTTTTAATGTTTGTTTTTTTATTTTCTTGATTTTTTCCGAAAATAAGTGCATCCAATTTTATTGGTTAGTGGGTTTAATCAATCTTTTCTTTGTGGGTGTTTGATATTTCTACCCTAATTGTGTTAATTTACTTTCTAACCATTTTTCCACTAAACCCACTACACAAATTCCACACATCACTTCTTTAATACAGGTACATTAGTCTTCACAAAGAGCATCCAGAGATTATTTCTAGTAGAACATCACATGGAGCATTTGATCATCATCTTATGGGGGTCTACATAGTCTCTCTTTTCTCTTCTATGAGGGGAACATTATTGTACTTTGTGGAAGTAGTCCTTGGGGGATCATCATGAATCCTTCCTTCTATCACTTATCTTCTTCACTTCTACATTTCATTGCATTTGCACCATTTCTCTTTTTGGAGAGAAGTTTTATTCTCACTAGATTTTCTCCTTTACTCTACTTTACTCTACTTTATGAGAAATTTGTACATGAATATCTAACATAGCCTAGTAGTCGGGACTCATCATCTTTACATATATTACTCCCTAAGTTGCACTTAAGGGGGTGTTAGTGTAAATAAGGTCATTATAAAATTAGTTATTAATTACAATTTCTAGGTTGACCTATTCACATTGCTTAAGTCTTCACTTAGGGACTTAGATTTTTGTCTCACCTCATGTGGTTGATACATGTGTCCTCACTTTGTGAGACAACTATTTTATGCAAATTTTACACTTGCTCACACACTTGTCAAGTGAGCTCACAAGTGTTCCACATTTGAAGGGGTAGTTTATCGTTGTCTCCTACCGTCTCACCTCATCATCCTTTTTCTATTTATGCAAGGTTCATTGTGCATTTTACACTCGCATTTGTATACAATAGACATTTATATTGTGTTAATTTGGTTTCACTTATAGAATGTTATATAGTGCATTCTGGTTTTGGCCAATTACAATAGTTCTTGCAAGCTGTTCAACAAGTGAAAGAATGTTGAAAAAAATATCTCATACTCGCATTCTCAATGTTCATATTTACTAATTATTTTGTATTTATTTGTATTTATTTGTTATTTTGTCCTCGCATGAAAAGTGGGACATCCCACTTTGAGGTGGCACTTTTTGCCACATTTCAATTATTTTGGAATGTGCATCAGAAGTTGCTAGTGTCATCATGACATGTAAGAGCATATAAGAGGAGGGTTACATTTGAATCTTGACTAGCAATATGATAGTCTTATGATGCATTTCATAGAGCATCTTTGGATGGAGAAGGAAGACAAATTAGGACACCCAAGTTTGGGTGGTCAAAAATGACAAATATGACAAATGAGAAATGTGTAAGGAATATGATAAAAATTGCCTAGAAGACCAAGACGACAATGGAATTTGTGCCATGAGAATTTGGGCATCATACTTTCTATGGGTTTATTGATAGTTTTTCAAAACTTTTTGGTGGCGTATAGTTTGTTACTCATCTATTTGTTAGTGCTCGGAGATGGAGCTATGTACGGGTTGTTTAGTTGATTTGCAAGTACTAACATGTTTCCATAATTGTTCCAAGTTTACATGGTGATACTCCTCTAAGGACATGTCCTTGAGATTGTATTGTAATTTATGTCACTAATAATACAATTAGTTCATATTTTAAATAGAGGTTTTTTCTCTCGATGGGGTTTTCCCCATGCAAACCTATATTATGGTATAATTTTGTTGTGTATGTTTCCTTGTATTTGAAAGAATTATTTTTATTTGCATATAACTCTCCTCAAATATTATATTAGGAAGTGTTTCCAAATGCTTGCTTCCTTTCATGGAACCCTCATTATTTAACAAATAAACATTTATAATACAAGCATCAATTTCAACATGGAGATCAACATCCATCTCTTAACACCTATCTTTCAACCAATAACTCAACACTCGATGTTTTCATCCTTGAAAACATCACATGTAACCATGCATCCATTGCCATATGACATTATTATGAAAACAAACAAGATTATACCATTGCTCATCCACAACATAAATTTGATAGCATACCAACTAAGTAACCTTGCTCAACCTACTCTTACAACCTCCATCTCAAACCCTCAATATATAAGCTCGAGAACATCCAAAATACCACCATAAGATAATAACATAGGCCCAAAATTACCAAAATATCATGGTAAAAATTCTTGCAACCCACTATAAAAGAGTGGCCTCCATTTAGTGTCCCCTTGCAACAAATTTTTATGTAACAAGAGACTAAATAGTTAAATACGCCTTCACTCTCATATGGGTGTCCCATTTTTGCCATTCCAAGATCTTTGGAGACACATTATTCTACCATCTATGAACAATTAAATTGCAATGGACATTAGGATTTGCAAGGTGAACAACTCACCCAATCTTAACATGCCATGAATTATATCATGTTTTCTAGTCTACGTGAGCCCCATATTTACATTTTCACGATTACAGACATGAGAAAATATACAAACGTTAAGTATGGCATCTCACCCTGAGTGGACCACAACTTACAACATTAAAATGTTATTACACAAGGGGTAAAACCCACCTTCCTAACAATATTACAATCTCATTATGCAAGGGGTACAACACATCTTTTCCAAAAACAAAAATTGATTCACTTCCTAATTCACCATTTTCCATAAGAGTGTCTAGAGGAGTGTCAAGTAGAAAGGTTGGAGAAAAGACAGGGGAGGAGTTGAGGAAAGATAATGGTTAAGAGGCTATAGAAGATGGGGTCAGCTTAAGGAAACGAGAGGGGCTAAGGGATACAAGGACACAAAGCAATAATTGGACATAGGTGAACAACGCATTGAGTGTCTAACCTAGAGTTTTGAAGATGGATGAAAGGAAATAGGAGAGCAAATGAAGTCCAAGAAAACCATTATCTTATTTGTTCTTTCCACATTCATTAACACCAATATTGATGATATCAACACAATCTCTTAGTAAATCATATCTATTTGTGGATTACAATATGTAAACCTAGAAGAGTTATTAGTTTCATAAACTACTTTTGCCCATATTGGCTTTGTTCTTAAACGCTATAAAACCATTGCTAGTATTCAAATTTGCATTCTAGAGGAAGAGGGAGCTATCATGCTAAAGGCAAGGCATCGCACATTGCAAGTTTTGTGTCTATTAATGTCACCTATTTATATCTTTATAGGACAAGACAGGTCTAATTCCATTAAAAATAATGTGTCATATCTTTTGAACACGGACAAGAAATCGCCACACCTTTTATCACCCATTCTTGCCACTAAGGTAATGAAAGCTTGGAAAAGTGAATCCATCAATGCAAGAGATTTCATTTTCAAGTCTGAAATTCAAGTGTCATGCCTTCATAAATAAAGCAATCTAGTTATGGGAGAGGGGCCAGTATCAAATACTTATTTGCACGACACCAAAAAAAGGATAAAATAACGAAGTACCCATTTACGTTGAGATTAACTGATATTACCCTTAGGCTATTGTGTTATTTGCGTTCATTCTGGTAAGAAACATATCTTGATCATAAGTATCATAAAATTACAAATTAGGGCATGTGATTGTAGCTTTGCACCTCTTTTGGTGATGCTCAATAGCCTTACAGAGGTTCGAAACAATAGAACTAGCCCGAGAGGATCCACCCAAGTTTTATTGCATAAATATCGACTAGCAAAAGGACACCTTGCCTATTTTGGGTTACATCCTTAAAGGAGCAAAGTGAGTTGCTACAAGTGTCAATTATAGGAGTGGGTAAATTTGCATCAAATTTCTAAACAAGAGAAAACAAACGTAATAACAACTAGTTAACAGTAAGTAGAAGAGATGCATACAATTAATATCAACAAAGCACGAAACACCATATTACTGATCACTAAGACTGAAGGAAAGATTATTATGGCCGACTAATTTATGCATTTAGAAAACAAATTATTAGGATTATTAGGGGCAATTTTTCCTTTAAAATCCACATTCAAATATTCTAAACTCTGTAATTAGTCGAAAATAGACCTATATAAACAATTCCATTTTTCAAAATTTTCCTTGATGTAACTTATGACTAAGAAATTAAACCCTTCTAGAAGCCTAAAAATGATGCTTAATAGAGCACAAATATTTCCATTAGAAATCTAGAAAAGATGCTTAATAGAGCATAGTATTTCCTCTTAAAGCCCACATCCCAAGTATTTTAAACTCTGTAATTAGTCAAAACATAATTCTATTTTTCAAAGTTTTCATTTACATTTATGTCTTATAGAAAAGAAGCTTAATAGAGCATATATATTAGTGAGGACTTTTTCCCAAAATTTTCTGGAATTCAGTCCAAAATATAGATGATAAAAAACCGTTACAGTTGTTCTGGAAAAGGTTCTCTCAAATATAACGGATTGTGGAAGCTAAACCTTTAAAACGTAAGCAACAAAAGATTCCTAGTGATCATTTAGGTTTCCTGCTCATAATTTTCTGCCAAATGATACATTTTGCCCTTGCATCTCAGACGGTTCAGAGAAGCTATAAATTGGCAAAACATCCCTGCCATTCTATGCTTCATTCTAGAGAAGTTAATGAGCACCCTCGAGGACCAAGGTTTAGTTCATAATCATTATTTCTTCATGAATTTATACATATATTGAATGTAATTTGTAACAGTCATCCCAGGCAATGGGAAATATAGAAATAACATTCTCGATGCCAAATTCGTAGATAAGATTCTCTATCTCACAAGAATTAAAGGCAGTACAAACTATGTTTCTATAATGGTCCTACACTCTAAAATTGCTGCACCTAACAAATATAAGGTCCTATTTGCTTTCCAAAACTAGTTGGTGAAAGTGAGCATTTGCAAGTAAAGAAAGAAAGGAAAAATTAATATTTACATCCCGAATGACTAAAGTCAGTCAATAGGAACACAAACGTACTTCAGCAAGTTACATGGCAAATAGGAGTATTAAAAGGACTTAATAGGACTCCAAAAGCCAAAATATATGCCTATGCATGTTAGGAATTTGATTCACAAAAGCTCTAACTTAATCTTCTAAGTCTATACACACTGCACAATACATTCGTAGAAGCAATCGTTTAGTATTAATTACATCTGTTAAGCCATGTTAACTAAACCAACACCTTTGTCTTTTATACGTGGTCCATCACTAATGGTTAACATAAATTCTGGTTTGAAATAAGATTGGAAAGACAAAATATAAAGCATTTCTACTGTAACAAACCAGAAATATATATATATAGATCCAATGATTACTACCTGCATCTCCGCCACATCCAGGCCAAAACAAACCATAGGCCCAAAATCTAAACACCCAAAATCAAAAGTTAGAGGATCCATTTAGAATTCTTAAACAGACACCTCAGTGACTTTTCACTTTCCTCACCTCCTGAAAAGATTCCACCATCTCCTCCGGTTGTTCACTTCATTTGGAACTATTTGCTGTACAGGGGAATTCTGGAAGTACTGTTGTGTGTTATTATGTTGAATCCTACTACCTATTAAACGGTTTCCAAAGCACAACACCAATACAAGGCCAACAACACTTAAGACAGGCCCTGCAGCCAAAAAGAACCATCTTCTTCCTGAAGTTTGAGAAGCAGCTACTTCCTTGCTTCCAGAAAAACTGTCAGTAATCTCATGATCAGTCTCTTGCAGAAGAGCATGTTCCGAGACAACATGCTCTTCTTCCATTTCATGATTTGGTATTCCATCTGCATGCAATTCTTCATCAAAATCAGTTAGATCAGGACTTCCAAGAGCTCTGAATGTTTCTAGTAAACTTTCTGCCTCATGTTGCTCAGAACCAACATTCTCCAAATCCTCTGTGTTGGTGGAGAATTCAGAATAGGTTTCTTGAGTGAAGTTATGCTCATTATAATTGCGATTGGCTCTATTAATTGCATTTCTCTTCTCTTCTTCATATTCATGGTCATCAGTAAGTAGCTCAAAACGGCAAACTGGACATGAATTCCTAGCACTCAGCCATGGCAAAATGCAATCAGGATGATACAGGTGCTTGCAAGGAAGCTGCTTGGCTTGATCCCCAAGTGCTAGAGAATCTTTACAGATGGCACATACTGAACTCCCATCCTCTTCATGCACCTTCTCAATATAAATCAAAGGCAGCTTCTGTATAGCGGATTGTGCAGCAGGAGGTGCTCCTCTCCTAGTGTTATCAGTCTCAGCTAGATGTTGTAATAGCTGGTCAAAACCTCTTGCATCAAGGTAGTCTCCAGGATTCCCAACATAGAATGGCCCATCACGAAGCTCCAAGCTTGCTTCAGAATTATTACCACCAAAATGTTCAAAGACATCTGGAATGAAATCACGTAAATTGATCTCAAAGTTCATCCTCCTTCGCTGATGTCTACGAATATCCCACCTCGTTCTCCTTGACCGTAGTTGTGATCGGTGATCAGATTGTTCACTACTTTCTTCAGCACTCGAAGCTCCTCTTGTTTCTCCCATTCCTTCTCTACCTTCAACTCCAAACTCATCTTCACCTCCTGCTTCCCATTCTCCATCATCATTCTCATCTATAGAATCCCAATCATATCGACCTGCATGTACAGTCTCAAGCCCAGATTCACTGTCTCCATCAGCATGACTCTCCTCATCCTGGTGAATTAGGAACATCTCACCATCAAGAAAATTATGACCATCCCCCAAGACATCCCCTGAGACATCTGAATTAGCTCCATGCCCAGTAAGGGTGATATTTCCATCACTCTCTCCTAAATATGTTCCATGCCCACTGAAGGTAATGTTAGTATCACTATCACCTAAAAAGGACTCCATATGATCATACCCTTCACTCCCCATACTGGATGCAGCAGCTCTTCTTTGGCCGAAAGGGCGGGTTATAGGAAGGTGTGAGGCGTGATCATCTGTCAATACATTTCTCCCTGAATCAAGTTCTTGGTCGGATCGAAGACCCTGATCAAATATCAAGTTCTCGTGTGAATTTTGACCCAGAAGCTGAAGCAACTGTGAGACAGGATGTGAGTACACACTTTCTACACTCTCCACACTTTGACCAGAACTATCTCCTCTCCTCCGATGCCTTCGGTAATGAGAATGGCCCATATCAGGCAAATACTGAGCTGCAGTCATAGTCTCAATGAAGCCACCATGACAATCGCAGCAAACCATTACCGAATTGTCTCCTGGTCTCTCTGGCTCTGCAGAAACAACTTTTGTACACAAATAGCACCAGAAATTATTCTGACCACCAGAACTAGGAGGACCATTGTTTACCTCGCCCACATCAGGGGATTCACGAGGTTCCTGAATAGATGTGGAAAAGGTTTGTGGTAACTGTGATCCAGACTCCATGGCGAAAGCCTGTAACAAGGACAGTCCTCAAAAAAAATCATAAACTCTATTAAAAACATATAGAAAATGATACAAAAGATACCAATAAATTTCAGTCTATTATTCATATTCTCACCAAGTTTGACCTATGCAGTTTAATGCAGAAATATGAAGCATTTTCCAAAGGGGAAAAAAATGAGTTACCTCAAAATTTCCAGGATCAGATTCATGAAAATTTCAACATGGGTTTTAGCTTCTTACTAGATTCTTCATTACAGGATCTATGTCATTGCACAAATACCAATAGCATAGGCACACACAATAGCAAGCCTCCCCGCATTAAGAAAAATAATTTTAGCAACCATGAAAATAGGACAATTGCTAAAGCGGTAAGCTGTGATTTCCTCTGAAGTGCTTCTGGGATCTAGAATTAGATGTCAGCACAATGGGGCTTCTTAAACACCCACACTTCTGAAGCTAAGGGAGATGAGAAATAAGACCTAGCATCGCTCCTTTAAGAACTTTCGTACACCAAAAACTTTAAGCCGGACAGGCTTAAGCTATTGCATTAGCCTTCAAAACTGAACAACCTAACAACGCAATCATCATGAGATAGTATCAATCCATGTTCAAGACAGCAGTAATAAACTGTTATAAAACCTAAAAGTCAATCTTATGCAAGAGACAGCCAACCTTGTGCTTGAACTATTATAGCTAGTCTATTGTAAAAAAATTATCCTACAAAAATTTATACAATAAATACACTGATAAATGATCAACAAAAAAGCCAGAGTGAATCAAATGAATTTATATATCTCAGATAGATTTGGACCCATGTGCAGAAAAAATGCACATATAATTTTTTTATGGAAACAAGAAACTGATAACCCAATGCCTCTAAATTTCTAATCAATGGATAAAATTAGCAACTGCAGTCAAAGATTACAGCCAAAAGACAAAACTTGTTTCACTAGGTTGCCCAACATGCTTAAATGGCTTTAAATTTAAAACCTTTATTTAAAGATGATGTGACTGATATTTGAACCAAAAACATCTAACAATCTGTGAATGTCACTTTGCATGTGGGGAATTCTAAGGCAGTGAATGAGAAAACATCTCTTCACAGAAAAGTGCAATAGATATTATTAATGTGCCAGAAAAACTTTCCCACATAGGGTGCCACTTAAAGCCCAATAAATCTTACACAATGTAGAAACAAACTACAAATCTTAAATATAAAATGAGTGCAAATGTTTCATGCTTCACTTGTGGGCCACCATTAAGAAGCTCAAAAAAGTTAAAATTGGCAATGACCCCAAACATACAGGTTCAAAACCAGGGAATCAACAAAATCAAAGCATAGGAGATAGGCTCCATGTGATCACCAAGATACGGATATCACAATGTCAACTCAACCGCCAACCTACAAAACATTGTTTCAACACCTTAAATGGATGCATTATATGTTACAGTTGTTCAACATAATTGCCATGAAAGAAACATGGAAAACAAAGATAAAAACATGCAAGGAAGCATACACAAAAGACTGAAAACACAGAGATTAACCTAGAGAAACCCTAAAGGGTGAAAACTCCAAAAAAAGTGAGCATTTTGCTCCTCATTCCACTATCTCAATCAGACATATAAATATTGTAACACCAATGAGACTAATTGAAGCCACTACAATCCTTTCAAACTCCTTCAAACCTGCTATGAAACCCTAGCTGGTTTAACTTTCAATCACTCTTAGAACATGGAAAATAAAGGTTACATGAAGAGCCAACCCTCAAAACTTCATGGACAAACAGTATATACCTTTCTACACCCTTCCATGATGCCAAAATGCAAGTTGGAATGTCAAAAAAATCAATTCAAGGGCTAGAACTCTTTGTTTTTCACTCACTACCATTTCAGACATGTTTTTGCCACTTGCACTAGACTGGCTTTGTTGCATTGACCGTGGTGTTTATGTTTTCACCGGGGCATTTACATTATTGCTATGGCCTTTTAACACTTTTTCTGCCTATAACAAGCAGCAAATTCAACATTCTTGGTTTTCAGATTAGAGTACACATCTGCAACTTGCTACGAACAGTCCTGAGATGCTTCAGAGCACCTCAGACACCCCCTTGACATGTTTTGCAGCTTTGTTTGCACCATAACACAATGGTTCTACGTCAATTTCCTGTCTCCAAGTCACTACTCACATTCTTGACTTAAGTGGTTCTTGACCCTGCTGGTCCAGCTTAGTTTGACCTAATTTTCAGATCATTTACAGCCACCAAACTGTTGGAATCTTTTGCCATACCCAAGACTTCAACAACTTTAAGGACCTGCTAACCAATGGCAATGAGGGAATCATGCCATATTGAAAGCCATTTGGAATGCTGCCTCAAAGGGTTAGAGCAAGAATACGCAAAGGAAATAGCCTTTGAGCATTCAAGGCCTTTAGGTGTGCAAGTGGGCAATTTTGAATGTTTATCTTTAGAGCAATTCAGGAACAACAAGAACTTCTCTTTAGCCCTTGAAATGAGAGCAGAACAGCAATAGAAAATACTAACAATAATACAAGAAAAGAAAAAAAATCTTAAGAGGCTCTCAGCAAGGAGCAAAGTGCAAACAACCCAAAACAAACACAATTCAAGAAAAAGAAGTCAAAATAGTCTTGAAAATGTCTAATTAACCAATTGAGGGTTTGATTTAATTTCTAATTTTTCACTCATTTTTTTAAAGGCTGAAACCAAGATTTGCAAACCAAATTCCACAATTGCCATGTCAATTTTACATTGTTCAGAAAGAAAGATAACTCTTCAAAATGCAAAAAGCTCCTACATTGTTGTTTAGGTTGATGCCCGAACTTTTGTCAAAAACTTAACCCAGAATTTCTTGTAGAATCCCAGCTAAGACATTGGCACCTACTTCACCCAAATTGCCTTGATAGGCTCCATCCATCTCAAGTTGGTTCCCAAGTGAAATGTTCTAAGCTAAAAGCATACAGAAATCAACCCAAAAACGCTAAGAAATTTATTTATTCCTTGACAACACAAATGTACAAATAGAAAAACTATTCTAATATGACTCAATGGAATTCCCAACACACAGATCTAGCTTCTAGAATATCTTTGGCGTCCTGTAGATTATAAACAGATCACCCTATTGGCTCTAGACATTTTCTCCAATTGTCTCACTTGAGGATTTTTGTCCCCAAGGCTATAAACATATCAAGGCTTAAAGGGGTACATCCTCAGGCTACAAAGTGTTGTAGCAACATTCCTCTTCCTGTAGATGTGGTTGAAGTTTTTTTTTCATTTGCAAAAGATACTCTTCTTTGCCTTGAGGGCCCCCTTATACCCCCAAGAGCAGTGATCCCCAATCAATGGATATCAATTCCCTAATTGGTGGTGGTTAACTGTTAACTAGCTCCCCCCAAAACATGGGCAATAACTAAACACAACTTCCTTGTTTTGTTGTGATAACAAACAGTGTCAACTTGGAAATTGATTCGCCTCATTCAAATTGAAGACTTAGTCTTAACTTACTAATTGCTGCAAAACCTTTATTTCCAAATTAACTACCGACAAAACCTTTATTCAATGCTCAAATTAAAAAAGGGGCATTACAAGTCCTCCTTGTAAATTTTCTTGTCCTCAAGCAAGGTAAGGTTGGGTAATCTAGAATATCAGCCAACTCCCAAGTAGCATCCTCCCTAGGCAACCCTTTCCATTGCACCAAGAATTCAGTCCATACAAGATCCCATAGTCACTTGTCTCTAGTTCCAAGTATATGGTCCAACACTAAGATTAACTTTCCTTCTTCATTGAGAGATGTAAGCTCAACTTAAAGTGTGACATGTTGTCCCATTGTCTTCTTGAAATAGGATACATGAAAGACTATGGATTTGACTATTAGGGTTAGCTACAACTCAATAAGCCACCTCACCAACACAGCATACAATTATGTAGGGACCAAAGCAGCAAGGTTTAAGATTTTCAGCCACATACCTTTTTAAACTAGACTATCTATAGAGCTGCAACTGCAAGAAAATCATGTCTCCTACCTCAAAATGTCTAAGTGCAATGTCTATCAACATAAATCTTTTGCTGATTTTGTGCATGTGGAAGTTGATCACGTAAACCTATTAAAACCCCCCTACACTATCAAATGAAGTCTCTTGTTGCAGGTAACCATGTATTTGGAAGGGTCAATTCTATGAAAGTGGATGCATCATAACCATACAATGCCATGAAAGGGTACATCTCAATGGACATGTGGTAGGTAGCATCGTAACAATACTCTACTAGGTATAGCCACCACACCCAAGCTAACTAGTGACCAATCGATCACAAAACTCTTCAAGTACCCCTCAACCAATTTGTTCACTATCTCTATTTGCCCATTCATCTAGGTGTGATATCTAGTATAATTATGTTCCCGCCAACTTGAATAATTCTTTCCAAAATGTACTCGTGAAATGTGTGTCTCTATCACTGACTGCCACACAAGGTAATCCTTGCAATCCAAACATCTCCCTAAAGAAAAGATCTACTACCTACAAAACATTGAATTCACTAGGAATGGAGAAGAAGTGTGCAAACTTCATCAAACAATCAACAACCACAAAAAAACAATTCTTCCCCCCCAACTCGAGGCAAGCCTATGATGAAATCCATTGACATACATTCCCATTTTTGTTGAGGAGCTGAAGCAAACCTACAAGGTATGTGATTTCATGTTTCATCCTTTGACACACTCTACACTCCCATACATATTGCAAAACATCCTCTTTCAAGCCCTTTCAAGCATACCTAGTCCAAATTTGTATAGAAGTTTTGAAAAATCCAATGTGACTAGCAAGTGGAGAATCATGAAATGTTGCAATAATTTTCTATTTCAGCTTGGATCCTAGTACCACAAAAAACCTGTCCTTATACAAAATAATACCATTCTGCACCTAATATCTCTTATCCCTATCTGAGATAGTGATTGTCCCCGCAATCAGCCCTATAGCTAGTGGATCTTTAGCATACTCAAACAACAATTCTTCATTCCAATCAAATTCTACTAAAGAAATAGCCAATAGTATAGGTCTCTACAAGAGTGCATTTGCTACCCTATTGTTCTTCCCCTTGACACACTCAATTTCAAAATCGTACACTTGTAATCTACTCACACATTTTTGCTACCAATCATTGAGGTCACGTTGCAATAAGAAAAATCTAAAGTTGTGGTCCATTTGAATTATAAAACATCCACAAACTATATACATGCAAGACCACCAACATTTCCTTATCATAAATAAAGAATTATGCTCTATATTTATTGTTTTCCTGCTCTCCATGATATTGGTCGTCCCTTTCGCATAAGAATGCCCCCAAAACCCTCTCCTAAAGCATCACATCAACCACAAAAAGGCAATGCAAAATCAAGTATGGCAAGAACAAGACCAATGCACATTACCCTCTTTAACTAGTCAAATGCCTCCTATGACACTATGGACCAACCAAAAGTAGCTTCCTTGGTTAATTCCATCAAGGGAAAGGCTAGGTGTGAGAATAATATAATAAACCTCATGTAGTGACTACAAAGATCCAAGAATCCTTGTAATTGTGTCATTGTCCTCAAAGTAGGCCACTCCCGAATGGATTCCACCTTGGTTGGATCCATCTCTACACTTGCCCTACTAAGAAAGTCTATTGCTATAGCATAGCCGACACTATATCTAAGTGTTCTGTGTTCCCCCATGTCTAGCTATCAAAGAATACCAACACAAATTTCCTCAAATAAGGTTGAAATTTTCATTTATTGCTGATTGGAAAGTAGCTAGCACACAATGACACTAAAAGGCAATCTTAAAAGTGTCTTTAGGTTAACCCTTGTCTAGTGATACCTTGAGCACAAACCTATTTTTGTGTAATATGCTGCCCTACAAAACTCATCAAGCAACTCATCAATATGAGGGTATGAGATACATGTTTTTGATGATTTTCTTATTCAAAACCCTTTAACCTATACACATTCTCATCATTCCATCTTTCTTCTTTTCCAATACCACTAGCACTAAAGCTACAAATGGACTCATGTTGGGTCTTATGTGTCCCAATTTTAATAGCTCCTTTATAGTACTCTCTAACTCATCCTTTAAGGCACATGAATGACAATAGAGTCACTATGGTATGCTTCATCCCTAGCTCAAACTCAATCATATGCTGAAACACCTATCAAGTGCAAGACCTAGAGGCATGTCCCCAAAAACAAAAGCCTATTTATCTTAAAAAAACTAAACTGAATATTCCCTTAAGTCCATGGCACCTAGAGATAGCCCCTTAATGGTGAAACTAGTTGCCATCCAACTCACTTGGTCTCATCTCAATAGATGCTCTATTTTGTGAGCTAATACGTACTATATCGAAGAATCCATAACACGCTTGATGGTCTTCTTTCACACGTATTCCACAAAGTTGAGTGTCATTGTTTGGTAGTTCTATGCGAACTCTCCAAGTAAATGTAGCCATTGGATGCCCAAATCCATATGAGCTCCCCCAAGCAAAATGACATAAAAGTCATGGGTGATGGTATGCCCATCTAATCCCACCTATAACAAGTGAAAAACCTACTTGTAAGCCAATAAATAGCCATCTATCATTGCCACTTAAAACCTATCAAACTCTTCAACTTTCAACATGCTACAACCCTTTGATCAATAAAGTTATGGATCTCTCCCCCATCAATGAGTACCATTATGTGTTGCCCTTCGATCCTTCCCTCAACTCAAAAAAAGTGGAACCTTGATGCTCCTAACAACAAAGCAATAATAGCTAGCTGCACTCCCTATTTAGGCAATTGTACACCTTCCTTTCCTTTACCCACTAATGAAGCCCCATCCTCTTCCACACCTTGTGCCTCTGTACATAACTTGGACTTTCCTCATCATCAAAGTGCACCTCAATCAAATGGACCTACCCTTTTCCCAAATGCCTGTGTTGGGTCACAAGGTTCTTTACAATTGAAGCATAGTTGTTTCCTTTACAATTCATTGTGGGTTATGTCTCCCAATTATTGATTCCTAAAAGTGTGCCCTATTCCTTGTGGTCCATTGAGTCAAGAAGGTGCAGCCTCCATTTTTTGTAGAGAAATTTCATATAGTGTTCCTTGCTGCTATTGTTGTCATTCAGCTTTAATGCCCCTAGATTCGCTCCTTTAAAGATTGACCCTTGGAAAGGTCTGCTAGGTGTAGAGGTTTCCAAGGTTAGAGACCTTTTTATGGCAATTTGCAATAAGTTGGGTTCAAGAGCCTAAGGCCTCTTAAGAGGTTTTCCCAACGCTTCCATGAAAAGGAATACTAGACGCCTCTCTGATTATTAGGTACCACAAATGCTACTTTCTAAAAATCAACCATGTAAGCCTCCATTGAGCCTTTGTGATTAAGTTATGTGAGCTCTCTAAAGTGATCCTCGAGATCTTTCCTTTCAAATCCATCTATCAACCTCCTACAAAATTCCTCGTAGGTGGTGATATTGTTGTGCTCTTGAGTAACTAGACCATGGTACCACCATCCATGCACAACCCCTTCCAAGTGAAGGATAGCAAATGTCATTGCCTCCTTATACATTGGGCTAAATAAATAGTATGTGTTCAACCTCCACATCCAAGCCCAAGCTGAAGTTTAATTAGATCCATCAAACAATGGAACAGTAAGTTAAACCAATCTACTTTCAAATCTTTATGAGGCATGTTCAAAGGGGTTTTATTTTCATTCCTTGTTCTGATTTTTTACTTTAGTGTACAAAAATTCACTTAGGAAATATCTTACCAAAATTTGGCACTCTTTGCCCCATATTCTGCATGAAGAACATCCAAATCTTCCTCCTGCTGATTATCCATATCTTCGTCTTGTGTCAAGACTTCTTTTTGCAAGAACGTAACACTGGGTAGTCTTGTACCAATGACTGATTTTGTTGGGATATTCTGATTTTTTTTCTGCAGATGAAGATACCCCTTGTGCTCCATTACCTAGAGGCATAGCTGCCTGATTGGTTGCTTTACTCCGCTGGCTCTGAATGAAGAGTTCAATGAGCTGTTGCTGCCCATCCTCTAAGGACTTCATTACATCGCAAAATTCCTGCTCTTTATCCCCGTCTAACATCCTCTGCTTTCTCTGTTCCATCTGCTGATACCGTGTTTCCCTGACACTATCTGACATGCACTAAAAATTGTCTATAGGTTTTGGTTTTTCAAACTGATTCTTCCGTTTTGTTTTAAGATATATATCGTATTTTCCATAGGCTGGCAAGATCACAGCTCTAATACCATTAAAATGTTTTAAGCTAAATGCATACAGAAATCAATCCAAAAAATGCTAACAGATATTTATTCATCCCTTGACCCCATAAACGTACAAATAGAAAGAACCATTTTAATAGGATTCACTGGAGTGCCCAGCACACAGATCTGGATTCTGGAATGTCCTTGGTGCCCTGCAGATTACAAACAGATCGCCCTGCTGGTTCTGGTAGTCCTGCACAGTTCTCAAATTGTCTCACACTTGAGGGTTTTCATCCCCAAGGCTGTAAACAGATCCAAGCTTGAAGGGTATGTCCTCAAGCTCCAAACTGTTGTAGCAATGTTCCTTTTCCTGTAGCCGTAGTTGAAGTTTGTTCTTTTTTCATTTACAAAAGATTTGACTTGAGCTCTCCCTCATACCTGCAACTGCAGCAATCCCCAATCACTGGAAATCAATTCCATAATTTGTGGTGGTTAACTGTTAACTAACTCTCCCTCAAACGTGGGAAATAACTGAACACAACTTTCTTATCTGGCTGTGATAGCAGACTGTGTTAACTCGGAAACCAATTTGCCTTATTCAAGCAGAAGACTTAGTCCTAACTTACTAACTGTTGACAGAACCTTTATTCAATGCTCAAATTAACAAAGGGATATTAAAGCATGTCATACTAGGAGTTTTGATTTTAGTCACCCCTTTCAAAATTTCAAGACGATGTCTTAAACAAAAAGGATTAAATTAATTAAAAAAAAGAATAGGAGCACAGACCACCTGATACTTATGTGCAGTGCCAATGTGATACAACAGAAACTCCTTAGTACCCACAAGTCCGACATATGCATTGATAGAACAACAAACAGTGAGACAATGTTTTCTCTGAATGTTAAGAGTAGAGGCTACACGGTAACTAGAAATCTAAAAAATGCTCTCAGCAAACAACTATCCAATGCTTACCCATACCTGCTATTGCACATTCAGGTATGAACCATATCTTGAACAGAATGCATCAAATTAATAGAATTTTATAGAGTAGTCGTCGCCTCATACCTATAGTTGATGCCAACATGATGCAACATAGAGTACCTAGTACCTTCAAATCTGACAAATGCTATAGCAGAACAACAAACAGCAAACCAATGTTTGCATCTGATTACTAAAGTGTAGAGAATACCTAATGTGTAGAAATCTCACAAATGCATTCACCAAACTACTATGCAATGCTTAGCTGTGCCCGACACTGCACATTAAATTAAACGCAATATCTTGTGCATAAAGCATTCCAATTAAAGAACTTCCAAGAGTAGGGACCACCTCATGCCTAATATAATGTAGCAGAGACTACCTATCTTACAAATCTCACAAATGCTCTAACAAAACAACAAAAAGCGGAACACTGTTAAGCTCTGACTATTACTGACCGTTAATTTTAATTGGATATCTGCAGCAGAGTATCAAAATCATTAAATTACAATGGAATTGTTGATATAATAATTTGATAAAAGTTTTACACAGATGTCCAAATCTACTCTATAAGATTTTCAATTTTTCCGTTTACTAAAACAATGCAAAGGTGCTAGTAGTTTTCACTTTGATGAAGATGCTTGAAACTATGCGCCTCTAGCTAATCAAAGAGTGATTTAAAGAGGAAAAAAAAGACAGACTTCTTAAATCTTCAGTATGTTATACTTAAAAAATCTAATTGAATCACAGATCAATTTCAAAAAATAAAAATCTCAGACAGCTTTCGACAGTTTACTTGGATCTGTGCCTAAATATAACAAGACACGCAAACAAAATAAATTCCAACGCATTCAAATGAGATGAGCTCAAATGGCAGGTCATCAGTGCTTCCAATGTGATGTTAAATGTATAATTGAATAAACCACCACACCCAATTCTGAGTGTAATGTACTCCAATGCAAGAGAAGGGGAATTTAAAATTAAAAAATACAATTTCGGCGATTCAAATATAGTATCAAAACACAAATAAGATCATTTCCAACTTCAAAATCTTAAGCTTTCAAAGCCAAACCCTACAGATAACATGTTGTCAAACACTAAACGCAACCCTGAAATATTTCAATTTAATTATGCTAAAATGAGTCAAAAATTCTTGAAAGCAAAAACACGAATTTGAAATGCGAAACTAAGCTTTAGCTAAATAATTAAAACCCAAAAAAGAGAACGAGACACAATTTTTATTTTTGTTTTAAATACCTTTTCTTTTGCCGTATAAAATGTCGATAAATAACGGAATTCAACCGTTCAAATTTCCCCGATCTGCAAACCGACGCCTCTCATAACGATTTCCAGCAAATACTTTCCATTGAATTCGCAACAGTATTGACAAAAACCCTAGTCTTTAGTGACTTATGCGTCATAGAACACAGTGAGGAATGTACAACGGACCGTTAATCGGATTGAAATAAATTTTTATGTCCGCAGAAAGGCATTTGTATCTGTACCCCACCAGACCAACATTTCCACATACTAAACATCCATAAATTGAGAAAAGGACGATAAGCTGGCGGTCACACTTTATAGCCCCCTAGTTTAAATTCTTCTGCTTAAAAAAGAGGTCAAATCAAACCGATGAATAAAAAAAAATTCAAAATAAATAAATAAATGTTGTGACAATTTTTCCTTTAATTTTTTTAAATTGATATTAGAAAAAAATGTGAAAAGGCAGGTAGAAGGTCATGTTAGTCAAGGTGTGAATGCTCTTCTTGGTAAACTTTTTAGGTAGGCAATAGTATTCTTCAAAAGTCTTTTTTCTTTTCTTTTTTTTGTTTATAAAGATGATTTAGAGTGTTTTTAAATTCAATTTTGTAAGGTTTTTTTTATTGGATTAAAAAAATAATTAAATTATATCAAAAACAAAGTTAAAACAGTCAAGAGGTGTTTAGTAGGTCATTGAAAAAAAGAATAACAATAGCGAAACAAGCTGTGAGTTATATGCACCAACTATATTAAATTTACTTTGCATCAATTGTATTAAGTGTATTTTGTGTGATTCAAAATATTGATGAAAAATAAACTTGCATGGTTACTTCAAAAACACTCTCATCAAATTATTTCTTGTTAAGGTGGTCCATTGAATTTAAAGTGGTTGTTTTTATTGATGTATATAGATTTGTTTTAATGATTAATAAATTAAAGGGTTATTTGTTTAAATCTTTTTTGTTATATATAGTAGTATTTGTGGGGATAAAACTACGCCTTACAAATTATTTAAAGGTTATAATTTTATTTTTTTTAAATTAAATATATAAAAGAGTTGAGTATAGAAATTAGAAATACATTGAAATAAAATCAAACAAGATTAGGGTTTACTTGATTTTGATGGTTGGTAGAAAGTTGTTCATTAATTTGATTATAACTTTTTGACCATGTTAGATGTGTTGGAATCATGATGATGAAATTTAAAAAGGGTCAACCTCAAAATTGAATGGAGAGACATGATCAATCAATATTCTATCCTAGATAATGAGAGATCGTGATGTAAAATATTATCTTTGCTAACTAAGAAGATGTTTGCTTAATATATTTGTGTAAGGAAAATTTGTGTGGTGTAAAAAGCACCACTATAACCTATTATAATAATAAGGATGAGTGATCAACTTCTATGTTAAAAGTCAAGTCATGAGATTGATTCAATAGTGATAGAGATACATAATAAATAGAGGTGTTAGATGTGAATATAGAGTTGTTGAAAACTAATTTTTTAAATAGTAATGATAAATATATAAATTTATTGTGATATTTCTATTAAATGTCCACCATGATATTCAATAATTTGATCATGTGATAATAAAAATGAACTAAGATGGTTCCTTTGAATACACAATTCTAGACATATAATTCAAGGTCTTTTAGGTCTCAATATAATTTAAGGACATAAACATGTGTACAAATTGCTTAATTTTAGAATCTCATTAAGAACATAAACATGTGTACAAATTGGTTGAATTTAGAACCCTCCTTAAGAACATAAACATGTGTGTGAAGTGGTAGAAAATGAAAGAGGAAAAGTGTAAAATGAGAATTTACTTGCTCTGGGTAAATTTGGATTAGAAACATGATATTAGCTAGTGAACTAATAAAGCCTATTAGATGAGTCAAAACCAAATGTTGGATTAATCTCAATGAATAAAGATGCTCTTGTGATCTAATACAATATTTGAGTGAGTTATGAGAATATTAAAATGTTAGAAATTGTGTTTGCAAACTCCTAGAAAACTTGTCTTGTTATCTCTATATTTACATTATGACATATTTTTGAGTTTGTTATTAGAAAAATCTTAAAATGAACCTTGGAGTTGATCTGGATAGAGATTTTTAAATAGTCTTTGATTGGGATGGAAGCAAAACTAGGAAACTATGACACTAGAGTGTTACTATCTACCAAGTGCACTAGTTTCCAAGGTCTATGTTGATGTCCTCCAATTGCTCTAGTGTCCCTAAAGCACACTAATGTCCTTCAATTGAATTATGTCTCATATTTCAAATTATATAGTAATTTGAATTTCTATTTATTTCATAATACATTCCTAAATCAATATTGAATATAATCATATAAATTCAAAGCTATAAATCTCTTAATTTTCTCTAGATTATACTATGCATATTTCTTTACAAGTAACCCTACTTTCAAATATTAAAATATTTATAATTGAAATGGTAATTTGAATTTATATTTTTTTCATATTACATTCCTAAATCAATATTGAATAATCATCTCAATTCAAAGTTATAAATCTCTTAATCTTCTCTAGATTCTACTAGGTCTCTTTCTTTAAAACTTATCTTAGTTTCAAGATTTAACACTACTAAACTTAAACAATTTGGATTCAATGAAATTTCTAAATCATTCCACCGATGTGTCATTGTCTTGATCTTTCCTAAATTGAAATGTAACTCCTAATTCTAATAAATGATCAATTTTTCTATTATTTTATTTTTGAACAAGATACATTCATCTATACAAAGAAAGACATATTTTTCAATCGTGAATTTAAATTATTTATCAAGGTAAATTAAAATATTTTTTAAAATTATTGCATGATTAAGATCCTATATTGAAATCTTTATAAATTGACAATAATTGATAAAAATCTAAACACAATTCCAATCAAACCTCTAAATGCAATCCAAAAAATAATAATTTGAAAGCTCTAAACTTTAACTTGTAAATTCTTCTCTACTTTATCCTTCTTGAATATAATGAATTATTAACCTCCTCTAAAGGATTTCTTCTTCTATTTATCTAAATCATTCATTTTGTAATTGTAGGAGAAAAATTCAAAATAATAATGTATTCTTAAATTAGAAAATATAAATTTAAAATAATATTTTCTATTCATGCATACAACTTAGAAAATATTGAATAATAAAATATTAGTTTTTATACTTATTTTAATATTTAAAACTTATCATAATTATAGATGAGAAATCATTTTATTTATTTAAAATAAAATAAATATAATTATTTATTTTTCAAAATCCAACTATAAACTTACACATTCAAATCAATTTAATTAAAAAATTAAGTTATTAAATATATTTTAATTTTTTTCTAAAAGATATTGGAAATTTTAGAACGGGATAATTAAAACAAATTAAATATAATTCTAAGCACTAATTAAATTTAATTCAATACCATATTTCTTTTGCTAAGATGAAATTGGCCTTAGGGACCATACCTGTAATATTAACTTGAGAAATTTACAATAAGAAGATGCTTCATTAATAAAGGACCTATGACCAAAATGTATGAGGACCTATAATAAAAAAAAACCTCAAAGGAATAGTCTATTTATACATTCAACAATTTATGGTTGTATGGTATTACATTTTCTACATACAAAAATATGTAATTTATCGTATCATCTATATATTATAGTCTTCCCTACATATCTATATTTGCAACAGTGATTATTTTTCACATCCACATCACCCTAGTGGCCCTAAATAGTCATCCTCGCCACCCTCATTTTCAGAGAAATCCACATCCATAACAAACGCTTAGTCAACCCTAGTAAATGGCAAGATACCCATTATAATTTTTATAAATATAATGCCCCATTTTACTTTGTGCTTGTATGAACCATCATTGGAACCAATACTAGAATGATAAAAGGAACCCAAGGTAATGTATCAAAAGAGTGGACAGTGGTTCATAATTGATTATCAATTGGAAAACTTGATCGGAGAACAATGAATACTAGCATAGTGTTAAGGCCCATACACAAATGGGGCTTGATCAAAGCCATAGAAACTAACATTTTATTGTTGAGGCCAATACACTTGTAACACTTGATCAATTTTGTAAAAAGCAACCTCACAGTGTCAATCAATTCCTTTACCTCCAAAAATATTACAACAACAAACATTGGTGTTATGTTGTTGTTGACACAGTACACATGAGTAGTTGAAAGGAACAAAGTCACCCACCACCATTCAAATTGCATGGACTATAATTGTCACTTTCACCTTCTTCTTTTTTCTTTAACCTCATATTATAAATATCTCCAATGAAAGAAATTTGTCACTTCTTAGCATATAATATCATTTTAATATCTAGTATGCACTAGCTTGTAGGCCTTTTGTAGACAATGAGAAGGGGGCTCATTAAAACCCTCATTTAATTACAAATCATAATATTTTTTCATTATCACCACATCTAAGAGAGGATAGATTGATTAATTTCACATATATTTGAATCATTATGTGTTGTCCCAAAGAGAATCTTGCAATTACAATGGTAAGGGTCATCATTAAATAAAGAGGGAAGGCAAAACACACAATAACATAAGTTATCACCTATAATATGCCCTATATCATAATCAATGCTAAAATTGGCCAACACATGGAATTTCACCTCACTATAGATGTGTTTAATAGTGAAGGCCTTAATTTTTTAAAGAAAGGGAAAATTTTGGCTTTAAATTCTATTGATTTTATAATTATAAGCCCCATTTTTTTTACTATATTTATGATATCTAAGAGCCTCCTTGTATTTATAATTATTTTATGCCAAAAATAAATCATGTTTATAGGCCTCTTAGGAGTGCCATGGATTCAACTTTGTTATTTGTTCCTTGCTCCGAGCATTTTGAGGTGGTGTCAATGAAGTGCTCATCATGATCTCTCAAATGCAACCAACCTTAGAAATACCTAGATTGCCCTCGGAAGCCTCATTGAAGGTTAGCTTGGTCCATCCCACCAAAGGGGCCATCCATCTAATTTCTCTCCTAGACTTTGCAAGGGATGAACCTAATTATCGAGCCATGAATGGGAGAACTCTCAAAATTGGCCATTTCTTCATCATATCAATATCCTAAGAGGTGAAAATCTTTTATTTCATGTTTTTATTCTTAGCATTGTTATCGACTACTTCTTAAATTACACTTTCTAGTTTTGTCTTAAACTATTCAATAGAATCTTCTTTCACTTGGAATATCCTCTTATTCCCTTTCTTTCACATTTCCCATATGATAATTAAAAGACAAGAAATCCAAATATTAGAAAATATAGCCTTATCGTGGAGGGAGGACAATGAATTAAAATGCTCAAGTATATCATGTGCACGGGGACTATGCCAATTGAGTTTCTTCTACACCAATTGTTGGCATTCATCAACATATTGACAATTTAACAATAGGCGGTTAACATATTCTTCTTTATTTTTACACATGACACATTTGGAAGGTCCCAATAACTCATCTTCCTTAGTATTTTTGTAGTTATAATTCCCTTTTGTATGGTTTCCCATGAAAATGCCTTGGCTTTAGGTAAACAATTCTTACTCTAATAGAGATGTGCAAACCAATTTGCTTTCTTACCTGTGGCTACCAACATCTTATAACCCAACTTTACTTTAAATTTCCCCAGTTTAGAGACACACCACCTAATATAATATTTTTCTTCCTTTATGAATAATTTCCTCCTAGTCAAAGCCTCTTCTAAGATGAGTTTTTGATCCAGTTATATGTGTATATATTATAAGATTTTCTACCACCACTTGCTAAATCCACCATAATCCGCACATAGACGTAGCCCTTAACATATCTACACCAATTATTTTTCATAACACACCTAACCTCCTCAATAATTGATATATTTTTTAATGCATCATTACCCATTTCTTATTTCCCAACTGGTGTGCTTAGTGGTTACTTCCCTACAACTTGTGATGAAATTCCATATTGAGAAATTATTGGTTAAATTTTTGTTTGTGATAATTCTCTATAGGGAATCGTGATTGAGGTACTCATTTTGTAGAATATTTTCTTATTTTAAGTGTGTGTTTATGTATATTCCCCACATAAACTTTTTTATAGTGCCTTGTTTAGGATGTTACATTGTCATGGTCTCACACCACCTGCCTCTTTTGGTTTACATATATTGTCCCATTCAATGAGTGGAAAAATTTATCTTTAGAGGTTTCTTTCCAAAAAATCCCCAGTATTTTGACTAAGGGATTCCATAATTTTATTTGATATTTTTTAATATGAGAACATGAATATGGGAATTGCTAAAATAATCACCTTAAGCATCAAAATCTTATCCATGAAATACAACTATTGCACCTTCCAAGAGGTGATATTATTGTTAAAAATTATAAGTAGAGGGTCCCAAAATGTTGATTTTCCCACACTAGAGAGTGTAGGGATGCTTAGGTATTTACTGAGAAGAGAAACAATTTTATAATACAAATTCTTTGCCACAACCTACTATATTTTGATGTTGGTGTCGAAGAAAAAATAATTTTATTTGTTGATGTTTTTTCCCAAAACATTACAATAGTCTTCCAATATTTGCCTCATTATTTGTGCCTCTCACTTGCTAGCAATAGAAAAATATTGACATGTCATTGGGTTGACATTTAGTGCAGTTTTTATTCCTCTCCATCTTCCCCTAGTATTTCATGTCTAAATGTATCTTCCCAAATCTTCAACCATAATAATAAATAGGAAGGGAACATAGTGGGTCACCTTGTATGATCCCATAAGATGAGACAAGTAATCCAAGACTAAAAATATAAAAGTAAAAATGCAACTGTCTATCCAGTCACACAATTAAATGTAAAAGTTGAATTTCTCCAAAACCTTCAATATGAACCTATTGTTAACATGATCCTATTCCTTTCTTATATCTAATTTTACCAACATTCTTTTCATGTTGTAATTCCAAATCATGTGTATGGCTCCATGCACAATGACTATTCCATCAATGACGAATCAATTGGGAGTAAAACCACTTTGCTCTTCTAAAATGATATTTGAACATGTACTTTAAACTTTTTAGTCATTGCAATTTTGTATGTAATTTTCATAATGAGATTGTCCTCTAATCATCCAAGGAATCCATTGTGCTTTTCTTTGGGATCAATGTAATGATTGTATTGTTCAAGTCCTTGAGAATTATTCTCCTCTTCTTGAATTCTTCAATCACCTCTAAAATATCCTTACTTATAATATCCTAGCATCTTTGGAAAAAATTTGTCAAAAATTCATTTGAAACCTTGGCACCTTGTTTGCTTTCATTTGAGTGATTGCTAGTTTTAATTCCTTCATTATGAAAGGTCTCATGATTTGTTGGTTATATTATTTTGTGGCAAGGATTGGAATGTTATCTAAAAACTTTTCTATTAAAGTGTCATAATAATTATCAACCATATTTAGTAGATACTTAAAATAATCAATAGTTAGTTCCTAGATTTCTTCTCCTTTGTTAATTAAGTGGCCAGCATTATCTTTTGCACTTTGGATTATGTTTATATTTCTCCTACTTTGTGTTCCCTATATTTCTCTCTAAAAACTTATTCCCTTGCTAACACCTCTACATGTTGATTGTTAAGAGTCTTTTCTTTCAAATAAGAGTATTGGTTCATCCCAAAGATTATGATTATTTTGCTGAAACATTTAATCTCTCTCTCTAGATTCTCTTCTTATGTTAATATATTCTCGAAGCACACCTTGTTCCAAATTTTGAGTTGGGGTTTGATGTAACCCAACTTTTTCAAGAATTGAAATTATTTTGTGTATTTCAATTTTAGGGTTAAAGACCACCATTCCTACACTTTGTTGAACAAATGCGGATCTCTATCACATGTTTTCTAATTTTAAATATCCTCTAATTTGTTTGGAATATGTAATAAATATTAACTCAATAGAATAGTAGTTAGATCCAAAGACTAGAAGGATGTTGCTTACACATGTAACTAAGATTTCAGACCAATTTCTATATATCATATATCTATCTAATATATTAACAATGTTGGAGAAACCCATCTCCCTATATATCCAAGTGTAGGAACCAATCCTTGGAGTGATATGATGATGTTTTATAAAGTTTAAAAAATCTAGTTGCAGGTTTCACCAATCTACCCCTTTTGTTTAGGAATTCAAGGTGTCATGAAATTTCCACACAATATGATAATTGCTATGTTTGTATTTTGTAAAAATGAAGTAATTTGACCCCATACAAAAAAATGAATGTTCCCAATAGGGCCATAAGCATTAACAAAAAAATTAAAATTATATATAATATGTTTAGCTTTGCATACCTACCAATTCTAATTCTCTAAAATGACTTCCAAATCCATAGTGAGTGGATTCCATGTTTTTCTAACACCTATCAAATATTTGAATTCTTCCCAAAGTATTCTTCTCCACTATCTCCATTTCATCATTATTTTACTCACTTTTTCTTTGCTCAATATAGTTTATTGTACCAAAAGTAGATATGGTTTTATGATTTCAATTTTTCTTTTGAGTAGGCATCTCTTGTTAGGGGCATTTAGTCTCATTGCTCAATGGGAATGATAATATCCATCTCAAATCTCGATTTCTTTGGCCCTTGGCCATCCAATAATTGCAATTTATTCCTTTGTGGATCTCCTTCCTCTACACAGGTTCTCACTACATCTTGGTTTATTTGTTTTTAGCTTTGTTTGGCTTACCATTCTCTCCTCTATGATATCCATTTTTCTTATATTACCTCATTGCCCAAATATCTCACTAATTCTTGAATAGTCTCATATTTTGTTTCCTCCATTCTGGGTTTGTGCTTCGATTCAACTTGAGAATTTTCATTGTTATCTATTATGTTGAATAGCTCCAATATAATATAAAACTATGTTTACTCTTTTTTAGGTGCATAATGCAAGGAGGGAATATTATTCTTATTGCCGCATTCTTTCATGCTTCAATCATGTTCAACCACTTCCATCTTTTGAGTTGGTGATTTATTTTAATGTGGTATTGAGTCAATTAGCCTACAATAAGGGTTTTTCCAATTCCTCACCCTATCTTAATTTTGACTTTCTAAGTATTATTTTTGAGGCAATCCTATTTTCTATGTATGCTATGGTGAAATTTTTTGTGATAGAATATAATTTCTCCACTTTAATCTATTATCTCCAAGTATCAACCTCCTATTTCAATTCAATCTCTTTCAAAGGGGGTTTTTTTAAGTCAATCATGATTCATATTTAAGCATAAATACCAAATTCGTCCTTTAGTATATTTTCATCAATTTGGATGAGTGTCCCAAGGGTATTGTCGATCTTATTGAATATTTATGTGTCCTAGTATTTTGCAAGCATATTGTTCATCCTTAATTACATAGGTGTTTTGGTCAAAGAATGTTTGAGATGGTTGAAGTTGGGTTTCTAATATTTCACAAAATATTTGATTCCATTCATTATCAAGGGCCACCCAATAATATATATTTTCTCTCCCTTGATTCACATTCCACCAAAAAAAAACCTATAATAAAGATTTGAGTTTTATCTTTGTGCCCCAATTTTCTTTGCACCGCCTTGGAATCTAGATTGTAGAAGGCCATGCTCCAAACCATTTCATAAATAAGGCATGATGTCTAAGCTATGTATTTGAGCACATGAGTTGTTCATCCAATATTTTAATCACTTTTATGAGTTATTTTTTATTAGGGGGTTCCCCAAGAGAAACTAATGTTTTCTATAATGGCTTTCGGCCACCACTCTTTTCTCTAGTTTCCCTTCCCACCAATTGTAGGATTCCTATTTTTTTATGGATTTTGGTCATTCAAGGCCAAAATTTATGTTATTGATTGTGAAAATATGCATTCATTTATCATTCTCATTTTTTGTTGCAAATTTGCAATATGTTTTATCTCCAATCGTAATAATATCTCTACCATCAATTTTCTAATTGATAATTTATCACACCTGATCTATGGTAAAAATTAGTTCTAGCCTAATGGTATTCAAGATCATTTCTATGAATTTCATCTTTCCACAACCTAACGGTTCATTGTGTGAATTCAATGTTGATTTCACTTGGCCCATTGCTTAGCTTTTTAACTATTGTTTTTGTCTCCTACTATAATGTTTTTGTTTGCCATTCAAGGAAAAGATTTAAAACATAATTTGTTTATTTTAATTAGCACATTATCTTAATTGAATTTAATTATTTATTTATTACCCACACAATTAGATCATGTCAAGATAATTTTAACTAAGGTCTAGATTTTCTTCACCGATACCTCATGTTGTACAAATAATCTTTCCTCTAAGACATTTTTAGACACAATAATAAAAATATAATAATTATAATTAAAATTATTAACCATATCAATTAACCAATAGAATTATAACCACACATTATAGATAAAAATATTAAATCAAAAACCACACAAAAAATATCAAAGTAATAATACATGTCCAAATTACAAGAGAATGTGATAACATAGAATCTTAATCAAATATCGCAAGAGATAAAATAATGAGGGATATTACATCCTCCACCCTTGATAAAATGATGACCCTAACCTGACAATCAACTAAATAAATAGATAATCATAGATTATCATACATGTTTTCTCAAATCAAATACATAATAGTTCAAGGTATCATAATGTATAATAAAGCAAAAAGATAAAGATACTCCTTGTGAAACATGTCCTCATCTTCCCAAGTAGCAACTCTATTTCTAAACTCCTCTTATACAAATTTCACTTTTGTGATCATTCTATTGAAAGATTGAACATGTATTTAATCAAGAACCCTAATGGGACTCACATAAAACTCCCCCTCAAAATCCACCTTAAGAACTCACCAATAAATCATATGAGAGGGATCACATATATTATTAAAAACCCACCTCATTTGTCAAAATCCTCCCATAAAACTTCACTTGTGTGATTTTCCTATTGTAAAATTAGACTTGTCTATAATCAATAATCCTTATCGAAACTACATAAAAAAAAACCCCTCAAAATCCACCTTAAGAACCCACCAGTCAATTAGTCATATATATATATGTATGTATGTAAATGATTGATCGGTGGGTTCTTAATTATATATATAATAGGGTTGGTTCCAATTACTCAATTTATAGGGGATGGGAAGCAATTACTACTACTACTACTAACTCCACCATAACTATCTCTTCTCTCATTGGTTCCATTCAATTGATACGAGGGGTTAACAACCTCTCATATGATTGATTGGTGGGTTCTTAAGGTGGATTTTGAGGGGTAGTTTTGTGTGGATCCCATTTAGATTCTCGGTCATAGACAAGTCCAATTTCATAATAGGTAAATCACACAAGTGGACATTTTATGGGAGGAGTTTGACAAGTGAGTTGGTACTTGGGAAGATGAGGGCGTCTTTTACAAGGAGTACCCTTATCTTTTTGTTTGATTATGCATTACTATACTTTTCTTATAGAACATATTATAAGTTATGTAGAACAAGATAATTTAAATAATTTAAATGAAATTTTAGGCACTAATTAAATAATTCAATACCATAATTTATTTTATTTAATTAGCTAATTATATATTGTTACCGACATAATTAGATCATGTCAAGATACTTCAACACCAAGACCTAGTTCACCTTCCCTAGAGCCTCATGTCACACAATATAATCTATAAGCTTAGTAACATTGTTAGTATACTTTTGTTGCTCCCCTCCCTGTGGGTGGCAGTGGCAGGGCTCTTCTATTCGTGTGCTCTGCTCTGTGTGTGGATTCTCTTAGGGTCATGTTGCTGACCACTTTCTCTTCTCCTTTTGTGGGGTTTGTTGGTCCTATGGTTGTGCTCTGGTGGAAGCCTACGCGTGTCTTGGTGGTGTGTGTCTCGGGCCTTGTCTGGTTGGTCCAAACAGGGGTTTTTTTAAGTTGTTCATGGGGTGGCTTTTTCCTCCTTGTATCATGTTCCTTTTGTTGGGTTTGCCTTTGAATTTGATGCCTTCCCTTTCTACTGTCACTGGTCTCTGCCATGTTCTTCAGCTGAATTCTTTTGAAGTGGAATCTGCTTCTATTAAGGGGGAGCCCACTCCTATTGAGGTGGAGTTGGTGGTTGTTTTGATGGCAGAGTGTTCTTTCCTCTCTTACGAGTTCCTATTGAGGTGGAGCTTGTTTGTGCTGGTGAGTGGTGGCTCTGGATTGGAAGGTTTTCATTTTATTCGCTCCTTTAGAGGGGAGCCCTCTCCTCTTGAGGTGGAGTTAGGGTTGGCTAATCTGGTGGGTGGTTGTTGCAAGTTGGCTAATGCTTTTCTTTATTCATCTTTGATCTTTGATCTTTGTCTCTGGTTTGCCTTCTTTCTACGGCTAGGTGACTAGTAGCAGGTTGGTCTGCTTTGGTTCAACTGTTGTTGTTAGTGCTCCTATTATGGTGAAGTCCTCTCCTTTAGAGGGGGTGCTTGTTTGGGTGGTACGTTTTGAATTTTATCTCTCTACTGGTAAGGGATATTCTTACCCCTCTATTGGTGGGAAGTTGGTTGGCTCAATTTTGGATAACTTGAACAAAAGGTATGTTGTTGTCCAGTTGTTGCAGATGGTTGGTGGCCTAGTGAATTCTAGCAGTCTTTAGGGCTTACTGATTAGTGGGTTGCTCTTTGTCTTTGAATGTATCTCTGTAAGTTCATGTGATTCTTACCACTCTTTTGGTAAGAAACTATTAGGCTCTTTTTTATCTAAATTGAGAGGAAGGTCTATTGCAGTCAAGCTACTGCAAGTGTTATGTGGCTTGGTGTTTCCAGGCAATCTCTTGGGCATGCAGTATTGTGGGTTGTCTATTGGTTCAATAGGACTGGGTTTGGTCCTAATTAGTCAGTTACTTCTAGTCGTGGCACCAAGTTTGGGTCACTAGTCGGTCTTTGACTCAGGATTGTTGTTGGTTATGAGGGTTTTGTTGCCCCTGGTCACTGCTGACCAGGTGATGTTCATCTCTCTATTGTGCTACTGCGGTGTCTCCATTGGTACTGTGTTGGTGACAAGTGTTTGTCCTTGTTGCTTGGAAGTGTCCTTCTCTTAGTCCTATAAAAGGTTTTGGGTCCTTTCAAAACCTTGCTTACCTTACCAAAAACATTGTTAGACACAATAATAATAATATAATCACTATTAAAATAATTAACGGTGTCAATTAACCAATAGAAACACATGATACATAATATATTAACCCAAAAATAACATGAAAAATATCAAATAAATAATCTACATCCAAATTACCGTGAAATGGGATAACATAAAATATCAATCAAATATCACAAGAGACAAAAAATGAGGGATGTTACATCCTCCCCCTTAACAAAATGATAGCCCCAATATGACAATCACCCAAATAAACAAATAATAATAGAGTAGCACACAAAGTTTCTCAAGTTAATACATATTATCAAGGTATCATAAAGCATAATCAAGCAAAAAGATAAGAGTAATCCTTATGAAAGATATCCTCATCTTCTCAAGTACCAACCTATTTTCCAAACTCCTCCCAAAAAACCTTCCCTTATTTGATTGTACTATTGCAAAATGGGACTTTTTTGCAATCAATAATCCTAATGGGATCCACACAAAACTCCTCCTTACAATCCACCTTAAGAACCACCAATCAATCATATGAGATGGACCATATATATCTTCACAAAATAAATATGGAACACATCATAAACCCTAAAAAAATATAGTGGTAAAGCAAGCTTATAAGCCTTTGGAATTATCTTTTGTAAGATCTTAGATGGTCCCATGAACCACAAAGCAAATTTACAAGCCTTTATAAATTGTACTAATTTATTTTGTAGCCTGACCCTAAGGAACACATTCTCACCAACCATGAACTCTCTAGAAACTCTCTTAAATTTTGCATAACTCTTTTTTAATAATATACTTATTTTAGCATCTCCTTTATGATTTATATTTTCCTAACATACTCCTAGAGCATGTCAAACTAAAAAACCATACGATTCTCCAAGCCATCCCATAGAATAAGAATACTACACTTCCTACCATACAAAGATTAAAATGGATTCATTCTTAGTGGTGCATGATAATTACTATTGCATGCAAACTCTCCTAGAGGTAATTATTATTCACTTATGCTCTTGATCCATGTAATACATCCTTGGCATGTCTTCCATCACCTAGTTAACTCTCTCAGTTTGATCATCTATCTTAGGGTGATGGAAAGAACTAAGATTCAATTTCAAGCCAAAAATTACCATGAGAGTTCCACAACATCTAGAAGTAATAATATTATTTCTATAATAAATATCCACCACCTAAATTCCATGCAATTGAACCACCTCTCTAGTAACTCTTTCATCCAACATTTGGGCATCATCCTTCACATTCCTTGAAACAAGATGTGAAACCTTAGTCAATTTATCCACCACTACCAAGATAGAATCATGGTGACTACTACTCTTCGATAGCCCTATTATGATTTCTATCAAAATAACAAACCACTTATGAAAAGGTTCATCATAAAGGTATAACTCTCCACCTAGATGATTGTGTTTTGCTTTCACTCTCTACAACTCTAAGTTCTTAGCCACATGCATGGCCACATACTTCTTCATGACACTCTATAAGTACAAATTCTTATGTTCCATAGAATTTTTTTGTTACTTCTATATGAGCACTATAGGATGCACCATTAGCTTCTCCCAAAATAACATCTTGCAAACCACCCTTCGTTAGAACATAAATATTGCTCTGAAATCTTAGCAACCCATCACTATCCAACAAAAATATAGATACTATAGAAAATATAATTCATTATAACCATGTACATCCTAAATAGAGTCTCTCAAGTCTACCCAAAATTATGACATAGCTCTCATGCTTTCCCTCCTACTAAGAGCATATAACACTCTACTATTTTTCCCTTTAACATATGAAATTTTGATTTCAATGTCACTAAAAAAATATTCATATTCTCTGACATTAATTTAGCTCAAGTTGTGTAAAAAATTATTCCAAACCCTTGTGATTTATCTTTAGCTAGAATGTTCTACCCATTAATAAATGCCTTTAAACCTAAATGATGAATAAAAGTTGAAACTCAAATTCATGAGTGGGATAATTCTTTTCATGATATTATAGATTCCTCAATTCATATGTACACATTCTACCATCCTACATAAACACTCTAAAACCTTCCAAAGAAGCATTTGTCTAAATAATAAACTCCTTTGAAATATCTAGAACTTACAATATTAGTGCAATAGTCAAAACATTGTAATCTAAAATTACTATTCACACATTTTTTACCACAAATATTTCTTACCCTTTTTCTAGAAGGAAGCAATAAGATAAGATACTTTGGAAAACTCTTTCATGAATATGTGGTAATATCCTACAAGATCCATAAAACTGCGCATGTCAATAATATTTTTTAGTGTTGATCACTCAACGATTACCTCAATATTAGCTAGATCAAGGATATAACCTTATGTAAACATCTTCTAGATATGGCATCTCAAATTGAAATAAATCATACTTAAATTCCCATAGAGATTATGCTCTCTCTCAATTAATATAAAATCAATATGTTGGGTCCTAAAACCATGGGTCCTTAATCCTGAAGATTTCACCTTTTCAAGGTTAGGGATTTTTCTCTAGTAAGTTAAAGAGAGGCTCATACATAGACTTAGGATGGTTGAAGGCTAACCAAAAGAGTGGGTAAACTCTCCCACTCTTTGGTCTTAGCTTAAACCTAGGAGGGTGTTCCTATTAAGCACCTAAACAAGTTAATATATGAATTAAAATTGACTAATCAATGCATCAAACATCAATAATACCTAATTGTGTTCTTGACTTTTAAAATTTGTCATTAAGGTAAGATATAATTAGTTGCAATAAACCTTTTATAGTTGATTTTCTAGGTCCTGAATAATGTATTTTTAAGATGACAAAATTTTTACATATCATAAAATGATTTGTGTTATTATATTTCACATACAACAAGGTATACAAATGTTGGGCATGATTCTCCAAGCATTTGATAGTTCAATATTACTTAATATTTCCCTAGTTATACTATCGAATTATGGATGACATGCATATTTTGTACTTTTATTTTTATAAGAGCTAGTGAAAATACTTTATGTTTTGATGAATGTGGAAGGTTAAGGTCTTCATTGACTAGTGCCTTATTGGGTAATATAGTTGTTTCCAATCATTGAAAGCAAAAATTAATAAGGAACAACAAAGATATCATGTAAAATAAATAATTATATTTAAGGATCCATCTTTGAATTTATTAGTATTCGTACATAATAGCTAAAAGATTATTAAATGCAAAAAAATTATAATAGATTGAAATGTTATAATATTTTTTAAATACCTATTATAGCTATGCTAGCAAATTTGGTGGAAGAAATTTTACAAGAAGAGGGCTTGTTGCACCTTAAAACCCCAAAAACCCTTCAAAATAATAATGACTCGCCAAGGAGACAATTTTTTACAAGCACATGCTACAGTAGCTACCTCTACACAACTTAGAGATAAAATTTAATTGTAGAAACACTATTATAAATTGAAATCCAAGACTATTATGCACTAGATATAGTGAAAAAACAAATTAAAAAACCCTTTACAAATAAGAAAAATATCATGCATATAGATCCTAAGGATGGGAAATCATGTTTTATAAAGGACGTGTTTTGATATCATGCTACAAGTATTTCTCAGACCGTTTCCATCAATGTGTTTAATGTCTACACTTAAGAACAATATTTTGTAGATCCAATAGCAACTCAAATCACTTGAAAATATTTATCATTTTATCACCATCACTCTAGTTAGTAATGGTAGATGGTTTCATGTATATAGAACAAAATTGAGTCCATAAAATCCACTAGAAATTAATTTGGACATGATGCAAATATATCAAGTTCTAAAAACCCAAACTATTGTATTAAGGGCTACATGTTGCTTCCACTTTTTTCTTCTTTGAATCTATACCTTCCAAATTAAAAAATCATCACAGTACTCAATTTAATCATGTTGGGTGGTAGCAAAGGTCATTGATAAGTATTAATGGAATTTTTGATCCATTTCCATTATTATCACTTGAAATGATGCAAAAATAATCCCTACAATTATTTAATCACCTACATTAATTTTAGCAAGGATTTGGTGTCCATTTACCTTGGATTCATGAGGCTAGGGCACAAAAACTACTTAAGAATATTCATGGGTATGTGCAAGGCCAAATCGGGTTTGACAACTCTAGTCAAAATAATTAAAAATGTGAAGCATTCATCTTCGGTAAACAAGAAAGTGTTCGATTCAAAAAATAAAACTAGAGATTTGAAAGGAAATTTAGTTGATCTAGTTTTATTTACGTGGTTTAATTGCAGTTCTATCTATTGGTGGTAGTAATTACTTCATGTTATTCATTGATGATTATTTATTTATTAGAATGACTTGGACCTATGTTAGTTTTACACAATGGTATTGAATGATGCACAAACCCATGTCAACACATTTTGGACTTAAAATGGTGGTGTGTTCACATCAAAGGTATTTTAATAATATCTCAAAAAAAAATGAGATCAAGCATCATCTCATAGTTTTCACACTACTAAAAAAAATAGAGTTGTTGAAAGGATTAAAAAATTGTGATGAATATAATTCCAAAAATATATGATAAAGGATTAAACCTATATTTATGGGTAGAAAATGGCCTATCTTTCTAATAGGACAACTTATGTAGCTCTTCAAATGAAGTCTATATATAAAATTTGGTGTGTTCATCTTCCTTTAGTGCAACGTCTTCAAATTTTAGATCCACATGACATGAATTGATTCTCACTGAGAAAAGGAACAAGTTTAATTGCAAGAGTCAAATTCATCCTTTTGATATATTTATGATCCTCAAAGGCCTATAAATTGCTTGACAAGAAAAATAATAAATTTCTCATTGTAAGAGATGTTATTTTTTATAAAACTAAAAAGTATGTAACCAACATTAATTGACAACTAAATCAACTAGAGAAATTTATAAAATTTGATGTTTTCAAGGAGGATATTATGGATATTCCAAACACTAAGTGTACAATATATCTTGGGAATCACTAGAATCTAGTCTACCTCTGATAATTGAAAAAGAGAATTCCCCTACATAAGAGATTAAAAATTCATCAAAAGATGATGACATGTTTCTAAAGAATTATAAGCATTATCTAAAAGATGGAGGAGCTCCAAATATAGTATATAATGCATACATTATTTAATATATATAAAAAAAAAAGAGGCACCTCCTCAAACATAGAAAAATATGCCAAAATAGGAAATACAAACATTGAAAGATGGCATACCTAATGTAGTTGGAAAAATAATTACTAGAAGTGCATACAAAGCCAAAGAAAGAAGAAGATTCCCTCGAATAAATTTAAGTAAGAAAATATTACCTTGGAATGACATCCAAAAGAAGAAATAAATGTTACTTTTTATTCAAATCCAGCTTACTTCAAATAAACTCAAAAGTTTGGTGCATGGAGAAAAGGAATGAAAATTTAATATGATGCTTATATCAATAATGGATCTTGGAATTCAGTTGATCCTCCACTCAGTGCTAAACATATAGGTTGTAATTGGCTCTTAAAAATGAATAAAAAGCAAAATGACTCACTTGAAAAATACAAAGCATGGCTTTTCATAAAGGTATATGCTTAAAAATAAGGGATAGACTATGAGGAAACATTTGTACCTGTCATTGAAATAGACTACCATTAAGTTTTTTCAGATTTGGTAGCATAAAATAGATGAAAAATTCATCAAATGGATGCAAAAATTAATTTTCTTAATATTGATATGAAAGAAATGTTTACATGACAAGCTGTTTTTTTGTAATTGAATGTCAAGAGCACAAAGTATGTAAGTTGGTAAAATTATTGCATGGTTTAAAACAATCCCCGTGAGCATGGCATGAGAATATCACCAAGCATCTCTTAAGCATGAATTTTAAGTGTTCTAAATTTAAATTTGCAACTATTTTTGTCAAGGCAATTGACAAATTTGTTGTGTACCTAGTTGTATATGTGGATGATATATTCATAACAAGAAATAATGAAAGCTACAGTATAAAATTAAAAGTAGAACTAATGAAAGGCTTAGAAATAATAGATTCAGGTCATCTTCATTGCTATATAGGTACTGAAGTGATTCAAAAATTAAGTATATTTTCATTGCACAATATAGGTGTATTGATACTTTTTAGAAAAAAATCTAGAATGAAAGACAACTAACCACTTAGCACGCTCATGGAGAAAAATATAAAATTGGAATTATATGATATTATAGAGCTTGAAGATACAACTAAATACAAGTAGCTCATCATAAATTTGATCTATTTAATTAAAAATATATTAAACATTTCCTTTGTTGGAGTTGTTCTCTCTAGATCCATGTAATAATTGAGAGAAAGTTACTAGGTAGAAAAATATAGGGTTATTTAATATTTGAAGGGAACTCAAAACTTTAAGCTCAAATAATCCTCATAACTATATTTCAAACTGGTTGAATAATCATATTCAAACTACTAAAATATTTAGCCTATTAATTTTGTTGTCCTGAAACGAAGCAACATAGAGAAAACCTTCAAGCATTTATTGTTATCTCAATTTGACTATAAATTTACAAGCAATATGATTAGTTCATTTTCATTAATGTTCCCTATTGCATGAATAGCTCTTTCCAAAAGCAATTAGTGAAGGTGGGATTTGTAATACCAAATATTTGAAATGCAAAATAGAAACAAACAAGTGCATGTAAGTTTCTATTCAAACCAAGCAAAACCTCTAGATAGAGCTCACAATGACGTTCAAAATGAGATAACAACAACAATATAAAATTGAAATGTTACCCATGAATCCATTGTTATTTGATTTTCTCCTTGATTGGTTGATACGTGGATGATCAAGTTTACTTGAAGATGCCTATTTTGACATGTACCTAGCATAAAGTGATGATTGATTGGAATGAAGGAAAGAGTACCTAAATTTATAAAATTTTGGAAGGGGGAATGAATGGTCAAGATATGATGGTGATATCAATAGTGGAGGATGGTTGAGATGATTTCCCTAAGATCAAGGAGAGGATGGAGGGTGAAGATGGAGTTTGTTAGAATATGAATAGTTAAGATGAAATTACTAAATTTAATAATGGTTGTGACATGAGGGAAATAAGTGACATGTGCATTTAGGAGGGTTGAATTATTGGGTTGTGTTGAGAGATAATGGGATCATAGGGAAAAGTGTTCTCAGGTGCCCTTTATTCTTGGAATGTGTTGAGGTAATATAGGCATAATTAAATAATAATATTATTCGTTTAAAATTTGGACACTTACATGGCTACCCCTAGTCAAAATATTAATGAGGACAAGTCATCTATTTTCTTATTCAACACTCCTTGGCTTATTTAGAGCAGGATTGCTCGAATTCTTCAATTTTAGATTAGCTCTCTTCTTTTGACTTATCTTGGGATTCCCATTTTTGTAGGATCTCAACTTAGAGGGTTTTGGCGGGATGTTCTAGATAAGTTTCATAGGAAGGTAAGTCATTGGAATTGTAGATGGCTTTCTTCTATTGGGCAAGTGATTCTTTTGAAATCGATGGTTCAATCCCTTCCTATTTACAGGTACTTTGTGCAAGTTGCCCCTTCATGCTTTGTTAAGGAGTTTGATGCCCTTGCCCATCAATTTATTTAGGCAGGCAATTTGTCCTCTTCGAAATGGAGCCTAGTTAAGTGGGAATCTATTTGTAGGCCAAAGTAGGAGGGAGGTCTCAAGATCAAGCCTATAGGTTTGAATGGTTAGGTTTTAGTTGCCAAATTATATTGGCATTGGTGTACCCGCTAAGATCAGGATTGGGCTAGAACTCTTACTCATAAGTATCTTTGGGGGGTGAACTCCTTTGATGTGCCTCAATGTAGCCTTCTATGGAAGGCATCTATGATTTGGGATACTCTCAAAAGAGAGGCAAATCTCATCAAAGAGGGTCTATTTTGGATTTGTAATAAGGGCTCTGACACTTTATTTGGTATGATTCTTGAGATGGTTATCCATTACTATAACAATGTTTCCTCATTTACAGTCTCTATGTAACATTTTTCTTGAAGTTGGTGGGAGTAAGTTGAGGAATTTAAAATGGTTCAGGTTTTGGATCAGGTGGAGGTGATGCATTACAAGGATCCTCAGGAGTGGCATTGAGTGGTACTAAGGAGGATCAATAGGAGCTAGCTAGGATTTTGGCTAGTAGAATGTGTAATTCCCTTAAAGGGACAGATACTTTGGCTTGGGGCCTTGATCTGAAGGGAAATTTTTTGGTCGCCTCGGGTTGCTTAGATTTGATAGATAGTTGTATGGGAAGGTTGGTGTTCCTTGGTGGAAGAAGGTATGGAACAAATTTTATTGGCCCAAATGTAACTTCTTCTTATGGTTGGTAGTCCAAAATAGGTGCCTTACCTGGGATAATTTATGAAAGAGAGGATTCTAGTGTCCTTCTATTTTTGTTCTTTGTAATAATAGTGAGGAATGTGTTTCATGACTCTTCTTGTAGTGTTCTTATTCTGGGGAGATTTGACACCTCTAATGGGGGCTTGGAATCATGCTTGTGTTCATGCCACATCTTTGGTTGAGTTATGGGAAAGTTTGGGTAGACCTATAGCTCATACCTCTTTTCTTCATATAGCTTGGGTTATTGGCCCTACTTTCATTATCTAGCATATTTGGTTATAAAGGAATCAAAGGATATTTCAAGATGTGAAAATTTTGGTGGCTCATTTATGGTGAAAGATTGTTAGGAGGGTTTAGGAGACTATTTCAGTAAAATGTGATCTTTCGGTTATAGTGGGTTCGAGTGATTTGGCTATTATAAGGAATTTGAAGTTGGTTGATAAAGGTTTTGGTTATTCTATAGGTAGAAGACCTCAACAAACCAAAATAAAGATTCATCGAGAGGGTAAGTGGCTTTATCCTCCTCAAGGAGTTCTGAAGGTAAATATTGATGGCTCTTCCAGGGGGAATCCTGACATGCGGGGATTGGTGGTATTGGTAGAGATAGTGTTGGAGGTGTTGTGTTTTTCTTTTATGTTTATAAAGGAAAACATATTAATAACCTTATGGAGTCCATTTCTATGATTTATGTTGTAGAAAGAGGGTGTTCCCTTGAATGGAAAAATATTATTTGTGAATCTGATTCATAGATTGTGGTGGCTATGCTAAATGAGCAAAGGTTGGATGGATCTAATTGGCAACTGGCTATAGTAGTTAAACATATTTTAAATTTGTGTTGCTCTTTGGAATATATTTCCTTTTGAAATATTCATAGAGAGTGGAATAGAGTGGTAGATAATGGCTAAGTGGGATTTAGAGCATGTAGAGAGGTGATATGTTAGAGATTAGGGACTTTTGTCACTAGAATATGCTTTGGATTTGGAAAAGTTAATTATGGAGGACAAGAATATGTAGCTGGCTTTTCTGTGGGGTTCCTTTGGGGACCTCTCTTTGTTTGTTGGTTATTTTTTGGTGGGCCTATGGCCTTTTTCTTTGTATTCTTTCTTTGATGTTCAATAAAATTTTACCCCTTCTCCAATATATATATATATATATATATATATATTATTCATTTATTTTAGCCTAATGTGAAATGGATAATAAGTGGAAAATGGTAATTATTTATTGATTTATTGTGAGGTGAGATAGAAAAAGGGAATTAATTAAATAAGAGGATTATTTAATTAAGTGATGGACTTTAGGTAAAGGGGACTAGACTAGGTGATGTGTTTTGTCAATTAGGACTAGGTACATTAGGGAAATATCTAGGTGTCTATAGGATAATAGTCACAAATAATGGAAGTAGGCATACCATGGGGGTGGAAGGTTTGGTCAAGAAATACTTAGGCAACAATAGATGGGTGATATGGATGGGTGAGTGAACATGAGTGGACATACTTAGAGAGATAATCAACCGCCACAAGAATGATTGGTTTATAGCTTGACATAGGAAACCCTTTAATAAAATGAATGAAAATGTCAATCCATATGGTTGTCAAATTTGAAAATAGTTGGAAAGTGCTTGTAACATGAAAATTATCACCTTTAAATTTCCAATGTTCTTAAGCATACGATTTGTTCTTGGGATCCTTCAGGTTCAAGAACTGCATCGTCTATATCAGGTTCAGAAGATGTTGATGGTTGATCTTAAAAAAAAATCACTTGAAAAAACAAAGTTGGATTCAACAACATCACAAAAAAGTCATTTCATATTTCAATTTGGAACAAATCATTTTCAATCAGAAGGCAAAAGGAGTGTTAGGGATCCACTCAATAGTTTTGTGACAGATAAAGACAAAATAAGTTATAAACTGCCTATTTGTGGCAAGGATAAAGATCAAACCCTTTGTTCTGATTTTCTTGGAAAAGGCCTACCAATTGGGTTGAGTCCAAAATAAACCAAAGATAGCTCACAAGACTTTTCCAGGTTGTAACCTAGTAGAGCTACTTTCAAGACTTTTGATCTTGAACATGCATCACATTTAAGCAAACATTTTTTATGTCATTTTTGTTCCAACCCAAAAAACCTATATTTGATATTTCATATGTATTTAAGAACCCTAAATGCCTCACTAAAGAGGATGCATGCAATTCTTGGAGCAATTGGGCTTGAAAAGTAGTGTTTAAAATAAGATCATTTTACTCTTTATAGTACAAATAGCTACAATTCCACTCGTAGCTAGGTTTGGTGTGATTTAAATGGCTAGAAAATGAAGAAGTGCATCCTACTACCATAATAATTGGACCATATGTATCCAATATAAAGCTGGTAAGAAGAAAATAAATAATGTTCCTATGTCCTCAAATTTTTGGGAAAGGGAATTTGACACCACATAGATAATTTCATAGTCATAAACTAATGATTTGGAAGCCCAATTTTATTTTCCTAGAGATGAGACAAAATGTTTTAAGATGTAATATAACCCTTATTATTCACCTCAACCCCTAAGAGGTTTTTGAATCTAACTAGAGTTTGAATTAGATTTTTTACCATCATGTAGCCTATTAAAATGCTTAACCCTAGTATCCTTTATGTTTTTGAATGTGTATTTTTAAAGAATGAATATATAATGGAGTTCATTATTCTAATATTTTTTTGTTTAAGTGGCCCATACACCTTGTAAGTAAATTTGTTCTTTTATAAGTGGGGTTATGTGAGGTGTAAGGTGATATTAGATGTATGAAAATGTATAGGGTAATTATGGAATGGGTTGTAACATTGGCCTTTTATTGGTTTTGTTCCAACCTCAATGGAAATGGAAATGGAGAACATACATGTTGATTAATAGGACTTTGAATAAATGACTACATGATTTTAGAGCTTGTAATTTACTTTTAACCTTGTTAATTGGATTTTGATACTACCCAAATTCAATCTTCCCCTACTAGTACATAAACTCCAATTTAAATCAATATAGATCAAGAAGAAGATTAATTCAATCATTGTTGGTTATAATTGAAATATTACTGATTTTAGGATTTTTGTGTTGAAAGACTAATTTATACAAAGTATCAAGGAGAGACTCAATTTGAGTGGAGTTACTAGTTAAGGGGAGTTTAAAATCACTTACTCTTGTAATGATAAAGAGACTTGAAAAATATTTTCATAAAAAATCATCTTTGAAAGCAAATTTCACAACCAAATTCATCTTGAATGAGCAAAGATTGATTCTTAATATTGCAAAGAGGGTTTTGGAGATTTCTAAAAAAGTTGGGTGAGTTATAGAGGCACTAGATCAATACTTTTTAGAGCTCAAATATTATTTAAATATTTAATTTGTTATGGTGATAGATACATATTTAGTTTTTTAAAATCTATTCATGTAATATAAAAATTCTGACCATAAAATATTTGGTCTTAGTCTTTGTGCATCATGACCTTGATTTTGCGCCCAATTGACGTTGATTGAGTCTTTCTCTTTAAAACTTTGTATTGTATTAATATTGGGTTGTCTCCTTTGCCAAAATTAATGAAGAAGCATGCAAAACAAAATTATATTAGGAGATCCAAGTAAATTGTATGGATTGTACATAAGAGGTTGTAGAGATTCCTTGTATTAAATCCCTATCATTGCCTCAACAAGGAGTGTTCAAGAAAAATAATAATTGATTGATACAAATTAGGATTTCATTATATTCTTGGTTATTTTTCCTTCTTCCTAATTCAAACATGATTCAAACTAGAATATCATGCATTGTTGTGAATATTAAAAGGAATGTCTTGTAGATTTGATCAAATCATGATCCCTATTGCTATTTTGGCTTATGCTCATTCTTTATGGGTAAAAGCATAAGGGTGTGCTCCACTTTTGGCCTCAACAAGGCACTCTAATCAATATTTTAAATCAAATTTTAATTTTCTATCACTTATAATAGATAAATTGTTAAGAGTTTGAAGATGATGTGAACTTTCCTATTAATTATTTTTAGTGAGTGAAATTTCCCATCCAACATAACCTTTTTAACAAAAAATAATAATGCATAATTTCTTAATATAGGTCATTAACACTAGTATCTACTATATGCATATATTATTTATTATTATTTATTTAATTTAGATTAGTTATAATTTAGATTTATATTTTTTATCCAACATTAAAAAATATCATATCTAAATTTTTATTTATTTATTTATTATTGAAACATGGACACCAATACAAAGTGTGATCATATTTAAAGGGATATATATATATATATATATATATAGAGAGAGAGAGAGAGAGAGAGAGAGAATTCCATGTGCATCAAACATAAACCTTTTATGTTTGGTAAAAAACCTATGTTCACTAGAAAATAGAAAATAAATATAATAAATAAATAAAGCATATTACCAATTATACTTTTCAAAAATCTCAATTAGAGGTCTAGAATCATACAAAAAAAATTGTCCATGGTGAATTGATTTATTTACCCCATCCTTTCTCTAAAATAATATTTTTTGTTAAAAACCAAGTGAGCAAAAATCGAAGGTTCGCCTAAGGACCTTAAATAAAAGGGAATTCATTTGAATGTACCTTGAGTTGAAGGCCCTTTCCCAAGAGTATTTGGTATGTAAATTTTTAAAATAGAAAAAATGACCTTCATTTGAACCATATTTACACATGGCATACCTTAATTTGAAGGTTTTCAATGATTTTTGTCTTCTAAGGTTCATTTTTGTATACCCTCCCACAAGTGAAACAAGGATTTATGCTTCAAACTTTGTACCATGTTTCGATTTATCCCTTGTTTATGGGAGTGTTGTATAACAAATAAATTATTAGTCAATTAATTAATGACTTGTAATTAGTCTCATATACATTTGAGCTTTATAGGAATACAAATATTTTAGGCTTGAATATGGAGAATGATGGATTAAGGTAAATTGAGGTTGTAGCCTTCGCTTGGATACCAAGCATCTAAAAGGAAATTTACAACTATAATATACTATTTCCTTACAATACCACAAGATAAAACTATGTAAACAAGTATTCAAAATACACAATGAAAAATAATAGAAAAACTTAGCATCAAGATGACATAAGATTTACCTTGGGAAGACCTCATGAGGGAAAAAATTATCTTCCAAAAGTATTGACACACTCAATGTATTATTTCATGAACAAAGAATACACTACACTTTTAGGGTTTCCATGAATACTTTTGAAACATCAAGCTCCCTAATTGTACTCCATGTGAGTAAACAAATGATAATAACATAACCACACATCTCAATCCATGTTTCATGTCCTCACATATTCAACTTACAAGATATGCTCAATCAACATTAGCCAACAGACCAAAGGTTATGTATGATAGCTAACCTCAACTACTCATATGCTTGCTTTTATAAAATAAAAATAAAAAAAATCACCAAGTAGTATTACATAAACCACATTTCTAATATCACGAGCTTAAAAAACCATGATTCCCTTATTTAATTTTTGGTTCAAATTTTTCCCTTTATGATACTAAGTTTTTCCAATATTAAACATATTTCCAATGTGCAACCCATAGTAAATATTTATTCCAATTTTATATACAACATAGAAAGTGTTTTCAAGAATGTCTAACCCATGTGGTGCACACATCCTTAGATTCCTTATATACACCACAAATAAATATCAATTTTATATTATAAACATTATATAATGTGAACAACATACCTTTTCCCAACATTCTTCCACTTGTATACATTACATAGGTGGTTAAAAGGAAACTCAAACATCAAGGGAACAATCCCTATAGCCAATATGTACCATCAAAATATCAATGATCTCAATCTACTCCATCAACATACCTGCAATGATAACCAAGGTGACTACCATCTCAAATAAGAACCTTCTCATCCTTCATAATGTCAATAAAAAAAGATCCTATCCAAAAGAGATGCCACACTAACTATCACATTGAAGCATAAATCCTTCCTCAAATCAACATCCAAATGCAAACACTAAATCCAATGGTAATAAATAGGCTTGTGTAGCTACCAAGAATTAATCACCTTAGCTAGAATAGAAACCACTTTTAGTTTCTAACACATCCAACTAACCATACTTCACAACTAATGTATACTCATCATAATAGGTAAACCTATGCCATCGATATATCCAACCTAATTCATTATCACAAGTCCATGTGTATACAATATCTAGCATAAATAAGTCCTCCAAGGTAATAAAAAATATAAATGTAATAAATAACATCAAGATCCTTAATACTATAGTATAATGAGAATAGAAACCACTTCTAGTTTGTAACACATCCAACTAACCATACCTCAAAACTAAGGTATACTCATCACAATAGGTAAACCTATGCCATCAATATATCCAAATCAATCAATTATCACAAGTCCATGTGTATAAAATATCTAACATAAATAACATAGTTGTTTTTTTCTACCAATTAATCTTTTTCCCAATAAGTAATAATACCATGTAATAAACCATGGTGAACTGCAACGGTCATGGAGACCTGCAATGGTCTGGTGTTGATCGTCATTTTGGAAGAGGTAAGGAGGCCAACAAAGATTCTTAATAGATGAATACTGAAGGTATTTTGCAGTAGGACAAATGGGCCCATCCTAAAAATGATCAAATTGACCCAAGAACAGAAGCTTGTGGTCAAGAAGGTTGTCATGCAAGAAATGATGAGCCAAGGTAGAGGAGGGTATCAAAATGCTACCTTTCGAAATCCTCGACAAAAAGATGGGGGTACTAGAGTTGGTGGTGGCCTCCCATGGATGGAGGGTTCAGGAAGAGGATGATACCTGGTGCGAAGAGATGGCTCCAATAGGATGGTATGGAAAAAGGAAAAAGGGGAAAAGGAATGGGAGGAGATCAGGGAAGATTATCAAAGTGTTGATTCTTGTAAGGTGGCTCTGTAGAATGGAAAATAAATCCCAAGGGGTAGGGCTACTTTAGTAGTCAACTCAGTGAAGCTCCATGTCGAAGTCTTAAGGTTAGAAAATTTTGGTTTGATTGGAAAGTCGTATGGTGCGGGTCTGAATTGGGATTTTCTGGTTAAATGGTGGAGAGATCGTTGGGGTAAGGAGCTACAGTTCAAAATCCTTCAAAACAATTATTTTTTGATTATTTGTCCCTCTAGAGATGTAAGGGATGAAATTGTGAACGGTGTTTGGGTTTTGGATGGGTGTGGTTTTTATTTGAGGTGATGGAAAGCTGGTTTTAACCCAGAAACGCATGTCTTGGAGACTTGTCAAGACTGATATGGCCTCCTAAATCTTCCAGTCGAATATTGGGCACCAAATATTATCAAGGAGATTGGGAACCATTTAGGGACCTTTGTTCGCGTTGAAGAAAGAAAGCGGGTGGATGCTTCTCAATCCTATGTAAGGATTTGTGTTGAAAATAACCCAATGCGTCATATTTGGGAGGAGATTGAACTCTTCACTGACTATGGGAACTAGGTTTAGAAGCTGGAGCGTGATTCATTCACTCATAGCAGCCTGGTGCGAATGATGGTTTGTAGAGAGTCCTTTAGGAAGGCAAAGAAATCTAGTGCACCCTCGACTTATGAAAGCCCTCAATGGAGGGAGACTAATTTTATCAAGAACAATCTCCCTGATAAATCTTTTGTTCCCACTAACGATGCTTCTGAAGTGCCCTCAAAGGTTACCCAAGTCCCTAAGGAAAAGGGATAGGATGTAGGTTTGGATTTGTCCGGTAACCCTATGCAGAATATTTCAAGTCTGTGAGCTTTAGCCAATGAATCTGAGGTGGATGATCCATGGGTAGCCCAAAATATGGCTATAGATTAAGATTTTAGAAGCTTTGGATATGTTAGGCGGAAATTGCATAAATGCAAAGTTGGACTCTCTGATAGAAGTTGGAAAGGAATTGGTGGTTTTGGCGGAGGCAACTAAAGCAAGTTCCTGGGATCTAGTCAAAGATGGTATGCCTAAAGGAATGAATTTTGATGAGTTTCAGGAAGGAGGTGAAGAGGGTCTGGAGTTTTTTAGCCCTCAATCTAGGAAAAAAAGGAAAATCACACAAGACATGGTAGATGCTAGAGAAAAGTTAGGTATTCAGCAGAGGGATATGGTTAAGACTATGCCAGAATGTGATGAGATTAAGAAGAGAGGTAGGATTTCTAATCAAGAAAAGAGAAGATGGGATGGTGATTCCAACGAGCAAAAGAAGATAGACTCAATGATGAAAGTAGGGAAGAGCGTAGCTCTTCCTGAACAACAATGAAACTCTTAACCTAGAATGTTAGGGGTCTAAATGCCCCTAATAAATGGTGTCTCATCAGACATCATATTGAAGATTGTCAGGCGAATATTTGTCTTTTCCAAGAAACAAAATTAGGAGATAAGGATTTGGTAGCCTTTAGCAGATGGCTGAAGCTCTGGAAATGGTCAGGTGTTGGTGCTAAAGGAGCTTTAAGGGGATTATTGATCCTTTGCAAACCACAGGTAGTTTTGGTTGAAGAACTTGCATCCAAGCATCATTGGATGGCATGCAGGGTAAGAAGTTTGAACTCAAATCTACATTTCTTGCTTATAAATGTTTATGGAACTTCTTTAAGTGCATATAAAAAAGTGGTGTGGCAAGAATTGGATGAGGTTTTTAATAGATTTAGTCAGGATTTTTGTATTTTGGGTGGGGATTTCAATGTTATTTTACGTTTGGAAGATAAAAGAGGTGGTGAGGCCGCGCTCTCCAATCACGAATTGATTTTCAGAGTTTTGTGGAGAGAAACATATTGTTGGAGATTCAAACGGGTAATGGCTGCTTTACTTGGACAAATCGTAGAAAGGGGTTTTGCAGTATTGCAGAAAATCTTGATAGATTTTTCTTTAAGGGCAATTTAAATTTATTTCCTTTTAGCCTGGAAAGTAGAATAAATCCTAGAATTGGTTCAGATCATTTCCTAGTTGAACTTCAAATAGATGGGGATAAAGGGCCTATTAGGTGCCCCTTTAAGTTTGAAATGACGTGGTTCAAGGATCCTAATATCATGACCTTGTTGGAATCTTGATGGAAAGAATGCAGGCCAGGAGGCTCCAAAATGTTCAATCTTGTCACCAAGCTAAAATTTATAAAACAGAGGCTAAAGCTCTGGAACAAGGCCACTTTTAAGAATATCTTTGAGGAAAGGTTGAAGGTGGAAGGGGAATTAGCCATTTTGTCTGAAGAAATTATTAAAAAGGGGATGGATGATACCAGTTTTGAGAAGGAAAAGGTGTTGTCAAGAAAGTTAAAAGAGACTGTGGCGAAAGAAGAATTTTTTTGGAGGCAGAAATCAAGGGAAGTTTGGTTGCGTGTAGGGGATATGAATACAAAGTTTTTTCACAACTCTACTAAGGATCGAAGGGATATTAATAGGGTGGCTTGTATAAGGAATGTAACTAGTCAGTTAATTGAGGATTCATAAGAGATTAAAACTTCTACGGTTACCTTCTTTTTGAACCTTCTCAATGAGTGGGAGGGCTCAAATTTGGTGGATCAACAGGCGATTATTGGAAACATTCCAAAGCTGGTGTCCCCCTCTCAGCTGGATCTATTGAATTCCAAGTTTTCAGAGAAAGAAATTAAGGCTACAACTTTTGATTTGCATCCGGAGAACACCCCAGGGCCGGATGGTTTCCTGGTTGCCTTCTTTCAGAAGTGTTGGGGGTTTGTTGGAAAGGAGATCACGGAAGTGATTGAGGATTCCAGGGAGTCTGGGTGCTTCTTAAGGAATTAAATAATACATTAATTGCTCTTATTCCCAAAAAAGAAAAGCTTGAGTCATGGGATGAGTTCTGCCCCATCTCTTTATGTAATAAGCTCTATAAAATCCTCTCAAAAGCAGTGGCTAATAGGCCAAAGTTGGTTCTCTCGACAATAATATCAGCTGAGCAAACTAGTTTTGTTCCAAGGAGGTCAATTTTAGATGGGGTGATTATTGCTCAGGAGGTGATTCTTTCAGTCCAAAAGACTAAGAAATCGATAATTCATTTGAAATTGGGCATTAAGAAAGTGTATGATAGGGTGAATTGGCACTTCCTTTTTAAGGTGATGGAGGCTTTTGGCTTTCCGAGAAGCTAGTTGGATTGGCTATTTGGTTGGGTTGCTTGTCTGAGATACTCTGTTTTAGTTAACAAGTCCCCATAAGGTTTTTTCCCAGCTTCAAGAGGATTACGCCAAGGTGACCCTCTGTCACCATTTCTATTTATAATCATGGTTGAAGCTTTAGGGCGCTCGTTGGAGGAAGCTAGAAGGTCCAGCTGGGTGGATGGGCTTCAGGTCACAAGTGGCCTCCCTTCCATCACGACTCAACAATTTGCGGACAACACAATGTTGTTCGGTGTGGCCACGGTCTGGGAAGCTAGAAGATTGAAAGGAATTCTTGATCAATATTTTTTGGCATCAGGGCAAGAGGTTAGTGTTGCAAAGTCATAATTTTTTTCTTTAAAACTAAATGTGCATGTGAAATGCAGTTTTTAAGAGTGTTGGGCTTTAAGTTGGGTCAATTTCCTTGCAAATATCTCGGTATTCCTCTTGCTAAAGGTGTTCAGCATGGCAGTATCTGAAACTCTTTGTATGGAAAATGTAAGGATAGGATATCTTCGTGGAAAAATCGTTGGCTATCATGGGCTGGTTGACTTACAATGCTCAAATTAGTGATTTCTGCTCTTCCTATTTTCATGATGTCTTGCTTACCATTGTCGGCTGGAGTGAGTAAATCTCTTAATAGAGCCATGAAAGACTTTTTCTGGAAAGGAAATTCATATCAGAAAAAAAATTCCTCTAATAAAATGGCAGAAGGTATGTGAAAGCAGGGAGAAAGATGGAGCTGGCCTCAAAAATCTTCTTTTGCAGAATAAGGCGTTAAGGGTGAAATTATCCTGGTTGATTCACTCTCAACTTGATTTGAAATGGTGAAGATAGTGTGGGCTAAATATCTAGATAATGATCCAAATTGCTTTCTTACTGCTATAAATCTTCTGAATGGATCTCGCATCTGGAATTTTATTAAATCTTCAAGAGATATTATCTTGGAGTATTTAACCTGGGAGGTAGTAAATGGGGGTGAAGTGTTGTTCTAGGAGGATTCATGTGAAGGTTTTCCTATATTAGCAGAAGATCCAACTTTAGTCCAATTTTGGGGAGTCAAGGTTAAAGATTACTTCGACACTCTTTCTTTCAGCAAAGAAGGGATCTATAAATGGAAGTCTATCAGGCATTTAGGATTTTAAGAGCAAGAAGTGGAGGCTTTTGAGCAAGTTATGTTGAAAAGGAGGGTGTGGTGTAGGAAGGGTCGAGATAGGTTGAGGTGGAATGCTTCTCTGAATGGGGTCTACTAGGCCAAAACGGGGTATGTTGTCTTGTCCTTTGACGAGGCAAGTGTACCTAATTTGCCAACTGCCTTGTGTTGGAATAAATTTTGTCTGCCCAAAGCTAGTATTTTCACCTAGGCGACAACATAGGGTAGAGTTCTTACAGGAGATAGATTTGCCAAATTGGGATTTCAAGGTCCTTCGAGGTGTCCACTATGACATGCTGATGAGGAGACTGTCGATCATCTATTCTTGAATTATGAGTTTTCGTAGGGTATTTGGAGATGGTTGTGTGTGAAACTCCATTGGCAATCAACTCTTCCTAATAAGTTGATATATTTGTTAAAGGCTTGGCCCGCTCCATTAAAAAATTCAGTCTTTTGTGATCTGTGGGTATCAAGTCCGTCAATAGTGTTATGGAAAATTTGGAAGGAACAAAATAGGCGCATTTTCTAGGAAAGAGAATTATCAATTCCCAGGTTGCAGTGTAAAGTGGAAGCCATCATTGTGGAGTTCTTCAACGCCAGAAGGATGGAGTTGAATTTAAAAAAGAGAAACTTCTTAGTATGGGACTCTTGGATCCAAAAGCATCGGTTTGGGATTAATGCTCCTTAGAGTGGGGGATCGAGGGGTGCAACTATGTTGGAAGAGAGGAAAAAGGTGGTCTAGTCTCCTTCGGATCCAGGATGGGAAAAATTAAACTTTGATGGGGCATTGAAAAGGGAATTCGAGCCCATCCGGGGCGAGATATATTGTAAGAGATTGCACGGGGATGGTTCTGGGGAGCCTGGCCAACTCCCTTCCAATAGGTTCGAACAATGTCATCGAATTCCAAGCCCTGTTACTAGGAATGAAGCTTTGTCAAGGATTGGGGTTGAAGAAAGTAGTAATAGAAGGGGACTCTTTGTTAGTAATAAATGCATTAAGGTCTAAACAAGTTCAGAATTGGAAGTTAGGAGAGTTGTTGGATGTGGCTTTGCAGATGTGTGGGGACCTGGAGCTAGTTATGTTCAATCATATTTTGCGTGAAGGGAATGCAGAGGCCGATTTTCTCTCCAATCAGGGTGTAGTTGGTCCTAAATTTAAAGAATTATGTTTCGGGGTCTAATTTTTGTGGGTGAAAGGGTGGGCACCCCTCTGATAAGGTGGAGGGGACGTGGCAATTTTTCCATATTGTCAACTAGAGTAGAGTTTATGGGCTGAGGTGGGCGGTTTCGGGAGACGTTGGGGGATGAAGATGTCTTATCATCTGTATTAAATGCAATAATGAGATGGAGAGTTTGCGTGCCCCGATGACAACTAGCTTGCTATGCCTTAAGATTTTCAGTCCTTTGGTTGGCCTCAACATGTGTGGAAGAGCCTTATTTGAAAGGGTGGCGGCCAATCCGTACTTGACATTACTCCAAGACAGGCTGGCATTTAGGTTGAGGAAAGTGGGTTCTCTCTTCATTTTTACAGACGATAGATGGTGTGCTTTCTTCTTCTGGTTGTGTGTGTTCGACACTTGGGCTTTGATGGCCAAGCATTCTCGATTTTTGATAGAGGTTTCAGTGGATGGGGTGGTGAAATTCAAGGCGAACACCTCGATTTCCTTACAGTCGTCGGCTCGATAGGCTTCGTTTTGAGAAGTGAAGGACCAACGCTTGAAACGAATTCTGCTAAAAAATGACCCTTTGGTGGTGGTGGCAACTAAAATGGTCCTGGGAGCTGGACATTTGGTGAACAAGGAGTATGGACGAGACAATTTGCATATTTCGTCTCGGTTCTTGGCTTCTCTCTTGGATAACCAGGTTGAAAAAGCTGAGGCAAAGGTATTGTTGGAAAAGATGTTCAGGGAGGATTTGGTGGAAGGGGTCGATGATGTCTTGCGTGCGATGGTAGCTGGGAGAGGCTTCCCATGTCCTTGCAACTTGGAGCACTTGTTGGAATCAGACGAAGCCATAAAATTATATTCGTTCCTCATGGATTTGACTGGACCTGGTCTCATGAAGCATAGGATGGTCGTGGCGGTGGCAGTGAAGTTTTTAAAGCAGTTCTTTGGGCTGGTGGCTACTGAAGGTGAGGATTGGAAGAGTGAATTTAAAGATTTCATAGAACTCAATCATTTTATGTAAGTGGTTGGTGGTTGGTGGTTGGAATTGGGTATTGTAGGTTAGGGTTTTCGTTTCCAATGTCTGGTTGATGCTTTGGTTTTAGAGATGACCTGGTGGTTGTTTTGTTGTTAGTTGGCTAGTAGGTTGTTGGTCGGTCTGGTGGGTAGTCGATCTTGGTCTGGTATGGTTTTTTTGGCATTAATGGTCAGATGGTTGATATTGGTTTATTCTCCTGTGATGGCAGACATTTGATGTTAAAACTTTTATCTATATTTTAATATATTGAAAATCTTGCGTATCAAAAAATAAATCTAACATAAATAAGTCCTCCAAGGTACCAAAAAATAAACATGTAATAAAGAACATCAAGATCCTCAACACTACAGTGTAATGAGAATATCCAATAAAGAACATATATAACCTTGAGCTCCCACTATATGGGTAATGTCAAATATATAAATTATCAAGTTACCCAAAGATCCACCAATATCACTCACACATAAGGTGTAGCCAATGTCATCAATAACAAGTATGTGTAGGGAAATGGGGGAGTAAAAGGGGGTCTTAAATGGCCACCTTTTTTTTTTTCTAAAATCAAAAAAATTGATCTTGGATGAGAAATTGAAGATATTTACACTCAAAATTTGAAGATGCAGCAAGAACAAGAGTCATATTACTTTGAACCTACTTTCTAAACTACTAATGTTTTTTTACAATGGTGGAGATTAAGGGTTCAAAAAAGGGGACCACACAAAGTTCTCCTATTTTATCAAAAAATATAACATAGCGTCTAGTGTGGCCCCCCTAAAATGTTAACTTTTTTTAGTATTTCAAAAATCACTTATGTGAAAACTTAGCTAACACCATGTAGTTTATGCTCGATTTTTCTACTAATTTTTCAATAAATATATAATTTTTACTAATTTTCAAAGTGGAAATATCTTGGAAAAAAATTGAGCATGCTCCCCCCTAAGTTTTTAGGAACTAATGAAAAATTATTTTTTACTGTGCAAAGAATAGAGTCTAGTTTCTAAAAATGTAATTTGTTTCAAATTTTGATGAATAGGTAAAAAATGAGACCAAAAATACCATATGTAGGTTTTTGAAAAAAATAGAGACAATACAAAATAAATTATAGATCAAAACCTTAAAATATTCAAAACATAAAAAATACATGGTTAGAAATCTAAGAGGGAACTTAATGAACTACTTTATTTTTTAACTTAATATTAAAAGATGTGCAAACCTAATGGAGAACACACTCAACATTGTGTTATTTTTTTAGATTTTTCAAAAACATGTATATGGTCATTGACAAGTAAGTCCAACTCTTTGGATTGGATGCCCAAAGAAAATCCAACCCTAAGGGTTATAAATTCCCAAAACAAATAATAATGTGAGTGCGCTATAACGTGCTCATGTTTCTAAGAATCACAAATACCTCTCTCTATTTTTTTTCCCTCAAACTATATACATGAAATAAACATTTAAGTATAAGTGACATTGATACATGGAAAATTATTTTCTTAAATAATTTACGTTACATTTCATGTACATAGTTTCAAGATGTTTGAGAATGGTTTCAAATCTCTAGGAGTTATAATACAAACTCTAGGTTTTGGAAGATCTTATAAATTTTCAGACAATCAAATTTTAGTAATCAGTAGACTCCTTGGACTCCTATCACCTTTCTCCGTCTCTCTCTATCTCTCTTGAGCTATAGTTCTCTCTCTCTCCTTATCTTCATTCATATCTCTACCTCTCTCTTTATCTCACTCTTTGTCTCCCATAAGCTCAAGACATGTCTCTCTTTATCCCTTTATCTATACCTACCTCTCCCTCACTCCATCCCTCTCTGATCTATGCACCAACATCTCTATAATGATGCCATGGATATGTTGTGATATTGACATATAGGTTGCTCAAATAAGTAGCATGTACCTAAAAATTGTTCATTGATATATATGGAAATTAAGGATGAAGTGGCTAATTTATAGGATTTTTGGTGAGAATGTGAATGGTGACAATTCAAGCTCAAATAGATGGTTAAGATCGAACAAGAGGAGTGGGATTCTTTTACCTGACTAAGAATAGATAGAGGAGTTACGAGGGGTTAATTAATGGGTTCTAAAATGGGCGAGGATAAGTATCTATTTTATTTATTTATTTTGAATAAATATGTGTGCATATGATAAAAATAGGTAATAATGGGGTTTATAATGGAATATGTGAATTTTAATTATTTATTTAGAAATAAAATAGAATTAAATGTTTTAGATTATTGAATTTATTGATGATAGAAAATAAAAAAGGGGGGAATCAAAAGGGGACTAAGAAATAGAGATTAGAAAGGGTCATTTTAATGTTAAGTGGTGGCAAGAAATAAGTGTTTACATTTTACCCCTCTTTGAAATGTTGTTGTGAAGTAATGATTTTTCAAAGAAAGTAGATATAAGAACTTGATGGGAAAAGAGGACATTTACTAGGCATTGGGAATTTATTTTAGGATTAATTGGACAATTTAGAGATACTCCCTTGAGAGGATAGGTGAGTTTGAACAACACTAATGTTCTCTCAAAGTGGATGGAAGAAAATATGGATGAGAGGAAAAAATGTATTTTGAATAGGGGTGGAATTGGTTGAAAGGGAGAACTGTGGAGAAGATGAATGATAATTCGGGTACATGCCATGAATCTTGATTTTGAGCAACCTGATATTTTCTATATTAGATGAAAAGAGGCACCATGATTACATTTTTCCATGTGTTATGCGACTAATCTAAAGCAAAAATAAGTCACAATAAGGCATTTGATAGATGAAAATATGATATAGAAGATCGCGATGCTATTTATTGTAAGATTCTCTAAGGATCAAGATGGATGTAAACCAAAAACAAGAAAAAGAAAAATGAAGAAAATTAACAAGTGATCAAACAAGGAGATAAGAAAATAATAAAACAAGAAAATAAAATTATGCCCATGGCCAAAAAATTGAACATCAACCAAAAATAAAGAAAATGATATGCATTAAGGCCAATTTTTTATGCCTTTAAGGAATGATATATACAAGAGAGGTGGATTGGGAAGGATATATCCCACTAAAAATTATATTGAAATGTTGAGATCTATTTTTAGGAAATTGATTTTCAAGGGATCTTCTTTGGAAATATTGAATTATGTCTTCAATTTTTTGCTACACATGGAACTTAAGTTGATTGCTACATTATTTTAAGGAGTTAGGTTTGAATTTTAAAATTAGAAAGCATTTGGAGTGAGGGTTTTCTTTGCACCATTTTTTTATGGGGGAGGCTCGACTCTCCCCCACGAAGGTAATCTCCTCCATACACCCACTGGTTTTTCCCTCATTATTTTCCTCCATTCTACCATTTGCTTTGTGTTTCATTCTTCTTGTATGTGGCTTTTTGTGTGGTTCTTTCTTGCCTGAAGTTCCATTTGTGTGTGTGATTCTTCATGGAGGGGGTACCTCCTCCCCAAGTCTGAAGAGGGCTTCTCAAATATGGTCGAAGGCATTAATGAGGCTAACACTCACCGATCCTTCTGGGATGCCATGGCTCTAGATATAAACATTTGCTCTGAAAATGTTAAATTCTTGTTTGATTTTGCAGGTGTCGAAGGTGAGATTGTTGCCAATGGAGAAAAAGAAGGTAAGTACCCTCTAGATACCACTATCATTTACCCAAATGATGAAATGCTTGAAGTTATTCATAGTGTAAGGGCTAGGTTATCAGGGGCCACAATATTTTTAGTTGTAGTCGACCCTAATAACCTTTCGGCTATAAAATATTTAGATAACTGGTTTAATGTTATTTAGTTTAAAAAGATGAATATTCAAATCACATTGTGTATAATGTTACATAAAGGATTATTTTTAATTTACTTCAAGAACCATGAAATGCAAAGTAAAGTTTTGAAAAAACCCTACTAGAGAATTGGTAAATCCATCTTTAGGGTTGTCCCTTGGTCTCTTTAATGCCAATTGCGATGAAATCCTCGCTTTCTCAAGCCCCAGGTGGCTTCTCATTAAAATTTTTTTGCAAGATATGTGGCCGCTTGTCTCCCAAATTGTGGCTTCGTTTGGTAATGTTCTTTGAGAGGATAAACCTAAGGTTACTTTGCCCAACTCGAATATTAGGGTTCTGGTGTAGCTCAAACCTATAATAGATCTACCCGACAATATTGTCTTGAAAATTGAAAGTGGTCTTCACCTTTGCCCCGTGGAAGTCCTCGAGGGCTTGCTATATGTGCCATAAAGAAGGGCACTTGCGAAATAATTTCCCTCTGATTTGAGGTTCCTTCGATTTTGCAAACCCTAGTGGCCTCACTTCCAATGTCAGTTCACAACCTTCAAATAAAGCTTCCTCCCCCAACCTTTCTATTGATTCTTTAGTTTCTCCCAACGCCTCCCTTTGGTCACCCTCTAGGGCTACCTCTTCTCCTCCCCCTTTAACTTTTGTTGGATCTCAGTCCTCTCCTTCTGCCTCTGAATTTGTGTTTCCCCCTTCTTTCTTCCTTTGCTTGTGCCCAAAATGAGGTCTCCACTCATAACAGTTTTGAGCCCTTAGTTGTTGTCACCCCTAAACCCCCCCTTTTTTAGTTGTCTCCCTTCCTGTTTTTGGCTCTAGAACTCCCCCCTTTTCTCTAGTAGAAGATGTTAATGGTACTTTTCTGACTTTGGATTTATTAAGAAAAATGCTTAGCAACTGGCTTTTGAAAGTTTAAGAAAAAAAGGTGATTCTCTTAGAAATAATAACAAGGTTGAAATTATAAAGACTTTTATGAATGGGGTAATGGTTGATGAGGAAACCATCATTCCCAATTTTGGTTGTTTTATGCCTAAATCTACTAAACCTTCTCTCAAGAACCCCAGTGTGGTTGTTGAGCCTCTGGTGGGGGAGAGTGGTGGTACTTGCCCATCTTCGTAGGAGGAATCTCTTGATTCCCTCACTAACTTGGTCAAAATATGGTTTGTTGATCACTCAAAGCCTTCTTGAGGCCCTCTAGACCAGTCCAACCCAATTGGTGAGCCTTCTGATAGTATTGGAAAACTCGATGATGAGGAGACCCCTAAAATACCAAAGGACCCTAAAGACCAAGCTCTGAGAACCACTTATGTGGACCTCGAGGTCCCTCTAAATGGAGGTAGATCTACAATTGAGATGGAATTGGAAATTTCTAAGAGCACCTCTCTTCCTCCTAATGAGCCTAAGAAAAGAGGCTTAAAAAAAGGTACCACCTTAGCCATCAGAAAGTGAAATTCTAGTGGCATGAAAGGAAAGAGAAAAAATACCAATATAATATTGGAAATCCCCTCTCCCAAACGACTTGAGAGTGAAGAGAATGCAAACAATTTCTTTGAAATTTTCAGGAACACTAAAGAGGCCTCTCCTCTCAAAGTTGCTAATGATAATTAATTGTACTTCTTGGAATGTCAGGGGTCCTGAATCCCCTAAAAAAAAATATGTTGTGAGGAGATTCCTCAACTTGGAGCCAAATAAGGACTTCATTCTCCTTCAAGAAGTCAAATTTGTTGTTTTCACACTGGAAGCCAATCTAAGGTTTATCTGGGGTAATGCCACCCACATTGCCTCCCAACATGAAAAAGGGAGGGGGGGTTGCCATTTTGATTACAAATAGATGGAAACCCTTTCTAACAGATTTTGGTATATCCCCTTGCAATAGAGCTAGTTGGGATATCTTTCAGAGGGGTGATTCTAAATTTAGCATTTGTTCTATTTATGCACCCAATGACTATCTTGGGAGGATCGGGCTATGGAATTTGATGGGCTCAATCATTAGTACTTTTTCTATTGCTTTTCATATGCTTTCAGACACTTTACATATATTTTCTAAGTACCTTCTAGATAATACTTCCATGATATGCTATCCTTTCATACATACTTTGCAACTTTGAACCTAGTTTGTGAATATGAAATATGGTGATAATATTTGTAGTATTGCATGATTTAAACATGACTATGTATGTATATGAATGGAATTTTGTGATTTAATTATGATGGTTAGTTGGATATGTATGTTGTGTGGATTAACCTCTCTACAACTTAGCACGTGGTAACAAGAATGGATCATTTGTAGCAAGAAACAAAGCAGCAGAATAGGGGATCGGTGGAGTTCAAGTTGCCTAAAGTGCAGGAAGTTGTGGAGCTGAACGTGAGTCATCATGGAAGGAATAAATGTTGAAGAAGGATACTTATTCTAGAATTTTGAATGTTTTCTTGTGTTTCACATGCAAACTATTTTGTTGGATTTCTTATTTGAATATGTCTCTTCTTCCTTTTTAGTTAGAATGAATAAGTCTGTCTTAATTTCATATCCTTATATCTAGGAGTGGGATTAATGATTACAATTAGTTAGCAGTTTGAATAAGACTCTCCCCATTTTTGTATAAAGTCAGGGGATGAGTTCGTAGTAAAGTTAGTTGGTTGTTATAAGTTGTTAGCAGTTAGTCGTTTTCTAGTTCCAAGTGATCTAAAAACATGTTAAAATGTAATTATTGAATACAATTTGCAAGGAGGATTTTATTTGAATATCTGGTGATATGCAATGAATGGAGTTGTGTTGCATGGATGCATAAGAATCTAAGTTAGATTTGGTTCTAAGTTAAGTGAGATAGTCCCCTGAGTTGACCACTCAAGGTACCACCCCTCACTTCATCTATTTACTTGTTCATTCATGCATTATTGTTAATTTTGTTTCTATTGCTTTATAAATGAATTGCAAAGTAAAGTAGAATAGCTCTTACAGTTGATTACAGTTGTTGTTGTTCATGAAAAGATGTGTAATTGATGAATCATAGCACTCTGAAGATTAGAATTAGTCATCACGTCATTTTGAATAGTTTTGGATCGATTCTATACTTACTTGTTATTAGTAGTCATCTACAACTTATGTTGTAGGTACCCATAGCCATAAGGTTTTGTAGTTCTACTTTTTATGTTTTTGCAATTTTGTAAGATTCCAACAAAGTAGAATAGTCCGAATAAGTTTGCATAGGATAATTTAGATGAAAATGAGTCCGTGAAGGCACATATAGTGCAGTGTCATCATAAGTTTATGCACCTTGGTTGATGATTTAATGTAGGCTTGCAATGTCAAGTGGGTTGTTCAACTAGTTACACCCCTGAATTGTGTAAATTTTACCAAGTCCACAACACATTAGTTTTGCCTTTACAAAAGTGGTTAACTGACCTCCTTGATATCATGTGGCTCCTTGGTGGTGACTTTAACATGGTTGAGAATCAAGAAGACAAAAATGGTGGCATAGACACGTATTGGAAAGGCAATGAGAAGCATTTTGGTCAAGAATGAGAAACAAGCTCAATGTCATCGATCCACCGGAAGGTATGAAAAAAGAAAGCAATAGTGTTTGGTTTACATGGTGCAATGCACAAAAAGGGAGCAATAGGATCTATTACAGATTGGATAGATTTTATGCTAACAAGGACCTCTTTAGATTTGAGCCCTTCAATGAAGGAAAAAAAGTGTGGGTGCACCCCTACACCCTCTTTGACCACCACCCAATCAAGGAAAAGTTCATTATTAATAGTGGTATCAAAATTAGTTCCAAAAATAAAGACAAATTTATCTTGAATATTAGCCTCTTGAAGGACCAAGAGTGCTTAGACGCCATTTGTACCTTGAGAGGGGTGAATAAATAATTGCTAAGAGATGTTGACCCTATTCAAACATGGAATCAGAATGTTAAAGACTGTAGAATCATTTTCCAAACTATTGGAAAAGAGAAAGCAACAGACAGAAGGAGGGAGGAAGGTTGCCTCCAAGATGAACTCCTTGATGTTGAATTAAGTATTCAACAAAACCCTACAAATGAAAAACTATATGAAATTTTGAACCAAGCTAAATGCTCACTTAGGAATTTATAGGCTAACAAGATTCAAGGCTTAAAAGTCAGGGCCAAACTTAATTGGCTTAGCCATGGGGATAAGGGGTCAAAATTATTCTTCAGGTTCATTAAGGAAAAAGGGATAAAAGAGCAGATTGTCCAAATCTATCACAACGGTGTCACCTTATCTAACCAAGAGGAAATACTTCAACAGTTTAGCCTATTTTATCAAGAACTTTTCAAGTCAGAGGACCTTGGAAGGCCCTTTACCGAGGCCAGAAATAAAGTTAAAAACCGTATACCCTCCAAGATCTCCAAGGAAGATTGTACCCAACTCTCCTCTGGTATCTCTAAAGAAGAAATAAAGAAAGAAATCAACTCTATGAATAACGAAAAGTCCCCTAGTGTTGATTGTTGGGAATAAGATGCCATTTAATTGCAATCCTAAACATATTTCATGTATCTCTTAAGTCCTTGGAAAGTGTTCACCAACACTAGGATTAGAAAGAGATTAAATTCAAATGAAATGAACATGTAAATTAACATTTGTAATTATTCATAAATAATAGGAACATGTGGGGACGTCCAAGATGAGTTCCTAAATAATGAGAGCACATGGGGTGCCCACATGGAAGGTGGAACCCACCTTGTTTCAGTTAATTCTTTGGAGGATTAGTAACACTTCAGTAATGCATGTCTAGATTCCTACAAAATAGGGATTGAAATTTACATGAGTGAAGTGGCACTATTAGTTCAATATCAATTCAATTTAGTTCAGTTCAGTTCAGTTCAGTTCAATTTAGTTTAGTTTAGTTAGTTCAGTTCAATTCAATTTAGTTTAGTTTAGTTCAGTTCAGTTATGGTTCAGTTATCTTCAATTGCATGCTAGTTGACTTGAGTTGCATGTTAATTGACTTGAGTTGCATGCTAGTTGACTTGAGTTGCATGCTAGTTGGCTTGAGTTGCATGTAGTTATTTGAGTTGCACGCTAGTTGACTTGAGTTGCATGACTAAAGAATTTAATTGCATGACGAATAATAGGTGGATACTTTCAGTTAAGTGGGGATTATCAATCATGCATGATGTTTGCATGAATTGGTGGAGAGATGTGTTTCAGTTAACTAAGATTGACTTGGACCCACCTTGGGATTCCAAGTTGGCATCTTTTAGTTAACTCCTTTTGCATGAAAATATATTTACAAGGTTCAGTTAAGTGGGCCCAGTATTGGGTGCCAACTTTGAGGTGAAGCTTCCAAGATATCTTCTTATCCAAAGTTTAGTTAAGTGTTCAGTTTGGGATGCCTAAATTGAGGAGACTTTGGTTTTGGCTTCAAGTTACATTGTGAAACTCTACTTGCACAATTTGGTCATAGATATTTGTCAGGAGATTTTATCTCTTGTATTGGTAACTCTTATGTGAGTTTACAAGCTCAAAATTGTCTATAAATTGCAGCAAGTTTATGAGAGTTCTTATGTGATTTCAATGAGAGTCAAAGAGAGTTTGTTGCAGGTTGTGAAGAAGGATTATTGAAGGCATGGACGCATATCAATCAAGAATTGATATAGTATTATTGTAATTTTGTTCTAAGGTTAAATAATACAAGCACTATTGATTCTGATGGTGGAGTTTTTTCCCGAAAGGGTTTCTCCACATATATGTTGTGTCACTTCTATCTTCTTGTCTCATTCTTCTACAATATTTTGTCTCTTTCTACAATTGGTAAAATTGATCTAAACAAGATTAATCATACACAAAGAATTGTGACAAAGAACACTTAATTAAATCTATAGTCACATAGGTTTACAAGTTTTAAGGTATAATTTCACCTTCATTTCCAACATTGATGGACTACCGGTTGAATTCTATAAGGTATTCATTAATTGGATAAGCGAAGACTTAATCCAAGTCTATGAGGAGGCCATTTCCAAAGGCTCCTTAGGAAATGGCATCAACCAAGAACTCATACAACTCCTACCTAAAGAAGGTGACAAGACATTGATCATGAATGGGAGACCCATCACACTACTGAATGTATCCTACAAAGTGCTTGCGAAGGTATTAGTTCTAAGGCTCTTAAATATTCTCCCTAATTTCATTAACTCAACTCAAATTGGCTTCATCAAAGTCAAATATATTCTTGAGAACCTCTTGACTAGTCGGGAAGCCTTGGATTGGGCAAGGCACTTGCAGCAGGATGTTGTAATTTTGCTCCTTGATTTTGAGAAGGCTTATGACAGAGTGGAATGGCCTTTCCTCAAAATGGCTCTTGAGGCCTTTGGATTTCCTCAAGAATTCTCTAACATGATTAGTGTCTTGTTGAGGGATGCTACTACACAGGTGGAAATTAATGGCTCTAGATTTGAGGTTTTTCAGCTTGAGAGGTCCATTAGGAAAGGTTGTCCCATTGCTTTCGCCCTCTTTGTGATTGCCTTTAATGCTCTTGACTACCTGCTAAGAGATATTTGCACCTCTCCCAAATTGAGAGGGTTGACTCTCCCTGATAATAAGGAACTCTTGAACATTCAATTTACTAATGATACTTCCATTTGTCTACAACTAGTGGAAGAGAACTTTGATAACCTCATGACCAAGCTTGACCTCTTCTCCTTGGCCTCTGGTGCTAAGATTTCAAAAGCTAAATCTGTGGTGCTTGGGTGGCAATAACACCCTCCCCCGTGGCTTCATAAGTTTGATCTTCAGTGGGGTGGCCCTAATAAGCAGGTGAGGTATCTAGGGATACCATTTTTTGTCTTTCCAAATCTCAAAGAAATGTGGTTATGGCTAAAAGGCAAAATTGAGAAAAAAAATTAGACATCTGGAATAGGCAGTTCCTCTCGTTGGTATAACGTAAGTTTGTCAAAATATCCTTTCTTCCTACACCCTCTATTTCACTTCTATTTGGCTCTTCAATAGTTACCAAGTCAATGAAGTACAAAAGAGGATCATAAGGTTTCTCTAATCTGATGGTAAAGGAAAGAGGAAGCTCCACTCTATTAAGTGGGAATGGTGTTTCCTGGATAAATCTAATGGAGGACTTGGACTCAAAGATCTCAGGAAACATGGCATTGCTTTAGCTACTAAGTGGATCGTTAAGGCCCTCAAGGGGGATGAGCCTCTGAAAGTTTTAATAAGGAACAACATCTCCCTTGTTGTCCCCAAATTGGCTAAATCTTGGAAGGGCCTACCTTTTAGTGATCTCCTCATCACCAAGTTCCCAATACTACCTGATGGTTCCCTTGTCTTTAGGAGCATCTGGAAGGCTTGGAAAGAGGTCAGGTGTAACTTCAATTGTCCTTCCTTAACTTGTCTCAGCAATAGCCTGATTCATCCTAGTAGGTCCATCTGGTAGAACCTTGAGCATAAAGGTAAGCCCCTTGCCCTATTGCAATATTGTTATGCTAAGAAATGGTCTCAAGCCAGTGTCAAGACCTTCAGTGACATCATGAAGGATGGAGTATTGATTAAATGGGACCAATTAAGGATGGAATTTGAATTACATCCCTCTAGTCTCATAACTTACTTCGTTATGAGAGAAACCTGCCAAAGTTGGATCCCAAATCTTAATCCTAACAATTGGGTTGACAAGCCTCTTGAGGTCCTCTGGAAGGGCTACCTCTCCTTGCATGAGGTCAAAACCAAGATCATGTATAAAGAGTTGTTAAGCTCTAGCACCCCAACTAACTACCTTAATAAAATTTGGAATACTAATTATGATTGTAAAGTTTGGAATAATGTCTTCTACTCTTTGTGGCATAAAGGTATTGATGCTAAAAAAATCTATTTTAGATGGCTGGTAATTCTGCAAAAAATTCCTTATAAACTGAATAATTTGGACATTGACATTTGTAGCCTATGCAAGGTGCCAAAGACTGTGTATCATATTTTCTTTGACTACCTTTTTGCTAATGAGATTTGGAATTTGTTCTGCAATGATTTGGAAATTTGGGAAAATAATGGCAAAATTGATTAGAAAGAAATTCTATTGGGTTTTAATAAAAATTTGAATAAAGACTTACAAATGTTTTGGTTTATTCTCTCTTCTAAGATCATATGGTTTATGTGGAAGGCGAGGAATAAGGACAAGTGCAATGGGGTGCAAAGGATACTTACTAAGTCAACTAAGAGACTCACTATTTATAACATTGCCTTGCAGGTATTCGATGTTATGGAGATTGCAAAAAGTAAGTTCTTAAAGCTCCTCCGAGATGGGATAGTGTTGTTCCACCTTAATGAAGTCAAAGATAGGAACTCATGGCAGTAAGGACAACCAAACTTGTCAGTTTTTCTACAGGAACTTGAGGCATTCAAAAGGGAGTATAATGAACAGATCAGGAAGGAGAAAATTCCTAGTGAGGAAAGAGGCCCAAGGCTCTTCACGAACCAAAACCTATAGATTGAAGAAATTTATTCCAATGATGAACTTAACACCATTGACAACTTGGTAAATTGGGGTTTCATGGAGAATGAAATTGAAAGCAGGAACCTTGAAGGAGACAACTAATTGTTAGTTGATGAGAATTGTTGTTTTGTTTAAGACAACCTTTGTAACTTTTTCTTTGCTCGATGAACGCATTGGGAACATCCGGCTGATTATAACTGTTGTAGCATTCTAGTATACTCTTCATTATACTTATGGATAGTGGTTATCTATAATTGTTGATACTTATAGCTTCTCAACCCCTAGGTGATTGTATATTGTTGTTGATATTGTACTCATGATGTAATTGTGCATAAACTATTATTAATACAAAAATAAAATAAAATTAGGCAAATATGCCAAAGATGTGCACCCCTCATTTGAGCTACAAAACTTGAGTCAGAACAACAAACAAATTGAAAAACCAAATAACGAATCACAATTAGATAGAGAAAATATAGATAAAAAATATAATTTGAATTAAAACTAAAATGCACCAAAACCTCCATGGTGATAGCATGGATGTACTATGTGATGTTGAAATCTAGGTTTCTTAGATAAACACGTACTTACAAATTCATCATTCATGTATATAGAAATGAAGGATACAAAGGAATTGATTTATAGGAATTTGGGTGAGAACATGAATGGTGAGAATTCAATCTCAAACTGAGGATTAAGATTGCATGAGAGGAGTGAGGAATGCTCATTGATTAAGAATAGTCAAGAGGAGTTATGGGGGGTTCATTAGTGGGTTATAAAATGGGCAAGGATAAATATATTATTTGTTTATTTATTTTGGATAAATTGGTGAGAATAACGAGGAAGGTTACAATGGAATATTTGGATTTTAATTATTTTTTTAAAAATGGACATGTGATTATTTTAGATTATTTAGTTTATTGATAATGGAAAATAAAAAGGGAGAATTAGAAGGGTACTATGAAGTGGAAAATAGAATAAGCTATGGTATTAAGGTATAATATTAGGGGATGGTGATAAATAAGTGTTTATATTGTGTATCCCCTTCTAGTACACACAAAATAAGGGGGCATGTTATTAATTGCACACATAGTTTATGCATAGTTTACAGTTTAAGAATGTGGATACTTGGTATACTTAATAGTATCCTACACAAGATTGTTCAGAAAGGTGTCTCAACCTTGCTCGTGTTGATAAATTTACAAAAAGTGCAATTTTTGGGTTATAGAGTTGGCTTTTGGCCAAAATAAATATTCTACATTATTTGACACCACCCAATCAACCTCCCAAATCAAAAGTTATGGCCTCTAAAAGTTTGTATAAAAAATATAAAAAATTGTTGGACACATAAAAGATCTATAAGTGGGAGTTATACTTGTTGACCAACTCATAATATGTGTTATGACACATCATAAGGCATATTTGGTTGAAGATAATAGATAAAAAATAGAATACCCAATTTGGTTAGTGGATTATAACAAGGTTAAGATAGGTGGAAGGAATATGTTATTTCTAACCTACAAACTCATCTTGAGATTTGGAATATGGCCACCACTTTTTGGGTAGCTTTAGCTCATGGTTTTCTAATTATCATTTGATGGTTCCATGTATTATATCTCCTATATATTAGGTTTTTGAGATGGAAGTTATGTTTATAATTTTCTATATATTGTTAAGTTGTTAGAATTTCTCTACATTTTGGTTAGTGATACTCCTAGGAAGGCTTTCTTTGCAAGTGTATTATAACTATGTTATTTAATGAATAATACATTGGGTTTCTTTGGAGTGTAGGGTTTTTATCCCAAAAGGGTTTCCTTATGTGCACTTATGTTATGTTATGTTTATATGTGTAATTGTTAAATATTAAAATTTTCACAACACTCTCCTCAAAAAATTTAGTGAGGGAAGTGTTTTCATGTACCTTGCTTCCTTTCAAAGATAATATTAGTTACATGATCCACTTATAGATGACCAGTACCTAGATAATGGTTGAGGATACAAGCCCAATGATGAGGAAATTGCTGGCAGTTGGTCAGTGATCCCCTTGGGATTCATGACATGGACTAACTGCCTCTCGTGGATCCGTTAACTCTGACATTATCTCTGATGGTTGTATCGGGCATTAACAGGTCATCTTTTGGTGCAACGATAACCGTGGGGCCAACAATTGGTATTAGAGTGAAAGGTGTCGGGTTCGAATCCCCTCGGGTAATGCTAAGGGGGAGATTTGTTGGTAGATGGTCAGCGCTCCCCTCGGGATTCACGACATGGACTAACCGCCTCTCGTGGATCTGTTAACTATAGTGATTGTATCAGGCATTAACAAGTCAACCTTTTGGTGCAACAACAATTGTGGGGCCAACATAAATCTCTCTTGTTATCATATTTATTGCTTTAGGTGCATGATTTTTATATGATATTATATTTGTAATTGTATCCACTATGACTTTTTAATTTTCTAAGCTCTTTTTGTGCTTAATATGATGCTTTGTTTAGACTTTAGGTGTCATTATATGTTGCCCAATTTTTTTGTGAATAATTTTTGAAGTAATATATAGATGCAAGGGAATAAAATCCTTTAAATAAATTTAGGCTAATTAAAGTAGTGTAATCAATAAGAAAATAATTAACCTAGATTAATTAGAGTTGGGGTTGATCATTTCTAAATGTAAATAAAATGTAGAAAGTAAGTGTGAAAATTAAATTGATTAAAAACATGGATATTTAGGTTTAATTTTTATGTAGAAATGTATGTCTTAATTTTATAGATCTATTTTCCAATATCCCAAATTTTTATATTTTATTTTTGTTCTATAAATTTAATTATGTATTGTCTAGGATGAAATCGACAAGTTTAGATGTAATACCCATGTGCATGGAAATAATATATTATGTGGAAATGACCTTGTAACTCACATGAAAACATAGAAATTTGTAGATTATTGTAACTTGCTAGCCTCAATATTTAATGTTAGTGTGCTTGTAAGGTCTATCAATTTTTTAAAAAACCTATGAGAATTTATGAAATTAGAAGGGTTGAGTTCTCCTTGGTCAAAACACTAGCAAACTAGCTTTATGGCTCAAAGATAGAAATTAAGAGTGCAAAGGACCCAAGATGATGTCCCAAGTATACAAAATACAAAATCAATTTTCCTTTTAAGCTCTTTGTTCTAGGTTTTCTTCTCTTATTTGTAGGTCGTAGATGATCTATTTATAACTAGACTAAATCTCTAAATACACTACTGAAGTGAGTAACTTGGCATAATTTGTGCTTTATTTGGCTCAAGTGGCTAGTATAAGGGACAACAAAAGTTTAAATTTGATTTTTTTATTTAAAAATTTAGGGGTTAGAACTTCAACTTTGGACTTGAAATAGATTAGCTTTGCACTCGCCTATCTAACCTAGAGAGGGGAAATAAATTATTTGTGGAATGAAGCATAATTTTGGGAATGTATAATGATTGAATTTGAGAATAGGTGAGGATCTTTCCAACTTCCATGCAAATAAGTATTGCACACTATTTGATGTATTAAAGATTACCTACTCACTTTGGGCCCAAAACATAAGGGAAAAGGGCACGAGTATAATTTTTCACCATTGAATTTTATTCCCACTCTAACTTTCATGTGAACCATGTGGAAAATGCATGTCAAAATAAATAAAGTAACCAACATGGAACTTTAATTAATTTTTTTAGACTCTCAAAGAGTATCTAGTTTATGTAATAAATGGATTGTTTTTGAACTTTCTTATCTTTCACGCTTTATTGAAACCTATAAAATTGATAAAATAATGTAATAAATAGTATTTTTCATGCAATTTGAGATAATCTTGAATTAAAGCTTGCTTGAGTAGAAGCTATCATTGAAAAAGTAAAATAAAAAGAAAAGAGAATGGTAATAAATTATTCTTGTTACAAAAGGTGATCAAGGCTCTAACTTGTGGAATGAAGATATTTCTTTATTGATGGCTTAATGACAGGGCTTTGATTAGATAGGAATACATGTAAAAATTAATCTAAATATGCAAATGAAAAAAAAGGACTTTGTGTAAATATAATGAGGTGTCAAAATTTCTTTTTTTTAAACATAGAAAAATATGTGACATTGCAAATAACATGATACAAGGATTTTGTCTTAGTAGAATAATAAAGCTTTTTCTAGTACCAAAAAGTGGTCATAACTTTCATGGATTAAATACTATGATCAAACTTGAGGAAAACATCAATGGCAATATACTCCTTCCAACTGGATGCATACATTGGATGTAAGGAATTGGAGGAAACTAGAAAAATTGATAATCATGTAATATAACCAAAAAGTCATCATATGATAATATGCAAGAATATGAATAAGAGATAATCATCAACGTATGCAAAATATTGCTTCCTACATAGGAACAAAATAAAGACAACCATAAATACTAAACAAGGAACATGTAAGCACATCAAGTACATAATAAATAATCTAAAGGCAACATTATGTAGGGATCTCCTGATATATATGTAAATATAAGTGCATGGCCTCATAAATATGTTTTGGTCTCAAGAAATTATATTTTTTATAGGCACAATAAAATCTATGTCATAATAGGCGAGTAATGTAAGCATCAACATGAAGGATGACCAAGAAGGTGTATCATGACAATCATAGGCACATGGATTATAAATATTATTAGAGGAAATATAGGCTCATAATAAAGTCAATGACACATAATTCATCAAAAAAAATTATTGCCATTAAAAATTTCCCATAATGTCCAATACCATCATACAGTAATTGCAAATGAGTTAGGTAGGTAAAATTCCATAGTGAGAAATGCGCCCTTAATTATAAATAGTAAGGTAAGAAATAAACATTAACATTTGATTTTCATATTAACTTAAAGAAAGATGATTTCTTGGGTTATTTATGATGGTGGTATGAAGGGGGTCTAGCTTGACATAAATTGATAGGATATGTTGTCAAATTAAAGCTACTAAGTGTCTAGAGGTCTAGTATGTATTAATTTCCTTCATGTTTGTGTAATTTTTTTTATTTTAAAAATTGAAACATAAAAATGTGGTTACTTTGAGTTTAATTCCCAAAACCCAAGGTAAATGTTCCATCATTTCTAGGATTTCATTAGGATGCAAATCAACAAGGTGCATAGATTAACTTTCAACCTTCGAAGTGAGTCAATCAAACCTAGATTTGCATCTTTTTGAGTCTTAGGAATGAATTGGAAATGATTTGGAATGATTGACCTAATTAAACTATATGACCTAATATGATGAATGCAATTTCGTGAAAGTAAACAAGCTGAAATAGTAATTTGCAAGTGGACTTGGAGAGTGCAATTTGATGTGTACCTACCCAAAAAAGTTGGTCTGGTTGTGCCTACAAGGACTGGGTCACCCAATGGCTACTGAGTTTTTGTTAGGGTGTCTTGCTCAACTTTTGGGGTCCTTTGATGCTGGATCTAAGCTTTTATTTTCTAATTGTAAACTTGTTAGAATGTTGTCAGTAAATTCTATAGGTGAGTTTTCGTGGCTTGACAACTTTGATGACAATAAATACAATAATTGACAATTTTCCTTCAATCTTCCTTTGATCCCTTCTAAATCTATAACCTGCACATTCAAAGAGGGAGAAAGTATTGTGCCATATAGGGGTTTGCCTTAGTCAAACACCGTGTAAGTGTTCCCACTTCCACAAATGTAATTTCAATGATAAAATGATAATAGGAAGGAAATGATGAATAAAAATAATGTTGCAACTCACCACTCTTCAATGGCTTCCTTGAAGAATTGAATTCATGCACATCACTTCAAGGATCTTGATATTTCTTGATTGATTTACTTGATTGCTTGAATGCTTGGAGACCTACAACAAAGCTAGCCTTCACAAAACATGAACATGAGCACACATAGAATTTGACATGAGGTTGGATCTTGAATTATTGTAATAAACTATGATAATTCTACTCTTGAATTGCTCTTGACAATAGTATTTTCTAAATTGTATGCCTTAGTGTTAGATCCCTTTCAAATGGTAAAATAATTAGGTATTTATAGGTGTTTATCCAATTTATTGAAAATTAGATTCCAAAATTTGACACTTCATATTCAAATTTTGGATGTTAAAATGCCGCTAGTTCAACATATTTGAATTTGGGTCCTAGCTAAGAAAGGAGACTTAGTCGCCCATGGGCGACTGGGTTGTAGCCCAAATTTCCAGGACACTCAAAGTCGGGGATAATTTAATGATTATATACATTTTTTTAATGCTTGTCCTTCTTCGAAAAATAGTAAAAAATAGGCTTTGGAATGCATGATTTGGAAAATTAAAAGCTTAATTAAGTCCTATAAATCAGGGGGACATTTAACATAATGTGAAATTGTTAAGGTTTATAATTTTCTACACTACAAGAACAAAAAAAAGAATATTACAAAATTAATTTAGGAATTTTTTTGTTTTTATATTCGTAATGTGGATATGATCCCACATCTATGGACATAACCTTGATATTTGTGTAACACTGTGTGCATTGATTTGATCTACAAATCTAATTTTGGTATAGAGTTTGATTTGGTCAAAAATTGACATGAGGGATTTTGTCAATAATTTCTTTAATTTTTAATTATTTTCTCAATTGATTAGTATATCTTCATTCTCATGTGTTTCTAATTATATTTTTGTTATTATTTTGTAATGTAGGGTGAGATCAAGATTACAAAGCAACCTAACAACTACCAAATACAAAGTATCCATGGACTAGACCACATACCCACATACTTTTATCTGTTAGATAGACTTGGGCTAGGGTACTTATAAGACATTTTTATATTTGGTTACGATGTCCAAATATTAACAACCTTGATAGGGAGAGTCATGGCTTAGATATTGACACCTTCTTTTTAACTACAATTGAGATGACAATAACTAAAATATGTTAGGAATATTCAATGATTACCCATTCTTGGTAGATAGAGCACTTCTATGGGATGACTCAAGAGTAAGATCATCCATTATATTTATATTGCACTATTGGAGAAAGAATGCTCAAGGGAATACCTATATCTTACATTATAATTGGCAACATCCAATGGATATAATATATGTTATTGTTGATTGTTGTTGTTTTGAATCTTCTCCATGGATAAGGATTTTAGATTTCATATATTTTTATATATATTATTTAGCATGTGAAATAAAATAAGATAATAGATTTGTGGTGTCATTATATGCTGGCCCACTTTTATAATGATCTTCATAGATTATAAGATTCACATGATACTATACATTACTTTTTGAAACCTTATTATAGTGTTTGGCATATGAACATATATTAAAATTCATCATCTCTTGAGTGTCCCCATGGATTTTGATGTAGATAGTCCCAATGGATATCATTGGGATACTAGTCACATAAGTATGTAGAAGGAGAGGGTGACTCTCAGTGTTGTATATTTTTAGATCAAATCCTAAAGATATTACCTAGAAACCTTGTAGAGATATGTCAAGATGTCTAGAGGAGCAATGTTAGCTTATATGATTTGAGGGATATTGACAGTATTGTGGTTATAATATTTCTTACCTCGATTGGTTCCATAATGAGAGCTTCCTCATGTAGTTTTGATTACACCAAGGAGTGCGTCCAATGCCTTTGAAATATAGGAAGCATGTATGCATGCAAGTATGAGCAAGGTAAAAAATGAGTTGTAAGTGTATTGAAATCTCTAAATTTTGTTTGTAAGCTAATGATAGCCATGTTGCCACTATAATAATATACATTCATTCTTAGATAGTGAAACAAAGGGTAAATCACTTTCTAGAGTTAGATATTTTTACCCTTAACTGGGTTTTTTCCAAGGTAAATTATGTGGGTTTACCTTATATATGTTTCCATTATTATTTTCCACATATACATGTGTGTGTGAAGTTCTTTATATTTCTATGATATGTATTAGTCATTGGTTGTGTGATAGCCTTATCAAGTGGACTAACAATGATTTTTGAGAAATTTTTTATATTACAATGATTTGAGATGAATTTTTTAAGAGTTATTTATATCTAAATCAATTTATTGATACCTCCCATTCATGGGATTCCTAAGGCTAATCCAATAAATAACACAAGATCAAAACTAATATGGCTACCTCTCGAGGATGTTTGGGTAAAGATGAATTTTTATGGGGCTTCTTGAGTCAACCTTGGTATGTCAAGCACCAAATGTATCTTCAAAAACCACAAATGTGAAGTGATTGGAACAATATAAAAAAAAACTACCCAATGACACCAATAATGAAGTTGAGCTTTAGGCTATGGGAATTAAAAATAAAGAGTTGAAGGAGATTCATTAATAATGGTAAATGCATTTCAAAGTGGAAGTTGTATGAATTTGAAAACTAAACAACATGATGTAGAGTTGTGTGTAACTTTTGAAAAGGTTTGATGAGTTCTATGTAAGTCACATGTATAAAGAAGTGAGTAGGGAGGGGAACATGGTAGCCAATTTGGAAATAGATTTAGAGGATGAGGTGGTGATAGTTGGACTAACATATGTGAAGTATGAGTAAGGATCTAATTCTCCTCACAAAGAGATCATACGACAATTTGATGTGGTGTGAGCTTCTGGGACTAGGTTGGTCACATGTGAAAAGAACATGGTTTTTACATTGTCCTAACTATGAATAATGAATTTGAGTGTTTCTTGGTATGCGGGGAGTTTTAATAGTGATTGAATGATGAGTAGATCAAATAAAAAAATGAGCTTGATAATATGCTTGACAATGAAAAAGAGGCAAATTGCCTTTAAGGTAGAAATTTCAAGGTTGAGGCTAAATAAAGTATTTAAAACAAAGTCTTTGATGATGTTGTAGTTGGTGAGAATAACATTGGGTAAAACCTATATGTCCTTTGTGAACAAGCATTGGGTAAAAATATACATAGCTTCAATGTTTGTGGTTATTATGGTGAACTTGGGTGAATCAAAGGACTATATAAGGAGGGTGTCCAAGAATTTAATAAAACCAAAGTGGTGGGTTGGTCGAAAGGTGGTGTTGAAGCTTGGTTTCTTGCAAGAAAAGGTGTATGTCCATCATTTTATCCATATTATAATAGCCCATGAGCACCATTTATGATACTTGCAATAGGAAAAAGGATGATGAGTGAAAGCATAGTGCAATATGGGGCCTAGAATTCTCAAAGGTGGTTTTTGGGGCTTCTAACATGGATAGAGTAGACTGGTCATTTTCCTTTTGAGTCCAATTTTTTTGAGAGCGACATTGATGCTATTAAGGCTAGAAGGGAATCTTTAAATGAGTGAGAGTGAAGTTCAATTTATAAATAATACTATGGTATTGGGAAGGTTAACATATATGTAAACAAACATATAATACTTCAAATATATTAAATATTGGCCCTCCACTAGAGCTACCATTTTGGAATGTAATCTTTTTCTTTGTACATATTATGGAGTACTAATCCCTTATGCCAATTCATCGATAAAAAAAAATCCATTTATTGGTAGAAAATAGAGGTGTAACCTCTCCATTTACAAATCAACTATAATAAGAGTGAGTATGTATAACCTATATTTGTGTTTTGTGACTATATTGATTATGCCCAATGCTAGATCAAGTGGGAAATAAATTAAATCTATTTATGGTCAAGGAAAACTATAATGGAAAGAGAAGATGGTGGATAATCAAGATTTCAGAGGTTGGAAGAAGAAGTTGCTAGAATATCCATCATGGAAGGGAAGATTAATAGGTTAGAGAGCATGATTCTTTCCTTGACAACAAGAATGCACATTCTAAAAGAGTGTCAATAAGAAAGTGAATTTCAAAAGGTTGATATATAATAAGGGGAGTATTTTAAATCAAATAAATTATTCAAATCCAAGTCCAAGATTGACATTCACTTTAGATGGAGATATTAGCATAGAAATATTAGACATACGAGTGTCCCAAATGGTGGTGTACTTCAGTTTTTATCAACTCATTCCACACCAACAAATCTATTTTTCTAGGATAAACTTGTTAGGCATGATCTTACATAGCATGAGAGCTATGCACACTCCTTAGAGGTTTGAAAATTTCCATGATACCCAATCAAGATGACCTTAAATATTATTGATGAACCAACTATACCAAATTTTCCTTGAATAATAAAGGGTGATGTAGTCACATCATTTGAAGTAAGAACATGGACACACAATTCAAACTTATACAAGTAAATTTTAAAAATGAGAGAATAATTGTGAAGGATGTTATGGATCATTAAGTATTGATAACATATGTAAGAGGTTTTTTTGATCGCTTACAAAGAGTAATTCTCATGGCCAAATCCCAAAATATGAGTTGTGTGTCGAAACAAACTACCTTGAGCTAGAAAAGGGGGTCTCTTCTAAAAAGTACAAATGTAGTAAACATAAAAAAGGTGGAAAGAAGAACCAATACCAAAATTGAAAAAATAATGCTACTACCATGATGAAGACAAAGGGTAAAGATAAGAGGACATCCATTGTAGTCATTGGGATAAATATGGGCATGCATATAAGTAATGCTAGAATTTACTTCCCAAGTTGGATCCTTCTTGGATAAGGATGGTAAGGATAAGAATGTAATCTACATGGGAAAGAGCACATAATCCATATAGTATTTGAAGAAGATGAGAACTTATCTTGTGCTACATCAAAAATTGAGTTTTATAGAATGATGTAAGCTCTCACAAAGAAGAATAAATTACACAATTGTTTCAAGCAAAGATATAATTGTAATGTGAGAATATAAATGTATCATTTGACTCATGCTAGCAATCTAATCTCATGCATTCCAAGTTAGTTAGTGATTTAGGATTGAAGGTTGTGGATAACCCACATTTGAATTCCTTGGCATGGTTGTAACATGGATTAGACATTAAGGTGAAAAATTAATGCACTATGGTATTTGGTCTACATCTAGAGTACAAGGATGAGGTATTGGTTGAAATTGTGCCATTAGAGGTATACGATGTGATTTTTGATAGCCCTCATCTATACATGATGGATGTTATCTAATTTAGGTGTGAGAAATTGTATAGGCTTCTATTAAAAGGAAATAGTTTCTTTATGAATCCTTATAATAGTATATCTCAGATTATCATTGATAGTACTTTAACATCCAAAATATTGATTAATGATGTTGGAAGATTAGATACCTGTTGAAACAAGGATAAGATGTGCATCAAGAGGTTGCTTATGAGACTATTATAAGGCCTCATATGCATCTAACAAAAAATCCAAGAGGTAGAAAATCCAACAAAAGGTAGTGATGCCACAAGAAATCAATCATGTAAACTTTGTGAAAGGGGTAGAGCATGAGGTCAAGAAGAAACATATAAGGATGAGTGGATTTTTCCATTTTTGTTCTATTGGGATGCTACAAATTTTAGTTAAGGGACATGTTGGTCTCCATGATTGGCTCACACATACTTAAAGAATAGAGTAGGATTAAATGATGCCAAGCCATGAGAAGAGGGATTCTTGAGTTAGCTTGTGTACTTGAGATTTATTCAATTGATTCTTAGTATTTAGAAGATTTTGGGGACCAAAAGCCCCTTGATTAGGGAAGTTTGATAAAAAAATTGGGTCTTAAATTTAAGTGGACTATTTAGGTCGTGTTGTTCCCACTCGTTGAAGTGTCATTGAGAAGCTAAGAGGAGGAATTCACCATCATATTGGTGTAACAAGGATATGATAATGATCGAGGATGGAATGACACATACTTGAGAAGTCTCTAGTGAAAGTTGTAGACCTTGGGACAACTTAGAAAACCAACTTCGGTGAGTTCACCTTATGTAATAGGGGTAAACACATTAGCAACACTAAAGTCTTATTTACAAGAATTAAACACACCCTGATACAAACAAGTAAAATTTAGAAAATTTTGGTATATGGTCTTCAATTTGGTCAATTAGTTTTCTATTTTTACATGCATGGTGTTAGGAATAGGGGTTGTACTACTTTCATAAAATGAAATATTATAATGTTATAAATTACATAAATATTCAGTGTAGTGCATATAGGATACATGTTTAGCCACATTAGATATTTATTTGGGGTCACTTGTAAAGTTATATGTAACATTGGGTTAGTTATTTTATGTGTGGGAGATATAAAATAATTAATTATAATTTGGGAAAAGTATTTAATATTTGTATCAAAAAGTAAATGAGGGCTCAATATTTTTGTGTACTTGTGGTTTTGAGGCACATGGTTTTATCTTACCACTTGGTTGTATTTGTGTGAGCTCGGGTCTATAAAAGCAAACACATGTTCAGTGGTTAAGGTTGGCTAGGTGAATGGGTTGTCATAGTATTGAGTCTCTCTTGTGAGTGCATATGTGAATCATGGAATGTGATCCATGGATTCATGCTTGGGCACATGGAGGATGCGTTAGGGAAGTTTGATGTTTCAAAAGTATTCATAGAAAATATGTAAGTGCATGTAATGTGTTTATTGCTAAACAATACCTAGAGTGTGGATGCTTTTGGAGGTTGGGTTTTTTCAAGGGTATATCTTGTGTTGTCTTGTGGCTTGTCTATTTTATCTCTGCATTATGGTTATTATGTAAGCTTGCATGCATGATTTTCTCTCGTGGGGTTAGTATGAAATGAATTTATTATTATAGATATTATGTCTTATTTACTAACACATGGAAAGCTTTAGGAAGGTCACAAGTTATTATTCCATATTTAGGAAGGGGTTGGATCTTGTTGTGTTGATGATAGAAGTCCATATTCAAGGTAAAAGCATGTATGTATGTAATTTTGAGAAAGGTGGAAGTCAATTATAATTATAATAGAAACTCTAATACCTTTTTGTGAGCTCATTGTAGCTTTGTCAATACTATAATTATTTGTATTTAACCTTTGATAGTAGAACATAGGATAAATTTCACTTTATAATTGGGTTTATTTACCTTGAATCATATTTTCTCTAGGGTAAGTTATGTGAGTTTAAATTAAGTATGTTTTTGTTGTTATTTTTTCATGTGAGTAAAATTCTCTATATTTTATTGGTATGCATTAGTCATTATGTATGTGACAACCATATTACATGGAATATAAATGATTTGTTAGGTGTTTTAAATAGTTATTTACATTTAAATCTATTTATAAATGGCAAAGAGAGGTATAAAATCATCATTTATGGATCAATAACTATAAAAAAAGATGACACATGGTTTATGATTATGCATTATGATTATTGGTAGAGTATATGCCTACCAACCTTGTGTCCATTATATGCAAGGATGAAGGGAGCGATGGAGGATGCTCCAAAAATTGTGCATGATGACGAGGGCGGTGTAATATATGTACCCTTGTACATTGAAGTATGTTGGAAGCCATTGGATGGATTATCCAAGTATGTAATTTTAGTACAATACATTATTTCAATTATGCAAGGTAGAATATCATATTATGTGGATCCACCTATATGTATTGTATGTGATATGGAGTTATTGTGGGTAATTGGGTGAGGTTGATCTCTTTTATGGTGATTTTTTTTGTCTCATTTTACTCTTTTCACCCCCACAAAGAGGATCAATCATGACCTTGTGTATGCCATTTGTTTTAATCCTCTATTTGATAATGCCTAGTAGGCACAAGAGGCTTACTTAGGCGTATCAATATTGTGTACCAATCTTCTTGCTATGAGGGATACAATAGTGGATGAGCTAGTTCCAAGTTTACCAAGATTCTTTTAGAGCCAAGATAGATAGGTTAGAACATCATAGTGGCATGAGTATAGGGAATAAAAACTACACTTTCCATGAGAGGTGATGCAGCTACAATTATTTTATAAAAATAGTAGATACACAAGTGACAACATAAGATAGTTAGATAAATATGGCCAACTTTCATAGAGAAATTGGATTCATGAGGGGGATGACCATGGTAATATACGAGAGGTCTATGTAATAGTTGATATTTTGGACAAGGACTCAAGAGACTATGAGGAGTGAGATGGGGGAGGGATTATCAAGATAAACTCTCCCCAAGTGATATTTCCTATGATATATTGATTGTTATGTTGAACTCTTGTTGTTGGATAAAGTGGAATAATTTGACATGATGATATTTGATGAAATGAACATTATGAGTGTTTGAATTCTTCTATGCTTGGTGTATGGTATGTTGAGAAGTTTTTATGCATACATGTTTCTATATATGTACACGTATATGTGAATAGTGTAGTGCAAATAATCAATGCATATTTTTTATATTGGGTAATTAATGGACCACTTAGACTATTGTGGGATCCTTAGAAAACAAATTAATCAAAGGTCCAAAAGGAATCCTGTGGTAAAAACCTAAATCACACGTGCCACTCTCATGGATAAATAGATACAATATATTATGAGATTAGAAAAAAAACCATTATTATTATTTTCAAATTTTTATTCTTTTAACCGATGTGCCATATCTTTAGACGTATAAACAAAACCCACTCCATTGTCTAATCTTTCACGAGGCTTCTTATTCACGTTTTCCTAGTCCTTTGTCATTATAACCAAGTTTTTGCATAAGTTTATATGTAAGACCATAAAAATGTTCAAGTGACGAGGGAAGAAGATGGTTCAACTATAGAAGTAATATTCTTGGAATCACTGTTAGTCACATAGGATTCTTTCCCATCATTATATACCTTGGGTTTTTTCTATGGATAGGTAGGTCCATGTAAACATGGAATGTTATAATATTTGGCATTCACAAAATATTCACTAACACTATAACCCGTATATAATCTAATGGTCTCTAATAATTATCAAATAAAACACTATATTAATTATGAGGTCATGTCTGGAAATATTATTATCCCATGGATGGTTTTGTATAATATGTTTCTTATAAATATCCATAATTTTACAAAGGTTAAATGGTCAAGGATCAATAGATATGAGACATTTATTTTTAATAGATTGTAGTAAGCGATATTGTACAATTCTTAGAGCATGCAATCAATAATGTTGGGATCGTGAGATGATTTTCCAGTATCACGTTGAATAATGTATCTAGTATGTATAGACCAATAATGATGGAAAAAGTAATGTGCCTAAACAACTTATATTTATATTGTTAAATCCTCTAACAATAAGGTCAAATGGTTGTAATTTTTATGAATCTACCTTTAGTTATTTTAAGCTTGATCTCAATGCATATTTTAGGGTGGTTTCATTATCAACCAAATATTACTTAATGTTTAACTTGTCATAACTCACTACAACGTGGAAAGGTGAATATTCATTAATTATTGAATCACATGAGAGCTCTACATAATCAAATGAAATATAATGTTGAACTTTTTCCAATAGATTCAATAAATGAAGTCACATGCCATGGAGCAGTGTCATAATTGATTGCAATATTTTCTAGGCTTTTTGCATTATATCAATATATAAAGATGATGTACATACTAGATTCCAAAGATATATCTTTGCTTGTTTATTTTGAAATTATTAAACAATATCAATTTCCCTAGTTGTTGTCTAGATTTAAGTTTAGGTATAGAATTATTATTGTGTTATTTTGTAAATTCAATTATCACGCTAGAATATCTTGGCCTCTAGCTAACCTTTAGTGTGTATTTCCAATGGTATGATAACTATGTTATATATCTTTAGCATGGAAAGTATATGTATTACTAGCAAAAGATGACATAACATAAAAGGTAAGACAATTAGATTCATAAGCCATATGGATAGTAGGTGAACAAGCATAAAAAGATAAATTATGATAATATATGACTAGGCTCATACTATCCTCATGTGCATTGGGGCTAAAAATGAATAGTAAAATCATGTGCTAAACCTATAGTTATGAATGTTAGCATAAGAAAGATGAATCAAACCATTGTAATACTCTAACAATAAAGTCTAAACTCACTAATTAATATTATATCATTATTCAAATACTCATAATTATCAAGAAAAAAGATTTAACATGTTAAAAAGCATTTGTAGAAGTATGATAATTATCATGTAACAAGTTGTCACTAAAAGTATCAATATCATCATGTAATGAATAAAGAGGTAAGAACGTGTCACAAATCACCACATAGAGAGAATAAAAATATCATTGTAAAATACACTATTATTATGGGATGCATCACTAGAGAAAATAATGTCATGTGTATCTACAAGACCTATATGAGATGTAAGAAAAAAATCAAGACACATCATTATGTGTGGGAGGAAGCAAGTACAAAAGGGTAGACATAGGCTCACCATGTCATGCAAAATAAAAAATCATCAAAAGGTGCAACACTGTTATAATTGGACATAGGAGGTGTCACACCATTGGTGTCCATCATACAAGGTGTATCACAAGATACAAACTTAGTAGGTGCATACTCATCACTATCACAAGGCATGCAGATAAATAGGATCAACATGAAGCACATAGATAAATGAAATAATGATACCCAAGAGAAAAAGGATGAGAACTAACCAAATATACAGAGGGATAAATAAGCCCATAATAAAATAACACTTCCATGGATAATGCATTGTTACCTCTATAGATTAAAATGACATACACGCATCAAGGATAGGACGATCATGTGTCACAAATGACATGAACATGTTAAAATTAGAAATATATATATGCAAATCAATAAGAGCACATGACCTATGTGGATCCATGATAAGCAATGACATGCTCAAAGTGTGGGTGGGTGGGATGAATTAGGTGTGAGGTAATGGAAGGATCAAACCCCAAGGTCAAAGGGATAGAAAAGATACATCAAAGCTAATATTACATTAAAGAAATCATTGGATGATTATATTTGAAAAATAAAAATATATAAATCCTTTAGAGAATAGGGGTTGGCAAAAGCAAGGTCACAAATGAAGTACAAACCCTAAAATAAAAGGATGCTACATAACACCTTATTTAAATATAAAAATAAGATAATAATTATAAAATTAGATCTAAAAAATCCTAATAGAAGGGAAATAAACCTCAAGGCGAAAACCTAGGCTATGTAGGAAAATTAGATTAAAAAAATTCAAGGGGAAGGCATCCTTTTCACATAAACCTTAACTAATTAAATCAAGTGTAATCAATAAGAAAATAGTTAACCTAGATTAAACAGAGCTAGGGTTGATCATTATCATGAACATAGATGAATGCAAAAAGTAAACATGAATAATTAAATAAAACAACATATCATACTTAGCTTAGGTTTCAGTGTAGAAATGTTTATCCAAATGTTTGAGATCCATTCATCGATATTATAATTTTTTTTTATCTTTTGTTGATGTATTGAAAATCAAGGTGTGTATTGTATGAGATTAGATCCATCACTACAAAAGCGATCCTTATGAGCACAGAAATGATCTACTATGAAAAAGTTACCTTGTAGCTCATGGGAATGATTCGAAACTTCACAAACCCCTAAGGCAAACCCCTAGTAGACTATCTTTACAACTTTGAGTGAAAGGTTCAAAGTCAACAAGCATGTATATAATTGACTAGGATGATGTCACAAGCAAACAAAATACATAATATATTTTCCTCTTAAGCTCTTTATATATACATTACTCTCTTATTATTGGGTCTTAGATGATCCATTTCCAATTAGATTCGGTCTTAAAATAAACCACACTAGTGAGTAATTTGGCAAAATTCAATTGTCAACCAACTCATAATGGCTAGTGAAAGGAACATGGAAAAAATTGAATTTGACTTTTTAATTTTGAAACTTTGTGGGCGAGCTCAACAATCATGAACCATATCTAGACTAGGTTCAAATTTGCATATTTGATCTAAATAGAAAAAAATGATTGTTTATGGAATGAAGTGAAATTTGAGAATGTGTGATGATAAAATTTATGAATGAATAATGTTATTTGTCAACTTCCATACAAATTATACCATCTTACATACTATTCAATACATTAAATATTGCATAATCCTTATAATTCAAACATGAAAAGAATATAAAAATACTATTTTCATCATTACATTATATCCCCATTTTAACTAATGTGTAAACTATATCAAAATAATATAAAAATTTAAATAATTTTTCTCACACTAAAATTGACATCTAGAGTATATAAAGTATGAAATTTTTGTTGAAATTACTTGTCTTTGGCGTTCGGTTGAAACCTCGTGTGCAAATCCTCCCATAACAATAAACCCTATTTCATCATAAATTATTAGTTCCTGTCGCAAGGCAAGTTACTATTGCATTCGTTCGATATGCATTTGGTATGCAACATCGACCAATCACATTTTTTAATTTTAACATATTATTTCTATCTGTATAGTTTGAATTTTAAAACTTATTTTTTATATTTGAAAATTAACATTTATCTCTTTTTCTATACTATTGCATTCGTTCCATATGCATTTGGTATACAACATCGACCAATCACATTTTTTAATTTTAACATATTACTTTCTATCTGTATAGTTTGAATTTTAAAACTTATTTTTTATATTTGAAAATTAACATTTATCTCTTTTTCTATTCGTGCGAGTAGCTTTATAAGTCATTTTTGTCTAACAAAATTAGGAAAATACGAAGGTATAGATTGATTAAATAAAAAATGAAAGATTAAAACTGGCGGCTATGGGTACACAATCCATCAATGCATAGTTAATGCATTAAATGGCATCTGCTAGAGGAGAAGCCGCTGGATGGCTACGCATGGTCAATGTACTTTGTTTATTTAATATAGATTAAAGTCCAACAAGTTGCTATAGATCGCTATTATCACCTTGTGCATGTTTTTTTAATTTGATTTTTAATAATTTAATATAATATTATTTAATATATAGATTAAAGTGCAGCAAGTTGCTATAGGTCGCTGTTATCACTTTGTGCATGTTTTTGTTTATTTGATTTTTAATAATTTTAAATTTATTTAATTTCTAAAATTTTAATATTTTTAATTTAATATAATATTGATTACTATTGCATTCGTTCCATATATATTTGATATGCAACATCGATCAATCACATTTTTTTATTTTAACATATTACTTTCTATTTATATAATCTAAATTTTAAAACTTATTTTTTATATTTGAAAATTAATACATTTTCCCCTACACTTTCCTTTCAATCTAAATGCTTGCTGCTCCCGAACAGATAGAATAGAATAGAAATAGAATAGAACCCCAATAATTAAAACATTGGTTTTAGATAGTTGATAAAGCCAGGTGAGCCAATTTGAAATAGGCGGCAGAGTGGAAAACAGGAAAATAAATTGATGGAAGGCGAGGAAGATGGTCCTCCATTGGCAGTGCCCATTATCGGGCACGAGCCTGAGGCTGAGTCTGAGCCAGTGGGGGTCACAATTATCACAGGCTACCTGGGTGCTGGTAAATCTACTGTAAGTCTCACTCCATCCATGTTATGCTTTTTCATATGCGATATGCTTTGCAATTGTGACAGGACATAAGAATTGGATGTGGGTGCAGCTGGTGAACTACATATTGAAGGAGGAGCACGGGAAGAAAATAGCAGTGATACTGAATGAGTTCGGGGATGAATTGGGGGTGGAGAGGGCGATGATAAGAGAGGAAGATGCCCTCGTGGAAGAATGGGTTGAGCTGCCCAATGGATGTCTCTGCTGCACCGTCAAAAGCAACTTCGTTCAAGCTCTTGAGCAACTCATATCGCAACGCCATCGGTGATCCTCCCTTCCATTCTACTATTAAATACATACAGTTAGTGCTAGCGGCAACTTTGGCTTTGATTTCGGTATGAACTTGCAGGTTTGATTATATTTTGGTGGAGACTACAGGCCTTGCAAATCCTGGTCCTGTAGCATCCCTGCTTTGGCTAGATGATGAGCTCCAGTCGTCTGTTCGTCTCGACTCAATCATCACAGTAATTTCCCTTCTCTTCTGCATCTCAGATTGCAAAAAAAATTATTTGCTTTGAACCATCTCAATCTAATATATCTAGATTCGACTTAAAGCCGTGATTCATAGAGATTTTCTATGTTAGCATACAGAAACCCCTAGTCGGTGGCAGCTTAGCTGAAGGAGACTTCTGATATACGTGAATTAAAAAACTCGCCTAACAGTATCTTTATTAAAAATCAGAGATTTTAACAACCCATCATTTTTACCAGACTATTATGGTCAAGCCTCATTTCACGAAACTTTTTGTGAGCATTGGTAGAGACCGCAAAATTAGCATGTGGGTTGGAAAGCAAGGAAAGAAGACAAAGTGACAAGCAGTTTTCATACCAAAACTCTAACAATTGAGCACTGCATATTTCTTAGTCATCTAATTGAAAATGTATGGGGTAAAAAATGGAGAAGTTTATTGTTGCTTCATGAACTTAAAAAAAACCTTGGATACAGTACGTAGACGTCAATTTTGGGGTATGATGGTGGAGTTTAGAATGCAAAATGAATATAGAACAGCAGTAAAAAGGCTCCATGAGCAGGTCAGAGTAAAATAATAACACGTACAGGGTTGTCAAAATGTTTTGGGGTTGACGTTAGTATTAAGGAAAACCGCCCTTTATCTTCCACTTTATTGGGATAATATTTGACAAGCTGGGAGAATGGATAGATAAGCATCCATTTGGCCAGTTATGCGGTAAAACTGCTATTTTATGCCCATGATCTTATTTTGATTGCAAATCCTCCGTACAATCTAATAGAACACTTGAAAACTGTAGAAATTTTCTGCAGAGAGGTAGGGATTCAGTTGAACATCCAAAATTTTAAGATCTGAATATTTTCTCTATATAAAAAAAGAAACAAGTAAATCTCCTCTTAGAAAGGGATGCTGAAGTGTTGATTAGATAAAAATATCTTGGCCTTGAATCCATGGTAAACTCAATTGAGAATCATGTAGAATCTAGTGAATTCAAGGAGGATAGAAAGCTTTATATGCACTTTATAACAGATATAGAGATGCAAAATTGTGGATTGGGAAACTATCAGGGTTCCATAAAGGTTATTGTTGTCACTTGGAATTGCACTCTTTGTTGTGCCTGCTGTTCAGTATTCCAGCGAAACATGGGATTGATCTCAAGGTGTGGGATCTTGTAGTTGAGATAAACCTTCGGAGAAGATCGGCTTCCTTCCTAACCTAAGTGCAACAATGTTGGTCCAACCCAGCACTTAATAACTCTAAAACTACCCTACTCTATCAGCTTGCAGAGGGAAAAGGGAAGAGAGAAATGCAGAAATGAAAGGGTGGTGATGCTCCGAGATTAGAATGTGTTCTTTCCTGCCCACTACAGCACAAAGATTCAAAAGACTGCAAAAGAGCATACATAGTTCTCTATCTTATCAGCTTCCAGAGGTGTATATGGAGATTAGGGTTTGATAGATGCTTAAGGGAAAGAAATAATCCACAATCATGACCTGCAAACAAGATTAAGTTTTAACACAACATACAGACATAAAAACAACAGAATAAGTCATACAATCAAAGAGGAAAGAAGATTTGCACAATATGAAAGATGTGAGAAGAGGTAAAATAGCAATTTTATACATTCAAAGGCATGGAGCCTGTTTTACAAAAGTAGAGTTGTAGAGTTACAGAACTCTTCAGAAGAAAACCAAAGGAAGAATCCCTAACAAATGAATAGAAAAATATCTTTCATTGCCCAAAAAGGCATGGGTGAGAGAGATGGCGTGGCAAGGAGAGGAACTCTAGTTACAGCCTGCCAAATCTGACATATCCGCAGGAGAATCCAATTTGCAGTCATGGAAAACATTCCCAATGCCCTTGCCATACGCCACAATGATGATTTTGATGAGGGAAGTGCAGAAACCCCATGAAATCCACCGCAAAATGCGGCAAGGGAGGGCCCTCTGACAGTAAGTAGGTTTGCAATTCATAAATATAGCATGGGCATTGTTCTTCCCCCACTAGAATCCATGGAAAAGCATTACAGATCATTTCTAGGGCCTCCACAGATCAGACTGGTAGTTGCAGCATTGATGGCTCTTTTTGGGTTGCAAACATGCCATCTTGGCCAATTGCGGAAATGCGGCACCCTTTCGGATGTCACTTTAGCCAATTGTGGAAATTCGATGTCAATTTGCTGTTTGGAGAAGATTTGAGCAAAATTGAGGAAATTACACAATTGCAGAATTTTCACCCCTATATGGATATTGCAGAACTTTCGAGGGGTTTAGGATATGTCTGGTCTACGTAGAAAGTCCCGCCTTAGGCCTTCAAACTGGGCACAAAAAAGAAATTGCAGAGATTTGAGGGGGCTCGAGAATTGCGGGAATTTGAGAGGTATGTGGATAATATTCACATAGCGCTAAAAGTTTTGCAACAATAGGTCAAGGCGAGGAAAGCAGATGCAAAAGGAATTGTGTGGAAATGGAGTAGAAGTGGATATGCAAGAGGATCCAATTGAACTAGATGAAAATATTTGAATCAGGAAGTTTAGATGGAAATACTTGCAAAAGGATGACGTTAGCATGACCTCATGATGATATGGATGTGGAAAAGGAGACTTGATCATGATATCACGGAAATTCGGGCTCCATCGAAACATGTGGGAAGTTAGACTCCAATCGTCCATAAAATCCATACTTAGTCAAATATGGGCTTCATTAGGAAATTGCACCAGTGGGAAAACCATTGGCAATTGCACCTTGGAAATGATGTCCGGTTCACTTGAAAACATCCGCAAATCCAAATGGCCATGAAATCCCTGCAAACCTATACCTTGCGAGACCTTAACCTTGATAGGGTACATGTGGGAAGATACCTTGGAACCTATCTTGTGGAAAAGGGCATCTGAACTGGCTTAATAAGGCTTTGAAAAGGTCAAGTTTAGATGGATGGAGAAAGTTCGCAATGGGAGGATGATGTCAGCAGGGAGACCTGTGGAAAAAAGCAAGTGAACCGGATATTTAGCATTTAAATGAGCAAGTTCAGATGTAGCTCGGACTCTTGCAAACCTTAAAACTTGGTTAAAAACGGTCGGTTGCGGCAAAAAACTAAGTGAACAAAACATTGCAAAGAGGGAAGTTTATTTGGACATCAAATCTCACAAAAGCTTGACTTAGCCATTTTTCACACTTTTCTTCCTTTTGTGGGGAAACCAAGTAAATTGCAACTTTGCGGGAAAACCTAACTGACCTGCACCTTGGCCGGTTGGAAATAAAAAACGCGCAAAAGCATAACTTAGCTGAGTTTGACCCGAAATACATCAAATTTTAATTAGGGATACCCTTTTGGGTGCTCTACAAGATGAAAAACTCAGAAGACCCAAACACTTAGCCAATTCTGAGATATTTTGCATTTGGATAAATGACTAAGGGAGGAGAATGAAAACCACAACGCAAAAGTGCTATTGATCCAAATACCCACCAAGATCTCTCATGTCAATTATCAGCAGTGGGAAAACAAAGGTGGCACAAAGTGTCAACAGTTGATTGTCATACTGATATGTGCAAGCTTCAAGCATGCTGGGGCTAAAATGGAGACACATTGGGATAATTCAAAAGAGATTAATCACTAGCAACTTTAAAATCAAAACTACTGCCCCATATGAAATCTTATTAATATGGACAAGCCTCTTTCCTTTGGATGCTTCAGAAATGAATCATTTACTATGCAACCTGAAGAAGACAAATCACATGGAGGACAATAGATGGCCTAGAGCAATAGTTGGTCAAGTGCTAAGTAGGAGAAAAGGTACTTGGATGAAACAAAACAAGAATTGGATGAATAGGAGGGAAATTCACTTACATGAATTATGAAACATTAATCAAGAAATCAAAGAATATGTTGTAAGAAAATTCAGTGAAAGCATGCAGACAAAGCAACTTGGGAGGAAACAACAGTACTGAATGAGTTCAACCCCACATATGAACACAATAAAGAAGCATATAGGGGCAAAAATCAAATGGAAGGGTAAAGACAATATTAGGTCAACTCAAACTGATTATGGGACTCACCCCAATTCTAATGTGAAACATGTAGATGGAAAATACCTAAGGAAGAGTGGAGAGATAGAATATGCTTATTTTGTACTGGAAAGTTGGTTGAGTTAACAGCAATTTCTAATCAGTCACACTGTATATGGTGGCATCTAGGCCAAATATGGGGATACCTTAAATGTTTATCATTATGCTATGCTTGTGCTCTTTGAGGAAGTGAGATGAGCTAAAGCTGGATAATTTTCAATAAAAATTCAGAGTAGGAAATCTAATCTCAGAAAGGAATGCAGCTTTCTCTAGGATGTATAATGGGGAATCCCCACTTTGCAAACCTCAATATGGCTCTTATGCTACTTACAGTCCCATAGAATATTTTGGTCTCATGGACTTTAATAGAATTATTTCATTTCAATTCATTAACTAACCTGAAAACAACCTTTCTCAACTTGTAAACTAAATTTTGTTTACACATTCCACTGACAATAAATACGTGTTGCATATTCAAATTACATCAGTCTGAAGTATACAAGTACAGAAGGCAACAATATGCCCCAAATGTTTATATCAAAATATGATACAGACAAGACCAAAGGCCTGTCATAAATCCAAGACACAATTCTTTGGTACAGTCATGCATATTAGTGCATTCACAGTCCAATATGAAGAAATAATCAATGTTGATGATGATGGGACCCAATGATCCCATCCGATGTTGAAAGACCCTACCCAACTAATGGTATAAATTCCTAGAAGGCTCAAGGAATTCCATACAATATCACGTGTCATGTGCACAGTGCACTATAATATCAACATGACAGTAATAGAGGATACCAATAATCAATTGGGAAATTTATTTAACTATAGAACATGCTATCAACCAAATTCACATCAATAAGTGATGCAACTGTACACACTGCCACTCACAATGGAACACAAGCATAAACAATAAGTCACAAAAACCTAACTTACTGATCCTAGTTTGGGTTTAGGGGTTTGGTTTGTGGATTTGATCATTTTTTTTTTTGGTTGGGTTTGTCCATACAAAAACAAATAAAAATCATAAAAATATATATTTCAAGCAGTAATTATATTTTAATTATATTGCATATTTGTATTTACAATTTATAAATATTAAATATATTCTCATTATTATTTAATATAGTTTAATATAAATATTTTAATTATTATACACTTAAGAAATTAATAAAACATATATATTATTTTGTTATTTATATCCATGATCCAATATATAAATAATTAATAAACAGACTTTGGCCTTTTCCATTTATGGGATTATTATCAGTGATCCCTCAATCCAGCCCCTTTCCTCTCTGCACCTGCCAGCAAGCAATGGTGGTATTGGAGATGCTTTGTTCTAGCTCGATAGCTTGATAGCTTGATCATCTCTGCTTGCTCTATCAATCTTGGATGGATGTAAACAAATTATCATAGTTGTAGCTGTTAGTTCAGGGGCCAGCCACCACCATCTACATTTTCATACTCTTTCTTTAGTGAGGAATAACCCTCAGCTTCAGCCTCCTCCTACTCCATAGATAGTAGGTATTTGAAAAGCACAAAAAAAAAAGTAAAAAAAAATCATAAAAAATAGCATAGGTTTTTTGCCAAAACTTGTTAAGTTTGTGTAAGAACCCCTACAGGTTCAAACTGATTTTTTTCCCTTTTGCTGGTCTGAGAATTTCTGACTTGCCTTCAACTTAGCAAGGGTTTATTATAACTTGTAGATTGAAAGGTTCCAAGTATAAACAGCAAGAAATGAACTTGAACATAGTTGCTAGGCAATCAACAAAGATGAACATACCCAGCAATGTTAGCTTATCTCTTTTATTTGGTTTTGATAGCTGATTACAAACAAAGAGGCTGGAAAGTACAATCAGTTAGGTCTGTTTTGAGTTTCAGACCTTCAATTACATCCAGTTGTGCCAAAGCACAAGATCAATCCCTAGCTTTATGAATGGTAGATGAAGCTAAGTGAAGTTGGATGATATGCTTAGCTGGAGATGACTGGAAAACGACTGTAGCAGCCCACTGGAGGTTGTAGACGCCAAAAACTCCTCAGATATGATGATGAAAACAATTTAAAGACTGCTGTAACAATAATCTGATTATGCCTAAAGCTGGAAATCGCCAAAAATATCCTTCTTCGCCACACGAACTTCTTGAAAACCTCCTTCCAGCAAGTAAAGATGAAAGTGTCACAAAACAAGGTCACAATCTGCAACTAAAACTTCACCAAAGCAATCTGTTTTAAGCTCTATGATGAACTCTACTTGAATTCATCTCACATGGTGGAATGGGGGCATCACCATACCACGGTATTCAAGGGAGCATCACCATACCACGGTATTCAAGGGAGCATCACCTTGAATCGACTGAAAATTACTTTTAGTCAAGAGACAACTCTCTTCAATCAGAATAGCAACACAAAAGCATACCCCTCTCAACCTTCCAAGCCTTTTTAAATAAGGCCTCAAGGCCGAACCGCTCTTAGAAGAGGATTAGATTTGTTTCAATAAAATATTCACTAACTTCATGACTAAGGCACCTAGCCCAAGTCGCCTTCAAGAGGATCAAATTTGGTCTTCATATATATACATTAAAATATTCATTCCTTCCCCCCTAAGGCACTAGACTGCCCTTGAGAGGAAAGATCAGATTTTTCCCCATTAAAATATTCATGACTTCACGGCTAAGTTTCCCAAACTGCCCTAGGAAGATCTGATTGCCTTTTGAGCATTATAATATTCTAGTTTGGAAGCTTCCTTGAGCCGCCCTAGTGAGAGATCTGATTTTATTATTAAAATATTAAATATTGGTTGCTTCTCCCTTAAGTTTGCTAAACCGCCGTAGGAGGGAGAATCTTCTAGAAGCTGATCTGTTTTGATATGGTCGACTCACCTCCTTGATTGCTTTGTCCTCCTTGTTTGCTTGGTCTTGCAAATAGACCTCCTTGCTTGCTTTGACTTGCAAGTAGACCTCCTTGCTTGCTTTGCTGGGTTAAGGATAATTCCCTCTTAATTTTCTAAACACATTGTACTAAAATTTGATTCTCTTGGCCAAAATCATTCCCTAATCATACCATCTAACCCATGGGAATGTTGGATGGGCTAGAATCATGTCATCAAAATGTCATTCTGAGATGGGGATATTACAATCCTCCCTTCTCGGGATTGCTTTCCCTCAAGCAATCACCATATTGCTCGCTGCTGCACTCTAATTGGAATGCCAATACACCATAACGGCTGAAGCAACTCACCACGATCACTGAATACCAATGCATCATCCATGTCAATACCTCGATCCCAAATCAACCCATCCATCCGGCTATAAGAGTAGAGATATGACATAATCATCACATATCATCCATTTGTATGAGTAGACCATCAAAGAGATGTGAAAAGCAGCTCCCATATGCACATAGATCAACTCATTAGGCCACCAAATGCCGTTGTCGTAACTCAGGCCAAAAAATAAAATGTAGTCATAAGTATCAACATGCCAATACACGTTAAAGAAATCCATGTTATACTTTATATCCATCAAATAGATATGCCTCCACACACGCCCAAGCAACTGATTAGTTGATGTAGACCCTGAAAAATTGGAAAGTGCCTTGGAGTTCCAAGTAGGACAGCTACTAACCCATGACGAATCATTGAAGATGAAGTCACCAATCAACAAATAGAAAGCTGCCATATAATAATAAATTGGTGACATAAACAATGATGAGTTATGGATGCCTTCAACACCCATCAAAGACAACTCTTGAGTGGCTGGTTCATTACAAGTGTCATCAACAAAACCACCAACTGAAAATTCTGATGTCTTCATTAAACCATCCAAAAGAGTAATAATAGCTGTAACACTTGTTCTTTTCAGTTGAACACTTCTGTCATCCACCCACAAAAGGTCAAAGATAGCAAAAAGAACAATCACATGGCTGTAATAATCTGAAATTAATCTCTGAAAATCCAATTTCAGTAATCTAAAAATAGGACAGCAATAACAAAACTGAAATCTTCTGAAGACAACAAGAGATTTAGGCCATCTACAATCAGAATATATCAAAGTTATGACCAAAATTTCTCTCCAATCAAACATTATGTATGCTATTGAATACTTATGTGGCTGATAGGAGTAAGGACAGCCACTTCATGATAGAAATTTGACTTCAAAATCATCCATAAAACAATCTTACCAACACCACCATCCTCCATAGAACCCTGGGAATAAACTTCATTACAAGAGTAAGCCATTATTGAACTTAATTCATTGCATACCCGAACCTTATGCTCACCTTCAACAACTAATGAAAACTTCCAGTTGAAGAAGTTTTTGTGTAAAGTAACATTCCATGAGTGCTCCTCACCTGGATCCCATATCTTGTTACTATCTTCCTTCATGTTGCTAACATCAAGTTGGTCCTCATCATTCAACATGAGGACTGGATTATCATGTGTTAACTCAACTTCCATCATAAAAAAGAATCATCAAATGATTGGAAGTTGTTTTTGTTAGTTTTATGATCAAAAATTAAATAAGCAGATATAGAGCAATTTTAATTTATTTGACACAGCATATACCTTGGGAAAACCCTCCAACTTGAGGGAGAAAAACCTAGCAACAATATATCACTTATATATTGAATAATGAACAGTAATTCGCTTTACAATGAGGCCCAACACAAGGCCGATTTGAAGATAATAATGGCACCACACTCAAAGAGTATCGAACCTCTTCTTAAATCGATTTGCTGTAGATGACTTTCTGCTTGTGCGAACTTGAACAATAATATCTATGAATGAATAATGAGGGAGAGAGCAACACATATATATACAACATCAAAATGACTTCTCTCAAGGGATGCGTCTCTACACAAGAGGTCGGCCTCTCCATAAACCAATGTGTCTCTTTGTTCAAGGTGGTGCGATTTATGATTAAGTCGGTCAAATTAAAAAATAATAATTGTTTGTTAAAGTGAAGCGCCTCTTCACTTAAGTCGTCTCAAATAAATTAAATAGCCAAAGGCTATTATTTAATTTGTTTCTTATTGCCGCTGGAAGTAAGAGGCCTGCGGCTACATAACATTAACACTCCCTCTTAGCTAGGGAGGAATACTTCTAGATATCCAATTCATGGAGTCTCTCAACATGACATCCATAATGGCTACACCCATTTGTGAAAGGAGCTCATCACAGAGTCACTCAACGTGATATCATCCATCATGGCTACTCCCATGTATGGAAAAGAACATGTGCACAAGTGCCCATCACAGAGTCACTCAACGTGATGTCATCATGGAGTCTCTCAACATGATGTCCACCATGGCTACTCCCAGAGGGTGGATAAACACAAGAACAAGTGAATCGTCACGGAGTCTCTCAACATGATGTTGTCATGGAGTCTCTCAACATGACATCCACCATGACTACTCCCAGAGGGTGGAAACAAGGGCTTTCACCTCAAATTTCTCTCTCACAGAGAAAGATGCATTAAAGCAAATCACAGAAGATCACTGATGCTGAGTCTCCCTCTCAGCTAGGGCTTCATTCTCCACAACTCCAAGCTTGTCTCGAAAGTGCACAAACTTTACTCTGGAGAGAGGCTTAGTGAGAATATCAGCCGTTTGATCATCAGTGCAAATGTATCTCAACTGGATAGCTTTCCTCAATACCATATCTCTGATATAATGGTATTTGATCTCAACATGTTTTGTTCTGTCATGAAACACTGGATTGATGGAAAGCTTCACACAACTTTGATTATCACAATGAATAACAGTAGGCTCCAATGATTGTCTAAACAATCCTGCAAGGAGCTTTTGAAGCCACACTGCTTCTTGAGCTGCTATGCAAGCTGCAATATACTCGGCCTTTGCAGTGCTTAGTGCCACTGATGAGTGCTTCCTGCTACACCAAGAAATCATCGCAGACCTCAAACTAAAGCAACATCCAGAGGTGCTCTTCTGATTAGCCACACTCCCTGTCCAATCAGAATCAGAATATCCATGTAGCTTTAGGTCTACACTAGAAGTATATTTCAAGCCATATCCAACTGTGAAAGATACCCTCTCAAATTTTTCTTGATTTTTTCATTTCAAATACAATGCAACCATGCACCCATTAAGGTTAGCTTCAACCAAACGATGCAGAATGGTAACTCTAACCAAGAATGCGCCCTAAGACCCGATGAGGGAGGAGGGGCATACATATGGTCAAAGGATCCCTAGGATCTAATTAATTCCATAATTGAATTGATTACAATTGAGAGAGACGAACTAAACTCAACACCAAGAATGTGCACACAAGATCCTTTAGAAGGCGAGGTGCTAACATATGGTGGAGTACTAATTACAAAACTGAAAGAACTTAGGCGGATAACCAACCATGAGAGATTTTCCACACTTCCACTAAAACAGTGGGGGGAATGAAATTACAAATGAAACAATTCATCCGCTGTGGTAGGCATCCACTAAAGAGTGGGAATTCACCACTTGACAGTGGGTACAAGAAAGCTTAAACAATTCGTTTCTCCACACTTGGCGGTATACCATCCAGGGGTGTTTAATGTGAAACTACGAAATAATTGCAGCAATAATAAACTGGAACAGTACTACTGTTTACAATTTTACAATATGAGAAAGAGCTGCAAATTACATGAATATTCCAATGATTTCAAAGCACCAAGAAACTGGACGATTCCACGTTAGATATCAACAATAATTGATGAAGAAAAGACTGGAAATTCAAATTGAAACAAGTCTGATATAAATCTACAATTTTGGAAATGAATAACCAACAACTTGTAAACTCACTTAAATGTTCATAATTTCACCAAATTACCTCCGAATTGACTGAATTTTTTTGCAAATGCTCTCAAGGAGTATGGCGCCCAAGAACAAAACAAAAAATAGCATCAAAACCCCTTCATTTATTTGGCACGAATTCCAATGTGCTTTAAGAGGGTACGACTTGGCTGCAAGGGCGATTTTGCTCTTAAAAATCAAGTTCTTTGAATTTAAATCTCAACTTCCATGGAAAGGGTCGCCCAAGGTCAACAAACACGTGGCGCAAATGCCCAGAATGAAATAAAATTTATTCACAAAGCTGCTAACAAAATTCAATTTCAGCTGTATGTGAACCAGCAACATTAAAACTGGAAATTCTCACCAATATCTCCACTTTGATGCGCAATATGCACTTCTAGGTGAAGCACATTCGCAAACAACCATCTAGGGTACCATAGTTTTAGGTCCGAAGAATGGAGTAAACTTGCTAAGCTTTCCCTTAGTCGGATTCTGAAATTAATTTAGCAGCATAACTTTACAACATTTTCCAAGATAATAAATGAGAGAGCAAAGGCCTTCTTTTATAAGTTTTGAGGTGACCCTTCAGCTTTTCCATAAAAAACTCCCTTTCTTGCTCTTGAAAATATTTTAATTTTTAAAATATTTCTTCCCTCTTATTTTGGCGTCCAAACTTTAGGGAGATAATAAACTTTTAATAAAATAATAACCATCTCCAAAGTGGCGTCCCATCCTAAAAATAATTAACTGACTTTAGAAATATTAAATATTTTTTTCATGAGACGTCCTCCCTTTTATGACCACTTTTAAAAACAACATGAAGTTATTATGCTAGGCCAAGGTCATAAAATATTAAAATCATTAAATGACTTAAATAAATCATTTATTCACGAATGCACCTTAGAAAGCCAAATTAGGGAAAACTCAATTGCTCTGCTCAAAGTGAAAAGCTTACTGTGCTGCTGTTGATTGGAGTCCTGCTAAAAATAGAACTTACTAAAAATAGTAAATTCTGAAAAGTTGCTCCACTCACTTTGCATGTCATACCATTGCGAAGCTCTCCGAAAACCCAGAAAGAATCCGCACTCCAAATCTCGAAACTCCAATGTGCTGGCTAAAAATGTGCTGGCTAAAAATAGCAAGTTCCGGAAAAAGTTGTTTGATGGAGATGCATGTCACACCATTCCGAAGCTCTCCAAAAACCTAGAAAACATCACCGGACATGCATCAGAAACTTATACATGCAAACCCTCAAAACTGCTCCAGAATCCCAATAGCATAGGAAACCCTAATTTTACCTCTGACAAGCCTACGGGCTTCCGGAAATAGGCTATCAGGCATTGAAGGGCGAATGGCAAAAATGGGGACATTACAAACTGTGCCATGCAAGTATCTTAAGATATGCTTAGCTGCAACTAGATGTATTTGCCTTGGGTCACACATGAACTGACTAAGTGCACTCACTGCATTGCAAATATCTGGTCTAGTATTGACTAGTTACATCAATGATCCAATCAACTGCCTGTACATAGTGGGATCCACCAGATCTGAACTAGCTGCAGACACACTCAACTTCTTCAAATTGGTTTCCATTGGTGTAGACATGGATTTGCAATCCATCATACCAAATCTCTTCAAGATGTCTATAGTATACTTCCCTTGACTCAGAATGATCTCATTGGGTCTTTGCCACACTTCCAATCCTAGGAAGTAATGCATATATCCTAGATCCTTCATCTCAAATTCAGAAGCTAACTCCTTGCGTTTGATAATGAGATATTCTGCTCCTGTAAGAAATAGATCATCAACATAAAGAACCGAGATTAATGCCTCACCATCAACTACCTTGAAGTAAAAATTTGAATCAGCATCATTCTTGGAGAAACACAAGCTCACTAAGTATCGATCAATCCTCTCATACCAAGCACGAGGAGCCTGCTTAAGGCCATACAAAGCCTTCTTCAATTTACAAACATGAGACTCCTTCCCATGAATCTCAAAGCCATCAGGTTGCTCAATGTATACCTCTTTTTTAATCACACCATTAAGGAATGTTGTCTTCATGTCCATCTGATGTAGCTTCCATCCCTTAGCTGCTGCAATAGCAATAATGGTCCTGATGGATGTATAACGAGCAACTAGAGCAAAGGCTTCTTCATAATCTGTTCCCTCTTTCTGAGAGAATCCTCTAGCCACAAATCTAGCCTTGTACTTCTCTATGCTTCCATCAGCCGTATGCTTGATCTTGAAAAGCCATTTAGAAGATTCAATAGATTTCCCTTCTGGTCTTGGTACAATATCCCAAACATCATTCTTGATGATAGATTGATATTCTTCAGCCATAGCATCTCTCCATACTTGCTGCCTCAACACTGGAAGGCTTAGATTTAATGATATGACTCATTAATGCAACATAGGTTGGAAACTGCTGTGGTCTTTTGCTTTTTCTGAATGTGCCTCTAGGAGCTGCAAACTTTTCTACCTCCTACATTGTTTGCCTAGCCCATAGAGGTCTCTTTCGACCTATGACAATATCTCTTGGCCCATCAGTTGGTTCCAAAGGCTCAATTGGATCACCATCCTCTTCTCGTTCAGTAGACTCCCTTTGAATCTCAGGAGTCTGATCAACGTCCATGTCCTGAGGAGTCTCCTGGTCTTCATTATCTATCTCCATGTATGAACCTTTAGATCTTTTGAATGCAACATCTTTTTCAAAAGTGACATCCCTACTGATCTCTATTAGTTTCTGACCTAGAATGTAAATCCTGTAGGCTTTTGAAGATTCATTGTAACCCACAAATATTCCTTTCTTGCCAGAAGGTTTTAACTTAGTCCTCTTATCTTTAGGCACATGGATATAAACAGGACAACCAAAGATTCTCAAATGACTAATCTCAGGCTTCACGCCTGTAAAGGCTTCTTCAGGAGTCGTATTCTCCAAAATACGATGAGGGCACCGATTCTGAACATACATTGCCGTTCTAGATGATTCTGCCCAAAGGAAGGTTTGCAAGTCTTGATCATGGATCATGGCTTTAGCTGCCTCAACAATGGATCTATTCTTCCTTTTTGCAACACCGTTCTACTGTGGATTGTAAGGGACACAAAACCCCCTCTTAATCCCTGCTTTGATACAAAAGTTACGGAAGCCTCCAGAGGTGTATTCTCCTCCGTTGTCAAATCTCAGAACTTTGATTCTCTTTCCGGACATATTCTCTACTTGAGCCTTAAATTCTTTGAATTTCTCAAGTACTTCATCAGATTCCTTAGACTTCAAAAAATAAATCCAAGTCTTTCTAGAGTAGTCATCAATGAAAAGTACATAATACCAAAAACCACTCAAGGATGCAACAGACATTGGGCCACACAAATCAGAATGGACAAGATCTAGAATACATTTTGATCTACTTTCTCTACTATGAAAAGGACCCTTAGTATTCTTACCCAATCCACATCCTCTGCATGTACCATCATGCTCTTGACTGAGTTTTGGAAGGCTTGAAACCATCTTTTCCATGGATGGAAGAGCTCTGAAATGGAGGTGAGCAAGTCTTCTATGCCAAAGCTCACTTGAACTGGTAGAATCATGCAACAATGCTTGCATTGGACGAATGGAAAGTCTATAAAGACTCTCATGCCAAACACCAATTACACGGGCTGTCTTGATGCTAGAGTTCTTTGGCCGAGCAAGAACTTTTCCCTCAAAAAATGCAACTTGATATTCTTTTTCCTCAAAAGCTGAAATTGATACAAGGTTCCTCTTGATACCTGGTATGAACAAGACATCACTCAAATGAAGAGAGATGCCAAAATCTAGGTGAAGAGAGGAGGCTCCTGCACCCTTCATTGAATAGCAAGCATCATCTCCAATTATTACTTGAATGTTGGTATCTCTCTCTACCAAATCTGAAAGATGCTCTCTAAATCCAGTAATATGACGAGAGGCGCCACTATTAATCAACCATGTGTTGCTATCGGTTGGAACATTGCTTGATAGGGCTGAGATAAATAGAAATCCACTTGAATTGTCTCTTGAATCCTTCTGAGAAGAGACCTCATCCACATCCGCGGTAGAAGCATGTTGTTTTGTTCTTGTTGCACAATCTCTCGCATAGTGACCAAACTTGTCACATCTGAAGCACTGTATATGGGAGAGATCCTTCTTCTTCTTAGATTTAGGAGCACCATCCGATCTTCTGTCTCTATTCCTCTTGAAATTGCCTTTCCTTCCTTCTCTTCCTTTCCTCTTTGATGTTTGAGCAACAAGTACATGATTGTCTTCATTGTTAGAACTTCGTCCATTACCCCTTGCTGCCAATCTTGATTCCTCTTGAATGCAATCTGCCCTAAGACGATCAAACTTAGGTAGTTTAGATCTTCCACTTATACTTTGGATAAAAGGCTCCCAAGTTTGAGGAAGACCGTTAAGTGCCAACATGACTAAGTCTCGATCATCAATAAAGTCTCCAATAGCATAGAGTTGATCCTTCAACTCGGTGATCTTCATAAAGAAGGAGATGATTGAATCTCCTTTCGCCATCTTGATGTGATGAAGCTGTTGCCTCAATGCAAGAGCTCTGTTAGTGTTATTGATCTCATATAATCCTTCCAAAGTCTTGAACATCTCTCTAGTTGTCTTTAATTGGGAGATAATAGGCACAAGGTGATCCTTCACTGAATCAATCAATATCTTCTTGGCTTTTGTGCCATTCTTCCTCCATTGTGTCTTCTCATTCTCATCGGAAGGCTCGGGTACTTCGCTCTCCACGAACTCCAGAATCTTATTTTCTTCCAATGCAATTAGAACTCTAAACTTCTAAGAGGTGAAGTCAGAGGCACCTTCGAGTCTATCTTCAACCTTGAGCCCGTTCACCATTTTCGTAGTTAAGATAGACACACAAAGATGAGAATAATGGAGAAAGATAATGCTGCTTATATAAATCTGATCACGATCTTTTCTTGGACCTGCTCTAATACCATGTTAGTTTTATGATAAAAAATTAAATAAGCAGATATAGAGCAATTTTAATTTATTTGACATAGCATATACCCTGGGAAAACCCTCCAACTTGAGGGAGAAAAACCTAGCAACAATATATCACTTATATATTGAATAATGAACAGTAATTCACTTTACAATGAGGCCCAACACAAGGCCGATTTGAAGATAATAATTGCACCACACTCAAAGAGTATCGAACCTCTTCTTGAATCGATCTACTGAAGATGACTTTCTGCTTGTGCGAACTTGAACAATAATATCTATGAATGAATAATGAGGGAGAGAGCAACGCATATATATACAACATCAGAATGACTTCTCTCAAGGGATGCGTCTCTACACAAGAGGTCGGCCTCTCCATAAACCAACGCGTCTCTTTGTTCAAGGTGGTGTGATTTATAATTAAGTCGGCCTGATTAAAAAATAATAATTGTTTGTTAAAGTGAAGCGCCTCTTCACTTAAGTCGTCTCAAATAAATTAAATAGCCAAAGGCTATTATTTAATTTATTTCTTATTGCCGCTGGAAGTAAGAGGCCCGCGGCTACATAACATTAACAGTTTTCACCTTCTAGTTCAAATAATTCATCAATTTGCTCCAACTTTGTATTTGCATACTTAGGAGGTTGTCCTAAGTCAAAACTTCCTTGGAGCAAACCAAGCTCTTCAGTTTCCAGCTTACTTTCATCTATTCTAGCAACTCCAACTTGCTCCTTGAATTGATGTACACCAACAAGCTTATTTTCAACTTCTAAGAGAGCCATTTGGGTGCTCTCTAAAGAAGTTTTTGCTGATTTAAGCTTTAGATGTAAGCTTATCAATTTCGGCCTCTCTTCCCTTCAATGATTTACATATTCGATCAGCAAACTCAAGGACATGATCTCTATCGGAAAGCAGGTTCAAATAATCTGATTTAAGTGTTTCAAGAGCCTCTTTGACTACACACCAATCTTCAAGTGAAGATCCTCTTTCCATGCCCATTCGTCTCCTTTTAGCTTTTGCCCTCCAATTGTGATCCTCAACAAATTTATGAATGCAATCCAACTGAGTTAAGGAATGTACAATTTTATCTTCAGTGACTAACAACTGATTCTGTAATTCCAATGTTGAACCATCATTAGAGGTTGATCCAAATCTTCCAACAAACTCCCCATCAACATGCTCATCAATTGACTCTTCTGAAAAGACACTCGGTTCTTCAATTTGCATGGTTTCTGTTTTTTCCTCTTCTTCGTCACTATGATCAAATGATAGGGCAGCATCAAATTCAAGCATTGAATCATCACCAATGGCTGATTTAAAATCGTCATCAGCATACTTTTCATCTTGGATCTTTGAGGAATCAATCAGCTCTTCACTTGGCATGGGAATTTCCCATTCATAATCTGAATTACCTTCACAAGCATGGTGAAGATACTCCTCATTAGGTGCTGTCCTGAAAATTACAGCAGCATCAACTTGTTCAGCCTTTGAAGTTTCATCGTTTCCCACATCTTCATCAGGACTCTCTACTTCAATGCTCTCAAGATTTCTTGCAAAGTCACCTTCTAGCAATCTATCAATCATCTTCAACTCATCCTCAAAAGCAGTGGCATCTTCAAGGTCTTCATCAAATGAAGGACTCGCAAAGTCCAACACTTCACACTCACTAACTTCATCAAAGCAAGGCTCAACTTCACTAATTTCTGCTGTAGAATTTTCCAAATCAGAAAACTCCTCTATGCATGTCTCTTGATTTGTGACCCTCTCTTCATCACACAAAAGTTCAGATTCAATTTTTCCAGCTATCAGGTCTTCATCTTTTTTGTTCTTTTCTTTTGAAGGTAACTCCTCTCTCTTAGGAGTGAAGGTGGGTCAAAGAGGTCTATCTGGAGTGGCAGCAAATTGTCTCCCCGCATTTCTTCTTCTACTACTTTCACTACGTGCCCTTCTAGACCTTGAATGATCCCTCCTCAACTGTCCCACAGCTGCAATCAGGTTATCCTGAAACTGCTGGAACATTTGTTGTTGCGTTTGTTCAAGGTCCTTCATTATTTTCTCCATACTAGGTGCCTTTTCCTTCTTTGGAAGAGCGGGAAGGAAGATAGGTAATAATCTTCCATCCTTAATTCTAGCCATGAAACTAACTCGTTGTCCGAACTGAAAGGCAATCCAAACTGTAGTGTACCCAACTGATTTCACCCAACAGGCTGGCAGGAATTTGGCTCTGATAACATCGTAAGAACCCCTACAGGTTCAAACTGAATCTTTTCCCTTTTTCTGGTTTGAGGATTTTTGACTTGCCTTCAACTTAGCAAGGGTTTATTATAACTTGTAGATTGAAAGGTTCCAAGTATAAACAACAAGAAATAAACTTGAACATAGATGTTAGGCAATCAACAGAGATGAACATAAACAAAGATGAACATTCCCAACAATGTTAGCTTATCTCCTTTATTTGGTTGTGATAACTGATTACAAACAAAGAGGGCTGGAAAGTACAATTAGTTAGGTCTGTTTTGAGTTTCAGACCTTTAATTACATCCATTTGTGCCAAAGCACAAGACCAATCCCTAGCTTTATGAATGGTAGATGAAGCTAAGTGAAGTAGGATGATATGTTCAGCTGGAGATGACTGGAAAATGATTGTAGCAGCCCACTGGAGGTTGTAGACGCAAAAAACTCCTCAGATATGATGATGAAACCAATTTGAAGACTGCTATAACAATAATCTGATTATGCCTGAAGCCGGAAATTGCCAAAAATATCCTTCTTTGCCACGTGAACTTCTTGAAAACCTCCTTCCAACAAGTAAAGATGAAAGTGTCACAAAACAAGGTCACAATCTGCAATTGAAACTTCACCAAAGCAATCTGTTTTAAGTTCTATGATGAACTCTACTTGAATTCATCTCACATGGTGGAATGGGGGCATCACCATACCATGGTATTCAAGGGAGCATCACCTTGAATCGACTGAAAATTACTTTCAGTCAAGAGACAACTCTCTTCAATCAAAATAGCAAGACAAAAACATACCCCTCTCAACCTTCCAAGCCTTTTTAAATAAGGCCTCAAGGCAAAACCGCCCTTAGAAGAGGATTAGATTTGTTTCAATAAAATATTCACTAACTTCATGACTAAGGCACCTAGCCCAAGTTGCCTTCAAGAGGATCAGATTTGGTCTTCGTATATATATTAAAATATTCATTCCTTCCCCCCTAAGGCACTAGACTGCCCTTAAGAGGAAAGATCAGATTTTTCCCCATTAAAATATTCATGACTTCATGGCTAAGTTTCCCAAACCACCCTAGGAAGATCTAATTGCCTTTTGAGCATTATAATATTCTAGTTTGGAAGCTTCCTTGAGCTGCCCTAGGGAGAGATCTGATTTTATTATTAATATATTAAATATTGGTTGCTTCTCCCTTAAGTTTGCTAAACCGCCATAGGAGGGAGAATCTTCTAGAAGCTGATCTGTTTTGATATGGTCGACTCACCTCCTTGATTGCTTTGTCCTCTTTGCGTGCTTTGACTTGCAAGTAGACCTCCTTGCTTGCTTTGCTGGGTTAAAGATAATTCCCTCTTAATTCTCTAAACACATCGTACTAAAATTTGATCATTCCCTAATCACACCATCTAACCCACGGGAATGCTGGATGGGCTAGAATCATGTCATCAAAATGTCATTCTGAGAATGGGGACATTACAGTTTGGCTTGGGTTCACCCAAGTCATCTAGGATGAACTTGCAAACCAAAAAATGTCTCTTGGACATTTTCCCACCTGCACCAGACCAGTATTTGAACCTGGAGTGGATCATACCTGGATCTAGAGGTTTGTTGGGAAATACTGGTAACATAGCACAAAACTTGAAACCCAAAGTTCCTTCTAAAAGGTCTGCCACTACTGGCACACAGCCCGTTAGAAGTTTCCAACTATCAGAGATCTGTTACCCTATTGCCTATCAGGCTTAGGCCTGGCCAACATCTTTACAACTCTCTAGTCAACCTTGGCATTGCCCTTGGCATCTCTAATTTCTGCAGAGCATTTCTTCCCATGACTTTGGCTGTATATGTAAGATAATGGTATGCATATCTGTTAACCCTATTTTTGACCTTGGCAAATTTTAAACTTTTTGCATATCTGTTATGTCTTTAAGCTGCCATATCATGCTGAGTTTGATGTCCTAAATTATGCATCAAATCCTTCTGTTGCATCAGCTTCTTCGAATTGAAATTTAAATATTTGTATTACTCAGCCTTAGTCATAAATGCCAAATTGATCAGCATTGGAAGCTTATCTGAAATCAGCTTACCATACTCTGCTTGCCTAGGAATCCGTGCAAAGATAATCATGTGATTGATTAGGTCTTGATAATACCAGTATGGGTTTTAATAGAATATGATAGAGGCTTCACAAGCCTAAAATGTTTTCCAGAACGTCAATGAATGCTTAAGAGTTATTTTATGGTGGTTGGGTTTCCAGGAAGTTTTGATTGATTTCATAGGCATATCTTTAATTCATCTTTGCCGATATCATGTAAGTTCTTCCAATCTTCAACATCAAACGAATGTCTGGGAGTGCTGTGAGATTCATTGGAATATTATAAAGGCAATGCAAGTTTTTAGAAGAGAATGTTTTAAAACGGTTGTAGCAGCTGAAAAGTTGGTTGTGACAACCATCTAAGATGCCGATGTATTATGTTTTAAAAGAATTTTTGACATTTTCATGGTTCATAGAACCTTAAAACCTGCAACACCTCACTTATTGGTCATTTCAAAGGTTCATAAAATTGCCAAAAGGTTGAAATGCATTCTTTGTCGGCATTTTTATGGTCCACAGAACCTCTAAATGCCTGAAATGCACTTTGTCAGCATTTTTATGGTCCACCGAACCTCTAAATGGCCGAAATGCACTTTGTCGGCCTGTTTTAGGGTTTGTGAACTTTTTATATCATTGATTCATAATGAAATGGTGAGAATTTTCATTTGTTTTCCTTAAATCAGGCCAAATTCTGGATATCAGTGTACATTTTCCGAGTCCAATCCTCTTGTGTGACTTGTGAAAGTGGAAGCTCTGGAACAGGTTATGGATATCCATTAAATGGATAAAGGATAGAGGAACTTTGTTAGATGCTGTTTTTGCAGGGGTATTGTGAAGGCTATGCATAAAATGGATTTGTTGAAAACTCTTTAGAAACTTTCAAGCAAATGCGATTGGTGAGTGTAAAGCCAAATTCCACAACCTCTGCCATGCCCTTTATACCTGTGCGAGGATGGGAGCTTTGGTGTAGGTTATAGACGACTGTCAAAATGTAAAGGATAGAGGAATTTTGTCTGAAGTTGTAGTCATGAGTGTTCCGACAAACTTGTGTGCATAACATAGAGCCATAGGCTAGGCTGTGCGCCCTACGGAATGCCTTAGAGCAATGTCATCTCACAATTGTGGGATATCCACAATTTAACTTTGTTGAAATAGCTTCTGAAACTTTCAAGAAAATCTATCTGGCAGGTGTAAAGCCAAATTTCCATGACCTCAGCTAGCATCCTCTCTGCTGTGTCAATATGGATAGCTTAGCACAATTTGTAGGGGCTAATACCATGAAATAAGGTTCTTGGCATCTTTGTATCTGATGATGGATGGAATCAGACCTATTAATAAAGTAGATGGCCACAGAATTTGTTCTGGCTAGATCTTGCAAGTGCTGTTAAGGAACTCATTGAAATAGCTTGGATACGATAGCAAACAGTATTGAGGTTCAGATCAAAGAGTATGGAGGAGAACCCTTTGAGGTTGGAGATAATGGATGTGGTATTTCACCAAACAATTACCAGATTGCAAGCCTCAAGTATCACACTGCCAAGATGTCAGGTTTTTCTGACCTTAAATCATTGACTCTTTTTGCATTTTGTGGAGAGGCATTAAGCTCACTTGTGCTTTGGGAAACATGACCATTGAAACAAGAACTAAGTACGAATCTATTGGTACACAATTGATTTTTGGATCATTTAGGTCTAATTATCTCCAAAACAATATAGTATGCTGGTACCACATTTACAGTTGCAAAATTGTTTTCCCCTTTGCCTATGAAGTATAATAGATCCATTGCAATATATTACGAGAATACAACCACCTTGTGCCTCTACTGCATGCTTATGCTCTCATTGCAAAAGGAGTTTGATTAGTCTGCATAATGTGACAAGTCAGAATTCCAAAGCTGTAGTTCTGAGAACACAAGGAATTTTTTCTAACAAGGACAGCATAATAATAGTCTGCGACACTAAGACACTTGCATGCTTTGAAGCTTTGGGATTTTTGTATCTCAAATGGATGCTGTATTGATGGTTTTGTATCTAAGCTTGGATATAGAAGTTGAAGGGCTCCAGGGAATAGACAATAGTCATTTTGTAGACATGCTTAAATTAACAAAGCTTCCAAATGAGTTTTATAAACTTCATAGTTTTTACCACTATGGCATGGCTGTCTTGAATTTCATCCTTAGTACTACAACACATGATGTTAATGTGAGAGAGACTTGCATTTCATTGGTGTCATCATATAATCCAGGGAAGCAGGAACCTTCTTTCGTAGATAATTATGAGTTGAGTTTGATGCTAAAATAGTTGGGGCAGAGGACCTCTTGCCCAATATCGATGTAGGAGATCTTGATAATCAGTTGGCAATTACTAAATATGTGGAGGATATCTTTAAGTTCTATTCTAAAGTAGAGGGAATGAAACGTGTGCCGGATTACATGCCTTTTGAATTGGAAATTAATAATAGGACGGGAGCAATTCTGAATTGACATAGAGATAACTATATGAAGAATGTTTTTGGATATATCTATATGAGTTCCTTATATCAAGAAGCATTCTTAATCACTAATCTGGACTATGGAAATGCCATGTCTCTTAGAGATGTACCTTCTTGAAAGTTTTTTGGGTTTTATTGGCAAATGCCCTTTTTTATCTTTTGAAATGACCTTACGCTACTTGTGCCTATTAAAGTAAACCTTGCCTTAAGTTCTTTTGATACAACTTTCTTACGGGGCACTTCTTGTGTGATCATTAATTAAACCACTGGTTCATTATCTTATGGATTTGGTTGATTTGCTTGGGAGATGGAAGCTAAGGTCCCTTCTTTGTTGGAGTTAGGAGAATCTTGTGAATTAAACGAAGAAGGATTTCTCAACCTTGCTTTCCATGCTTGTTTAGGGTTTTTGACATTTTTGAACTTCCATGTATAATTGTCAACCACATCATCTTAACATTTTTGGGTCATATGAGCCTTGACAATGCTATCTTGTAATATTCTTGTTTAGGGTTTTTGACATTTTTGAACTTCCATGTATAATTGTCAACCACATCATCTTAACATTTTTGGGTCATATGAGCCTTGACAATGCTATCTTGTAATATTGAGGCATCATTTATGATAATTAAAACTTTGCCCTATAAACAAATTCACCCGAGTTGACAAAACATTGGAAGAGGGATATAAAGGTAATCATAAAGGCAATATTTATGTCAATCAAGCAAGACACTAATTTGGTGTATTAGTTACCCCTTGTGGACGCTAGCATAAAAAGCCAACATGTTGATCATTTATGTGGTATTTGGGTCCCTGTTAAATGATTGAGACGTTGAGCACATTGTGCCTACTCTTTAAGCCCTTCCCCTTTTAGAAGCCTATGAGGGGATTGCTTTCCATTTACCTTATATATTGTTTAATGTGGTTTACATACCCTACCCCTAAATCAAAATGTGTGACTCCTCTATGGAGTACACACACCTTCACCATCAAGCCCATGCACGAGCTTATGTGAAATGGTTAATTTTAGGTTTAGGTTCTAGTTGATGAATAAATTCATAATTACACATGATTTGTGACATGGGATGGAAGCTAATTGGACATGATGTTTGAATCATACATGCCAATGTATTCATAGTTTATCATCTTAGGATTAATGGCTTTGTAATCAAAATGAGTAATTTTAACCATAGTTCACAAACTTGAACTCAATGAGTACTCAAGAAGTTAAAAAATACTTAAATTTCTTTAAAAACACAATTTTTAAGCAAAATTCATTTATAAAATGTATCAAATGAGTCCAAAAAACAATGGGGAAGTGTTTTCTATTAGATTTGATTCTTGAATACAAATGGATTACAAAATTGCATCATCATGTGGAGCTGATAGAATAGCTAGCTGCTAACTAATAACTATTATGAATTTATGATGATTGTCTTTGAAAATCATCATAAATTGCATATCTAAGCAAGTAAAAAGTTACAAGTTTTTACAATTTCCTCTTCCTTGTTCTAGTGAAAAATTGGGCAGTAGAGGGTCTAATCCTTGCACTTTGTTGTGGCTACCTTCTTGGCCTAGATGATTGTGCATGTGGCTCCACCTTGTTGCTAGATGGCAATGATTCCTCTGCCATATCAATGTCATCCAATGACAATCCAATCTCCTTGGCTTCTACTCAGCCACATCCTCCATAGTTTGCTTCTCAAAATCAACAATCTCATCCTTTGTAAACAAGGAGAGCTCATCATTTTGCACGATTCAATCACTAAAGGGATCAATCTCATCCAAATCAATAGGCTGCTCTGATTTGTCCTCCACCTTTCTTGTGCAAAGTCGGTAGTTGTATTGCACAAAAACTAGGTCATTGAGGCGTTGTTGAGTCAACTTATTATGCATCTTCTTGTGAATAGCATTAAACAAACTCCAATTACATTCATAGGCAAAAGCACTACAAGGTTGAGATAGAATTTAGAGGTCTAGCTTTTGGAGATTAGGGGTATTTCCACTCCAATCTTTCCACCAAGAAACCACAAATAAGATATTCAAGAGTTTGTAAATAAATAATATTCTATTAATAATTGTGTTTTGTAACTTGCAAGACACAAGACTTCACTTTTTCTTGCTTGGTGTCTGGGCGGATCTTCCTCGAATAACTAGCGGCAAAGAAAAGAGCCTCCCTCTAGCTTTTGCTTATAATTCTAAAACTTTGAAATGATGATGTCTCTCACCTCAACCTTGGGTATTATCCTCTCAATGCCTGTGGAGAGGCCCTCCATAATCTCACCATTAGCATCTGTGAAGCTATTGGGGAAGAAAAACTTGGGATTGAGGTAGTAACCCACTACATGAATGGGTTGGTAGAGTTGATTGTTCCACCTCTAATTGATGATCTCTAAAATAGAGGCAAATCTACTTGTATCCCCCAGTAATAGTTTTGGATGGCCTCTTTGGCCCTATCCATGGCCACATAAATGTATACCATTGGCTTTTGCTCAAAACCCTCACCAATGGCTTCAGTAGCTACAAAGTACAAACAAATTTAAGTTACACCTTATAATTAAAATAAATATTTTAAAAGTTTAAAAATAAAGGATTCAATTTGAAATAATTTGAAATTTAAATTGAAGTTTGGAGTTACCTTGATAATCTGTAAAGCTCACTTACCAAAGACATCATCAAAAATCGTTTTTTGGTCCTCTCTCCATCAATCATCTTTGAATATTTCAAGTCTAGCAATGCTTGACTCACAAACTATATTATTGGGTCCTTCATATTTGACCCAGGTATGCGTGTGGGTTTGGTATCGTTCAAGGTTCAACATGGGTTTGTCCTCGGGTATGCATAGGGTATTGCCTGCATGCTCGGGTGGTACCTTGGGCGTACCCAACATGACCCTTGCGTATTGTTGACGTGTGTTTTATGACAACGCTAGCATAGAATAAAATGTCCAACGGTCACTCTATTCTCTCTTGATCAAAGTATTCCACATGCTAAGATTGCGTGAAAGTTCATGTGTTCAACTCCAAGGTTCCTTTTATCGCGAATAGACTCAGTTGGTTGATGTGAATATGCTGGGTATTCCAAGGGGACTTACGCAATTGTTCAACTTAGTGAAGAAGATGAAGGATTTAACTATGATGCTCTGAGTTCTAAACTAATCGAGAAATGCTGAATTTAAAGGAGATAAAGGGGTAGGGAGTCTACAATCCATTTCTAAGAGGTAGAATGCGATGACAGGTTTTGACAATCTTCGAACCAAAACTTTGTTTCGTCTCCCCTTCGGACAACTCTGACAAAGTTGGTGCAATCTTCAAAGGATGGATAAGATATTCAAATTATGATTCAACATGTGCACTCCGTCAGAAGGATGCAAGTGAACACACGAATCACAACCGAAGTTAGGTATTGATATTCCAGTTGACCACGCAAGGCAGACTTACCATCAGCAAGCCCGCTAGTGGTATGGATAAAGGAAGATTTGTCCAAACCAAACGCCACAATCCACAATTAACAACTACTTGCATAAAGGGAAATCTACTTTACTCTACTCTACTTGAATTAGAAAGACGAAAAGATCTTATCAACCACCCACAATGCAAGATAGAATCACCAATCAATGAGAATCCTTATATCATGAGAGTCTTACATAACAATCTTTTACAAAAAACCTTCAAAGGGAAAGTTTCTCTTTCCTTTCCAAACTAAGCTAACTCCTAGCTTTACTTCTATCTAGCTCAACTCTATCTCTGATTTCTGTCTAGCTCTGATCTATCTGTCTTACAAATGAGGGGGGATGCCCTTTTTATATCTAGCTCAGTTCAGTGGACGACTTAGATTCAAATACAATGGAGGGCCTAGATTGAGCCACCTAAGCCCTGATTAGGGTTCTTGCCCTAAAAACCGCCACTGGGAGGAGTGGGGTAATGAATGTGATGAAGATTCTTGACTCCTCATCACGAACCACTATCTGTCATCAATGCACATCGTCTCCTTCCAGAAGATCATCATCCAGAAGGGCGTTTCCCTTCTCCTTCTTGCTGGCTGCAAATCTGATGAACCTGTCCAATACTGCCTCAACTTCCTGATCCGAAATGGGAGGAATGTGATCCAGTTGAAATTCTAAAACTGTAACCGTTTGCCCATGTCGAGCACAAGATTTCTTCCAGGCAACAAGGGTGTCCTGGGTGTTCTGTATAAGGCTGGAGAACGTGGCTATGTTCTCGAAGTCATCCTATGTGAAGGTCTTCACCTCAGAAAAGAATGGTGTTAATCTGCTCTTCAATCCATCTGCAGTTACCTCTTCAAAAGTTAGCCTTCTGGTAAAGATTGCCTCCAATGTGTTGAGGATTCCATCTAAGATATTCGTCATGGCCTTTTTGACCCTGACAGAATCTGCCTGTGATGCATTGTAGAATCCTCGGCCTGTGACCACTGAAGAGTACCATCCGGCGAAGTCATATCTATCCCCCTGCTGAATCACACCTCCCTCAACCAAAACCTGCAGAGGTATGTTCATCAAAGCCTCTAAGCGGAGGACAACCCTCGTTTGATAGATGCGAGCCTCACCCCAAGCATGGTCAACTGCCTCCATCCTTGCCATGATATCGGAAGCTTGCCCATAGGCATGTGCAAGATCCTCCATGAACTTTCTTGTTTCTGTACGCACACTGGCAACCCACTTGTCTGCCTGTTGTGTCATCCTTTTTAAATCTTCTAAACCATTGATTGACTCCCTGGAAAATTCAGCTAGAAGCTCAATTGCCGCGTTCTCTTGCCCACAAGGATGGGACAAGTGTTGCACGTAGCCAATCAGTGTCTTGTGCTCTACCTTCAACTTTTTGTACTTGCCCTCAACATAAGACAATCTATCCTTGAGTGCTCGATAGGAATTATCGCACTCCTCAACCACCTGTGCTCCAGTAGGGCGGCCAAGTTCCATGGTTGTAATCACATA